>CM042165.1:47288294-47540794 GCA_023376005.1 Doryteuthis pealeii | reverse complement strand
GGGATAGATTCCCTCGTTGTCTGGCTGAAACCCACAATGGCGACTCCATCGACTCTTTACCTATAAAGGTATTATGAGAGGTAGGAGAAATATGCAGAAATATATTAAAAAAAACTAGAAGTGGCTACTCAGCATTGCCTTGGTAGGAGGGTGGATAATAAAAAGTTAGTCTTGCAGATCATTGATTATTTTGGTCATAATTGATTTATGTTTTAATCACAAACACAACCAATAAATTCCTTCTCTTACTATTCAAATCCTAATTTTTAAATATCTTTCCAGATATAAATAAATCTTCATTATTGTACACAAAAAGCAAGCTCTTTAATGAATGATTTTTTTTTTTTAATATTCTATGTCGGCTCACCTAAACTTATACTTAAAAAATTACAAAATACTGTATGTTTGATCAATATTTTTGCTCAATTAAATAAGGTATTTTTTTCCATTTATTAAAAATTAAATAAAACACACACACATACACACACATCACGTAGTAATAAAACGGAACGCCAACTAAATATAAAAAACAAAACAAAAATTTCCATTCATTAAAATTAGTTTTCAAGATTTTGGGATAAATTATGTCACAATAGTTTAAATTAAACACTGACATTAAGTCTTTTCTTCCTCACATTTGAAGATCAACAAAAAACAGCTACAACAAAAAAAGAGGCTCAAACTTTTGTTTACACTAATAATTCATTTTTTCCTTAAACCAACTAAGCCCTGATGGAGGTCTTTGAAACAGACCGAAACACTGCAGATAGGCTTAATAAATATAATTCATTAATCAAACTGTGTTCTTTCATTTTTACAACTTTACATATTGTCAGATTTACTTCCACTTTCTCTTCATATATACACACACACACACATACATATTGGCCCTGTTGGCTGGGGTTGTAGAATACACTGACTGCACCTCTGCGCAGGGGTAAGACACCCCCTATTTATATAATATGTTAAACGTATCATGTATAGCAATATAGCGATCTACACAATGTAATGGTGGAAGACATAAAAAAAGGGAAAGGAGTGGAAGGAAAAAAAAAATTGTTTATTGATAAAACAAGGCCTTTCGTCCGGTGCTTTTTCAAGTTTTACACTGGAAACGAGTAAAAGTCAAATAGTAAATTAATTAAGACGGGAATGGAATGGAATAGGTTAGACAAGAGGGGGGGGGCGAAAGAAAATATATATATAGGCCGGTTTTACTAGTCGGTAGAGTGTCGCCTAGCAACCCCAAGATACATTCTATACTGGCCTCGTCAATCAGTCCATGAGTAGTACATAGATCTGTGCAGTAAAGTGAAGATCTGATGGTAGGTGTAATGCTTCACCTCAGATGCAAAAACAATCTCCTTGGTCTAGCACTAGTGAAAAAGGAGTAGACTCCCTTGCTGTCAGGATGATACAAAACATTAGGCCACCCGCTGACTTGACTTATACATATATATTCATCAAAAGTTACTACCACGTTTCATTCGTAGTAGCATAAGTAGTTAATCCAAAAGGGCTCAAATATTCGTAAAATATAGACATTTATAGTTGTAGAAAAAAGTTTTTCTCTCTATCACGTTTTGGTGTTCAAAGTACACCCTCCTCAGGAGAACTAAAATTATGTGTAGCTAATTCTCTCTCTCTCTCTAAATATATAATATTATATATATATATATAGATAGAGAAGAGAGAGAGAGAGAGAGAGCACAAAGTTCAGTTACCACTGATTGCAAACTTTAAATTAATGTAACGTAGTAATATGTCACGGTACCAAAAACGATATATGTTGTATAGCAGGTCTTGTCAACGTGCCTCCAAATTCACAGCACTAAAAAGGTATTTGTTACGCCGGCGGTCGTCTTGTCGATAAAAAGGTACAACACGTGAATATATCGTCTTAGCATTTATTTCGGGTTCATGTCGTGGCTATGTTCGGAGAGGAGGAAAGGCGAAAAAGAGAGAGAGGACACTGTTAAATACTGTAGTCCCACACTAGGGACCAGAGCCCGTCCGAACTCTATGCCGCTGGAAAGCAAAAAGAGACCGATCTTGTTGTTCGTCGTTCCTCATCGACACCAGACTTCCAGGTGGCTTCAATTCTCATCCGAGGTCATACCTCGGTCAAAATTCCTGGCAACCCATTGTGTGTCCATTATTCCTTTTTTTAACCTTTACTTTCTCTTATTTCTTCTTCCTCTCTTTCTAAAGCAGTCTGCCCAAAATTCTGGACCTTCATAATCACGTTACATTAACAGGAAAAGTTGCCTATTGATATATTTTACATTTTTACTTTTAGTAAAATAAAAAAAATATATTTTGATGCAGGTTTTGTGTTCCTATTTTTTTTAAATGTGAAAAGAGAGGAAAACTCGTACGTATTGAGGAAGAAGACAAACAAAAAAAATAATCCTCATATAGATATCTTTACATAAAATGCCACTAAGATTTTTCTATAAACTAGCAAATATATGCACCCTCCAGGTGCAAGTATTGAGTCTTAAAGTAATAAAATATTATATCAAATAGAAAGGCTAATGAAACTAAATAAGAATGCAATAAAAAGATTTAGACAGATGGGTTTAATAAAAAAATAGAACAACTTTAAACTAACTCATCCTTTTATTTTCCATCATTCCTGTCTTTCATTCTAAATTTTCCCAATTTAACTATTTAGTAAATAGGAAGTAAAGAATAAAATTACATTATTTTCTCTTATTAATTGATTTCTTTATAATTTATCCTCGAGACTTTGTTCATATTCATTAAGATAAAACCAAACAATTAGAAATCAATAATACTAAGCACATATTTATTAAAATCAATTTTTTATATCAATATGCAAATTAGCCACCCCATTCACACTGTAAACAGCTATTTTATGTAATATAAATACAATTGCATGTTATTAGCATGTATATATATGGTCAATATCTTATTATAATGGAATTGAGTATTTTTCTGTCTGTAACCGAAACTATATTACTACTCAAGTCACAATTCCCTTAGTTATTACGTCACATTCACCGTGATTTTATTTTTATCTAAACCCCAATTATGAATAAAATTGTTTTGCTTATTATTACTATTGGTCATATCTACATTCGAATAACATGCAATGTATTTATATATACAACAAAATAGCAGTTTACAGTGTGAATGGGAAGGCTAATTTGCATTATTAATAAAAATCGAATTAATAAATATATGCTAGTATTATTGATTTCTAACTGTTTGGCTTATTTAATGAAATATAAGCAAAAATCTCTTCAATTAATCTTAATGAAATCCATTAACAAGATAAAATAACTGTCATTTTATTCTTTACTTCCTCTTATAACTAAATACTTAAATTAGAAAAAATAACAATGAAAGACGAGTTGATGGGAAGAGTAAGTTTCAGTTGTCTCATTTTATTATATCCCTCTGTTTCAATCTTTATTATACTCCCTCTGTTTCAAATCTTTCCATTAGTTTATTAGCCTTTCTAATTTAATATAATATTATTACATTAAAACTTAAATACTTGCACCCGGAGGTGCATATATTTGCTAGTTATTAATAATGTAAAACAATTTTATTAAATTGAGGTTTAAATAAAAATAAAATCATGGAGAATGTGATGTAAATAATTAAAGGAATTGTGACTGCATTTACAGACAGAAAAAACACGTAATCTCCATTATAATAAAAAAACCCAAAAAAACCTTTTATTTTAATACATTTTTGAATTTACATGTCTGTCAAGATATTTTGTTGTATCTAAAATATTGTGCCCAAACAAGAAAAGTCTTTGAAATGCTATAAGTAAATTGTTCCAACTAAAAAATCAACAGTGTGCTGCCATAAAACTACAGATAAAAAGAAACATATCAACCTCGTGGGACATTTAATGCCAGCAAAGTTTTGAAAGATTCAAGAAAGAAAGAAATAGAAAAAGAAATTTATTAATAATAGTAGTACAAATTATTAAAAAAATATAAGTAAAGAAAAACTTTATTGGTTTAAAACTACTATTGAAGGGAGCCATGCCTAATAGCGTGAAGCTAATCCATGACATGACCACCTTGGACCTCACAGGAACAATTACATGAAACACACAACGTAAACATATACATATATATCATGAGACAAATTAGCCGTTGAGAATCTAAATGCAAATCTGTTGTATAAGAGGCAATAAAATGATTTTTCAAAAAGTGTTTAAGGACAAAATAATTAACTGAAACAAGCTTCATCTTTTCTTTATCAAAAAATAACAAATGAACAGTATTCAAGATTAATTGCATTAAAATGAATCGATTATGCCCAAACTAACATTGTTGATGATAGGAAGATTATGCAAACCAGATTGGTCAGCACGATGACATGAGATGGGTGAAGTCAACTGCAAAAGCATTCTGAACAGAAACAGGCATTTTATGTGGAATAGTTTATGTAGAACAAAATATTTTCACAATGGACCATATCAGAAAATTTGAGAATCCCAAATTTGCATACAGGTGTTAATGATGCCTAGAGCACCCAATAGTTTGGTTGAAAATTTAAAATTCAATTTTTTTTTTATAAACAAATATTAATATTTAACCCATAGATGGACACAACAAGGAGAGGAGCGAAATGTACATTCATGGATTGACATTTTCTCGACTCGTTTAGCCTTACATTTAACATATATGCCTGCCTAAAATCATTAAATTAACTAATTAATTTTCAAAAATTAGGTATGACTTCAATTAAGCACATATCCTCCAAAAATTGTCGGCTTAAAGCCATATAAAAAAATAAACACATTTTGTTTGTTTACTACTCTATATATATATAATATATATATATATATATATATATATATTATAATACACCATCACCACAGACACTGTGTTTTGACGTATTATGTTCCTCAATGTGGCTACTTAAACTACTCCTACCGGGAGTGAAACCGATGATTTTTCATCAGTCAGATTCCTTAACTCCACAGCATCAGCACCTGCCAGTAAGAAGCAGAATTTCACTAAAAATACATACATATACATAGTTATGGTCACTTAGCTCATATAATATATATATATATATATAATATATACACACACACACACACACAGTGTCACCAAAGTCCATTCTTAAAGAATTTTAAATCTTAAATGCACAACTGATTTGTGGCACCCTGGTGTGTGTGTGTGTGTGTGTGTGTATATATATATATTAATTCATTTTCAAAATTAGGTACGACTTCAATTCAGCCACATATTCTCCCCCCCAAAAAAAAATATATATATATAATGCACACACACACACACACACACACAAGGATGTTCAAAAAAGTATCAAGATTTTTGTACTTTTAATACCTTGTATTCCAAAAAACACAAGTTCTTTAAGTATTAAGTATCCAGTGAGGATCAGTGTAGCTTAGTTTAGAAGAAAAGAACTTTTACAACAATATATATAATATATATAATATTGTTGTAAAAGTCACTTTTCTTCTAAATAGCTACACTGATCCTCACTGGATACTTAATACTTAAGAACTTGTGTTTTTGGAATACAAGGTATTAAAAAAGTACCAAAAATCTTGATACTTTTTTGACACTCCTTGTGTGTGTGTGTGTGTGTGCATATATATATTTTTTTTGGGGGGGAGAATATGTGCTGAATTGAAGTCGTACCTAATTTTGAAAATTAATTAATATATAATAATATATAAATAATATATATATATATATATATATATATAACACACACTTCAAATGTAAACATGAATATTCATCTCAAACACACACATAATAAAAAACCGATAATATTAATATAGTCAGAGAGAGAGAGAGAGAGAGAGAGAGAGAGAAAGAAGGTGGAGATAGACCTCAGTAACTTAAATAAATGAATAAAATCAACCTAAGAATTAAAAAAAAATTCCTACTTTGTGTTGCAGGTAAAATTGGTTTTGTCAGTCCATTTGAATCAGAGTGTGTTGATTTTAGAAGTAAAAGATAGATATACTTTGTAAACTTTTAGTAGCTTTCAAGTTACCACTGTTATGTACTGCTCTCATATAACAACATAATATATATGTGTACCACACTGGTTATTGTACTGATACCAAACAGCTGATATAGTAATATAATATATAATATATGTGTTTGGTGTGTGTGTGTGTGTGTTTACTACATTGGTTGATTGCTCACGAGAAAGCTAGTGGACTAAGAGATACAACTAAAGTAAAAATCTCAAGTAATACTAATACTCCTCCGTGGCACATTTATGGTTTTATGGGTTGCATGCTTTTTTTTTTTTTTTTTTTTTTTTTTTTTTAAATCACCCACGGTCTGTTGTTTTTTTTCTTTTTCAAACTTTATGTTGGATATCACTATTAAAAATAACCATTGATTTCCTTACCCTGTTACTTTTCTCTTTTAAATTTATTGATTTCCTCCAATAAATGGTGACAGAAACATCTTGACCATTCAGGTGATTGAATTAATTTCAAACATGTAGTGAACAATAACAAATACAAGAAAAAGAAGAAAAAAAGAAAAAAAGAAAAAAAAAAAAGAAAAAAGAAAAAAAAAGAAAAAAAAAGAAAAAAGAAAAAAAAAGAAAAAAAAAAGAAAAAAAAAAAGGAAAAAGAAAAAGAAAAAAAAAAAAGAAAAAAAAAAAGAAAAAAGAAAAAAAAAGATAAAAAAGAAAAAGAAAAAAGAAAAAAGATAAAAAAAAAAAAGAAAAAAGAAAGAAAAAAGAAAAAAAAAAAAAAAAAAAAAAAAAAAGAAAAAAAAGAAAAAAAGATAAAAAAAAAAGAAAAAAAGAAGAAAGAGAAAAAGAAAAAAAAAAGAAGAAAAAAGGAAAAAAAAAAAGAAAAAAAAAAGTAAAGTTGGTGGAATGGTCTATTGTCGGTATCAACCCAACAGCAAGTGAGTCTATTCCCCCTTTTCCAGATACAAGCTGTGCTACTCATGTGCTGAGTTGGTGTTTAAAAAATTGAAATAAAAATAATGAATAAAACAAAATATGTTTGGCATAAAATAATCCAAGGGTTGACATGCCGTAAAACCCAACCAGCCACATACATATATACACATATATAAATATGTATACATAAAATACTAAAACATTATTTATATTCTATATTATAAACATAATTTATATATATTTTATATTATAAACATGTTAACTGCAACTGTCACTTTCATATTTTAACTATTTCAAACATTATGTGTATATATATATATATATATATATATATATATTATATAATATATATATATATACAGTTGAAAAATGGAAATGAATATGACAATATGTTGAAAGGAGAAATAAATAAAGGAAAGAAATGTTGAATGGATAAAATTAGTTTAATGAATTACCAACACGTGTTTCATCCTGGAGTTCAAATATCAAACATTTTACCCTGAAGAAGGCCGTTTTCTTTGTATGCTTAAATATTTTATCATTTTCTATTATTATTTTATTTCATATTCAAAATAAAAATAAATAGAATACAATGTGTACATGAACAAACTCCTGTCTGAAACATGTTGGTAATTCATTAAACTAATTATATACATTCAACATTTTCTTTCCTTTATTCATTTATCCTCTCTCTATATATATATATAATATATATATATATATATAATATATAATATATATATATATATATATATATATAGAGAGAGAGAGAGAGAGAGAGAGAGAGACAGAGAGACAGAGAGATAGCTGGATAATATGGTTGCTATATTAATAAGTAAATAGTGGTCAGTCAATGCCATGGATTGCATTTCTTTAAATTAAAAAAAGAAAGAAAAAAAAGAGAAAAAAGAAAAAAGAAAGAAAGAAGAAGAAAAAGAAAAAAAGAAAAGAAAGAAGAAAGAAGAAGAAAGAAGAAAAAAGAAAGAAAAGAAGAAAGAAAGAAAAAAAAAAGAAAGAAAAAGAAAGAAGAAAAAAGAAAGAAGAAAGAAAAAAGAAAGAAAAAAAGAAAAGAAGAAAGAAAAAAAAGAAAAAGAAAAAGAAAGAAGAAGAAGAAAGAAGAAAGAAAAAGAAGAAAGAAGAAAAAAAAAAGAAAAGAAAGAAAAAAAGAAAGAAGAAGAAGAAGAAAAAGAAAAAAAAAAAAAGAAAAGAAGAAAGAAGAAAGTAAACCTACCATCAGCTTCCCACTTTACTGTACAGATACAAGCTGTGCTACCCATGTGCTGAGTTGGTGAGGGCAGGTATTGAATATTATGGTTCCTAGGCAGATGCTTTACAGATTGAACAAAATAATATAAATAAATAAACCTTATTAGATAATAATAAATATTAGGACTAACAAAACTAAATAAGAATGCATATAAAAAGATTACACTTACTTTAATTATATTTTAATTGTTTTCTATACGAAATCCTTCATAGGATTGATTTTAATACGTTGGAGATTAAAACAATATTAGAGATCAATGACACCAAATAATAATTTATTAAACCCAGTTTTGTTAAAACCAGTATGCAAATTAACTACACCATATATTATGAGGTTAAATAAACAAAATGTGTTTATTTTTATATGGCTTTAAGCCGACAATTTTTGGAGGATATGTGCTTAATTGAAGTCATACCTAATTTTGAAAATTAATTAGTTAATAATTAATGAATTTTAGGCGGGCATATATGTTCAAATGTACGGCTAAATGAATCGAGAAAATGTCAATCCCTGAATGTACATTTCGACCTATTAGGTCTCATCAGCAAGGTTATACAGCAGTCTCCCATGTCTATAACCTTGCTGATGAGACCTAATAGGTTGAAATGTACATTCAGGGATTGACATTTTCTCGATTTGTTTAGCTTTACATTTGAACATATATGCCCGCCTAAAATTCATTAATTATTAACTAATTAATTTTCAAAATTAGGTACGACTTCAATTAAGCACATATCCCCCAAAAAACCGTATATTATGTAAACCTCTATTTCTTAGGGATAAATAAGACGCATTGGAGGATTTTAAACACACTAATAACATGGGCTGTTTTGAGGCAAATCTAACTCAGATTTTCATAGAGATATTGTTAATGAATAATATTTATTCTACGTATTAATGATTTTAACTATGAATTAAATACTCATTTATAAACTTCTGCAATTCCTGAAGGTATGAGTCCATTTCCTACAACTCTAGATAATTTTCACCTTTAGTTGTTAAAATTCCTAGCAAATAAGGCAATTAGAGTAACTTCCCTTGACTTTCACTTTGAACTAAGCCGGTAGCTATTTTGAAAGTCTCCGTGCAAATAAACAAACTTTTTAAAAAACAATACAACTGCATGCTTTAACACAAAAATATCATAAAATGTGTTCTTAATAATAATTAAGTTCTTTTCAGATAATGCGCACGCACAATTTTATGCTAGGAATTTTAACAACTAAAGGTGAAAATTACCCAACTCTAACCATTATACTACACACCTCCGTATAATCCTTATTCAATGGCAGAATGAAACACTCAAAACATAAAAATGCAAAATTTTAACTGATGTTGTAGCTTTGCTTCTGAGCAAAAACCAAACTATCTTTTTGGTACAAATAATGTTCAATATATATAAAATAGTATTATTAGAGTTGTTCGGACTATCGTCCCCATCTTCATTGTTATTTGTACAACGTTTCGGCCGATATACCCTCCGGCCTTCTTCAGGTATTTCTTGTCGGACTCGGACTCGGGAACCTTCTTTTCGAACTCGGGAATTTTCTTGTCGTATTCGGGAGCCATTACGGAACTTTGAAGCCTAACCTTTATTTATTCCACGGGGTATCCTGTTCTCATTCCGCTAACCATAGCTGAAATACCTGAAGAAGGCCGGAGGGTATATCGTCGAAACGTTGTACAAATAACAATGAAGATGGGGACGATAGTCCGAACAACGCTAATAATACTAATCTTCAAGCCTCATCTCAAACATTCAGAGAAATAATATATAAAATAATAATTCTAAAAAAAATTATCATATATGCTGGATATTTTCCTCGTACCCCACATGTACGGGTTAGGCACAAGGCCCTATTAATTTGGGATCACCATAAGCTGATACTCATGAGTGGCGGGTGGAAAAATTGCACTGATCCCGGCATTCCCCCTTTAAATAGAGGGGGCAGGTGTTGCCTGGGGGGATGGCTCCCTGGGTTCCAACACCACTGCCTCTGCACCATCCTCAACATCCATTCAAGTGAATTTATCTCAAAAAATTGAAATTGAACCAGTGAATATTACCAGCATCGAGACTATGCTGCTAGGCAGGACACGTCTCCAGAACGTTGAATCATCACCTGGCCAAAATCACACTCTACAGCAAACTCTGGACTATATGACCTTTAGGCACCCCTTTTTGATCTCGATTAAGAAAGGACATGTTTTTCATTTACACTGTCAATATCCGGTTGTTTTAACAGACGATTTTTAGATTAAAAAAAAAAAATTATAATACTAACCGCTAACCCTAACCCCTAACCAACAACCGGATATTGGAAAAAAATCTTTGGTGCCAGTCACATCAACCATTGCTGTTGGTCCACTCTAGTTGAGAACTCTGATGCCTGGCAACCGTGCTATCTCCTCCTTTGAAAACACCCAAGGACAAGAAGGATACTGAATACTGTTTTGAAGAAAACGATGATGATTATGATGAAATGTGTGAACTAATGGTTAACAAGGTGGTCTTTTGACCATGACAACTAAGTAGTGAGATTGATCTAACTGTGTGCAACAATTATGGCTTTGTGCCATACATTACTTGCAGCATTGAGGCCATGCTGCTAAAATCCCAGATACGCTGGGCAGGACACATTTCCAGGATGAGTAATTATCACCTGCCCAAGATCACACTCTATAGCGAACTCTCTACTGGCCATCGTGACAGAAGAGCACCAAAGAAGCGATACATGGACTGCTTAAAAAAAAAAAAAAAAAAAAATCCCGTTGGTGCCAGTCACATCAACTATCACCAAGATCCACCAAAGCTGAGAACCATGATGGCTGGCATCTCACTACCAAACATGTTGTATCCTCCTTTGAAAACACCTGCAGGGCTACCCTCAAAGACAAAAAGGTACAGGAGGAATAACCACAAAATAATGCCATAGAACTCTGACCAGACCTTTAGCTGCAGTCGCTGCGACCATCGCTGTTGGTTCACTAGATTAGAACCATGATACCTGGCGTATCACCAAACATGTTGTCCTCCTTGAAAACACATGTGGGGCCACCCCCAAAGACAAAAAGGTACAGGAGGAAAAAACCACAAAACAATGCCATCGAACCCTGACCAGACCTTCAGCTGCAGCCACTGCAACAGTGCCGCATTGGCTGTATCAGCCAGAAACATGACCACACCCTTAATCTTCGTTTCCCAAAGCCAAGCTATGATGATTATGTTCATTCAGGTTAAAATAAAAGAATACCAGCTGTTTCAAGTATTACTTAGTTACAACCTTTATTCAAAATGCCCTCCCCCCCAAGTTGTTACAGCTGTTGACAATGGTCAGCTAGCCCAGTTTGCAAACAATCATGTTGTTAAATTATACTAATCTATATATTAATACTCTTGTTCCTTAATCTTCCAACTGGTATCATCTTGCAACACCCCCTGGTTAAAAATGAGACCGTCCAAATCCTCAATCCTGAAAAATGTAAATCCTGATTATCTAGTATTGCTTATCCGCAGAATTCTTATTTCTTATAAGTGTTGTCACCTCAGCCAAATAATGGACTATTCTGTTTTCATTATAAAGAAAGAAAGGGAAGAAAAAGGGAATGCTACACAGAAAAATATAAGAGAGTAGGTGAACGCGTAGAAGCAATAACGCTAATCTGTTTCAATCGAACATAATGAAAAGATGAAAAGGAAAGATAGAAAAAACAAAGAGTGAGAGAGAGAGTTATATCAAGATTATTATACTTTTTACATTGAACTATTTTGCAATAGCTCTTAAATAAACATATCAAATATTGTAATGATTAAATTATCATAGTGTGGTATATCCACAGGTCCTGCTAGTATACTATAATGAAAAGAAAGAGAGAGATCAAGATTATTATACTTTTTACATATTGAACTATTTCGCAATAGCTCTTAAATAAACATATCAAACATTGTAATGATTAAATTATCATAGTGTGGTATATCCACAGGTCCTGCTAGTACTATATATTCCATTTTAAACAGACCTGCTGGAATGCCAAAACTATTGTGTTTGTATTTGTGTATACACTGCACATTATATTCAAATTTAGCTGACTTTGATATATATCATCCAAATGAGTATCAAAACTAAATTCTGATTTCTTAACATTTGTTGCAACAGACCATTTTTTGTACCATTGTACCAGCTAGAATCAAATGATTGCTTTTTTTAAGTTTTAAATTGGTTTGGTTTGTTTTGTTTTGTTTTATTTTATGGCATATTGACCTCAGTGGGTCATTTAATGCCGACAAAATTTTGAAATAAATTCATTCTTGATGGATAATCAATTTTGTTTGTAAGCTCATGTTTTTCTATTTAACCCATAGATGGGACCCTAGCAGGTACTACCACTCCGGGTCAGAGTGGACCAGGGAGCAATGGTGATGAAAGGGTGCTCCACATTCCCCAAACCTGGAACCTCATCATCAGATAAAGCTTAACATCATTCCCAGGACATGTAGACCCTCAGCCACCGTCTTCTAGCACCCATATGATAAAAAGGGTTGGGGCTTACCATAAGGGCAACAGGGTTGGGGCAATCATATAGTTGCTAAGGCTTGATATGACCAGCTGATTGATCGGAGGGGGCCTCTCCAGCCGCCCATCTAGCCCAAGTGGAGTATTACAAGTCATGGACTGCTCAACACCTGGGTTCTATCCTTAAGCATCACGGGTCGCCACGGCCAACAGGTGGCCCCATTTAAGGAGTCTTATCCCTATGCAGAGGTGCAGTCGGTGCATTCTAACGCCCCAGCCGACAGGGCAGAGTTTTAAATTGTCTAATTTCATTATTCTTTCCAAACCCAACTAAATTTGATTAGTTGGTTGGATTTTACGGCATGTTAACCCTTGTTGGGTTATTTTATGCTGAAGACATTTTGTTTCATTCATTCTTGATGGGTCCTCAATTAAAAAAAAAAACACATTCTTTTTAAACTCACTTTTTTCTATTTAACTCATAGATGGGACCCTAACAGGTACTACCACTCCAGGTCAGAGTGGTCCAAGGAGTAATGGTAATGAAGGGGTACTCCACATTCCCCAGAGCTCCAGAACTGGAACTTCGCCATCAGATAGACTTTAATGTCAATAAGACCCTCAGCTACCACCTTCTAGCACATATATGATAAAAATGGTTGGGGGCTTGCCATAAGGGCATAGGGTTGGGACGATCACATAGGTGCTAGTGCTTGACATGACCAGCTGATTTATCAGAGGGAGACTTCTCTAACCGCCTGTCTAGCCTAAGTAAGGGCCAAAGTGGAGTGTTGCATGTCATGGACTGCTCATCCACCAGGGTTCTGTACTTAAGCATCACGGGTCGCCAGCCACAGCCAACAGGTGGCCGCAGAGGTGCAGTCAGTGTATTGTCAAGCCCCATTCGACAAGGCTGACCCTACTAGAACTTGTAATCTGATTAAAACTTACAAATTATTAGAAGCCTGGTAGTGTGTACGTGTGTGAGGTGGGGGTGAACTTGGGATGGTTTCACTATTTGACACATTACCTTCTTAATAACAATAACATAAAATATTAATTACTTTCCCAGGTGTAAATTAAATCCACAATATTTCACCTGTGACTAATAAATTAAATAATGTTGACAGGATTTGTTAACCATTTTGGTGATTGCGTCATTGTTGACATAAATCAAACTACATTGTGCATATCTTCTTATAATGGAGATTCTGTGTCTGTAACCAAAACTTCACCACCAACTACACTTTCAACTAGCAAAAATATGTGCCCTCTGGGTACAGGTATTTAAGTTTTGATATAATCAAATATTGTATTAAATTTGAAAGACTAATGAAATTAAATAAGAACACAAAAAAGATTACTTATTTTGATTTTATTCTAATTGATTTCAATATAAAATTATACATAGAACTGATTGGCTGATACCGACTTTAGGCCACCCCGACGACTTTACTTATTTACATAAAGTTGTATTTAGATCACACACTTTTTATTTAGGTAAAAACTGATACTTTTTTCTAAAATATTTGATAGCATTGATAGAAAGAGAATACATGAGTGAGAGATATTGATAAAACTAGCAAAAATACGTACCCTCTGGGCTCAAATACTTAAGTTTTAATATAATTATTTATTCTAATTAATTTCAATATATAATTGTACATAGGATTGCTTTTAATACGTTTGAGAATAAAACAATAATATTAGAAATCAATAACATCAAGTAATTATTTATTTGATACAGTTTTATTAAAACCAGTAAGCAAATTATAAACCCATCAAGAATGAATAAAACAAAATGTCTTCAGCATAAAATAATCCAACAAGGGCTGACATGCTGTAAAATCCAACCAACCAACCATCCAAACAATTTTGACAAAATTAGAAAAAAAAAATGTAGTTTGATGTGACATTTCATAAACCAATTACAAACCATTTTTTAAAAAAATGAAACTAGGATAATTCCATGTCAAATCATCCAGAGAAAATTAAAATTGTCACCCACGCCCTTCTGATTTCTGATTTTCAAAATTTTAACTGATGTTGTAACTTCGGTTCTGAGCAAAAAACAAACTATCTTTTTGATACAAATAATGTTCAATACATGTGAAATAATAATAGAAAAATTTTGTTGTCATAGATGAAGTGAGAATTGGGATATTGATCCTGCCATGAAAAAAATCAGAAATCATCAATAACTTAATATTGGTTGACTTTACAACTTTTTTGATATCATTTTTGGGTTCCTTGGGGGAAAATGCTTTTATAAACCAATTTTTAGTAGTAGGGAAGCTCTAGTGTTGTATACCCTTCTTTACCGGCACTAAATAGGTATATGTTATATACTTCTCTTACTTCTTACTCTGTCGTCTATTCTTCCGGCCTGGTATATCTTCTAAGGTCTCGTCTGGTCTTCTATTGAGGATTCCGGGTCTGGTTTCTGTTGCTAGGGATTTCTTGTTATCAGAAGCCCTGTGTCATTGTTAGCTTTTAGTAATAACCATAAGACTTCGATTTATGATGATGTTACTTTATTTGTAGATCCCCAGACCAGACAACTGCGCAGTGAGACTCACATCTTGCTAGCTTGGTTTCTAACTTCTAACTGACTAAGTTACTTACTTAGTATCCTTAAACCGGAAGAGCCTTCTATCAGGGTTCCCGGTTCTCACGGTTTATCCCGCAAGGCAAGGTCAGAGTGAGGTCAAGCATTGTCACTCACTCTCAAGGCCATCAGCTGTACTAATATGATTTCTACACTATTGTCATAATCATTAGGTATCTAATGATTATGTAACACTAGAACTCATTTTACAGACAAAAATAGATTACAAGTCGCTATTTTTCGCAAACCCACCAAATTTGGAGAGCTAAAAATCGACATAACTCAGCCAATTTTTGGAATTGGAAGCTCAAATTTTAGGGATTGTTTAACTTTAACATAATCCACTTGGACAAAATTTCAGAAAAATTGTAGTGGATGGATGACATGGCCTGGTTGATTTGACATGGAATTACCCATTAGTTAAAACTAAAGTAAAGTAGGGAGTCTATCCCCTTTTCACTAGCGCTAGACCAGAGAGATTGTCTTTAATGTACATTTACAAGCTGTGCTGCTCATGCACCAAGTTGGTTAGTATCAAAACTGGAACCTTGCGGTTCTAAGTAGGATGCTCTACAAAATGAGATAAATACCCCGAATGCAATCTATTGACAAAAAAAACAAAACAAAAAACTTTTAACAACACAGTCAATTACAAAATTTCAAACATGACTTATTTTAAATTATTCAGACTATTGTCCTCATCTTTATTGTGGTAGTTATTAACACACCAATTCGGCCACTGTATCTCCGGCCTTCCTCAGGTGTAGTCAAGTTTAGTGGTGATACAACCATGGGAAATCATTTTTAATAATTTGACAGTTGATCAAACAGGTGTCGAAGAACTTTTTCTTTTTTTTTTTACATCTATTCAAAAGATGACATCATTGTTTTTTTTTTTTGAGGAAGGCCAGAGGATACAGTGGCTAAAATGTTATGTTAATAACTACTGTAATGTAATTAAACAGTTTATAGAAAATTTAACTTGAAAAGAAAACGGTAATTTAATTTCTGGGTAAAGAGAAAGAGAAAAAAAATAAGGAAACAGAAAAGAAAGTTTTTAGCAGACTAAGATTCTAAAAGCATTCAATGTATGTCAGCCAGTCACTGGTGAATAACCCCTGTACTAGATACCCCCCCCCCAAAAAAAAATTTCTGCAGAAGAGTGGAAACGGATGTCCCTTCTTCCACCCAGAGACCACAAGCAGAAGTAAGGGGACTCATCCTTTTTTCGGACAGGAGTATCAGAGGAGACTGATGTCTGTTTACTGAGCTCTGTTATAGAGAGTGTTTTTTAATTAGTCTATGTTATGGGATAGTGACAATGAATGAAATTTATGATAGAAAAGATTAACCTATTCTTTCTCTCTTTCACTGAAAAGACCACACTGGGTGAGTGAGAAATAAACAACCCCTTAGGCCTATCTGCAAACCCCTATTCTTTCATATGTGTTTTTTTTTTGGAACCCACTACCTATGTTGTATGTTGCTAGTGTCCCGTTAGCTGCCTGGCCTATGACAATGCTATACTACCACAATAAAAATGAGGACAATACCCTGAAGAATCATGGTTATTCACATCAAGCCTTATCTAAAAAAAATACAGACAAATGAATTAATTTTTGCAAGAATTTAAAATAAAAATAAACAGCAATCTCTAAAAGTTTAAAAATAGTCATATCCAAAGATAAGAAACAGTGTTTATTTTTTCCTTTTCTTTTCAAAAATGTTACGATCAAAATGAAAGATTTAGTGGTATATCATTATCATTTGAAATTCTATAGCAACAAATAGAAAACTGAAGATTATTCACAGCTGTTGTTGTACAAGTTTACAGACATTTGAAACACTCATAAATATTCACAAAATAAAAATGAAGGACAAATGATTAGCATTTTGTGAACTGATTTATTATTTATTTTCATTTATTTGAGATTCATTTCTTTCTTTCTTAAGTCTAGGAACTGATTGTGAATTTACCCCCCTCCCCAACTCCTCTACCATGGGCAGGATGTGACACAAAAATCAATTTTTAATCTAAGTCTTAGTTGGTAGAGCATCTGCCTAGGAATCTCAAGGTTCCTGATTCAATACCAGCCCTCGCCAACTCAGTGTATGAGTAGCACAGAGATCTGTGCAGTAAAGTGAGGAGCTGATGGTAGGTGTGGAGCTCACCTCAGAGCGCAAAAATAATCTCCTTGGTCTAGTGCTAGTGAAATCTAATAAATTTGTATCAAAGACATTTTATCTTGACGTGGCATTTATATTGTATAATATAAATGCCACGTCAAAATAAAATGTCTTTGATACAAATTTATTAGAGTTATCTGCCCCTTGGCTTTATTTACAAATATCCATTTTGAAATGGTGAAAAAAAACCCCCAGAAATATCAACTGATCAGTGGTGAAGGGTCAAATAAACAATGGTATGTGTATGTATAATAGAATGAACTGGTATATGTGGGTCTACTAAAAGGAGTTGGTTGGTTGGTTGGATTTTATGGCATGTCAACCCTTATTGGGTTATTTTATGAGAAGACATAGGGTTGACAGTAATCTCTTGCTAGTAAGAGATGGTTGGTTGGATTTTATGGCATGTCAACTATTATTGGGTTATTTTAAGCTGAAGATGGTTTGTTTTTTGATAGGTATTCAATTTTTTTTTTTAAACTCAGGTTTTTTTAACACATTTTTTTAAAAGTCATTTTTTTCTATTTAACCTATAGATGGGACCCTAGCAGGTACTACCACTCCGGGTCAGAGTGGATATGGGAGTATTAACGATAAAGGTATACTCCACACTCCCCAGAGCTCAATAATTGGAATCTCACCATCAGATCAAGTTTAACGTCCTTCACAGGACAATAAAAACAAACTGGCATGTGTGTGTGTCTACTAAAATGAACTGGCAGGTGTGTGTGTGTGTGTGCGTCTACGAAAATGAACTGGCAGTTGTGTATTGACTAAAATGAAACAAAAAATATAACAAACCAATCACCATAACTACAGTTTATTAAAAGCGTTTCCACAACCGACAATAAATGGAATATAAGTGAAGCCCTATGTTGTCACAATAAAGAAGACTATTTTGATTGACATAGTAATTCATTATTCATTATAAATAAACAAAACAAACTAACAAGCCAATAAAGTAGATGGAGCAAAATGGATGAAACAAACTTAATACATAACACTGGTCTGCAATGTTTTCAAGGTTGAATATATAATTGCTGATTTTAAGGCCGTTTTTTTACATTGAATCCAAAAATCATACTCTTTTTTTTCTAATCACATTAAATTTTTAATATACAAACTCTTACTTGAAATGTATAGAACATCATTATAGCTCTGACAAGTAGAGTCCACAGGCTTTTGAATACGTGTTATCATTACGTACAATTTATTCAAATAAATTGTGACAAATAGAGCTTCACTGATAGAATGAAATTAAACGTTCATTTAATAACACTGGCCTGCAATGTTTTCAAGGTCGAATATATAATAGCCGATTTTAAGGCAGTTTTTTTTTACGCACAAACCAAAAATCATACTCATTTTTTCTAATCGGATCAAGTTTTTAAGATACAAACTCTTACTTGAAATGTATAGAACAGTATTATAACTCAATTTATTTGTGACAAGTAGAATTCACAGCTTTTGAATAAGTGTTATTATTATGTAAACTTGTTGTGAAATATCTTAAAAACCAGACCTGACTAAACACAATGAATGGTATTTTTGAATTCAGCATAATTTTGTTAAAAGGAATAAATATACAATTTATTCAAATGCAAAAAACACTGATAGAAGAAAAGAAAATTAAATGTTCATTTAATAACACTGGCCTGCAATGTTTTCAAGGTCGAATATATAATAGCTGATTTTAAAGCAGTTTTTTTTATGCAGAAACCAAAAATTATACTCATTTTTTTCTAAGCAGATCAAATTTTTAAAGATACAAGCTTTAGTTGAAATGTATAGAACAGTATTATAATTCTATTTATTTATAACAAGTAGAGTCCACAGGCTTTTGAATAAGTGTTATTTTTATTATGTACAACCTGTTGTAAAGTATTGAAACCAAATATAAAAAAACTGACCAAACACAATGAATGGTATTTTTGAATTCAGCATAAAATGGCGATCATATATCACTTGGTAAACCTTTGACCTTTGGAAAAAAATGTTTAATGCAGGTCAGTGTTATAAATAAACAAATCACCTAATAGCCAACAAAGAAGATGGAACAAAATGGCCGAAACAAACTTAACAATAAATAATTAATGAACCCATTTGTGTCCAAGTGTTTGTACTCGCATAGAGAATATTTTGATAACAACCAACAAAGTGGAAATAATTTTGCTAATGCTGTTAACATCAGCTTCAAAACATCAATATTCAACAGAAGGACGATAATTTAGGTTCTACGAGGGTTGGTTGGTTGATTTAACTAAATTAAACAATAAATGATAAAATTACAGTTATTTCTTTTTGTTAATGGATTTCTTTTAAAGATCTATCATGCCCATATTTATTTACTGTCTAATTTAGTTAAATTAGGAAAATTTAGCAACGAAAGCCCAGTGTGCTGGAAAGAGCTAGTGTCCAAGCTGTTCTATTCTTCGATTATACCTACTATGTTTCAAAACTTATTATAATGGAGATTCAGCATTTATCTGTTTGTAACCAAAACTATGTATGTCACAATACCCTCAAGAATTGTGTAAGTTTATCAATGAGTATTTAATTTATAGTCAAAATAATTAATACACAGAATCAATCATATTTATTAATGAGGTCTCTATGAAAATCCGAGTTTGATTTGCCTAAAAATCGCCCATGTTATTCATGCGTTTAAAAATTCTCCAATGTTGTTTATATATAACTAAGAAATAGAGGTTTACATAATATATAGTGTGTTTAATTTGCATACTGGTTTTAACAAAACTGGGTTTAATAGATAATTACATGGTGCTATTGATCTCTAATATTATTGTTTTATTCTCCAACATATTAGAATAAATCCTATGAATGACTTTATATAGAAACCAATTAAAATATAATTAAAATAAGTGTAATCTTTTTATATGCATTCTTATTTAATTTCACTAGAAGCAGCTACCTGGCATTGCCTGGATAGAGGGGGGATAAAAAAAAGTTAGTCTCACAGATCCATTAATTGTTTTGGTCTTCCATAATTGATTTATGTTCTAATTACGAATGCCGCCAATGACTTTCCCTTCATTTATTATTCAGATTTTAATTTTAAATATCTTCCCAGATATAAATAAAAATTATTTCTGCATAAAAAAGCAAGCTCTGGTGATAGTGAATGTGTATATATATATATTCACTTTGTCGTTAATTGTTTTATTTTAGTACTTTCCTCTGAACATACATACACCAACTGACCTTTATATATGTATGGATTACATCAAAACTTAAATACTGATGCCTGGAGGGTGCATATTTTTGCTAGTAAGATTAATGTTATGATTTAATCTTAAATAATATTAAATGCTATTTTTTTTATTTTATTAATTTTTTGTTGTTGTTGCTTTGCCTGGTATTTTATCAGATTCAAACTTAAATACTTTCATTGGGGGCGGGGGCGGGGGCAGTGATGATGGCTTTACCAATTTAATGCCAATAAAGTTTTGAAATAAATTCATTCTTAATGGATACTCAATTTTTTTTTTTTATAAACACTTTTTTCTATTTAACTTATAGATGGGACCTTAACAGGTACTAACACTCCGGGTCAGAGTGGACCAGGGAGCAATGGTGATGAAAGAGTGCTCCACATTTCCCAGACCTGGAACCTCACCATCAGATAGTTTAGAGTCCTTTCCAGGACAATAAGACCCTCAGCCACCGCCTTCTTGCATCCATATGATAAAAAGGGTTGAGGCTTCCCATAAGGGCAATAGGGTTGGGGCAATCATATAGGTGTTAGGGCTTGACATAACCAGCTGATTAATCGGAGGAGGCCTTTCTGACTGCTCAAGTAAGGGTCTAAGTGGAGTGTTGCATGTCATGGACTGCTCCTCCACATGGTGACAAATTAGGGTCCTGTTATAATATGTGAAGATCAAAAAAGGTGCAGCTTAAGCTGGCATCAGATGGAAGATGACCACCACAAACATCCGGCCATCCACTCCAACAAAGACATTAGCTGTTTTTATCAATAAATGATTAAATTGCTCTGTAGAGGTGCCCCAGGAACTGGACAATAAAACCAGTCCTGTCTTACTTTTAAATTTCATTTTCATAAATAATATATTTCTTAAACTTTTCCAATGACATGAAAAGTTTTCTTTTTCACTTCTTTTTATAACAACTGACTTTAAATCAATCGTAAATCAAAATAATTTGAGTCATCCCTGGTGGGATTCGAACCCATGGCCTCTGGATTAGAAGTCCAGCGCACTATCCCCTGCGCTCCAGGGACTGCCGTATACATATATATATGAGGTAGGTAAAAGGATAGTGAACAAGAAATGATAACTCAAAACAAATCTAAGAGTTGAAACGTTTCGTCCGATTTATACGGACATCCTCAGTCAATCGGACGAAACGTTTCAACTCTTAGATTTGTTTTGAGTTATCATTTCTTGTTCACTATCCTTTTACCTACCTCATACTGTCGGATTCTACTACATCCATCCTATCTTCATATATATATATATATATATATATATATATATATATATATATATATGCACTACATTATTCATTATGACCGACTTCTCATTTTTCCATATGCTTTTTTCACACGATTTTAAATATCGTTCAGTCTAAAACTTTCGCGCAGCTAAATATAATTGTTATATCACTAATTGTTAATTCCATTTCTCTTTGTTCAATAAATTAGAAAGGAAAGCAAGTCTTAATTTAAAAAAAATTGAAATAGATCACTAAGTAGGCCCGAATTTATTTTAGTAGTGACCAGGTTTGAATTCAGAGTTTTCCATCTCCAAGGTTAAAGAGCCCAGTCTACCCTACTATTTACCCATAGCTGGAGGGAAAGTAGTTGGTGTACCAATCTGTTTAGGAGATATCAAGCTAGACTATTATTTGGTTTATCCAGACTATTGTCCTCATCTTTATCATTATGTTGGGAATGAGCAATGACGGAGAAGCGTGGTGGTGTACTGATTAGAGTTGTAGGAAATGGACTAGTCGACTAGAGTTGAATCCTTGGATGAAACGACAGTTCACATAGCGCTAATACCCTTGGGAAAGGAATAAATCCAACTATTCTCCCTCCAGCTATGGGTAAATAGCAGGGCAGACTGGTTTCTTTAACCTTGGTTAGGCAACCAGTCTAGGAGAAGAAAAACTCTGAATTCAAACCAGGTCACTACTAGAATAGGCTTAGGCCTACTTAGTGATCTATTTCAATATATATATATATATATAAAATGCTGTTCTGGTTCCAACAGGAGAAAATTTAATATTTTATAAAAAAGAAGGTCCGCAAAATGTATTTTTTCTATATAATTGTTATTTTTTTCAATCCTTGAAGGATTGAAAAAAATAACGTAGCGTTCAACCGTTATTACACAGCCATTATAATAAAAGTTACAGAAACACACACAACCTATCAAATATTGGACATATTCTGCCAAATAATAACTCAATGCCTGAAGAAGACAACAGATCAGAAACATGTGTCGCATATATATATATATATATATATATATATACACAATCATATGCCAATTGACAGATCTTGGATGCATCCAGGTACCTTTATGCTTGTTTTTGTGTTGGGATAGAGAATTGCCTATGACTAGATCAAACTCGCCACACAAGCAGAGAAGACGTAATCCATTGCTGTTGCACTTTCCCATTCCATGTCTCCCCAGAGACCCCCTCCATATGATGTGGTCATCAATTCTAGTATTAAAGTCACCAAGAATGACAAGTTTATCATTCCTGAGTTTTCCTCTGATGGTTTCTCTTAGCTTAGAATAGAAGTGTCCGATAACCTCACAATGTTTCAGCCGATGTACCTCTTCAGGTGTTTCTTGTCGAAATTGGGAAACCTTCATGGAACTTTGAACCGAACCCTTTATTTAATCCATTAGGGTAGACTGTTCTCATTTCATTAACGATGATTGGGTACTAACATTACGCTATGTTAAGTATACTTAACACTTGTACCCAGTCATGTTAACAGAATGAGAACAGTCTACCTCCATGGATTGAATAAAGGGTTCGGTTTGAAGTTCCACGAAGGCTCCCGAATATGACATGAAGGTTCCTGAGTCCAACAAGAAATACCTGAAGAAGGCTGGAGGGCACAACGGCCAAAATGTTGTGTATATAATAATAAAGATGAGGACAATAATACAAATCATCAAACCTCATCTCAAAAATTCAGAGGAAAAAACTAGACTAGTTGAAAAAAAAAGAAAAAAAAAGACCACATGAAAAATTATAATGCTGAGTTTATCACATTATAAGCATAATTAGAATGACAGGACCATCAAAGAGAAAACTGGACACGCTTTGTCCAGTGCAACCCGAGATGTGCTGGCCACTTGAACAGACTTAGAGATAACAGACTGTCAAAGCAATTCTGTACTCTCAACTGAAAGAGGGATCACATGGAATCGGTAGACCAAAGCTCAGCTACAAAGACAACATCAAAAGAAACCTGGAGGATTTGTACATCCCCACAGGCAGTTAGCAAGACAACCAGACATCGAGTCAAATTGAGGAAAACAGATTCGCATGGTATCATCATCGGATACGATGGACAGCTAGTATTATTATCATTATTATTATCAGTAATGTGACATAATGGTTACCATTGTAGGAAATGGACATGGCGATTAGAGTTCAAATCATAGATGAGGTTAGTGGCATTTCATATAGTGCTAATACCCTTGGGAAAGGTATGAATTCAACTATTTTCAAGTAAATAGTAGGGAAGACTGGACTCTTTCATCTTGGTATGGCAACTGCGATAAAACTGACAGTTACCAAGTGGGACACTTAAACTCAAGTCCCAAAGAAAACACTACTGAAACCTGCCCTTCCAGGAACACCAAGCAGACCCACACTCCTGATCGATTGGGGGGGGGGAGTACACACCGGCCGTGAGCAGTATGATCTTAACTGCCAATTGACAATTTCTGACCATTTAATATTTGATAGGGTAGGTATTTACCCAACTTGTTTGACACAAGATTGCAAGTAATGGGGCATCCAGCTAGGATTGAACTTGCTATTCAGTAGGTATTTACCCAACTCATGACACACAAGTGTATTAATATGATGATGATGATGATAACAAGCAGGACCTGTGGATATACCACATTATGATAGTTTAATTATTACGTTTGATATGTTTACTTAAGAGCTACTGCCAAATAGTTCAATATGTAAAAGGTATAATAATTTGATTTAACTCTCTCATTATTTTTCTTTCTTTCCTTCTTTTTATTATGCTTGATTAAAACAAATTAGCATTATCCCCCCCACTCACCCTATTTTCCCCTATTCTGTCTTTCTTATTATATTTGTGTAGCATGTCCTTTTTCTTCCCTCTTTCTTTATAATAAAGACGGAATAGTCCATTATTTAGCTGAGGTGACAACACTCATAAGAAATAAAAATTCAGTGATTAAGCGACACAAAATAATCACGATTTACATTTGATCTTGGATGATTTGGACGGTCTCATTTTTAACCAGAGGGTGTTGCGAGATGATAACAGTCGGAAGATTAAGGAACAAAAGTATTAATATATATATATATTTACCAACTCCTCTACACGAGCAGGATACGACACAAGGTCAATTTCTTAAGCGGAGTTTAACAGGTTTGAATTCAGAGTTTTCCTTCTCCTAGACTGGTTACCTAGCCATGGTTAAAGAACCCAGTCTGCTCTGCTATTTACCCATAGCTGGAGGGAGAGTAGGATTCATACCTTTCCCAAGGGTATTAGCGCTAAGTGAAATGCAGTTACCATGTCCAGGATTTGAACTCGGGGCGACGAGTCCATTTCCCATGACTTTAACCATTACACCACGGACTTAAAGTATTAATATATAGATGATGATGATAATAATAATAATAATAATAATAATAATAATGTAATTTGAGTAATAAAATGAAGCAGGTCTCCAACCCAGACAAAAAGATAATTAATGAGAACATTAAATAAGAGAGAAAACTTAAATTTCTGTTCGCCGTCATCAGAAATAAAAAAAATAGAATCCAATGCTTAAATATCTTCAAACCTGGGATATGGTGGAAGAGAAAGACAAAGAAACATATACACGAACAACAATGTAACAGACCTAAAAGGAGACATCATGAAAATTGGGACTTCTTTTTTTTTCTTTTTTTTGTTCAACGTGGAGAGGAGCCATGATTGACCAAGCATAAAATGGACAAGGAGCCCAATCATAAAGATGATGATGATGATGATTCAATACTTCAACAAAAATAAAAATTACAGAGAAAAACAGTTTAAAAAAAAATATATATATATACTTTCAATTTTTATTGAATGAGACAGTAAAGAATGTTAACAATCTCTATTATGTTCAAGCTGCTTATATTTTCTTATAAATGGCACAATTATTTAGACTAGCATGAATATGCACACGCACCCTCCTCAAAGCGTAAGCATTTAAGTTTTAATGTAAGGAAATATACTAGCAGGATCTGTGGATATACCACATAAAAAGTATAATAATAAAGTATGATAATCTTCACTAGCAGGAACTGTGGATATACCACATAAAAAGTATAATAATAAAGTATAATAACCTTCACTAGCAGGATCTGTGGATATACCACATAAAAATATAATAATAAAGTATGATAATCTTCACTAGCAGGATCTGTGGATATACCACATAAAAAGTATAATAATAAAAATATGATAATCTTCACTAGCAGGAACTGTGGATATACCACATAAAAAAGTATAATAATAAAGTATAATAACCTTCACTAGCAGGATCTGTGGATATACCACATAAAAAGTATAATAATAAAAATATGATAATCTTCACTAGCAGGATCTGTGGATATACCACATAAAAAGTATAATAATAAACTATGATAATCTTCACTAGCAGGATCTGTGGATATACCACATAAAAAGTATAATAATAAAAATATGATAATCTTCACTAGCAGGAACTGTGGATATACCACATAAAAAGTATAATAATAAAGTATGATAATCTTCACTAGCAGGACCTGTGGATATACCACATAAAAAGTATAATAATAAAGTATGATAACCTTCACTAGCAGGATCTGTGGATATACCACATAAAAAGTATAATAATAAAGTATGATAATCTTCACTAGCAGGACCTGTGGATATAACACAGTATGATAATTTAATTATTACATTTGATATGTTTACTTGAAGAGTTATTGCCAAATAGTTCAATATCTAAAAAGTATAATAATAAAGTATAATAACCTTCATTAGCAGGATCTGTGGATATACCACAGCATGATAATCTAGTCATTACATCATTTGGTGTGTTTACTTAAGAGCTATTGCTTTAATAGTTCAATATGTAGAAAGTATAATAATCTTAATTTAACTTTCTCACACTCTTTTTTATTCTATTTTTATTCATTTCTTATTTCATCTGGTTAAAAATGAGACCATCCGAAGAGTCCAATGTCAAATAAAAAAATTTAAATCCAATTATTTGGTGTTGCTTATCTGCCGAATTCTTATTTTTTATGTGTGTTGTCACCT
Organism: Doryteuthis pealeii; assembly: GCA_023376005.1. Taxonomy (NCBI): domain Eukaryota; kingdom Metazoa; phylum Mollusca; class Cephalopoda; order Myopsida; family Loliginidae; genus Doryteuthis; species Doryteuthis pealeii. Next base: position 47,513,756 of record CM042165.1, on the reverse strand, counting down.
CAGCTAATAATGGACCATTCTGTTTTTACTATAGAGAAAGAAAGGTAAGAAAAAGGACTTTCACCGCCAGCATAAAGTAATGATCGTCTGTTTACAGACTGGATCTTTCTGGTGATCGTAAAAAAATATATAAACAAATATATTTAAATATAGGGGCCAGGCTAGCTCAGTTGGTAGAGCATTCAGCTAGAAAACACAAGGTTCCCAGTTCAATACCAGCCCTCGCCAACTCAGTGTATGAGTAGCACAAGGATCTGTGTGGTAAAGCTAGGAGTTGATGGTAGGTGTGGTGCTCCACCTCAGATGCAAAAACAATCTCTTTAATCTAGCGCTAATGAAAAGGGGATAGACTCCCTCACTGATTGGCTGATACTGACTTTAGGCCACCCCGACGACTTTACTTTTTATTCTATCCTTTGCTTAATCTATTTACAAGAATTTCATGAAAAAACCTTATTCCTTCACTAGAAGCCAAATTACCGTCAAATTGGAAGACAAAGGTAGCAAGCAAGCTGTAACTCAAATACAGTTCCTGCAGTGCCACAAGCACAGTATAGAGTGGTGATTTATTTATCTAAGCACCATAGCCCCAAGACGTACACTCAGGTTTAGTTGAAAAGCCAAATACACTTCTACCTTGACTTCAGGTTTTTTTATACAATACTCACACACATATACATATATACAGGGTGTCCACAAAGTCTGGGTACATGGGGATTAACATATACTTTTAAAACAAAACAATTGTATTTCTTTTTATTCTTCCGCAATTTTTGGATAAGACCATCACTCTCGTTCACTTTAGAGTACTAACTCGATTCTTTCTTCTTTAGACAGAGCCATCATTTGATCTGGGTAGAAAAAATAACATAAATTTAGTCAGTAGCCAATCAGGACTCGGAGAATGGTATCACCCATATGCAAATATGAAATTTTGCTGAGTGCCATATATACCAGCTTCTTAGGGAGGTGTGTGGTGTAATGGTTAGAGTCGTAAGAAATGGACTTGTTGACCAGAGTTCAAATCCTTTAGTTTAGAGTTGGTTGGTTGGTTGGAATATTACAGCATGTCAACTCATTGGGTCATTTTATGCCGAAGACATTTTATCTTTTATTCATTCTTGATGGGGACTCAAATTTAAAAAAAAAATTCAATTTTTCTTAAACACATTCTTTTAGAACTTATTTTGTTCTATTTAACCTATAGATGGAACCCTAACAGGTACTACCAATCCGGGTCAGAGTGGACCTGGGAGCAATGGTGATAAAGAGTTAATACACATTCCCCCGAGCACCAGAACTGGAACTTCACCATCAGATAGAGTTTAATGACATACCCTGGACAATAAGACCCTCAACCACTGCCTTTTAGCACATATATGATAAAAAGGGTTAGGGGTTACCATAAGGGCAATAGATTTGGGACAGTCATATATGTACTAGGGCTTCACATAACCAGCCGATTGATTGGAGGGGGCATCTACGACTGCCTGTATAGACTAAGTTAAGACCAAAGTGAAATGATGCATGTCATGGACTGCCGAGGTGCAGTCTGTGTAATATAAAGCTCCAACCGACGGGGCTATATACAGTTAGGGGAGAGTTATCAAACTATTGTCCTCATCTTTATTGTTATATACACAATGTTTCGACCAATGTGCCCACCGGCCATCGTCAGGTGTTTCTTGTCGAACTTGGGAATGTTCTCGTCGAACTGGGGAGCCTTCCCGGGACTTTGAACTGAACCCTTTATTCAATCTATGGGGGTGGACTATTCTCATTTCATTAACCATGACCGGGTACAAGTATTAAGCTATATCAGCCTGTAGAGGGTGACCCAGAAAAAACAGAACCCAAATTTTTATTCATTTTCCCATTAAACTAACCCTAAAACCCCTAACTTACTTGTTTAATGGGAAAATTAACAGTCTTATTACAAAATTTGTGGGTTCTGTTTTTTCTGGGACACCCTATTTAACTAAACAAAAGTTCATAATTACCGATTAGGGAACAAGAATATTGATATATATAGATAAGTATACGTCCATAAGTATGGCTATGGAACAATTTGTGTTTGAATAAAGTCAGCATAATAGACATAACACACGTTAAGGTTTTGTAGCCTTCTTAGTCAGTCATGCGTATAAATGAAGGCCATATGGGAAATTGTAATTAAGAAAGAAAGGACATTAAAAGCTAAAAATTAAAAAATTCCACCACGTAATTACGCGAATAAACAAGACGTACACTCAGGTTTAGTTGAAAAGCCAAATACACTTCTACCTTGACTTCAGGTTTTTTTTATACAATACTCACACACATATACATATATACAGGGTGTCCACAAAGTCTGGGTACATGGGGATAAACACATACTTCTAAAACAAAACAATTTTATTTCTTTTTATTCTGCCGCAATTTTGCGATAAGACCATCACTCTCGTTCACTTTAGAGTACTAACTCGATTCTTTCTTCTTTAGACAGAGCCATCATTCGATCTCGGTAGAAAAAATAACATAAATAAATTTAGAAAAATAAAGTATTTTTATTTAATTTAAACAAAAGTAAAAAAGGAAAATTATTATTTTTTATATTTAATTGTTTATGTTATGATTTTATTTACTGCTAAATTACCATATCTGCCTTCTCGGAAAAATAACAAATAAATACAATAGTGAAATCTCTTTTTACCCAGACTTTATGGACACCCTGTGTGTGTGTGTGTGTGTGTGTGTGTGTGTGTATATATATATATATATATATATATATATATGGTAGGGTTGGTTTAGCTCACTAGGAATTCTACCTGAAAACCATAAGGTTCCTGGTTCAATACCAGCCCTCACCAACCAACGTATGAGTAGCACAGGGTTCTGTGTGGTAAAGTGAGGAGCTTATGGTAAGTGTGGCGCTCTACCTGGTACACTAAAAAACAATCACCTTGGTCTAGCGCTAGTGAAAAGGGGATAGACTGTCATTGCCTGGCGCTGATACTGAATTTAGGCCACCCTGATGACTTTACTTTTTACTTTCTCGTCTGTCCGCTGTTTACAGTTCTTGAGTTCTCAGGTGATTGTAAAAACATTCCGCGTAGGTGTGTATCAGTTAATTGTTCACATCAGACTGACAGCCGCAAATGGCCGCAAGGGTAAGGGATTTGGCAGACGAAAATTCTGTCGGGTTTCGATCCCGGCTAGAAGTAGCGGTTAAAAAGTCGAGCCGCACTGATGAGAAGTAAACTTCGAAACACGTGTCTGTGGATGATTGATATATATATATATATATATATATATATATATTAAAAAAAAAAAAAAAAAAATGTGTTTTTGGAGGGGGCGGTGGAATGGATTAATGGCATTTCAGTTTATTTCAATGGGGGGAAAATTGATTTGATATAAAAGTAAAAAAGTAAAGTCGTCGGGGCGGCCTAATGTCAGTATCAGCCAATCAGCGAGGGAGTCTATCCCCTTTTCACTAGCGCTAGACCAAGGAGATTGTTTTTGCGTCTGAGGTGGAGTGCCACACCTACCATCAGCTCCTTACTTTACCGCACAGATCCCTGTGCTACTCATACGCTGAGTTGGCGAGGGCCAGCATCGAACTGGGAACCTTGTGGTTTCTAGCAGAACGCTCTACCGACTGAGCTAACCCAGCCCTTTTGATATTCTGAGTTATAAGCAGAACAAATTTAAACTCCTAAATCAAGGTACCATTATATTTAGTTTTGTCCTTCTAATATGCCATTAAACAAAGAAACCAAACCTAAATAAAATGGTACCTTGATTTTACTAGAGAAAAAAAAAACGGTGAACAAAAGAAATTCATTGGTTGGTTGGTTGGCTGGATAATTTAATATATAGGCTTCCAATTTATGGGCTGACGACAGTCAGTCAACTTTTTCCTTTGTGCTGTTAGCTAATGTTTGAGGAGAGAGCAAGCTTCAGATATGCTTATGTTAACAAGTTCACTAGAAACATTTAAGTTTCCAAATTCATTATGCCAAAGAAAAATATTATTCACAAAAATTAAAAAAAAAAACAGTAAAACATATTACATTCTATTTTATTATGTTTTTATACAATATAGGGTAATTTATGAGGAAGTGCGTCCCGGTCTCCTGCCTCAAAAATTGCTACCCGGTGACTATCAAAATAACAACCCCAGCTCGTCGTAATTCTTGTTTATTTATCGTAATTTGTCGTAGTTCTTGTTTGATGGATATATAGTTTGGAATAGACTGGGATAGATACATAGATAAACAAACAAAATAATATAGATAGATATGAACAAATGGAGATAGATAGATATTTTCGACAAGTAAATGTATTTGTTTCGCATCTTTTTTTGTCGTAATTCTTGTTTATTTAAACTAAAAACAAGACATTAAACAAACACAAATAAAAAAAAATAATCTTAGTATTTAAAGTAATATAGATAAATATGAACAAATTGAGATAGATAGATAGATAGATATGAGGATGGATAGTTTTGAATAGACTGAGCTGGGTCGTTATTTTAATAGTCACCGTGTAGCAATTTTTGAGGCAGGAGACCGGGACGCACTTCCTCATAAATTACCCAATACAGTATTATTTTTCTTATTTAAAAAAGATGTAACCAAAAAATTTAGAATGTTGGGGGTGGGTGGGTGCTGGAATGGATTAATGGCATTTCAGTTTATTTCAATGGGGAAAATTGATTTGATATACGAGGAAATTGGTTGGTTAGTTATCTTTGTTTTATGGCATACCATCTCTATTTGTGTCATTTAATGCTGAATCAAGTCATTTTGATAAACAATGTGTTAGACACGCTACAAGGGGACAGTTGACAACCAACGCTAATAAATGTATTACGGTTGTTTATTACACACATCTGTTTCCTTCACTTGTCAACGTCCAAAGTCCGTTGCCAGAAACGCATGGGCACACGAAAAGGGTTTCATAAAAGAGAAGAGTTCTCTTAAAGATAACTCAAGTTATCTTTCTTTGTTCCATGACATTAACATTAATTAACACAATGAACTCAGCTTGCTTACAGTACCTGCTTTGCTTAAGTGGTCACCTAATTAAATATTGAACCGGCTCATTGCTGCTTAACTTTGGTGAATGTAGAGATTGAGTTATGAGTGGAATGAATTAACCTTGTAAGTCAAGGTTGTTGTTGGTTGGCAAGTTAGAATTTACGGCATGTCAACCCATCGGGTTATTTTATGCTGAAGATGTTTGTTTTATTCATTCTTGATGGGTACTCAAATTGTTTTTTTTTAAACTCATTTTTTCTATTTAACCCATAGATGGGACCCTAATAGGTACTACCACTCCGGTCAGAGTGGACCTGGGAGCAATAGTGATGAAAGGGTGTTCCACATTCCCCAGAGCTCTAGAACTGGAATTTCACCATCAGATAGAGTTTAACGTTATTCCCAGGACAAGAAGACCCTCATCCACCGTCTTCTAGCACATATATGATAAGGGTTGGGACAATCATATAGGTGCTAGGGCTTGACTTGACCAGCCAATTGATTGGAGGGGCCTCTCTGACTGCCTGTCTAGCCTATGTAAGGGCCAAAGTGGTGTGTTGCATGTCATGGACTGCTCAGCTACCAGGGTTCTGTCCTTAAGCATCACAGGTTGCTACCCACAGTTAACAGGTGCAGTTGGTGTATTCTAAAGCCCCAATGACAGGGCTCGTAATTCAAGGTGCCACTGTAAATGATATTAGGTTTAAGGTTCAAGTTACCAACCCCAAATTATTCTAGATGACACTTGGTCTCATAAAATACCAGTGGGTAGTGAGTTTATTTCTAGGGTCATGCAGTGCATAAAAGTCATTCAACAGAAGAGAAAGACAATTGCTATTTCTCAAGGACAAATCATGTAATAAAGAAAAGAAAAAAACTCATAAATAATCCCTCAAGCATTCAAGGGTGAAAAAACAAAACAAAAAAAACCTCATGGAATAAATACAAGGGTGGGTGGGGTGGGGTGGGACTGAAAAGTTCAAATGATGATGTATGTACAAGCATTTGGTTGGAGGTGTATGGTGTAATAGTTAAAGCCGTAGGAAATGGACTCATTGACCAGAGTTCAAATCCTGGACGAAGCTACAGTTCACATAGCGCTAGTAACCTTGGGAAAGGTTATGAATCCAACTACTCTCCCTCCAGCTATGGGTACATAGTAGGGCAGACTGGGCTCTTTAACTTTGGTTAGGCAACCAGTCTAGGAGAAGGAAAACTCTGAATTCAAACCTGTTAAATCCACTTGGGGTGGTCACTACTAGAATAGGCTCAGTTCTAATTAGTGATCTATTTCCCTAATTTAAATTCAAAGATTACAAGCAGTTTAGTTGAAATCAATGGGCATTGACAAATTTGCACCTTAATCAGTTAAACTCTAGTATTTCTGGTCCAATTTTAAAAATATTTATATGGTTGGAAAGAAAATACAATAATCTTTCTAAATATGTAATTTGTATGTGTTTTCATTTTTTACAGTGAGTTAAAACGGTATTTTGCTTCAAACAGCTGAAAACAAATAAGTCAACAGTAGATATGATACTATTGACTTTTTTGACCAATAATGGAATCCAAGCACTGCAATACTGATGGAAGAAATGTGTGAACCACAATGGGGGTTATTTTGAAAAACATACATGGGCAATAAGTATTGTTGAAGGAAATGGTTTAGCCTAAGTAAGGGCCAAAGTAGAGTGTTGCATGTCATGGAACAACTCAGTACCCAGGTCACTACAATCCTATCCTCCAGCATTCCACAGCTAACAGGTGGCCCCTTGGTTGGTGGGTGGCTGGGAGCAGGCTTTACTCTTATGCAGAAGTGCAGTTGGCTATTCAACAGTGCCAGCCAAAATTTTAGAGTGAACATTTTAAAAAAAAAATGTGTCACTCTCCCTTTAAATGATTTTTATTTATTTATATAAAATGATATTTTTACATTTTTAAAAAGATAATTCATTTTGTTTATGGTTTTATGTATTTTACAAAAACCCCGTTTTGTTAAAACCAATATGCAAATTAACCATGCCATAAACCTTTATTTCTTAGTGATATATAAGACACATTCCAGGATTTTAAATGCACTAATAACATGGGTTGTTTTGAGGCAAATATAACTCAGATTTCCATAGAGACATCGTTAATAAATAAGATTTATTCTATTCTTTCTATGTATTAGTGATTTTGACTAAATTAAATACTCATTAATAAACTTACGCAATTCCTAAGATTATAGTGATGTAAGTAGCGACATAGTTTTGGTTACAAACAGACACTGAATTGCAATTATAATAAGATGGAACAGCATTTAATAAATCATCATCATGTCGTGCAGTTAGCACGGATATCCATGACAATCTCTCGTCAACCTTCCCTATCATTCATCGTCACAGGGGTAGAATGTCACACAAGGTTGCAAGTATGGGGCATCCAGCGAGGATCAAACTCACAATTCAATAGTAATGGATCTGTGAGACTACCCTGTTAACCATTATACCATGATGGGACGCCTAAGGATTATATTTTTGGTAGGTAAGTCTGTTTGCATTATAAATCCCTTAAGGGGAAATAACTCTCTTTAACCAGCTGACTTATAAGATGTATTTGTATTTGCCTCGCATCCCACTTATGCTGGTCAAGCCTAAGGCCCTATTAATGTGGGATCACCCACGAACCATAGCTCATGGGATGGCAGGTGCAAAAATTGTGTTGATCCTGTAGGCATTCCCCACCAAGGAAGCACCTCAGGCAATGGGCAATAAACAGCCCAGCCCCTTTAAATCAAGGGGCAAGGTGTTGCCTGGGTGGGATGGCCCTCTACCAGTTGAGTGGCCGAAGCCACCGGACCCCCCCCCCATCCGAAGGCTGGGTAAGTATGTGTCTATCAGCTGCTGTGAAAAAAATTGTCTGCATTCATTTCATTGTATATATTTTTTAAAGCTTTTAATTCTTTTTTTGGCAAGAAATAGTTTTTTTTTTTTTTTTTTTTTTTTTAATGAATTCATAATTCAGGAGGTCTAATCCTCAAACATAAAACTCAAAATAAGATATTAATACTCTTGTTCCTTAATCTTCCGACCGTTATCATCTTGCAATACCTACAGGTTAAAATTGAAACCATCCAATACGAAATGCAAAAATCTAAATCCTGATTATCTAGTGTGGCTTATCCGTCGAATTTTTATTTCTTATGAGTGTTGTAACCTCAACTAAATAATGGGCCATTCCGTTTTTATTATAAAGAAAGGGAAGAAAAAAGACATGCTAAACAGAAAAAATACAATGAGAAAGAAAGAAAGATATAGAGTAGGGTAAAAATAGAGAGAGGGGGTGAGCATGCGAAAGCAATAACGCTAATCTGTTTCAATCGAACATAATGAAAAGATGAAAAGAAAGAGTGAGAGTGAGTTAAATCAAGATTATTATACTTTTTACATATTGAACTATTTGGCAATAGCATTAAATAATCATATCAAACATTGTAATAATTAAATTATCATCATACTGTGGTATATCCACAGGCCCCACTAGTAAATATTATTACTCTTTCAATCTACATACTTTTGAAACTAACTAATTAACAATGCAGTTTCTATTATAATAGTCAAAAGTATATTGTTGCAGGAAATGGACACAGTGAACCAGGTTCAAATCCTGGACAAGGCTGTTTACATTTCACATAGTGCTAATACCTTTGGGAAAGGTACATTAATACTTTTGGGAAAAATGAATCCAACTATTCTTCTTCAGCTATAGGTAAATAGTGTTACATAATCAGCTTATGATTTATGTATATACCTGTAGTTAGAATATTTTGAATAAGGTCCATTAGATTAAAAATGATGGGAAAGTTGGTGGAAAGTTACCGGGGCCAATGAGTGACAACGGTGGCATTCCAATTGACCTTCCAGTAGATGCGAGATGCATGAGATAGTTTTAGTCTAGAGTGAGTGGACCTGTAGGTCGCTCGCTCTGAGCTGATCATGGGCTGGGTTCTGGAAATAAAGCTTTATAAAGAAAACAACCAAGTCTTCTTTGTTAAAGTAATTAAAACAAAAAGAAACCAGCCCGAAGAAATCAACAAAGAAAACCAACCCTTAAAAGAAAGCCCACTAAATCAACTGAAGAAGATGGTGGCCAAGTTAGATGCAGAATGTAACAAATAAGAACTATCATCTCATCATCTATTATGAAATAATGAAATTTATTGTGTACAGTGCTCAGGTGCAACACAACTCATCAAAGTCTCATGTCAGGTACACAGAATAGTGTATTAGTGTCAGGAACATGAACAGTTTACAGTAGTAATATGCATGTATGTGTGCATGTGTGCGCATATGTATGAGGAGAGTGGCATCAGGTATAGTGTCGGCGGACTACAGGAAGCATGGAGGCTTTGAAAGACTCAGTGCTTCGGCAGCCTACAACAGACGCTGGCAGTTTATTCCATGTCTCCGCAACTCTGAGCGTGAAAAAATGTTTCCGAAAGTCACGTGAGCGGTGCTGTTTTCTGACTTTGTAGGCATGCCCATGTGTGTTAGAAAGATGGAGATCAAAAAGGTGCTGACGGTTGCTGTTGTTAAGATGATTAATGACCTTATGAGCATTTACCAGGTCAGTTGCCAGACGCCGAAGTTTCAGTGAGTCCATTCCCAGGGCTGCGAGACGTTCAGAGTATGGTAGATGCCTGATGGAGGGTATTCTTCTGTCTCTCTCTCTTTTATATATTATGTAGGTATATGTGAGTACACAACAAACAATAGGGCGGACTGGGCTAATTAACATTGGTTAGGCAACCTGTCTGGCAGGAAAACTCTGAATTCAAACCTGTTGTAGACCTAGAGAGGGATGGTCCATGCCAAACTATTCATGCACGAGACACACTACAGGAGTTATGCTTCTAACCAGGTTATGGGTAATGTCTTTATTTAAAACATAAATTAAAAATTAATGTTTTTCTCAAGTTCTTTTTTTCTTTGTTTCTTTCTAGCCGACAAAATTTAAAAAAAAAAATCTACTTTTGTCTATCATATATGTATTTGCCCAACCACTCCCCCATGAGTAGGATGCGACACAGGGTCAATTTTTTAAGCAGAGTTTAACAGACTTGTTAGAGTTTTAAAATGGTCAAATTGTGGCAAACAATGATTGTGGACTGTCAATTCGTAATAAATTAAATTGCTTTCATTCATCAACTATAAGAAATTATCATCTGGCCACAAGAAAAAAACAAACTTTGCATATCAACAAGTTAGTAATTTTTCTGTACATAGTGTATTTAATGTTTTTTGTTATTCATTTCTAAGAAGAAACTGTTATAAACTGTTTTAAAAACCTTTAATAACATGTTTTGTTGACTTTACTTACAATGTCATTTTTCGTAAAATTTCGAGCTAATTTAATGTTTAAAATGTATTACCAATTACATATGTAATATTATTCCCCCCCCTTTTTTTTACTGATGCTCATTATTTTACTACTTTTTGACTAAAACAAAAATTTGACCATAAATAATTGATTTTAATTCGATTTTTAAGTGAATATCGGCATTCATTTTGTTAGTACCTATGTTAGCACAATGACATTAGAATTATCTTGTAGAATAAATCATTTTTCAACCAAATAGTGTGTAGATTTTGGATTCCCACCATGTTGATTATTATAATTTCTCAAGGAAGTTAACTATTAAATGCTAATTATAAATCATTTACCCTTATTTGTTTACAAGTTTAAAAGCCGCCATATCGGGTGGCAATTAAGCTAGCTCCTGTGGAAGGCTCTTAATTGGAATTTTGACCCAACAATGACACTTCATGCACTGAGTGCACATTAAACTTGAAAAATATTTTTCAAACAAATTATCTTTTTAATGTTTTATTCAGCCTGGAATGTTTTTAATTTGCTCACGGAGTCGGCCAGATTGCAAAATGGTAGGATATGTTGGGCTATGGCCTCTAGGAGTAAAGTTGAAAAAATCTGACATAATGACATTCGCATTTATTATTAAAGATTTGCAATTAATCATAATATAACATAACATAATATAATATAACTTATATAGATAAGTTTATGATTCTGCATTAGACTTAAGGGCCGCCTTAAGTGTCATTTAGATAAATTTTACAGGGTAATACTTTTTTGGTACGGCCAACTGCCTGACGCTCGAGTCCAGCCAATTAGCCCCGCCCATAGATCTTTATAGCCCCGCCCACATATTTTTATAGCCCCGCCTACAAATCTTAATGAAAAGAAAGATCGTACTTTTCAAAAGTACAGTTATTTATTACTTTTAAAACGTAATATTTTTTAGCTTAGAAAATTGAAAGTTTTAATTAAAACAACTTTGAATCATGTAAATTTAGAGTTCTACAAACATTTTTTCTTTAATTATTTGAATATGCACGAATCTTTACATTCCTTTTTTTTTTTTTTTTACAAATCAAACAATCATTTCATGTTTCCCCTCACGCAATAAATTTTAAGAACATCTTTGAGTTAAAACTTATTAAAACTATTATAATTATTAAACTTATTAAAAAACAAAACAAAAAATAAATAAATTACGTAAATTCTGAAATTTATGAATTGAAAATAATTTTTGAAGTAAAAATGGTACATAATTTGGAATTGTTTTGTTTTTTGTGTTTTAATATTAAACGTAATAGCAGCAGTTGCCAGCCTCGTAACGTTTTGATTTGCTTTGGGGGATGGGGACAAACTTGTTTTTCATTTAAATCATTAAATAATTTTGTTTAACTTTTTAAAACTTTAAAATTTTATGTTATTCGATGTTTTCTGGTTTTAAATTAGTAAAACAAAATTAAATTCAAATGAAAAACTAAAATATTTATACACGCTTACAAATCTTAATGAAAAGAAAGATCGTACTTTTCAAAAGTACGGTCCTATTTTACTTTTAAAACGTAATATTTTTTAGCTTAGAAAATTGAAAGTTTTAAATAAAACAACTTTGAATCATGTAAATTTACGGTTCTACAAACATTTTTCTTTTGGTTATTTGAATATGCACGAATCTTTACTTTTTTTTTGTTTTGTTTTGTTTTTTAGAAATAATCAAACAATCATTTCATGTTTCCCCTCACTCGATAAATTTTAAGATCTTTGAGTTAAAACTTTATTAAAAAACAAAAACAAAAATAAATAAATTACGTAAATTCTGAAATTTATGAATTGAAATAATTTTTGAAGTAAAAATAGTACATAATTTGGAATTGTTTTGTTTTTGTGTTTTAATATTAAACGTAATAGCAGCAGTTGCCAGCCTCGTAACGTTTTGATTTGCTTTGGGGATGGGGACAAACTTGTTTTTCATTTAAATCATTAAATAATTTTGTTTAACTTTTTAGAACTTTAAAATTTTATGTTATTCGATGTTTTCTGGTTTTAAATTAGTAAAATAAAATTAAATTCAAATGAAAAACTAAAATATTTATACACGCTTACAAATCTTAATGAAAAGAAAGATCGTACTTTTCAAAAGTACGGTCCTATTTTACTTTTAAAACGTAATATTTTTTAGCTTAGAAAATTGAAAGTTTTAAATAAAACAACTTTGAATCATGTAAATTTACGGTTCTACAAACATTTTTTCTTTGGTTATTTGAATATGCACGAATCTTTACTTTTTTTTTTTTGTTTTGTTTTGTTTTTTTAGAAATAATCAAACAATCATTTCATGTTTCCCTTCACTCGATAAATTTTAAGATCTTTGAGTTAAAACTTTATTAAAAAAACAAAACAAAATAAATAAATTACGGAAATTCTGAAATTTATGAATTGAAAATAATTTTTTAAGTAAAAATGGTACACAACTTGGAATTGTTTTGTTTTGGTGTTTTTTTTTATTTTAATATTAAACGTAAAAAGCAGCAGTTGCCAGCCTCGTAATGTTTTCAAAAGTACGACCACGAAATCATGTAAATTTAGGGTTCTACAAACATTTTTTTCTTTAGTTATTTGAACTAGCAAATATATGCACCCTCCGGGTGCAAGTATTTAAGTTTTGATATAATAAAATATCATATTAAATTAGAAAGGTTAATGAAACTTAATAAGAATTCAGATAAAAATATTTGGAACAGAGGGGGTATGATTGAAAAATAGAACAACGTTGAAACTAACTCTTCTACCATTTACCATTACTCCCGCCTTTCATTGGTAAATTTTCCTAAATTAACTATTTAGTTAAAATAAGAAGTAAAGAATAAAATTACAATTATTTCTTCTTGTCAATGGATTGCTTTTAAGATTTATCCCCGAGATTTGTTGCTCATATTCATTAATATAAAACCAAAAAATTAGAAATCAATAATACTAAGCATATATGTATTAAAATCACATTTTTAAGATCGAAATGCAAAGCCTTCCAATTCACACTGTAAACCGCTATTTTGTTGTGTATATAAATACAATTGCATGTTCTTAGTATGAGGTTTAAATAAAAATAAAATCATGGAGAATGTGATGTAAATAACAAAGGGAATTGTGACTTGTATAGTAATATAGTTTCGGTTACAGACATACAAACCCACAATTTCCATTATAATAAGATATGCACGAATCTTTACATTTAAGAAGATCTTTGAGTTAAAAAAAAAAAAATAAATAAATTACGGAAATTTATGAATTGAAAATAATTTTTGAAGTAAAAATGGTAAATAACTTGGAATTGTTTTGTTTTTGTGTTGGTTTTTATTTTAAATATTAAACGTAAATACCAATTTTAAAAAAATAATTTTGTTTAACTTTGTAAAACTTTAAAATTTGGTAAAAAAGAACAAGTTCCTCGTATATTCCGACCATAAAATAAAAATAAACAACCTTCATTTTATGTCCGTGTTTTTGCTATAAATGTTTTTTTTTTTTTTTTTTTTTTTTTTTACCCGTTATTTTACAATAATATTTTCTTTCTTTATTCTAATATTCACTTCAATATGTATATTCTAAAAGTTTCTGTTTTGTGAGAATGGTTAGTTTTAAAGTGGGGGTTCGTTTTTACACTTCAACTTTTTACTCGTAAATTCCTACCATAAAATGCCCAAGCCTAATTCTATGGTAGGAATTTACGAGTAAAAAGTTGAAGATTAACTTGTTATTTCTTTTATTTTTGGCTTTCGTACTCTAAAATAAAGACGTCAGATTTTAATCCTCGTCGACGAAAAAACAAAATTACGGTCATAAAAGGAGGATCCAATTTATAGCTAAATTGTAAAACGAGCCCCTCGTTTTACAATTTAGCTATAAATTGGATCTTTAAAACTTTAAAACTAACCATTCTCACAAAACAGAAACTTTTAGAATATACATATTGAAGTGAATATTAGAATAAAGAAAGAAAATATTATTGTAAAATAACGGGTGAAAAAAAAAAAAAAAAATAAAACATTTATAGCAAAAACACGGACATAAAATGAAGGTTGTTTATTTTATTTTATGGTCGGAATATACGAGGAACTTGTTCTTTTTTACCAAATTTTAAAGTTTTACAAAGTTAAACAAAATTATTTTTTTTTAAATTGGTATTTACGTTTAATATTTAAAAATAAAAACCAACACAAAACAAAACAATTCCAAGTTATTTACCATTTTTACTTCAAAAATTATTTTCAATTCATAAATTTCCGTAATTTATTTATTTTTTGTTTTAACTCAAAGATCTTCTTAAATGTAAAGATTCGTGCATATCTTATTATAATGGAAATTGTGGGTTTGTATGTCTGTAACCGAAACTATATTACTATACAAGTCACAATTCCCTTTGTTATTTACATCACATTCTCCATGATTTTATTTTTATTTAAACCTCATACTAAGAACATGCAATTGTATTTATATACACAACAAAATAGCGGTTTACAGTGTGAATTGGAAGGCTTTGCATTTCGATCTTAAAAATTTTAATACATATATGCTTAGTATTATTGATTTCTAATTTTTTGGTTTTATATTAATGAATATGAGCAACAAATCTCGGGGATAAATCTTAAAAGCAATCCATTGACAAGAAGAAATAATTGTAATTTTATTCTTTACTTCTTATTTTAACTAAATAGTTAATTTAGGAAAATTTACCAATGAAAGGCGGGAGTAATGGTAAATGGTAGAAGAGTTAGTTTCAACGTTGTTCTATTTTTCAATCATACCCCCTCTGTTCCAAATATTTTTATCTGAATTCTTATTAAGTTTCATTAACCTTTCTAATTTAATATGATATTTTATTATATCAAAACTTAAATACTTGCACCCGGAGGGTGCATATATTTGCTAGTTTAAATAACTAAAGAAAAAAATGTTTGTAGAACCCTAAATTTACATGATTTCGTGGTCGTACTTTTGAAAACATTACGAGGCTGGCACCTGCTGCTTTTTACGTTTAATATTAAAAATTAAAAAAAACACCAAAACAAAACAATTCCAAGTTGTGTACCATTTTTACTTAAAAAATTATTTTCAATTCATAAATTTCAGAATTTCCGTAATTTATTTATTTTTTGTTTTGTTTTTTAATAAAGTTTTAACTCAAAGATCTTAAAATTTATCGAGTGAAGGGAAACATGAAATGATTGTTTGATTATTTCTAAAAAACAAAACAAAACAAAAAAAAGTAAAGATTCGTGCATATTCAAATAACCAAAGAAAAAATGTTTGTAGAACCGTAAATTTACATGATTCAAAGTTGTTTTATTTAAAACTTTCAATTTTCTAAGCTAAAAAATATTACGTTTTAAAAGTAAAATAGGACCGTACTTTTGAAAAGTACGATCTTTCTTTTCATTAAGATTTGTAAGCGTGTATAAATATTTTAGTTTTTCATTTGAATTTAATTTTTTTTTACTAATTTAAAACCAGAAAACATCGAATAACATAAAATTTTAAAGTTTTAAAAAGTTAAACAAAATTATTTAATGATTTAAATGAAAAACAAGTTTGTCCCCATCCCCCAAAGCAAATCAAAACGTTACGAGGCTGGCAACTGCTGCTATTACGTTTAATATTAAAACACAAAAAACAAAACAATTCCAAATTATGTACCATTTTTACTTCAAAAATTATTTTCAATTCATAAATTTCAGAATTTACGTATTTATTTTTTGTTTTGTTTTTTAATAAGTTTAATAATTATAATATTTTTAATAAGTTTTAACTCAAAGATGTTCTTAAAATTTATTGCGTGAGGGGAAACATGAAATGATTGTTTGATTTGTAAAAAAAAAAAAAGGAATGTAAAGATTCGTGCATATTCAAATAATTAAAGAAAAAATGTTTGTAGAACTCTAAATTTACATGATTCAAAGTTGTTTTAATTAAAACTTTCAATTTTCTAAGCTAAAAAATATTACGTTTTAAAAGTAATAAATAACTGTACTTTTGAAAAGTACGATCTTTCTTTTCATTAAGATTTGTAGGCGGGGCTATAAAAATATGTGGGCGGGGCTATAAAGATCTATGGGCGGGGCTAATTGGCTGGACTCGAGCGTCAGGCAGTTGACCGTACCAAAAAAGTATTACCGAATTTTACATAAGGTGAAATTAAGAATTTTTTTCTTCTTTTTCAAGTTGAATTTGTGGTAATGGGTGTCATCTATCTGGAGCCAAATTCTGGTTGTTTTTTGTTTTTTGTTTTTGTTTAGTTTTATACACCCCCCTTGATTCCTAATCACAGAATTGTTAAGCTTTTAGCTAACAAATATTAAATTATATTCCCTGCCACAGGAGCTCTCCTGTGTGGGTGGTGGAAAAAAAACTAATAGCTGAATTCCAGGAGTCCTTCGCCCCAGCAGCACTTGCTCCCTCCCATAAAAAGGGTAAGGGCTGGGTTTATTGCCACTGTGCCTAAGGTGCAAGGGGGAATTCCAGGGAATCTGAGCATTTCTTAAACCCGCTGCTACAGGAGACTTGCTTCTTGCATGGCAACCCTCATTAAAAAATGACCTTGTGTCTATTTCAACTTGGCGAGAAGCTAAAAAAAAAAAATCAACATACTAGGTATCAACAAAATGAGCACCGATTTTCACTTAAAAAAACGAATTAAAATTAAATAAATCGATTAGGTCAATTTTTTCCCCCTAATTTCATAAACAGAGTAAAAAAAAAAAAAAAAGATTTATTTTTTAATTTTTTTTTTTTACATTTAATTTTCAAATTTTCGGTACTTATTTTCTACCAAAATCGCCCCTTTAATTTTTTTTTCTGTTCACATCTTCAGTCATTTGTCTTTATCTAAATTCTAATTAATCTCAATTAACCCCACCGACATTTTGCGCCCCCAAAATAAGGGGGTAGGGGCAAAATTAAATATCCCGAAAAAAAAAAAAAAAAAAAAAAAATCAGAACACTTTTAAATAAAATAACTGATGCATTATAAAATTCATTCATTGAGAAATCAACACTGAAAATTTCATTAAAATCGGATAATTCCCTGATTTTTGGTATTTTGTTTTTATTCAATCAGGGGTGTTGATTTGATTTTGTAAAATACGTCTTTGACGTCATAGCTGGTGACATTTTTTGGCCGTTATATATAAAAAAAATTTTTTTAAAGTATTGGATTATTAAGAGAACGCTTGTATAAAATAATGTTTAAATTTCTAAATATTTTGTTTAATTTTTCTGTTAAAAAGAAGCATTGAATGGTCCAGATTTACCTCATTTTAACATTTTTCATACCACTGTTTCTTATTTGATGGTACGTACACGTTTTTTTTTTCTTCCGAAGCTGCTGTTAACTTTTTTCATTCATAACTTTATCTCTCTCAAACTAATTATATTAACTATTTACTAATTTAAGTTTTATTCATTTCTACATCAAAACCCGATATCTGTTAATATTGAGGATTTAAATCTTGAAGTTTAAATTGTTAAAAGAATGTTGTAGAAAAAAGAAGCTTTGGCGTAGCAAAAAGTTCAGGATTAAACATGAAACGAAATAATTAAAGAAGTTTCAGAATCTTCGCGCCTGAGTATTTATTAGTCAATTGAAAAAAATTACGATAGAATTTAGAAATTTCTCCAAGAATAAATCTATCTCAATTCTAAAACACCTCCTATGCTAGAAATAATAATCGCATTATTATTGTTTTAAATTTTTGGCAAAATAAAGGTTAATATCACTTGCGTGTAGCGATATCCAAGAGGTCTTAAGACCTTGGATATCAAAAGTTCTTAAAACGGTTTTATTTGAATTCATTTTCTTTCATTAAAAATATTAAAATTCGTCCATGTCCCTACTAAAAGAAAACTATTAAAAGCTAGTGTGAATTGAATTCAGGGGCGTCAATTTTTACCATAGTCTACCGGACAGATGTTAGTGGAATATGAAATGAAGTCCAATGTATATATTTTCAATTCCTCAAATGGGATAAATACTTTTAATGAAAATCAAACTCTAAGGAAAACATAATACGTTAATTCATTTAGAAGTTTTTAAAAATTAAAAGACAGAATTAAATTAATGTTGTCCTTTAATTAATTTTTTTAATGACATTAATTGATGTTGTATAAATTTAAAATTGTTGCGTAGTGATTAAATATAAAAAATCTATGCAAAATCAATTAATGCTGTCGTTTAATAAAAAATAAAAAAACAAACAAACTTATAAATGAATTAATTAACGTATTAAGTTATGTTTTCCTTCCTTAGAGACTACCATATTAAATTTTTTGGGAAAAAAATGAACTTTTTAAAGTAAAATAAAATAAGAAATAATAATAATAATATACAATAAAATAATAATAACATTATATCATTATTATTAATAATAATAATAATTATATAAAAATAAAATATATTACTATTTTTATTATAATAATGATATAATTTTATATTTTATTTCCACCGGCTTATTTCATATAATTATGGTTTAATTATTAGGAGTGTATATATTTTTGGTAGGGGTGACAAGACTTTCGGACCACTCTATACAATTTCACTAATCAAAAGAAAAAAAGAAAAGAAAAAGGGTAACCTGCTTCTTAGCATCTGTAAATTTTATGAGGTTGTTGAAGAAAATACCTGTAAACAGTCAAAAGAAGTCTAAAAAAAAGGAGGATATGTATAAAATAAAATATCAAATTAAAATCGACTACAGTAAACAAACACTAACACATTTAATAACGTATTTAATTCACAGTCACACTCCGTAGACTTGTTGTTGAGTTTGACATTTTTATAGTGTCAATGAATGACAAACGTGATAGAAAAAAAAATGTATATCTTTAAAGTAAACTTATTTGTAAATGTTTTTCTTTTCTTTTCTTTTCTTTCAATAAATCGTGCCTTTCAATTTAACAAATTTGAAGTTTAAAAAGAAAAAAAAAAAGTTAAGTTTTGCAAACAAACAGAAAACACAGAAATAACTTTTTGAAAAAGATAAGAAATAAAGAAACAAAAATGTATCGATTTTTAATAATAATAATGTATTATTATTAAATAATAATAATAACAATATTATTAAAATATTTTTATAGAAAATTATTATTATTATTAAATAATAATAATAATAATAATAATAATAGATAGTAAAACTTCAACTAAATTGATTTAAGTTTAGTCAAAGCACTTTTTTTTTAATCATTGTTTTTTTTTTTTTTTTAAATATATATTTATATTTTTACTACATTTTTATATATATATATTTATATTTTTACTTACTGCATGTGGAGGTCTCCATAGACAGCATTGTGTTAGACCGTCGTCCCACAAAAAGTTCAACCAACGAAGTGAGAAAAGAATGAAATGAAGTTTCTTCTTTTTCTTCTTAGAAAAAGAAGAAGAAGAAGAAGAAAGTCTACGTGCTGCACATTATCTCATAGACCCAATGGCACTAGAATGTTTGGTAGGAAGACACCAAAAAATAAATAAATAAATAAAAACTATAAGAGTAGTAGTATAAACGAAATATTTTTTTACGATCAGTTGCCAAATAATCACGTTAGCGTTGTGAACACCCAACTGCATTTAAAGTTACACATAATTCGTATGTGTGAGTATTTGGTCCTCAATATGGTTATGGTAATGGTTTATTTAAGTAGTACATGCCTACGGATAATAATTGTATTATCATTAAAGGTTTTTAGAGAACTACTGGCTTTTATGGGTTGGCCTACTTGCAGATCTTTTTAAAGCTGAAGAAGGAGGGTACCAAAAAAAAAAAAAAAAAAAAACTGAGAAAGAAAGAAATCTTTAGAAGCGAAGGAGGAGTGCGAAGTGTGATAAATCGTGTATGAAAAGAGAGGTGTGTCCAATAAATAAATAGACGTAGAAGAAGAGAAGAAAAAGTAAAAGAAGAAGAAATAAAGGTTGTAGCGAAAATAAGAAAGTTTTAAGAAAGGGGAGAAAACCAGTCGTATTTGGAGGAAAAGAAAGAGAGAGAGAAAAGGGAAATATAGCTCGTATGGCTGCAAGTCACGATATATAACGATGTATAAGTTTTTGAAAGAATATTATTTAAAATTGTTTTAGACAAAAAAGAAAACAAAGAAAGAAAGAAAGAAAATATACTCAGTCAAGGTCACATCTGACGTAATAATGCTAGGGTCATCTGGTTTGCACCTTTTTGAAAAATTTCCTTTCACAACAAAAGATCATAGCTAAAAAAGACCTTTCCTTCTTCTCAGCGCCCATTTTTGACATTTATTGTCATCAAAGATCACTAGACTTATTGTTAATCTGTGGCACCTGTTCGAAAAAGGTCAAAGATCATTCGAAACACACCTGTTGTTAAGACTTTCTGTTAATTAATTTTCATTTTAATACACAATGCTCAAGTTTGGAGGTGCGTTTAGTATAGTAGGAAACGGAATCGGTGACCAAGTTAAAATCCTGGACGGGTCTGTTTCTGTTTTATCTCGCCGCGCAAAAACCCACCCCTAGCTTGGGGGGGGGGGATTCTTAGACAATTGGTTGGTTGATTGATTGAATTTTATGGCATGTCAAACCATTGGGTCATTTTATGCCAAAGACGTTTTGTTTTACTCATTCTTGATAGGTTGGTTGGCTGGTTGGTTGGTTGGATTTTATGGCATGTCAACCCATTGGGTTATTTTATGCCAAAGACGTTTGTTTTATTCATTCTTGATAGGTTGGTTGGCTGGTTGGTTGGATTTTACGGCATGTCAACCCATTGGGTTATTTTATGCCAAAGACGTTTGTCATATTCATTCTTCATGGATACTCATTTTTTTTAACTCATTTTTTTTAAACACATTTTTGTAAACTCATTTTTTCTATTTAACCCATAGATGGAAGCCTAACAGGTAATACCACTCCGGGTCAGAGTGGACATGGGAGTAATGATGATGAAGGGGTACTCCACATTCCCCAAAGCTCTAGAACTGGAACTTCATCATCAGATAGAGTTTAATGTCATACCCAGGACACTAAGACTCTCAGCCACCACCTTCTAGCACATATATGATGAAAAGAGTTGGGGGTTGCCATAAGAGCAGTGGGGTTGAGTCAATCATATAGGTGCTAGGGCTTGACGTGACCAGCTGATTGAGGGAGCCTCTCCGACCCCCTACATTCTGCCTTGACAATCTGGAAGTGATCGGTAAGTTCTATAATACAATAGCAATATTCTTGATTTACATTGCACTGTGGAAGTAAACGATTAACGACAACAAAAAGAAACCATTTTTTGAAGGAATCTGCATATCAAGGTTATTTTATGAATATGAGCATTTTTATAAAATGTTAATATTCATAAAATAACCTTGATACAATAAAAAATTTCAGAATTTGTTCAAATAAGAAAAAAAAAAAAAGAATTGATACTTTTTACAAAAAAAAAAATTAAAATAAATAAAAATAGAAATAGAATAGAATAAAAATAAATAAGATATATAGATAAAATAATATGAAAATATTTAAAAAATAGATAAATATAAAATAATATAAAAATATGAAATATAAAAAAAATAAATGAAATAGAAATAGAATTAAACAAAATAAAATTAAATAAAAAAAATTGATACTTTATACATAAGAAAAAAAAAGATAAAATAAATAAAAATAAAATAGAAATAAGTAAAATATATAAATAAAATAATATAAAGATATAAAAACATGAATAAATATTAAAAATACAAAATAATATAAAAATATAAAATATAAAAAAATAAATAAAAGATAAAATTAAATAAAAAATAAAATTTAAAAAAACAAATTAAATGAAAATTTAAAAATTGATACTTTTTCCAGTTACCAACATGACAAATTTATTGACTCTGTAAAACAATCAAATTTCATGAAACAAGATATTTTAAATGGAAACCATTTTATTTCCAAATATATAAATATCATTTTTCCCAGAAAAAAATCTGGAGTACTGTTTTAAATCAGCACAAGGTGTTATAAAGCCATATATAGCCATTTGGAGCTCCATGGTGTAATGGTTATGTTACATAATCTATGTGGTAACATAGATTATTGACAACACCCTGTAGCGAGAATGCAAAGAGCCCAAATGGAAAAATACAGACTGTTTGGGAACTTTGACCCCCAAAGGCGGGAAACCCGTGAAGTTACATGAAAACTAGTTAAGCAATCAGTTTGCAGCCCTACTGTTGCAAGATGGGTACATTATCCTGACTTTTGTGAGCTAGGACTACTAATGGAAGGAGGAGGAAGAAATAAGAGATGATAAAGGTTAAAAAAATAGTGATGACCCAAAACAGGATGAACGATGGTTTGACCGTAGCGTGACCCCGAACAGTGAATTGAGTGGCAAGTGGAAGTCCGGGTGTTGACCGCAAGCGGAAGTCGGGTGTTGACCAGAAGTCACATGAGTGGTGACGTGGAACAACGAAGAAAGGGATCGGCCTCTTTTTGCTTGCCGCCGTTGTAGGGTACGGATGGGGCCTCTAGTGGCTAGTGTGGGGTCACGATAATCAAGTAGTGTTCTCTCTCTCTCTTTCTCTCTGCCTTTCCTCCTCTCTGGTATGCCCCCACTGGACGAGCATGATAATAAAGGAGCAGTTGTGACTACATATTTCTCGTGTTGTAATTTCTATCAACACCATTTTAGCACTGTGAATTTGGAGGCACGTGGACGAGACCCGCTATATAATATATACGCTGCCGCCGCCTTACCGTTATCGTAGTAGCGCTCGAAAAAAAAGGACAACGTTACTTATATCATTTTGGTACCGTGAAAATATACCACAACGGTACACTACTCCACATAGTCACCGTTTCTCTAAATAGCAATGTATCACCCTCAAATGAGAGCATGTATCCCAGCCCCGTAAAATTCTGTTGACTGTACTTTGAACCACTTCTTCACTACAGATTTCACTTCCTCGTCACTGAAATAATGTTTGCCTCTCAAACCCTCTTTCATGAGACGGAAGAGATGATATTCTGGAGGTGATAAATCTTGGCGTGTATGGAGGAAGTGGTAAAGTTGTCCTCCCGAATGAGGCGATTTTCTCCCTTGTCCTGATGCTTGTGTGTGGTCAAGCATTGTCATGGAGAACATTGTCGATTGGCAAGTTTAGCCTTACTGGTCGGATTCTTGCTCTGAGCTTTGTTAGGGTCTCAATGCAGGCCTTATTTTTATAAAATAAAATTCAAATGAAATAAAGAAAATGTCATTAGTTTTTGACTCACCATCGTATATAAAAGCACACTGTGATATAAAAACTGAGATAGATAGAAAGATAGGTAGGAACAGCAATAGAGAGAGAGAGAGAGAGAGAGAGAGAGAGAGAGAGAGGATTGACTCCCACACAAAAATGGGCTAAATAAAAAATCTTTGATCAAAGTAATACAAGTCTTGTTGATTAATTATGCATGACTTAAAAGATGCCCTTAGTTAGAAAATGAAGCATCATCAAATTAGAATACTAGACAAAGTAGAAAGAAGTAAAAAGATCCAACATGGCGACTGGACAATCATGGATGGCCGAAAGAAAGAAGATAGAAAGTAACAAGCAAATCAGTTACACGACTCCATCTGTTTATCTGTATCTGTCTGTCTCTTTCTATGTTAGTCCACTCTCTCTCTATCACATAAGAACTCTTGTTTTTGTACCCGACGAGAAAGGGTTACGTAACAGTTAGAGTCGTAGGAAATGGACTATTTGACCTGAGTTCAAATACTGGACGAGGCTGTTTGCACATCACATAGTGCTAATACTCTTAGGAAAGGTATGCATCCAACTAGTAGGGCAGATGGGGCTCTTTAACCTTGGTTAGGTAACCAGTCTAGAAGAAGGAAAATTCTGAATTTCAACTTGTTAAACTCCATTTAAAAAATTTACCTTGTGTCACATCCTGCTTGTGCAGAGGGGTTGGTAAATCTATCTATCTATCTATCTATCTATATATATATATAGCCATACTTATCGTGACATATATTGAAGTATCGTATACAATGTATATCTGCATATCCATAGTTGTATACAGATATACTTATCTTCTTTATACTTATCTTGTTCTAATTAGATGGATCTTATCTTCTGTATCTGTTATCTGTATGGTTGTTATCTTATCTCTGGATTCTGCTATCTTCTCTGGACTGGCAGATGTAATTCTTAGCTGGATCTATCTCTGGATCTGGGCTGGCAGATGTTATTCTTAGCTGGATCTATCTCTGGATCTGGGCTGGCAGATATTATTCTTAGCCGGATCTATCTCTGGATCTGGCTGGCAGATGTAATTCTTAGCTGGATCTATCTCTGGATCTGGGCTGGCAGATGTTATTCTTAGCCGGATCTATCTCTGGATCTGGGCTGGCAGATGTAATTCTTAGCTGGATCTGGGCTGGCAGATGTAATTCTTAGCTGGATCTATCTCTGGATCTGGACAGGCAGATGTTATTCTTAGCCGGATCTATCTCTGGATCTGGGCTGGCAGATGTTATTCTTAGCCGGATCTATCTCTGGATCTACTCTGGTAGATGTAATTCTTAGCCGGATCTATCTCTGGATCTGGGCTGGCAGATGTAATTCTTAGCTGGATCTATCTCTGGTAGATGTTATTCTGTGAAGTCTTCTATGTCTTGGCCGTTTGTTTGTTCTTAGTGAATGAATACAAGATTTTCTTTCTTTCTTAGAGCTCTTTATTATTTCCTAAGATCCATATCAAATCAAACATGCATGTGTGAATTCAGTTTCAATGAACAGATCACCATGGTGACCATCCTGCTCAGCACCCAACTTAAATCTGATTTTCCTAAACTTTTTCTCATGTTTGGACTGGTGAACCGGAAGAGGAGCTCAACGCAGGTCAAAATCTGTTCATCATTTTTCCTATGTTTTTCCATAACCACTTATTTTGAATTAAGCTACACTTATCATACACAATTAATAGGCTACCTATTAATTATGTAACAAAATAAATTCCCCTGCCCCTTAAAGTGGAGACAAAAAATTCAGGTCTTTCTACTCTTTTTAAAAATTTTTTATTAAATTTGATATGCATATTAGGATAAAATGGGAATTCTTCCAAGCTCTAGCCATGTCAGTACTACTGTATGGCTGCATCACTTGAACTCTAATGAAACACTTTTGGGGAAAAAGCTAGATGGGAACTAGGGAAATATTTAGTGTTCATCAAAATTAACAAAATTAAATAAGAATGCATATAAAAAGATTACACTTATTTTAATTATATTTCAATTGGTTTCTATATAAAATAATTCATAGTATTGATTTTAATATGTTGGAGAATGTAATGAAATATATTAAATTAGAAAGACTAAAGAAATTAAATAAGAACGCATATAAAAAGATTACACTTATTTTAATTATATTTTAATTGGTTTCTATATAAAATCATTCATAGGATTCATTTTAATACATTGGAGAATAAAAAAAAAATACTATTAGAGATCAATATCACCAAGTAATTATTTATTAAACCTGGTTTTGTTAAAACCAGTATGCAAATTAATCACACCATATATTATATAAACCTTTATTTCTTAGTGATATATAAGACACATGCAGGATTTTAAATGCACTAATGACATGGGCGATTTTGAAGCAAATCTAACTCAGATTTTGATAGAGACATTGTTAATAAATAATATTTATTCTATGTACTAATATTAATGATTTTTATAAATTAAATATTCATTGATAAACTTACATAATTCCTGAGGGTATTGTAATGTAAGCAGTGACGTAGTTTCGGTTACAGATAGACAGACACAGAATCTCTATTATTATTTTAATGATAACAAAGAATTTATAATACTATATTATTATAATGACCTCATACTTCTTATAATCATTTGAGATATCATTTAAGATGTACAGGGTGTTTCAGAAAAATCGATATCATTTGAGATGTACAGGGCGTTTTCAGAAAAATTGATATCATTTGAGATGTACAGGGCGTTTCAGAAAAAATTGATATCATTTGAGATGTACAGGGTGTTTCAGAAAAAAATTGATATCATTTGAGATGTACAGGGTGTTTCAGAAAAAATTGATATCATTTGAGATGTACAGGGCGTTTCAGAAAAATTGATAACATTTGAGATGTACAGGGCGTTTCAGAAAAATTGATATCATTTGAGATGTACAGGGTATTTCAGAAAAATTGATAACATTTGAGATGTACAGGGTATTTCAGAAAAATTGATATCATTTGAGATGTACAGGGCGTTTCAGAAAAATTGATAACATTTGAGATGTACAGGGTGTTTCAGAAAAATTGATAACATTTGAGATGTACAGGGTGTTTCAGAAAAAAATTGATATCATTTGAGATGTACAGGGCGTTTCAGAAAAAATTGATATCATTTGAGATGTACAGGGTGTTTCAGAAAAAAATTGATATCATTTGAGATGTACAGGGTGTTTCAGAAAAATTGATATCATTTGAGATGTACAGGGTGTTTCAGAAAAAATTGATATCATTTGAGATGTACAGGGTGTTTCAGAAAAAATTGATATCATTTGATATGTACAGGGTGTTTCAGAAAAAATTGATATCATTTGAGATGTACAGGGTGTTTCAGAAAAAATTGATATCATTTTGTAACTTGACCAATCCTCATTCAGATAATCTCATACATTTCAAATAATATCCGATTTTCTGAAACACCGTGTATTATTAGTTTCTGAACAAGAACACTTCTTAAGGATTATGTGTGCTATATTTGGTGCCACTATAAAGGATCTAAAAATATACAATAAAATAATGAGAAACCAATGCTGTCTAGATTTATAAAGACAATCCACACCGTATACAAACAATCTGAAAGAAATCTGTATCTGTATCTGTGATAGCATTCACCCTGGGTCGGTTGAGCCGGCTCCATCCAACAAATTCACCGTATCCCCAATGAAGGCAGATCGTGCACATTGTGGGACCATATGACCTTTAGGCACCCCTTTTTGATCTCGATTAAGAAAGGACATGTTTTTCATTTACACCATCAATATCCGGTTGTTTTAACAGATGATTTTTAGATATATTTTTTAAAATCATAAACCTAACCCCTAACAAACAATCGGGGTGCTTAAAGGTAATATGGTCTGAATTGTGTATAAATTATTGTGTATCTGTATCTGTGATGGCATTCACCTTGGGTTGGTTGAGCTGGCTCCACCCAATGAATTCACCGTATCCCCAATGAAGGCAGACCGTGCACGGCAATCCAATGCAATTAAAGTTATGAGCATCAGCCATTCACGGTTCCATCGACAAACTCCATAAAAGCCTGGAACAAGGATCAGTTCGACATCTTGCTTGACTGTTTTGAGCAGGGTTTTCAGTTGACCCCCTTGGCGTTTCTTCCAACTCTGAAGTGGTACTGGGTCAATTGATTTATGAATGATGTCACCAGGTTGTCAACGATAAGCATAACTGAGCCAACAAAGACATCTTGCAAGAAGAGCCTGCTGGAGGGGAGGAGATTCTGCATCTTACCCGAATAGTGATATTAGAGATGAATTGCCACCATCGAACACAGAGGATGGGTCAAAGAACATGGCTGAGTCAGTGACAACCTCTCACAAGAAGAGCCTGCTGAAGGGAGGAGATTCTGCATCTTGCCTGAACAGTGGTATTAGAGATGAATTGCCACCATCAAACACAGAGTATGGGTCAAAGAACATGGCCAAGCCAGTGAAGACGTCTCACAAGAAGAGCCTGCTGGAGGGGAGGAGATTCTGCATCTTACCCGAATAGTGATATTAGAGATGAATTGCCACCATCGAACACAGAGGATGGGTCAAAGAACATGGCTGAGTCAGTGACAACCTCTCACAAGAAGAGCCTGCTGAAGGGAGGAGATTCTGCATCTTGCCTGAACAGTGGTATTAGAGATGAATTGCCACCATCGAACACAGAGGATGGGTCAAAGAGCATGGCTGTCAGTGAAGATGTCTCACAAGAAGAGCCTGCTTAAGGGAGGAGATTCTGCATCTCTGCCTGAACAGTGGTATTAGAGATGAATTGCCACCATCGAACACAGAGGATGGGTCAAAGAGCATGGCTGAGTCAGTGAAGATGTCTCACAAGAAGAGCCTGCTTAAGGGAGGAGATTCTGCATCTCTGCCTGAACAGTGGTATTAGAGATGAATTGCCACCATCGAACACAGAGGATGGGTCAAAGAGCATGGCTGAGTCAGTGAAGATGTCTCACAAGAAGAGCCTGCTTAAGGGAGGAGATTCTGCATCTCTGCCTGAACAGTGGTATTAGAGATGAATTGCCACCATCGAACACAGAGGATGGGTCAAAGAGCATGGCTGAGTCAGTGAAGACGTCTCACAAGAAGAGCCTGCTTAAGGGAGGAGATTCTGCATCCTGCCTGAACAGTGGTATTAGAGATGAATTGCCACCATCTAACATAGAGGATGGGTCAAAGAGCATGGCCAAGCCAGTGAAGATGTCTAACAAGAAGAGCCTGCTGAAGGGAGGAGATTCTGCATCTCTGCCTGAACAGTGGTATTAGAGATGAATTGCCACTATCGAACACAGAGGATGGGTCAAAGAACATGGCCAAGCCAGTGAAGATGTCTAACAAGAAGAGCCTGCTTAAGGGAGGAGATTCTGCATCTCTGCCTGAACAGTGGTATTAGAGATGAATTGCTGCTTCAATTTCAATAGCACCTTCATGCTAGCACACGTCCACATATAAAACAGATATCAATCAAACAATATATCTCTAGTAATATGAATAAGACCTAGAGGTGTATGTGGAAGAAGACTGAAGTGTAAGCAATACAAGTGTTTTCTTTAGGAGGCCAGCAGTATACAGAGGATGCAGCGAAGGCAATAATGCCTGAAACACCTGAAGTTTGCGCAGGTCCCCAGACCTCATCGGCCTTGTTTCGCAGCCTAAAGAAAATTGTGGATAAATATAATAAAGTAAAAAAAGGAGTTTAATAAGTTTGAATTAAGAATTTTCCTTTTCCTATGTCTGTTGCCATACCAAGATTAAAGAGTCCTGTCTGACCTATTATTTACCCATAGTTTCAGGGAGAACAATTGGATTCATACCTTTCCCAAGGGTTTTTGCACTATGTGAAATGCAAAAGACCTTGTTCAGGATCTGAACTCTGTTCTCCATGTCCATTTCCTATGATGATAGCTAACATAATATATATGATGTTAATATGTAATATTAAGGATATTATGTAATATTGATATATATGATATTTATATTATATGTAATATTATAATATAATATAATTCATAATATGTAATATTAAGGATATATAATATTATTATGATGATGTTAATATGTATTGAAGTCTGTTAGACAGTCAACAATTGGTTTGAGCAATGTGACTGGCCAAGCCCAACTGCACCAGTGTCAAGACAACTGGTATTTATGGGAATTCAGAACAGTCCACCCATGCATTTGGGTGAGTCCATTCCCTGAGTCCTGATTGGCTGCTTGGTTTGTAGGGCTCTCTGAGGCTCCATAAATCCTGCCACTTTTCAGTGGTCTTTACGGCATCTCAGAATCGTATTCAGTTACGACTGTTTGTTACGTCCTCCTTGGTCCCTGTTAAGGGAAAGTGTTGGTCCCTGTTAAGGGAATCATTGTACCCTTCTTGGAAGGGGAGGTAATTGTTTGGTCCCTGTTAAGGGAGGTACCCTTTCTTTGCCACAAAGGAAGGGGAGGTAACAGCTGGTCCCTGATTAGGGAAGTACCCCTCCTTTGTTGGAGGGGGAGGTAACTCTTGCTCCCTGATTAGGGAAGTACCCTTCCTTTGTTGCAAGGGAAGGGGAGGTATCCCAATTGGCCTCTGCTCAGAGGAGTACCCTTCTTTTTGTTTTGAAAGAAGGGGAGGTAACATCTTGCCCTCTGTTTAGAGGAGTACCCTTCTTTTAAAACAAAGAGAAGGGGAGGTATTAGTTGGCCCTGTTGAGGGGATGTCCGACTTTGAGTCGGACAGCTCAGTGGATCCTGAAGCCCTCAGGATCGTTGAGCCGGGCACGGTAGAGTGTCGGGGAGAGATGATGGCTAGTCCAGGAGTGACTGAGGCCACGCTCTCCCCTGGGGTGACAAACAGTGACCCCACGGCGTCGGGCCCAGGAGAGGCCAACCCCGAGGTTACGTCCGGCCCAGAAGGGGCCATCCTCGACAGTGAAGCGGACCCGGAAAACACCGAGCCCGCCGTCCCAGAATCAGGTTCCGGAGCAGGAGTGACGTCTGAGGCTGACCCAGACCGGGTAGAGGCCGGAGCCAGAGCCACCCCTGTGACCGAACCAAAAGACCCAGAACCGGACCCACCAAAACCTGAAGACCCGGACATCCCAGAACCAGAGCAAGGCCCTCTCCGGGCAGAGGCTGGAGCCTCAATGGACAAGAAGAAGGGCGAGGTGAGGCCAATAACATTTCCATTCACGTTGGATGGAGATGACTGGCCCCACCTCCTTTCCGACTCTCCAACCAAGGAGAGCCCCCCTTCAAAACCCAGCCCGGCAGCAGCAGCATGGAGACCATCCCCACGCCCCAGACTCCGGGAACAACAACAACAACAACAACAACAAAGACCGCGGAGGAACATTTCAAAAAGTTGATCAGTGGAGCAACTCTCCTCCGGACCCGGAGTTCTGCGGGAATATAAAGACAAGAACCCTTTCCTATGTCACGACCAACGTGACAACAAAAAAGTTGATCGGCATAGGAAGGGAGCAGCTGGTAGACGCACTAATCGCCACCAAAACACCGGCAAAATACGTCTACCAGCGAAGCTTCGCTACGTGGGACGTGCTGCTGCCCTCCAATGAAGAAGCAGTGAGGCTGTCCACCAAAGACCTCATTTTTTCAGCACATTCGGCTGCAACCGGAATATCTGGGTTGTCGTCGAACCAAGGTCAGCGTGTTCGGAATCCTCCCTCATTGTCACCAGAGCATATTGGCGTCTTTCTCGGCCAATACGGGGAGCTGGAATCATCGGACCCCTGTATGGCAAATCAGGGATCCAGTTCCCCGATTACAGCTATAAGCTGAGGTTGACGAGGGAGGGATTCGACGCAATCCCGGATATTCTCAGCTTCCTAGACCATCGGCTGACGGTTGTGGTCGAAGGTCGGAAACCTCACTGCTGGGTGTGCCGAAGACCGGGCCACCAGGCGAAGAACTGCCCGGAGAGGAAAACCAGGACAACCACCACCACCGCAACAACACCTGCGACACCGGCGACAGCCCCAAGACGCCGACATCCATGACACCTGGGAAGACTGCAACAACACCAGCAGTAGCAGATACAACGGCAGGGGAGGGGTGGTCAGAGGTAGTGAAGAAGGGCAGGAAAACTTCCCACACCACTATCGCTGCCACTTCTGACTCTCCTGCCAAGATTCCTGGAGGAGTTCCGAGCAAAATCCCGGGAGCAGCTACCATCAAAATCCCGGGAGCAACAAAGATCCTCTTCCGTATAGGAAAAAGTACCCCAGATGTCATGGATACTTCCTCTTCCTCACTGAAAAGAAGAGTTGGGTGGGAGACCGCAGGGAAAAAGAAAGAAAAAGAAAAAAATGAGGAGTCCCAGCCCTTTTCCCCACATGAAAAAATAAAAGAAAAAAGAGCATTGACACACAGAAACACAAAAATCTGCCTAACCCCCAAAACCCAATCTCCACTCCCTGAAACACATACACCCACCTCTCCTCTCATTCCGGTATCCCGGTATCTCCCCCACTCTTGCAGAGCAAAAAGAGTTGGAGCAAGGAGTATTTATTTTTGGCGCTCAGCCGCCCACTCCTCCTCCGACGACAAAGAATACCTCCAGGGGGCACAGACTCTCCACCCTCTCGCGGAGAAGAAAAAGTAAAAACCTTCTATTTTTAGAAGGCGAGAGGTGTTGTGAGGTCTGGCATGCGTCACCGCAGAAAGACCTGACGCATGTCACTAGAAAATCTCTTCGTCCCCTGGAGGAACTAGAGAAAATAAACGGAAAAAATGTGGACAGACCAGCAAATTTTTAAGGGTGCTCCTATGGTGACCACCTTTATCCGGGAGGCGAAGGGCCGCGCCACAGGTGTGTGGTCCATGGTGAGAGCGGCCGAGGTGGCTTTCCCGGATATAAGGATGGCGAAAAGGAGCACCCTACACTCGAAAAAATGAAGGCTTTTTGCCAGGGAAGGATCCCAATTAATGTTCATCCTTCTTTATACAGGGCCCTAAAGTTATTGTATCCCCTACACGTCGGAGGCATCACCCGGACGAACCGAGTATCATTGGAACTTGGAAAAGGCAGGCCTGGGTCATCCGTCGGCGAACTGACGTCGAACGACTTCCGGTCCGTAGTGGACACTGACTAAGCAAAGTAAGATGACTCTTATTCTCGCCAGTTTGAACGCGAGGGGCATGAAGGACGCATCACGCGCTAGTTTCGCGGTTGCTGAATTCATTAACCTCGGAGTGGATGTTGCCGCGGTACTAGAGACACATTTCGAATCGCACTTGGACGACTGTGTGCCGAGGAATCTCTTTGAGTTTACTCGCATATGGTGGCCCGAGAAGCAGGGGTGTGTCTCTGCTGGTTAAACGCAGCCTGGATGCGGTCACTGATATTGTTTATGCTGGTGCAGGTGGAAGGTTGATCGTGGCCGATGTTGCAGTGAGAAGCTACAAAGTTTCGAGTGATTGCGGTTTATGCGCCCAATTGCATCGCGGAGAGGAAATCCTTCTTTCGGCAGTTGGGGCCGTATACAACGTGTCCGCAACGGCTAGTGTTAATGGGTGATTGGAATGCGATCCTTGATCCCAAGATAGACCGGGGAGGGGAGCTAGTGGGTTGTGGTGTGAAAGCAGCCTGATCGACCTAATGGCCGACTTCGATCTGGTCGACAGGTTTCGCCTGGATCACCCCAGGGGGAGATGTGGACATGGGCTCGTAGCTCGTCCCCTGGTGCACAGAGATCTTATCTCGACAGGGTGTTAGTTAGGGGAGCCGACATTGATTTTGTTAGGTGCCCTGTGTTCCACGATTATTTGAAGAGTGACCATAAATTGCTTACTGTCACTCTTCAATTAGATGATAGGCCTAGACTGACCGCCTACTGGAAGTTCAATACCTCCTTACTGGAGATACGGGACTTCCGGGAGCGGTTGGCATTACTTCTTCAGCGGGCGTTAGTGGGGGCGGTTATCGGAGTAAGTGGTGGGTACCCTTAAGTGTAGGATTAAGGACTTCTCCATCAAGTATGGCCGACGGCTCGCCTTAGATAGGGCCGCGAAGGAGAAGTCCCTTAGAGAAGTGTTTCCCGGGCGGTGATGGGGGGGATCCCTAGCTATAGATCGAGCTAGACGGGGCCTTGAGCGCTTGAGTAGCGAGCGTTATCAGGGATTTGTAGTTAGATCTAGGCTAAATAGAGTGTCCAACGAAGCGGTGAAACTCGACGCAGAGGATGCGTAAGAAGAGTTGCGAAGGTTCGCTGATCGATACATCGGTAGTGTCACACCCCGGATGGGCACAGCTTCGGTCGACTCGTGAGATTCGTGAAGCCTTTCGGGCTCATTTTCAGGCATCGCTTTGCCCGGTTGCCGAACCTCCCGGTGCAGGAGTTCCACAGCTATTTAGCCGACTTCCCCCGCCTTGAGGAGGCGGAAGCGGCTAGCTGTGGAGGGGAGAGTGACGGATTGCGAAGTCCGCGACGCGTTGAAGCAGGTCGGCCTCAACAAAGCGCCGCGTTTGGATGTTTGCCCTATGAAGTGTACTTGAGGATGTCGCACATTTTTGTCCCTATTCTGACGGATGTGGTTCAACAATTTGGTTCGAGCGGGGAGGGATCCCCGACGCCGTAACCAAAGGTGTGATCACATTACTGAAGAAAGGCGGCAGGAATGTTCTGGGAGGGTTAGACGATTACAGGCCCATAACTCTGCTAAACACAGAGTTAAAGATTTTGACCCGGGTCCTAGCGAATCGCTTGCAGCTTGTCGTTGGGGATCTGATCGGACCGGAGCAGAACTACGCTGTGAAGGGAAGATCGATCCAAGACAACTTGCATCTGATCCGCACGATCCTAGAGGTTTAAAAGACGACGATAAGGCCGCGCTGATCAATTTAGATCAGTCCAAGCATTTGACAGGGTAGACCACCGATTCCTGGCCACTGTTTTGAGACTGCCGGATTCAAACCGGAGTTCCGCAGATGGATTAGCATCCTATATCGATCCCCTACGGCAGTGGTACAGGTGAATGGGAAGCGCTCGTCAGTCTTCTCGATGGAACGTTCGGTCCGACAGGGTTGCCCCTTGTCTCCTCTTCTCTATGTCCTCGCTTTGGAAGCCCCTGCTCTGTAGGCTTAGGGATGAGTCGGCAAATCCGGTCCTGCGCGAAGTCGTTGTACCGGGCCCGTTAGCGCCCAGGTATCCGCGTACGCTGATGACGTCACCGTGTCGTGTCCAGGCCGAGGACATAGTTGCGGTGAAAGAGGCGCTTACAAGGTACGAGCTGTTGACTGGGGCAAAGTCAATTGCGAGAAGAGCGAAGGGCTTCGGCTGGAGCCTGGAGAGGTGGCGTTCCTCTACCAGGGCCTTTCAGCTGGAAGGATGGTCCGATCAAGATCCTCGGGTCTGGTTCGGGCGCAGGCCTTCAATTGGAGAAGAATTGGTCGGAAGTACAGACAAAGGTAGAAGCGCTGGTCCGTGTGTGGCTTCGAAGGAGGTTGTCCTTAAAGGGCAGGGCGGAGGCTTGCGCCACGTACATTTTCCCCCTGATCCTTTACCGATTGTCTGTACTTCCACTGTCTCGGACTCGGTTATTGGCACTCGAACGGTCCCTATTCTCACTTCTGGGAAGAAGGGCCGGCCAATGGTCCGCAGGCAGGTTTGTTCCCAGCGACCTTGTAATGGAGGTTTGGGGATGCCAGACTTGGCGCTCACCGAGCGCTGAGAGACTGTCATTCTTAAATCGATCTTGGACACGATTAGCTATGTGGCTGCCGACAATTTGGGCCGCCTTCCCAAAGTTGCGACAGTCCCATGGGGTTGAGGCCCGCCGTAGGCCCCGTGGAGAAACACAGTTTTTCGCCGAATGTCGTGACGCACTCCGCAAGCTCCCTGTGTCCAGTGACATCTCATGGCCTCGAAAGGCACTATACAGGGAAATAGTGGAGGGTGCCGTTAAGGACCCGCTTGAAGAGCGGCTAGGCTTGTCGCTGGAGGAGATCCGCTCCCGTTGGAATTGGCGCCAGGTGCTGGGTTTTCCAATAACTCTGAGTTCTCCCTGACCTGGCGACTCGCTCGGAATGTGTTGCCCTTGCAAGCGTGCTTTATCAAAGCGGATATGGCAGATATGCCCTTTTGTGAACGCTGTGGCAATGGTGAGGAAGAAACGGCTGAGCACGCCTCTTCTACTGCCCAAAAGTTCATCCGCTTGGAGCTACGTGAACGAGGTCACTGCTCTGCACTACCGATCAATCGATTCAGCTCGACGTGGGTTATGTCGTGGACAATGTCAGTCTCCGTATGCCGGAGAAAAACGAAAGGTGTTTTTCGCGGAGCTAGCCGTGGCTCGAATGGTGATTTGGGTCACGCGACTGGGGGAATTGCATGAGGGAAGCTTTTTCCTGTCGGGATCTGATCTCCTTCTTTAGGCATCAGCTTAGAGTGAAGATTAGATGCGACAAAAAAGCTTCCTTACATGACATTCTGCGAAAGGTGGTGAAAGCAGCAAGCTTGTGTGCGAGAGTGGGGCAGGACTAGAGTCCACTTTCCCTAGCTCCCATGGTCACTACGGGCCCGTAAGCGGAACGATAACCCTCCCTTAGACCAACTAGATAAGGCACGAAACAATAGACTAGCAAAGCTCTGAGCCGGCTTTAGGTTTTCTTTTAGACCCCTTAGTTAGGTGCACGAATGAAAACATGTCCCAATTTTTTCACTTAGGACACATCCAGGACTCCCTAGCCCAACAATTTTCTTGACAAACCCCTAAAAACCCTTAGTATTTTGTTCCTGGTAGTCAACAATATTTAATCAAAATCCACCCCAACCCTCATATCACCATACCCTCATTTTTTCTCCTTGCCATATTAAGGACACCCACACCCTTCTTAGGGAAATGATCGACTTGCTTCGCGTCTTCCGGAAGACAGCCGGCGATCCCAGCACTAATAGACGAGGGAAAGGGGGCAATCAAAATGGCCCCAGTTTTATTTTGTTTCTTTGTTTTTTCGTTGGGGACTTTTGTTTTTTGGCCTTCCACTCCCACCTCATATCATAGTTTTCATTTAATTGTAAATAAAAAATTTTGTATATATCTAGTTTTTATCACCGTAGGGGTGTAAGTAGGGTTTCACACATAGAGCGCCAGTGAATTTTGGTGAAAGTAGTAGTGAATGACGATGAACGACTGTGTATATTGATATGGATCGGCGGTGAATGAGACTAGCTAAGATAAGTCTACAAGTCTAGTGGCATGACCAGTATTGACCCCGTTCCCCCCTCCAAAACAAAACTTCGGGCCTTGTGCCCAGATGTGTATTCGCTGTATCTCTGTACCGACTTTACATAATAAACGTATTTGATGGGGTCGGTTGCAGAGATCAGCGGAACATATCAAATACATTCAGTTTCGACTGTTTGCCGCTTGTCTTGCCCAATTCGACAGTAATTGGACTTAGTATTCTATAATATGTAATGTTATACATAATATGTATGTAAAAAACACAACAAACAAAATTGGGGTTGTATCAAACAAATGTGCCCCAGCCCCTCCCCTGATAGCAATAATGCTACAAACAATAAAAAAGTATTTTATAGAAATTTAATTTAACAGTGGGTGTCTGGAGTTGAAATTTATTTCTAGTTTGGTTTGCTTTGTTTTGTTTTTGGTTTGGTTGATTTACAGCATTTCAACCCTTATTGGTTATTTTATGCTGAGATGTTTTGTTGTATTAATGCTTGATGGATATTCAAATTTTTTTAAAACTCAATTTTTTTAAACACATTTTTTTAAAACTCATTTTTGCTTCTATTCAACCCATAACAGGTACTACCACTCCTGGGTCAGTGACCTGGGGTAAATGGTGATAAAGGGTACTCACATTCCCCTGAGCTCCAGAATTAGAACTTCATCACAGATAGAGTTTAATGTCTACCAGGACATTAAGGCCCTCAGCCACCGCCTTCTAGCACATATATGATAAAAGGGTTGGGCTTGCCATAAGGGCAATAGGGTTGGAATATCATATAGGTGTTTGACATGACCAGCAATTGATCAGAGGAGTCTCTCACACTGTCATCAAGCCTAAGTAAGAGCAAAGTGGAGTGTTGCATGTCATGGATGCTCAGCCACCGAGTTCCATCCTTAAGCATCTGGGTAAACACAACACGGCCAACGGGTGGCCTATTGAGATTGGGTGTCTTACCCCTCTACAGAGACCAAAAGTGGAGTGTTGCATGTCATGGACTGCTTCACCACCAGAATTCCATCCTCAAGCATCACAGGTCGTTTAAAGTTCATACCCAGGCAAAAAAATCTTTCTGCATCTGCAGAAACTCAAAACTGAGAATTCAGGTTGGTAACTTAAGATGCCAATATGAAGCGGCAATTTGGGCTCAGTCGAAGATCTCTGATTCCTTTGGCAAATGAGAATTTCTTGAATTTAATTTAAAAGAAATTTAAAACTAAATTGTTCTGTCAGAACTAATCACCAACAGAAAATCGCAAAGACGAGAATTTATTTCGATTAAATGATTTAGCTAAATCTAAGAAGCCAAGATGAAAAAGAAGAGGGAAATGAAAGAAAGAGAAAAAAGAGAGAGGAGAGAGGGGGAGAACGAAAAGAAAGAGAGAGAGAGAGAGAGAGAGAGAAAAAAAGAGAGAATAAAAGAGAGGGCGAAAAAGAGAAGGAAGTGGGGAAAGAAAGAAAGAAGGAATAAAAGAGAGAGGGGAGAGAAAGAGAGGGAAGAGGAACAAGAAAGAGAGAGAGAGAGAAGAAGAAAGAGGGTAGGAAGAAGAGAGAGAGAGAGAGAGAAGAAAGAGAAAGAGACAAAGAAGAGAAGATTAAGATTGAGAGAGAAGAAAGAGAGAAGACAGAGGGGGAAAGAGAAACAGTTTAGAGAGAGAGAGAGAGAGAGAGAGAGAGAGAGAGAGAGAAATGAGGAAAAGACAGGGTAGGGAGAGAGGAGAAAGGGAAAGATGGAGGGAGAGTGAAAGAGAAAGGAGAGAAAAGAGGAGAAAGACAGATGAGAGTGAGGAAGACAGAGGGGAATAGAAAGACAGAGAGAGAAAGAGAGAAAGAAAGAGAGAAAAGACAGAGGGAGAGAGGGAGAGAGGAGAGAGAGANAAATTAAATATATATATATATATATATATATATATATATATATATATATATATATATATATAATATATTTAGTTGATATATTTAGTTGATATCGATTAATGTGATATCGATAAATTCATTTTATCCATTTACATTTCTTTCTTTACCCATTTTTCCTCATTATATATATAATATATATATATATAATATATATATATATTAATGTTTTTTTTAAATTTGGCGTTATTACGAAGCATTAAAATATATAAATGAATGAACTCGAATTTATGGAGTATTGGATTCACTTATTTTTTTATTATTTATTATTTTTGTATAATTTTTCAGGTTCGTTAGTATTCTTATCAAATGAATGTTATTCCTGTTTAACAGCTTCCTTGTCTCTGTTATCGACAGCGGCAGCGGCTGTGAAATATTTATTTGCGTGTGGTTTGTAATTTTAGAATCCATTTAGTTTCTGTTTTTTTTTTTTTTTTTCTAGATTGCGTTGTGGAAATGCGTGTTCTATTAAAAAGCAGTTGAGGTGTGTAAGGTTGTTGATAAGGTGTTAAAATGAAGTGCTATTGTACTATGCGGGGATTTGAGATTTATAGTGGAATTGTGGTTATTTAGTCTTACTCTAAAGGGTGTTGATGTTTTCCGACATATCTGCTATTTCTGCATATATAATATATATATATATATCATATATATATATATATTATATATATGCGTTAAATATTCTCTTTTACGGTGTAAGTATGAGAGTGTGTGAGTTTGTGTATCGGAAAAAAGGCATTGTGCATTTTTAGGTGTTTTGGTGTGTATGGTTGCGCGTGTGTTTTATAAATCTTTTGCGATAAACGACATCGAAAAAAACCTCAGAGTTTGTGTGTGTGTGTGTGTGGTGTGTGTGGGTCTGTGTGTGTGTGTGTGTGTGCGCGAGCGGTGAATGTATGTTCATTACAAAAAATGTTTGTTTCAAGTAAGTGGCGAGAAAATATTCTTTTAACTTTTGAGCTTGCTGTGTGCGTTTTATTTATGTAAGGGGTAGGGGGGAAGATATCTGCGCGTGTCATATGTATATGTTTTTGTGTAATAATAAGTGAAGAAAAAGGGTGTGCGGGGGGGGGTAAAAAGAATATTTTCTCGCCACTTACTTTGAAACAAACATTTTTTCTTAATGAACATACATTCACGCTCACACACACACAACACACACACACACACACACACACACACACAACTTTGAGGTTTGTTTCGATGTCGTTTATCGCAAAAGATTTATACACATACGCGGCAAGAAGACACACAAAACACCTAAAAATGCACAATGCCTTTTTTTTCGATCACACACTCACACACTCTCATAATTATATATATATATTATATATATATATATATATCAGTGATGCTGATAGATTTTTTATTTATGTGCGTCCTGGGACTCGCATATTTGCTTTGGAATGAGTCCCCGGGAAAATTTATGGGTTCTATGTAAAGCCGTCTAAACTCCTACCTTGTAACCTATCCTGTGTAATTCGTTTCTAAGAAACCATTGAAAATGTATTTACAGTTAGCTTGAAATGGTGAGGGAAGAAAAGAAAAACACTTGGACGCATAGATTCGATTTCACTGCGTCCTTTTAGATATTTGTGCGTCGTGGGCAGACGCGTACCTATCAGCATCTGTGGTGATATATTATATATGTGTGTGTGTGTGGGTGTGTGTATACACCACATTATTATACATATATATAGTTATATGTACACAGACACATATATATATGTGTGTATATATTACATATATATACATATATATATATATATATACATATGTACACACACACACACACACACACACCACACACAATATATATATATATATATATATATATATATATATATATAATGTTATTGTTGGAATTTATATATATAATAAACGCAATATGTACATTCACCATCCAGATAAGAGCAAGTGTCACTTTCGTAAATATTTTTTTTTTTTTTACTGAATTTTTACATTCAAAAGCCACGTCGTCAGTTATCAACTACAATTCACCCACCCACAATATTCATTTACCCGCGCCTTCTCCAGCCACTGAAAAGATGGACTTACGGTCGATTGTTGACCATTTTAGGGGACTAAAAGTAACTGTCTCAAAAAAAAAAAAAAAAAAAAAAAAGAAAGAAAGAAAAGTGAAATCAATGACTGAAACTTACTCTTATCTGGTGTTAAATGTACTAGCGAGAATATGTGCTCTAGGGCGTAAGTATCTAAAATAAACTAACGAAATTAAATAAGAACGCATATAAAAAGAATTCACTTATTTTAATCATATTAATTGGTTTCTATATAAGATCAATTCATAGGAGTGATTTTAATTACGTTGGTTTGGTTTGTTTTGTTTGTTTTACGACATATCAACCTCGGTGGTCATTTAATGCCGACAAGTGTGAAATAAATCAATTCTTAATAGGCATAATACAATTTTGTCTATAAATTCATGTTTTTCTATTCAACCCTAGATGCGACCCTAACAGGTACTACCACTCCGGGTCAAAGTGGACCAGGGAGCAATGGTGATGAAGGGCTGCTCCACATTCCCCAAACCTCCAGAACTGGAACCTCACCATCAGATAGAGTTTAAACGTCATTCCCAGGACATGTAGACCCTCAGCCACCGCCTTCTAGTACCCATATGATAGAAGGATTGGGGTTGCCATAAAGGGCAATAGGTTGGGGCAATCATATAGGTGCTAGGGCTTGACGTGGCCAGTCGATTGATCAGAGGGGGTCTCTTCGACCGCCCATCTAGCCCAAGAAAAGCCTAAGTGGAAATATTGCAAGTTAGAACTGCTCAGCCACCTGGGTTCCATCCTTAAGCATCACGGGTCGCCACCCACGGCCAACAGGGTGGCCCCATTGGGGAGTCTTACCCCTCTGCAGAGGTGCAGTCGGTACATTCTAACGCCCCAGGCCGATAGGGCGGTTTAATACGTTGGGAATAAAACAATAGAGATTAATAAACACAATTAATTACTTATTAAACCCAGTTTTTCTTAAAAACCAGTATTTGCAAATTAACCACACCTTACACACACACTAGCACCCCCCCATATATATATATATAATATATATATATATATATAAGTTAAACCTAATGAGTCAAGATATACCTACTAACATGTTTCGCCTTATGCTCTTCAGGGCAAAGATATGACTGGTGATGGGTAGATATATTTTTTTACAATCAAACTATTTGCCGGGTTTTTCTTACCGCAAGGGTTTACCAACAAAGTATTGGGATATTTAATTATATATACATATAAATATAATTATGTAAACCTTTATTTCTTAGTGATGTTTATAGAGACATTGCAGGATTTTAAAACGCACTAATAACATGGGCCTTTCCGGGGTCTGTGGACTATTGATGAAATTAATGGCGTGACCACAGGGGCCATCCCCAAGCATCACCTGCCCACTTGATTTAAAGAGCAGGGCTGGATTTATTCGGCAGTGCCTGAGGCACCTCCCTTGGGGGGATGCCACGGGATCTACACATTTTTTGTGCTTGCCATCCCATGAGCTTCGGTTCGTGGATGGTCCCACATTAATACGACCTTGTGTCATACCTCATAAGTGGGGTAAGAAGTAAATACCCTTATAACATGGGCTGTATTGGGGGCAAATCTAACTCAGATTCTAAGAGACATCGTTTGATAAAAAAAGATTTATTTATGTATTAATGGTTTTTGATATAGATTACGCAAGTCCTGAGGATATTGTGATGTAAGCAGTGACGTCGTTTCGGTTACTGACAGACACCGAATCTCCATTATAATAATAAGTATAACCTTTCTATATAATTTGAGGTTTAATTATTCAGTAAATAATCTCTTATTATAATGGAGATTGTGTGTTTTTCTGTCTGTAACCGAAACTATTTTACTGTACAATCACAATTCCTTTTGTTATTTACATCACATTCATCCATGATATTATTTATTTAAACTTCAATTATTGATAAAATGTTTTCATCAATAAGACTTGACATTTCTACTACACAGAACATGCAATTGTAATTTATATATACAACAAATAGCGGATTTATCAGTGTGAATGGGAAGGCTAATTGCATATTTGATCTAAAATTTGATTTTAATAAATTATGTGCTTAGTATTATTGATTTCTAATTTTTTGGTTTTATCTTATGAATATGAGCAAAAATCTCGGGGATAAATCTTAAAAAGAAATCAACATTAACAGAAAAATAACTAATATTATTCTTTACTTCCTTTTTTAACTAATAGTTAAATTAGGAAAATTTACCGATGAAAGAGGGGAGTAATGAAAATGATGGAAGAGTTACTTTCAAAGTTGTTTTATTTTTCAAATCATACCCCCTCTGTTCAAATTTTTTATCTGCATTCTTATTCAGTTTCATTAGCCTTTCTAATTTAATATGATATTTTATTATATTAAAACTTAAATACTTGCACCCGGAGGGTGCATATTTGCTAGTAAATAAAATGACTGAAACTTACTCTTATCTAACTGATTAAGTTATGTTTTCCTTAGAGTTTTATTAACAGTATTTAATCCCTGTGTTGAGAAATTAAAAATATGCATTGGGCTTCATTTCATATTCCACTAACGTCTATCCGGTAGACTACGGGTAAAAATTTACGTCACTGGAATTCACAGTCTACCGTACATTTCATCGGCGTGGTATTCTGACTATTTTGATGTGAGTACACTTCTGTACACACCTCAAATAATTTTTTATTTATCCGAAAATGGTCACATAAAGACTGCACATTTGATTAATGTAATGAATGTGCGGTCATGTGTGCTAATCACGCATCACGTCTAGTGACCATTTACTTTTTTTAAAAGTACGTTATTTTTTAAAAGTACATTATTTTTAAGTACGTTATTTTTTTAAAGTTACGTTTATTTTTTCAAAGTACGTATTTTTTTTGTATTTGTATCGTCCAAGCCCGTGGTCGAAACCTCTGGTTACTGAAAATAATATTCAAATTGTAAGTAAGGCTTACTTACATTGAATGTTATTTTCGGTAACCAGAGGTTTCGACCACGAACTGGGACGGCTTTTCCATTTTTATGGATTCTAAATCCAACAGAACAGAAACATATATTAAACAAAACAAAAATTACAAATCGATATTGTTTAAAAATGATAAAATTATTTCAAATGAATGCAAAATAAATTGCAGCTGTAGATTCTGTTGTAGCTTTACTTGTTGTTTTTAGTTTCTGTTTTGTTAAGAAAATATCTATTTACATAAAAAAAAAAAAAGAAGAAGTGGAAGTACTTAAAACGTGAGGAGTGTTCAAACAAAATTCCGCTTGCCTATCACTTGAAGTTGGACAAGTTTGATGTAAAACGTTTGAACAAAAACATTTTGTTTTCAAAAATAACTCCTTTGAAATATTTTGAAATTTTCTGTTGTTTTTCACAGTTCTGGACAATAAATATTTATTAAATTTAATATTTATTATTTAATAAATAGTTATTGTACACGCTATATAAACAAAAAAAAAAAAAATAAATAAATAAATAGAAGTAAAAGAAAAAAAAAAATGACAATTCTAATGTTTTAAAAAGTCAACCCACTTATCTGCCGTTAGAGATATATAATGTAAATTAAATAAATAGCCACTCAAAAAAAAAAAAAAAAAAAACAACAAAAAAAACAAAAAAAACAAAAAAAAAACAAAAAAAAAAAACAAACATGTTCAACAAGGAAAAAATGTTTTTGTTTAGAAATTTGTAAAAAACAGAACAGAACAAAATTTATTAAAATAATTAAAATATCTAGTTCAGGTTTATGTACCAACATTAATTTAAAAACAAAGCAATAAATAAATAAATAGATAAAATAAATAAAATAAATAAATAATAAATATAGCAATAAAAATTTGTTTACCCACCCCCCCAAAAAAAAATCAATAAATTTCTGGTTCAGGTTATGTACCAAAATTACAGTACAGGCTGACCCAGAAAAAAACAGAACCCAATTTATTTATTTATTCCCATTAAACTAACCCTAAACCTAAAACCTTTAACCCTAAACCCTAAACCA
This sequence comes from Doryteuthis pealeii, assembly GCA_023376005.1. Taxonomy (NCBI): domain Eukaryota; kingdom Metazoa; phylum Mollusca; class Cephalopoda; order Myopsida; family Loliginidae; genus Doryteuthis; species Doryteuthis pealeii. The sequence continues at coordinate 47,468,909 of CM042165.1, read as the reverse complement.
TAATTTTATTGTTTAATGGGAAAATTAACAGTTTTATTACAAAATTTGTGGGTTCTGTTTTTTCTGGGACACCCTAATTTACTAAACAAAAAGTTCATAAATTACCAATCAACAAAACAAACAAAAACAAAACAAAAAAATAATAAATTTTACTTACATATGAATTTTTTCTTTCTGCCATAGTTTGAGTGGCTAATTTAATTTATCCAGTTTCTACTGATAAAAACGAAAGGTCATAAATTCGCGAGGAAGGAGTAAAGAATATATATATATATTATATATTATATATCTGCCCAGTGTTATTCAACAACTGTGTACTTTACTACAAACATTAAAAAGTACAAATACGAGAGATGAATTTTGCTGTGTTTTGTAATTTTCTTTTCTTAAATTAATAATTTCCGATTTGAGGCGAAAAGTGTATATAGTAAAGTTTTTAAGTCACTCAGTGGATTTGTGTTTGTCACTAAACGAAAGAAAAGTTCAGCTTCATTGATTTCTACCTCTGACGTTTATAAAAAAAAATCTAGTTACCACGGGTAACGACACAGAAATGGGAGATTTTTCCTCTTAACAAAATCAAAGTTACGCTTCCCTGCCTTCAATGGTGTTTCGCCCCCACCACTCCTTTTTTTTTTCTTTTTTTTTTTTGTACAGGTATGTATAAAAAAGTTTTCACACACTACTAGGACAGGACGAGTTACACAAGCAGGTAGGACAGAATCAGATATAATGAATCAGCAAGGTGTGAATGATAGCACGTATAGGGATAGGTGTCAAAAGGCCGAAGGAAAGCAATAGTTGATATCATAAACAAACACAATTTCAAGTGATATATAAAACTAAAAAAATCATTTTTTTGTTTTCGTTAGCTTAAAATTTTAATTTTCCTGGGATAGCAATCTTATCTTCTATCCAAACGAATTTAAAAAAGCAAGCAACTTAAATTGGCACCCTACGAGAATTTAACTATCAACTAGTAAATAAGTGCTAGTCAAGCTCACTATTTAGACCAGGTATGTCAAACATGCGGCCTTAGCAAGCATAGATTAGGCGCCGCGCGTGGACTGTGTTCTCATACTGTGCTTTTACAGTTACCCCAGGTTTAAAAAAACAACATTTTTTTTCTCCAAAAATTCTTTAGCGAAAACGGTCGTTTATTTTCATTAGAGAAACGTGTTATTAAGAAACAGAAGTCTGTTATCAACGCATTGTCTCTCACCCCTTCCTTTGAGTTGTGGAAGGAGAAGGCTTACCCAGTCAATGAAAGGGAGTCTTTCCTCTTGCCTTCTCCTGTTTTCAATCAACACATGGCTCTAATTGAAAGTGACAGTGACACTTGTACGTTTTATTCATTGAACTCGGTTTAATAATAGTCTTTTTTCCTTTCTTTTTTTAACAAAAAAAATTTTTTTTTTTCTTTAGATATGCATGCACTGGCTTTTAGTTGATAACAAAAAAATTAATGATAGCAATCACCGCTTTGTATTTTTAATGTAGAAGAAGGATAAAAGACTTAGTTGTCATGTGCGGCCCTCGTGGACAGACATATGTAATCCATGCAACCCTCATGACAGACAATGTAATCCAAGCGTCCCTCGTGACAGACACATGTAATCCTGTTGACTTTTTTCTGATATAGTTATTTACTAAGCTTAGCTTAGATATGGCACAAGGCCAGAAGTATGGGGCACCCAGTGAGAATCGAACTCACTAACAATGGTCTGCAAATCTACCTTGCTAACCATTACACCACATTTTTCTGATATAGTTATTTACTAAGCTTAGCTTAGATATGGCACAAGGCCAGAAGTATGGGGCACCCAGTGAGAATCGAACTCACTATCAATGGTCTGCAAATCTACCTTGCTAACCATTACACCACATTTTTCTGATATAGTTATTTACTAAAGCTTAGCTTAGATATAGCACAAGGCCAGAAGTGTGGGGCGCCCAGTGAGAATCGAACTCACTTACAATGGTCTGCAAATCTACCTTGCTAAACATTACACCACATTTTTCTGATATAAGGTGTGTGCTGGACGCCCGCTCCTACTTATAGACTCGCGATAATCATGTGACCAACTTCTTGGCTAATCACTGCAGTACTTCTGCTACTGTTATAATAGTTATACAGGCTGTTCGGATCTTAACTACACTCAATTGCCTTCAACCTTCGTGGACGACGGAAACTAGGACTATATCACTGGACCTTTGACACTACGTAGGATTCCATAACTCAGGACTTATTCACTTACCAAAGGATTCCATAGTTCAGGAATTACTTACTTTAAGTCCTTTTTAACTGGCCAAGAATGGCCGTTAGAAACTTAACAAATCCAAGCGTCCCTCATGACAATACATATGTAATCCATGCGGCCATAGGGGGCTACTCAGTTTGACATGCCTGATTTTAGACCTTGCTCTGGTCACCGGTTATCAATGGGTTCGGCCTCTGGATCGAAAATCCAGAGAAAATTAACCACTTGTTCCCAGGGGGCCACCCCCATGTAACATCTCACCGTCCGGTTTAAAGAGACAGGGCTGGATTTATTGCCCGGTGCCTGAGGCGCCCCAAAAGGGAAATGCCGACGGTAATCACGCATTTTTGCACTTGCCATCGCATGAGCTTCGGTTTGTGCGTGGCTCCCCGCATTAAAACGACCTTTTGTCGATTCCGGCCTGGTGGGAAGTCAGGGGAAATACCCCCCCCCCCCTATTTAGACCATGCGAGGCTTCCCAAGTAAAGAACATAAAACATCTTTGGTGTTAAAAAATCATCATCATCATCATCATCATCATCATCATCAAGTGATTTCTGTGACTCTTTCTCTCGTCAACCCGGATTTCTCTCTTCTCTCTTCTCTCTCTCTCTCTCTTCTCTCTCTCTCTCTCCCACAACACACACACAACAAACACCACCCGTCTTTATCGGTCATCGGTCCTGGCAAGTTTTCCACACGGCATCCAGTGTCCGTACAGATCTGACCAAAGAAAGTTTTTGCTGGTCGGCCAATACTGGTGTGTCCATGTGTAGGGTGTCCACAGAAGAACGTCACTTATTAATTCGTCCTTATTTCACCAGTAGTGTCCAGTACGTCTTCGTCTTACTTGGATGGTTTGCGTGATAGGAGTTAAGATAGCCGTACAGCTGCTTTTTTTGTGCGGTGATGCTTTTTGGATTTGTTTCAAAACAGCACGCAATATCCTTATACAGTTCCCACCTAGCTTTTTCTACATTTCGTTAAAGTTCTGTAGCCATACAGTAGCAATGGACACGGCTACAGTTTGAAAGAATTCTCGATTTATATTACAGAGAGTTCTTACGGTCAAGTCAAGTTGGAAGCACCGGTTCCCATTACATCACTGAAGTTAAGCAGCGATGTAAGAAATCTGAGGTAGGGGTTATCGTCCTTGTCTACGAGCCTCACTGTCAAACCAACCAATCACGGGCCAGCGTACTTTGACGGCAAGGCCGAAGAGGGCAAATTCTTTTTCTTTCTGATCGACCAGCACCGGAGACGGACCACAAAAAAGGACGTCTCTTTATCCAGCAGGACGACCGTAGCAAGGGACTTCGATAATTCTCCTACCTCAGGATTTCAGCTAAGTGCTCTATTATTCTTATATAACATTAACGCAGACAAGACCTAAGTTTGCAAACAATTTTATGCATGTCAGTAATACATGTCTATTCCAATTCTAAGTTTGTGTTCGTTTTATTCTTTTAACTCTAACTTGTCTGTCACCACTCGTGGTCTAAAACACCACAGCGATGATAAGCCTGCTCAATTCTTAGATGGTAGTGCAGCGGGTACTGGTAAGGAAACTGTTATATACCCAATTGCGTCTGCTGGATATATTATATATATATATTAATAATATATATGTATATATATATATATATATATATATAGTTCAATGAGAAATCAAAACAAATAAAAGTTTTTGCTTTTATTTATTTAATTACGGGAACGGTATTACAACCAGCGGTTTCTTGCTGAAAGCATTCATCGGGTAAGACGAAAACGGTTCCTTTGAAAATTCAAAGGAACCGTTTTAAGACGAAAACGGTTCCTTTGATTTTCAAAGGAACCGTTTTCGTCTTACCCGTAGAGAGAGGATCAAAGTGTAGTATCTGTTCCAGATTCTATGCTTTGACACTTACCTTCAATACCCGGCCTCGGCTGGGGGTCCAGTGTGCTTCGGCCTCTGGACCGGTAAAGTACAGTTAATGGCATCGATCCAGGGGGACCATCCCCCTGGATCGTTGCAATTTTTATGTGCCCACATAAAAACGAGACCTTGTGTCCAGCCCTCATAAGTGGGATGAGCAGGCAAATACCCTTACCCGATGAATGCTTTCAGCAAGAAACCGCTGGTTGTAATACCGTTCCCGTAATTAAATAAATAAAAGCAAAAACTTTTATTTGTTTTGATTTCTCATTGAACTATCAACGCTCTATCACAGATATTGAGCACTCTTCTAATAACACTGTACGTTGGATTACTATTACTTTTTCTAGTATACTAGTGCCAACCATACACATTAATAAATAATATATATATATATATATATATATTATATATATATATATATTTATTTACAATATTTTCATAGATCAATGTTCATTATCATCAACGACCGCGGTTTCATGCCAAAGGCAATCATCAGGTTGAGGAGCAAGATCCTATGGTGTTTTGTTGGAGTTCTTTACTCAATGTCACATTTAGGATTGTAAATAACGTTATTTACAATCCTAAATGTGACATTGAGTAAAGAACTCCAACAAACACCATAGGATCTTGCTCCTCAACCTGATGATTGCCTTTGGCATGAAACCGCGGTCGTTGATAATGAACATTGATCTATGAAACATTGTAAAATAAATAAATATTAGCTCTTACAAACTGTGATTGAGCACTGTATTTTCTTTGTTTCATCGCAAAAAAAAAATAAAATTTGTTTTACATATACCTATATATAATATATATATATATATATATATAATATATAATATATTGTAGGCAGGTGTTATTAAACAACACGGAACATTTCTTTTTCATGATCTTGATTTTTATCTTTTCCAGTTTTCTGGCTATCTTTCTAATGTTACATAGTATCATACCTCTGCAACACTCTCCCATCGTCTTACATACCATCTCTCCGATACTAATGCCGTAAAACAACATTTAATTATAAAACATCGAGATGAATTCACCTCGTCCGACATTAGGAAAATTCTCACTGAAAATACTAAAATCGTCTATAAAAATAACAATAAGAAACGCCTACAAATTCTTGAGGCAATATGCATAAAAAAACTAACATTAATAAAATAGCATTCAACATCGGTCATAATAGATTAGCTATCTTTAATAACTAACACACTAATCACGAAACCCTCTAAAAATAATGGACTCTTCTAATTTAAAAACAAAAATAATGGACTCTTCTAATTTAAAAACAAAAATAATGGACTCTTCTAATTTAAAAACAAAATAGATAAAAGAACAAGAAAAAAAAAAAGAACACAAAAATATACCCCCTGATGACGACTGAAGAAGCAGTCGAAAGCGCTCGGGCTGATAGTATGGGAAGAATCTTATTTCAACTGGGCCCTAACATTAAAAAGATAGCCAGAAGACTGGAAAAGATACAAATCAAGATCATGAAAAAGAAATGTTCCGTGTTGTTTAATAACACCTGCCTACAAAATAACTTGCTGCCAAAATATACAACATTTAAACTATATATATATATATATATATATATATATATATATATATATATTATTATATAGCGAGATTTCGTTTCTATTCTTATTATGAGAAGCACCCATGGTTATGCCCTCATATTTAAATCTTTACTTATTTTCTAGTGTAGCTGGCTGTTATTTCGTATTCTCTTCTGTTTCTTGTAGTCTGTAGCTATCTTCATGGCTTCTATTTCTTCTAACTTCTTGTATATCTGGAGCATTTCTTCTTACTTCTTCTAACTTCTGCTTCTTGTCCTGGTCCTTCAAGATACTGCTGTGATTATGCCAAGGTTATCATTAGTTCATAGAGACAACGCAAGGCATATATTTTGTTGTGATCACATTTTTATTAACATTAGAACCAGAACTCTATCAATCGCACACCAGAAGTGAAGATGCTGGTTTGATTATGCCAATGTTGTCATTAGTTCATAGAGACAACGCAAGGCATATATTTTGTTATGATCACATTTTTATTAACATTAGAACCAGAACTCTATCAATCGCACACAGAAGTGAAGATGCTGGTCTGATTATGCCAATGTTGTCATTAGTTCATAGAGACAACGCAAGGCATATATTTTGTTATGATCACATTTTTATTAACATTAGAACCAGAACTCTATCAATCGCACACTAGAAGTGAAGATGCTGGTCTGATTATGCCAATGTTGTCATTAGTTCATAGAGACAACGCAAGGCATATATTTTGTTGTGATCACATTTTTATTAACATTAGAACCAGAACTCTATCAATCGCACACTAGAAGTGAAGATGCTGGTCTGATTATGCCAATGTTGTCATTAGTTCATAGAGACAACGCAAGGCATATATTTTGTTGTGATCACATTTTTATTAACATTAGAACCAGAACTCTATCAATCGCACACTAGAAGTGAAGATGCTGGTCTGATTATGCCAATGTTGTCATTAGTTCATAGAGACAACGCAAGGCATATATTTTGTTGTGATCACATTTTTATTAACATTAGAACCAGAACTCTATCAATCGCACACTAGAAGTGAAGATGCTGATCTGATTATGCCAATGTTGTCATTAGTTCATAGAGACAACGCAAGGCATATATTTTGTTATGATCACATTTTTATTAACATTAGAACCAGAACTCTATCAATCGCACACTAGAAGTGAAGATGCTGGTCTGATTATGCCAATGTTGTCATTAGTTCATAGAGACAACGCAAGGCATATATTTTGTTGTGATCACATTTTTATTAACATTAGAACCAGAACTCTATCAATCGCACACTAGAAGTGAAGATGCTGATCTGATTATGCCAATGTTGTCATTAGTTCATAGAGACAACGCAAGGCATATATTTTGTTGTGATCACATTTTTTATTAACATTAGAACCAGAACTCTATCAATCGCACACTAGAAGTGAAGATGCTGATCTGATTATGCCAATGTTGTCATTAGTTCATAGAGACAATGCAAGGCATATATTTTGTTGTGATCACATTTTTATTAACATTAGAACCAGAACTCTATCAATCGCACACCAGAATGAAGATGCTGATCTCATTATGCCAATGTTGTCATTAGTTCATAGAGACAACGCAAGGCATATATTTTGTTGTGATCACATTTTTATTAACATTAGAACCAGAACTCTATCAATCGCACACTAGAAGTGAAGATGCTGATCTGATTATGCAATGTTGTCATTAGTTCATAGAGACAACGCAAGGCATATATTTTGTTGTGATCACATTTTTATTAACATTAGAACCAGAACTCTATCAATCGCACACTAGAAGTGAAGATGCTGATCTGATTATGCCAATGTTGTCATTAGTTCATAGAGACAACGCAAGGCATATATTTTGTTGTGATCACATTTTTATTAACATTAGAACCAGAACTCTATCAATCGCACACTAGAAGTGAAGATGCTGGTCTGATTATGCCAATGTTGTCATTAGTTCATAGAGACAACGCAAGGCATATATTTTGTTGTGATCACATTTTTATTAACATTAGAACCAGAACTCTATCAATCGCACACAGAAGTGAAGATGCTGATCTGATTATGCCAATGTTGTCATTAGTTCATAGAGACAACGCAAGGCATATATTTTGTTGTGATCACATTTTTATTAACATTAGAACCAGAACTCTATCAATCGCACACTAGAAGTGAAGATGCTGGTGTGATTATGCCAATGTTGTCATTAGTTCATAGAGACAACGCAAGGCATATATTTTGTTGTGATCACATTTTTATTAACATTAGACCAGAACTATATCAATCGCACACTAGAAGTGAAGATGCTGGTCTGATTATGCCAATGTTGTCATTAGTTCATAGATACAACGCAAGGCATATATTTTGTTGTGATCACATTTTTATTAATTTCAGAATTTTCCAGAACTTTCTAGGATTCTCAACCGAGCCGGTCTGTGCCTACATTAGGACGTCTCACGGCTTAACTAACTCTAAGCTAAATGACTTAGTGTTACGTTACGGGTCGTTCGTCTTCTTAAATGTGGGCTCGTTTCCTTCTGCTTCTTCGCGGTAACCCCTTTGACCGATTTACAACAAACCTGCACTTTCTTCTAACAAATGTTGTGATAAAAATCCTAGCAGTCGGCGAGTCCCAATGACAGAGTTGCTTAGATTAGATACGCTAAGTTTGTCATTCGTCTGCCACTGGCGGCTTAGGAGAGGAGGACAGGTAGAAAGCGATGTAGTTCTATTTTCGACAGGCTAATATTTAGTTCGCGTCGTGGTGTAGACATGTCGTGTTCGGGACCTCGTTTCCCTCTCGTTCTCAGCTAGTCCTTCCTAGTTCTCCCCTTTCAACTATTCACCCCATCTTTTATAATTACAAAATAATCAGCTAATTATTGTTTTACATACCGATAATCAGCTGATTACTTTATTACGTCATATTTTAATTCTATTGTCTATTGTCAAATTGTCATACTGGAATTCTTTAGCCCAAACAATCGGCATTCCTCTACTAGGGTTTATAATTCTCCCGAAAATATTTAACCCCAGCAAATCTCTGACGGAATTTCAACAAACTTTCTGGACACAACGCATTCCAAATAAATTCTTTATTTCAAAAATAACTTATTTTTACTAAAACTTATTCAAGACCCCTAATAATGTAACATTAGTTCGGTATGAATTGATCCGAAAAGAGTTGATATAGCCTTTAAACAAAACAACCAACCAGCCATTTTATCAGAGATCAAATTTCCATATGATAAACAATCTGTCAATAGAATTTCATGCCTTTTCTACGCATATATTGTAACTGTCGCTAAATTGACCTGTTATTCATATCTTATTTTTATATAAGTAAAGTAAAGTCGTCGGGGTGGCCTAATGTCGGTATCAGCTATGCAGCGAGGGAGTCTATCCCCTTTTCACTAGTGCTAAACCAAGGAAATTATTTTAGCGTCTGAGGTGGAGCGCCACACCTACCATCAGCTCCTTACTTTATCGCACATATCCCTGGTGGGTATCGAACTAGGAACCTTGTAGTTTCTAGCCGAACACTCTACCGACTGAGCTAAGCCGGCCCTTCTATTTTTATATAGTTATTTTTATTTATAAAATTAACTACAACCACAATATCCAATTTATAGTAGTTTAGTGGGTTTTATTAATTTCATTTTGTCCTGACCATTAGTTTCTGTAATCTATGAATCCCCAACCAGAAATTGGTAAAGGGAACTCACATACGAACCTTTTCAGTTTATGCCACTGGTCAGGACAGGCGACACGGTAAGCAGTTTTCCCATTTCTTTCGGGTTTTCTATTTCTTTGAAAAATATTTGCTGTTATCCTTTTATTGAATGTTATTTGTTTTTCCTTGTACAATTTCACGGTGTTTATTAAAAATAAACTTGATGACATCTGTAAGAACCGTCATGCGTCCCTTTTTACGAAAACCAGTGGCGGTAAAATATATTGACATCACTTTCTATAGATGAGATACTGCTACTTAGATATGTGTTGTAACCTAACAAAGGTTACTAAATGAAAAATAACCAAACGGAGAACAGGATACCCCCGTGGATTGAATAAAGGGTTGGGTTCAAAGTTCCATGATGGCTCCCGATTACGACAGGATGGTTCCAGAGTCAGACACGAAATACCTGAAGAAGGCCGGAGAGCACGTCGGCCGAAACATTGTACAGATAACAATAAAGATGAGGACAATAGTCCGAATGATCCATATAATACTAACCAAACGGAGGTTGGAAATGAAATGAAATCTTTATAACATTAACAAAATACAATACTCGACAGCGGCGTGAAGAAAGTAAACCACTGCTAGTGGTATAAGACTACCCAGTCAGCATAATACTTCCGTATTTATGAGGATTGGAACATACCCATTAATTTCTCTGAATTTTTGAAATGAGGCTTCATGACTTGTATTATTTGTATTATTCGGACTATTTTCCTCAGATAATAATAAAGATGAGGACAATAGTCCGAATAATTCAAACAATACAAAATACCCAGTAATGTTCATAGGTAGTGTATATAACAGTATGTCAACGAGTCTATAACTTCAGAGGCTTTCGATCCGGTGTGGAGGGAGATTTGTCTATTATATTCAAAACACATGAACTCCGTTTTATCTGAGTTCACAAATAGGCCAATGGTTTTTGCTGTATTATCCATGTTCGGCAGCAATGGTTCGGTTCGGGAAGGTGCATTAGTGAGAAGCGTACTTTGCATCTGTAATAGTTTCAGCGATATGTCGTCTGCTTCTTGTCTTTTGTGTGTGTGTGTGTGTGTGTGTGTGTGTGAAAGCTTTTCTCTTCATTCAATCTTATGACGTTCGTAGTACGTAGTCTAGGCAGATTATAAATAGAATTAGGGCTAGAATAACATTATAAAATGACACAGCATATCATCTTTGACACGTTTTCAAATTAAAGGAATAAATAAATATTGTGACGTTACCCACAATATATATATATATATATATATATATATATATATATATATATATATATATGAGGTTAAGTAAACAAACAAATATGTTTATTTTTATATGGCTTTAAGCCGACAATTTTTGGAGGATATGTGCTTAATTGAAGTCACACCTAATTTTGAAAATTAATTAGTTAATAATTAATGAATTTGTATGAGTGTGTGTGTGTGTGTGTGTGTGTGTGTGTGTGTGTGTGTGTGTAATAAAAGGGTATGAAAACACACCATATTGTTAAAATCAAAATATTTTATATCATTTTCATAGCTAATATTGAACAATATTTCGATTTATAAAAAAATCATCATCAGAGCATGTTTTTAATCCGGACTCATCGAGAGAGAACATGCTCTGATGATGATTTTTTATAAATCGAAATATTGTTCAATATTAGCTATGAAAAGGATATCAAATATTTTCATTTTAACAATATGGTGTGTTTTTATACCCTTTTATCTATACATATACCGTCGGATTCATTTCCTTACTCTTAACTCATATATATATATATATATATATATATATATATATATATATATATATATATATCTAATATATAAACAGAGATTTTGGTATGTACGTGTCGACGTATAACAAAAAAACGGGAGGTCACTCAGATTCAAAATCTTGCATACACATTGATATCGTTCTAACTAAGAAAAATTTCCAAATTTGGTTATTGATTTTTACTGATTAAGGGATTTAATCGATTAATTAATCCAAAATCACCTAATTTGCGGAACTGTCCGTATATCAGCCCCTCTGATAATAAAATATTGTCTCTGCCTGCTTATTGTTAAAGCGATAACAGCAGCGAAGTTTTTGATTTTAATGAATTAAATTTGCAGTCTAAGCCGTTCAGCTCCGAATTTATGGCCTATTTATGGTCCAGTCTTTAATAATTTTATATCGTTAGAAAGATAAGAAAATACTAGGATTTTAATCTTTAAAATATTTATATCTTTAGTAATAAGATGAAATAGTCTTTCTGAATATGTAATTTGTATGTGTTTTTATAGATTAATTTTTTTTTTTACAGCGAGTTAAAAAAAAAATACTACGTATAGGCGATAATACGAATAAGGCAGCTATATGTAATTTGTATGTGTTTTTATAGATTAAATTATTTTTTACAGCGAGTTTGTCCATATTCTTAAATTGTACAGTACACTCATTTTAATTTTAATTTTTGTAATGCATAAAAATTGTAGAAAATCAAAATGTACGCTTTACGGTTACATTATTAAAAAAATAGTTTAATCGTAAATAACAGTATCATGAAAATCAGTTTACGTCGAAAGTACGGTTACATTTTTGTATAAATTAAACTAAGATTTTCATTCGAATAAAATGACTTTTAATTCTTTAATTTATTTATTAATTTTTATTGTTAGAGTTTTAAAGGGTTAAAAATAACAATAAGATTGACGAATTTCCTTAGAAACTGTTTTTCTTTTGGTTCGTTAACTAATTATTTTCTCAAACCACGATAAAAAAAAATAAAAAAAACAAAGGTTACTAATACGGACAAAATCCGGTATTTTATCTTTAGTCGAAGGCCCGACTGGAGATAAGTAGTCAATTATTTGTAAGACGAAGTTTATTTCAAGTTTATCCGACAATATCCAGTTATTGGAACATTTAAAAAAAAATTATATGTAAGTACGAAAAATTGAAAGCGCTTTGTTTATCAAAATGACATGATTCGTTAGTAAATTACCCGAAAAGTTGATAAAACAAAACAACTAACAACCAACATTTAAATTATTATTCAAAATACAATTTAAAATATTCCTCAGAATTTGCCTTACAAATTAAATTTTAAGTTTTATGATTTTACTCTTTATTGTGAAGTCAATAAACATCGCTGAGTTTATAGTGCAACTTTTCAGTTCTGAAAAATTGGCATGTTTAAATAGAGATTTCATAGGTGACATTTGAACTTTTATGAAAATTGATGTTTTGTAATTAATACAAATTTGTAATAAAACTTAATTTTAACTAGGGGGGGGGGTTTAGGGTTGGGGGGGGTAGTTTAATGGGAAAATAAATAAATAATTTGGGTTCCGTTCAAGCGGTTCCGATATGGGGGATCAATTTACTATAAACTTATACGAGGAAATGAGCACCCGTAAATACTCAAATAATAAAGAACTTTTAAGAATTTTTTTTCAATCTGATAGATTGGTGTGTAATCGATAATAATCAACTGAAGGAAAAAAAATAGATGGGGGGGGGGGAGTCCAGATAATCAGGTCCACCAAAACGTTTTTAAACAATGTTTTTAAAATACTAGGTACCACCAATTTTACCCTGTGAAATTTACCCCCCCCCTATATTTAACACTATGAAACTTGCAGAAAAATTAATATTTTCTTGAAAAATTTTTTTCCATTTGAAAAGAAAAAACATTAAATAAACTCCTGATGATTTTTTAACTTTTTTTCAGCTTACAGAAATAATGAAAATTATGATTGAAAAACAACGTTTTCATTTTTGCACTGTTAAATCAACTGAAAATTAACGTAGCTAAAAAAGTTACGATAAGAGTTTTTTAAATTCTATGAAAAATCAATTAATTATAAATAATAACAAAATATTTCCGTTTTATTCAAGATGGCCTAAACTGATCAATTGGTGGTCCTTATAATACTATCTTAGGTTTTAGCAAAAATAGATATTGCAATACGAAGAATTTAAATTTTCGATTCTCAGCTTCTTTTTAAACTCAACATGCAATTAAGAACTAAATGTGAATTGTTTTCATGTACAAAAAATTTAAGACAATAACAAACAAATATACAAACGAATACTTTCAATTTGTTGTATAATAATATGAAATAATTTTAAACTATAAAACAGAAAATACAAATCTTGAAATATACAAATTCTCAATGATTTTAGTTTCAAGAATTATTTTCCTCTTACCCCCTCTCTAACTACTGTCTTCCACTTTCTCTCTCACTCCCTGGTGATCCAAATTTCATTTTAGTCCGGTCATGGACCGGGTACTTTAGCTAGTATATATATATATATATATAAGGAAAAATATTTTGGTTGGAAGTATTGTAGACTATTTCAGGGAACCTAGAGGATTTATCTTTCGGTTCCCATCATCAGATAAAAAAAAAAAAAAAAAGATAGGAACCGAAAGATAAATACTCTAGGTTCCCTGAAATAGTCTATAATACAACCTAAATCTTCTTTGTTATTTTTTCCTAATATAATTTTTCTCTGTGAGTCTGACAATAAGAGCACACATTGAGCCCTGCAAATTACGACAATTCAAAACTACTACGTCCTGAGGAAGATTTTTTCACTTGGAATATATATATATATATATATATATATATATATATATATTTGTGTGTGTGTGTGTGTGTATGTGTGTGTGTGTTTAATGCAGCTATGTATCTCCTTGGTAAGATGTGTTCGTCAGTTTTACAATTGGTAGATGTAGCGATTATAGCTTGTATGAAACCTTTTTCTAAAGGTGTCTATAATTCATTTCAATTAATTTTCCCATAACTTAATAAAAACAGTTTTTTCTTTTCTTTTTTTTTTGGGGGGGGGGGTTAAAATTCGCCACCGGTATAAAAATATCATTCTTTGATAAATATACACTGAAAATTTCATTAAAATCCGATAATTTCCTGATTTTTATTTTCTTAATTCATTTTGTCAAAAACGCATTTTCGGTCAATTTTGGGCCATCCTAATATGTAGTCATCCACAGACACGTGTTTCGACTTATCAAGTCTCTACAATGTGGCTAGACATTTTGTGAGCTACCTACAGCCGGGATAGAACTCCGATCGATTTAACAGCAGTCGGACAGCTTAACCGCTCGGTCATCGTCACCTACAGAATGTGAAGGGGATTTTAGCTGTTTTTTAATACACACATCTCTATGTATGTAAAGGTCGCTACAGAGTGCGCCATCCCTTTTATAGGAGAGCGTTGCGTTTACGCTTTAATTGGCGGTCATCAGCGAAATCCCCCTACCCCAAGTGCTCAATCCCAGGGGATGGGGATATTGATTGGTTGTTTTGTTTTACGGTATATCAATCTTTTTCCTGTCATTTAATGCAGAATCAAGTCATTTTGATATTTGGTTTCTTACAGTACCTGCTATTGCTTAAATGGCCACCCATCTAAGTATTGATCAGGCTCGGTGCTGCTTAACTTTAGTGATCTAGCAGGAATCGTAAACATGTGTGTATGTATGCGCGCGCGAGTGTGTGTGTGTGTGTGTGTGTGTGAGAGAGAGAGAGAGAGAGAGAGAGAGAGAGAGAGAAGAGAGAGAGAGAGAGAGAGAGAGAGAGAGAGAGAGAGAGAGAGAGAATGGAAATTAATCCGACAGATAAGTTGAACAGATAAATTGAAGAAAAAAAATATTTTGGTATGGAAGAAATTTATTATCGTTATTTTGTCGACACGTGTTTCGACGTGTTTACACACAGTATTCTGTTCAAAATTATATTAAATACAGAAATAAAATAAATAATAATAATAATAATAATAATAGAAATCACAACTCATAAGCATGCACACTATATATATATATATACATGTCTACCTTTCTCCACATACTGTCGGATTAATCTCCTCATATTTCTCCCATATATATATATATATATATATATATATATATATATATATATATATATATATATATTTCAAACCGTCTATTTTTCAGCGTCCTTTCTTTAGTTTTCAAATTTTGAACAGATTGATAAACAAGGACTATCGCTTCCTTTTCTCGTTATTCTGTGATTAAAATTTTTTTTTATCACCTTCCTTATACCAACAAATGCCCTGAAGATGATCTAATTAATAGATCGAAACACTACAGCGTCGGCCAATAAACTTACCACTCAACTTATTTAAACCTGTGTTTTTTCAATTTTCTTAATATACTACACACACACACACACACACACACACACACACACACATATATATATATATATATATATATTTATATATATATTATATTTATATATATATAAATATTATATATATATATAGAGAGAGAGAAAATGCTGGTGCTATATTCATAAGTAAACAGTGCTGAAAATCATGGAGGACCTATCGTCAATAAAACGAGTTGCCTTGACGATAAGTGGCTGACACGCTGCTTTGAAAACAATAGTAACAATCGCAAATTAAGTGTATTGTACTCTATAACTAATAAACCAGATCTAAAATAACCTGGAAAATATGTTAAACAGTACCAGCAAAACAGCCCAAAAATGCAAACTTTGCCTAGAAGAAAAATTATTAATAATAAATTTCCCCGAAAAATAACTACTCAACAAATGATCAGAACTTATACCAAAATGTAGACACGAAAATAAATACTAAGCCAACTAAATGTTGTATAGTTGTCTTAACATAGAACGTATACTTCTGGGTATGCCCATCTGGACATAGACGGTATCTATAGTATGGGCTTTTTATGGGTTTTTTTTAA
Source organism: Doryteuthis pealeii (assembly GCA_023376005.1). Taxonomy (NCBI): domain Eukaryota; kingdom Metazoa; phylum Mollusca; class Cephalopoda; order Myopsida; family Loliginidae; genus Doryteuthis; species Doryteuthis pealeii. The sequence goes on along the minus strand of CM042165.1, from coordinate 47,452,688 downwards.
ACTTATAAATGAATTAACGTATTAAGTTGTGTTTTCCTTAGAGTTTCATTTTTATTAAAAGTATTAATCTCAGTTAAGAAATTTAAAATGTATACATTGAAATTCATTTCATATTCCACTAACATCTGTCCAGTAGACTATGATAAAAACTTACACCAATGAATTCACAGGCTACCATTTCTTTTACTACGTTAATTCATTGAGAAGTTTAAAAAAAAATATGTCAGGATTAATTGATGAATCAATACGTAACAACTTTAAATATATAGATCAATTAATGGTGTTGTTTAATTTTTTTTAATTATAAAGGAATTAAAGTATTAAGTTATGTTTTCCTTAGAGTTTGATTTTTATTAAAAGTATTAATCCCAGTTAAGAAATCAAAAATGTATATATTGAAATTCATTTCATATTCCACTAACTACTGTCCAGTAGACTATGGTAAAAAAAGAAAAATACGCTCCTGAATTCACAGTCTACCAATATTGCGTCAAAAGATGTAAATGTACCAAGTATTTAGGGTGTGGAACCAAACGTACCCACAAATGCCAAAGTACTAACTTTCGCAACCTTGAACGGGGTGGGGTGGGTGCATGCACCTAATGACTGCAAGATCACACAGCAGACCCTGGTGATCCTCGCATTTTAAAGCCAAAAAACGGTCAAGGCTCTTGGTTTGTATGTATTGCAAGTGATATTCAATTTTTTTAGTTCAGGTTGAAATTATATAAAGATATGATTGAGTTGTAGGGTCGCCCATGGGTGTGGTTGTTGAAACCACAACTCTTGGGTCCAAGATCACGCTGAGAAACAAAACGCAATAAAAATCTACTACTGGATATACCAAATTATGATGATTTGATTATTACAACGTTTGATATGTTTACTTAAGAGCTATTGCTAAATAGTTCAATATGTAAAAAATTATAATAATCTTGGTTTAAATCTCTCTCCCTCTCTTTTTTATTTATTTCCTTCTTTTCATCTTTTCATCATGTTCGACTGAAACAGATCAGCGTAATTGCTTCCACGGGATCACACCCTCTCTCTATCTTTCTTCTATTCCCTTTCTTTCTTTCTTTCTTTTCTTTCTTTCTTATTATATTTTTTCTGTGTGGCATTTCCTTTTTCTTCTTTTTCTTTGTTTATAATAATAAAAAAAACAGAAATAGTCCTTTATTTAGCTGAGGTGACGACAATCATGAGAAATAAGAATTCGGGGGATAAGCAACACCAGATAATCAAGATTTACATTTTGGCATTTCATCTTGGACGATTTGGATGGTCTCATTTTTAAACAGAGGGTGTTGCAAGATGATGATGGTCGTACAATTATGGAACACGAATATTAATATATAGATTGTACAACTGAGCTCATTTCCGACTTCCGACAAACAGACAGATACAATGTTGCATAGTTGATGGGTACCCTGTTAATTATGCTCGGTTAGTGTAGAGAAATAAGAAGAAAGAGAAATAAAACTTTAATAAAAACGTGAATTCACGAAAGAAATGTCTTGAGTTGTTAACTAAGAACAAACCGATAACGCAAGACATCTAACCAGCATCTTAAGAAGAAGACACCAACTAAGAAGACAGCCCAGAAGTTAGAAGAGCTACTCCGATAGATAGTCAGATCAAGCTAGAGATGAGAAGAAAAAGAAATAAAACTCTAATAAAATGTGAATTCATCAAAAAATGTCTTGGGTTGTTAACGAAAAACAAACTAACAACGCAGGACATCTAACCAGCATCTTAAGAAGAAGACCACAGCTAAGAAGACAGCCCAGAAGTTAGAAGAGCTACTCCGATAGATAGTCAGATCAAGCTAGAGATGAGAAGGAAAAGAAATAAAACTCTAATAATAATGTGAATTCATCAAAGAAATGTCTTGAGTTGTTAACGAAAAACAAATTAACAACGCAGGACATCTAACCAGCATCTTAAGAAGAAGACCACAGCTAAGAAGACAACCCAGATGTTAAAAGAACTATTCCGTTAGATATTCAGCCTAAGTTAGAAGAGCTACTCAGATACTTATTCAGAACAAGATACGAAATAGGAAGAAATATACGCTACAAGACAATTACGAAATTAAAATGTATACAGCCAAGGGTATACGTTGAATACGAGAAAGTGCTATGTAGCAATAAACATTTTCTGTCAGTCAATGCATTTTTATTTATTTATTTCTGTTTTGTTAATTTTATCAGAACTGAAATTTTTGTTCAACTGATGTTGGATAGAAAGATTCCATTATTTCATGGATACTGAAGATATTTTTGCAAAAGAGAAAGAACTAAGCGACCGAAATCGGTTAGCCGGTTTCTGAAGCCGGAAGTCTACAACTACGTCGTCGGCGAATTACTCATAAAAGTGTTAACGCTCCCAGATCATCGCTTACTTTGCAAAATACAACCAGTGAAGTAAAAGAAATAATATTACATTACACAGTTACGGCCTTAACCATCGCCTGATAAGAGACCGTGTTCCCTTAACCATCGCCTGATAAGAGACCTTGTATGATTGGTTAAAAGCCATTGTCGGCGACCAATCAAAACACATATTACTAGGCTTAGTTTAGCCGGCAAATTTCGAAGATGGATTCCATCAATCTACTTCTTTTCGCTGCAATCAGCCGTCGTTAAAAGACGTGCCTGCTGAAGCCAGCTTACTCAGGAGCCGATGACCCCGTAAAGTCGAACTTGACTCATGCTAGCAAGAGACACTCACCTCTTCATACCAGACACAGATAAGTTTAGCAGACGCATTATTTTGCAACCCTTACACCTACATTCTACAATTGTACAATTTATAACACATTTGTAAACCTCACACACATTCTGTATATCACACGTTACATATTGTATATTGCATGTTCATGTTTGTTGTTGAATACACCGTTTGTTTAAAAGCCTTGAGTCGTGTTTCATTACCTGTTGCCTTTATGATTATCTTGTCTACGTAATTACCATAAGAAGCCATGTAGTCCGTCTTCGTCCATTTTTGGCAAAGCGGAACCACACAGCTACCATCATTTAATTCTCACTTATAAAGTGACGAAATTTTGGGGCCATTGTCAAAAGCCAACGCTAAGTAACAAAAGAAAATTATAAGAAAAAAACAACTACTAATCGTAAAAGCCCATGAACTAGGGAAAAAATAAATTATTTGGGCCCAAAAAACAAAAGAGACACTTATATATATATTAAAAAATTACAATGCTTCATTCACCACAGGAAAAAAAATGTACGGGTTATTTCCTATAACTCCAACATAAAAAAGTCTGATTGACTGATAAAGTATTTATTTATTTATTGATCTACTGGGGAAAAAAGAAAAAAGGGTTAGGGTTAGGGTTTAGGTTTATGGTTAGGGTTAGGGTTTAGGGTTAGTTTAATGGGGAAATAATGGGTAGAATAATTAACAGATAAAATTCATTCAGAGTGGTTCCCCTTTTTATGTTGGAGTTATAGGAAATAACCAATGTACGGCTAGTGCACTGCACAATGTTTCCATGTGCAGGACATGTTCAATACCAATAATTTAAAAAAGTAAAAAAAAACCCCAAAAACAACGTTTAAAAAAGAGACAAAAAACTCCAATAAAACATTTGCGCACTTGCCGAAAATCTGAATAAGAGAATGCACCGAAACAGTTACTTTGAGTTCCCTTATCAAGTAGCCGTTCGATTTGTCTGGCTTGAGACAATCTTTTTTCTTCTTTCCAAGAGACACAAACCCACCGGTTCCTTTTCTTCTTCTTTTCTGTTCTCGCTTGCACAGAACGACATTCAAAGGTGAGCTTGTGGCTGCAGCCAGAAACTACCAAAAAAAAATCAACGGATTCTTTTACGCCCACGCCCTGCCACGTCTCCTAGATTCCCGATGACCTGATTACTGTATTTGGTATTTTCGCCAAAGAAAGTAGTTCCCATAGTTAGAATTCCCTAAATAGTGTAAATATGGCTTGAGATTCTGTTGACTGTTCTTTGAGCCACTTCTTCATTACAGATTTCACTTCCTCGTCACTGGAATAATGTTTGTCTTTAGACTGTCATCTCTTCGGTCCCACGAAAGAGGGTTTGAGGGGCAAACATTATTCCAGTGACAAGGAATTCTACGGGGCAGGGATAAATGCTCTCGTTCGAAGGTGGAACTTTGCTATTGAGAGAAACGGTGACCATGTGGATAAGTAAGGATGTGATCCACAGAGGACCAGCTTCATTTTGATGTTTAATACATGTTCGTGTGTTGGTAAGTATACATGTCCTAAACAAAATGGCATTACTTTTTGAGTCCCCCTCGTAAAAAAAAACATAATATTCAGTTAGTCAGTAATTCTCATGCACTTCAACACGGTTAATCGGGTGGAAAAAACTGAGATTTTTCCCCTATTATCTTCTTCTTTTCTTCTTCTTTCTTTTCCAGTACACACTGAATGACATATAAAGGTGGGCGCCCCTTCCCTATCATCTTCTTCTATAACACCTTACCTCGTTAGTTCTTGAAGAGTATTATATACATCACAATAAGGACACTGCTACTGCTGCTGTGTCATACCCCAACTTAGCTGCTGCTGTTGCTAATAATGTCACCCCTGCCGCCGCTCCTGCTGTTACCCCAAACTTCAGTACAGAATAAAATCCTTGAATCTGACGCATGTGTTTGTTCTCCATTCCTTTCAGTCTTACTTATTCTTCATTCTCTGGGCATCCTAAAAAGAATAAAAGGGGTTGTCATTCGCAAAAGAATATTCCAGTCCTTTCAACCATGAATTATTCCTATTTCCTTTAGACCGACTCGGTGTCAAACACAAGAGTTCCCTTATTTCAGGCCGAATCTCCTATGAGACATCGGACCATATGACCTTTAGACACCCCTTTTACTTTGCTGATTCATAAGTACATTTTTTTCATTTACACCATCAACATCCGGTTGTTTGTTAGGGGTTAGGGTTAGGGGTTAGTTTTATAATTTAGAAAAAGAAAACTCTAAAAATTGTCTGTTAACAAACAACCGGATGTTGGCGGTGCAAATGAAAAAAATGTACTTATAAATCAGCAAAGCAAAAGAGGTGCCTAAAGGTCATATGGTCCGAGACATCGTGTCTCAATATTCAACCGTCCAAAAAAGGAGAAGAAGAAAAAAGGCTCTATGCTTAGCTAAGCAGCCTTGTGGGGATTAGAATAAAATGTAAATTTAAATAAAAAAAATAAAAAAATAACCAGCTCACGTGAGCCTTCAACGAAAGAACCCTCCGAGCATGTGCGGGAAAAAGGACCGACTTCCGACCCCCAAGAGAATCTCTCGGCCATTCGAGTTAAGGCCTTAATTGTGTCTAGTCACTACTATAGGCCAGGGAGATATTTCCTTACCACGTAGTGGTTATAGCCGGTAAATAAGGCCTAAATCATAAAACACCTTTTGTCTTTGTCTCTTCCTTTTTCTTTCCTTGAATTCCTTCTTTTTCAGTGCGACCACCAAATAAGATGGGGTTAAAAGCAAACCATAGGAACACGCACCAAGAATAACTACAGCCACCTTTTAAACCTTAAAACATTAAACCTCTTGCCACCCCATAGCCTACGTCTGAATATCCCACAAGCCAATAGTTTTTTATAAGTAAACTATTGTCATATCGATGCACTGGCCACCCTATTTTTTTTAGTTCTATCAGGTCGTAGGCGTTTTAGAACGTTTTGAATGAGGACAAACACTTTCCAATTATTAATTGGTAATGTTATACTGTTAGGAACATATCTCGTGAATTGTATTTATAGAGCAGTGGGAATTCGTAGAGTTAAAACATTTTAGACTACTTAAAAAATGAAACTTTTGTTACTTGAGCCTCTTGGTGTTCTGGAGCGTCAAGACACAGCCAGATTGCTCGACCCTTCCGCCCAACCCTATCTTGCACACATTCGTTCAAATTTCAGTGTTGTTTTGTTCAAACACTTTTCGGTCATCCTTAACTTTTTCCTCGTAAATTCCTAACATAAAATAAACTGAACCCTCATTTTATGTCCGTGTTTTTGCAATAAATATTTTATTTTTCTTGCACCCGTTATTTTACAATACTAAATATATTTCCCTTATATATTTTAATATTCACTTCAATGTGTATATTTTAAAAGCTTTTATTTTGTGAGAATGGTTAGTTTTAAAGTGGGGGTTCGTTTTTACACTTCAACTTTTTACTCGTAAATTCATATGATAAAATGCCCAAGCGTAAATTCCTACCATAAAATAAACTGAACCCTCATTTTATGTCCGTGTTTTTGCAATAAATGTTTTATTTTTCTTGCACCCGTTATTTTACAATACTAAATATATTTTCTTTATTTGTTAAAGAATAAAAAAAATATATTTAGTATTGTAAAATAACGGGTGCAAGAAAAATAAAACATTTATTGCAAAAACACGGACATAAAATGAGGGTTCAGTTTATTTTATGGTAGGAATTTACGAGGAAATAGTTAAGGATTACCCACTTTTCTTCAGATTTAAAAACCGTGTCTGCTTAAAAGTGACGGTATTTAAATAAGTTTATCTTCGGCGAGTGAATGATTTACTATGTTTAACCAATTAAAAGACTAAACTGGGAAAAACGTGTTCCCTGTCGGGGGTGGCGGTGTAGAATACATCGACTTCATCCCCTATGGAGAGGTAAGACCCACACCCCAATGGATGTCAGCTCTGGAGCTCTGAAGAGTGTAGAGTTACTCATCTGTTGCCATTACTTCCAGATCCACTCTGCATGATGGCATGTGTTGCTAAATCTGGATTTGCATGATCCATTTATCGAAGTGTGGAGTGTCTTGGGGGAATTAAAAGTGTTGTTAAATTCTAGCAAGAAGAAGAAGAAGAAAGAAGAAGAAGAAGAAAACACAGGATGTGATACTATGAAAACGGGTCTTGGAACGTGCCGACCCGTTATGCTTAAGGATGGAATCCTGGTGGTTGAGCAGTCCATAACATACAGCACTACACTTTGGTCTTTACTTAGGCTAGACGGACGGTCGGGGAGGCCCCGTCCGATCAATCGGCTGGTCACGTCAAGCCCTAGCACCTATATGATTTCCCAATCCGATTGCCTTTATGGCAAGCCCCAACCCTTTTTATCATAGATGTGCTAAAAGGCGGTGGCTGCGGGTCTTATTGTCCTGGGTATAACGTTAAACTCTGATGGTGAAGTTCCAGTTCTGGAGATCGGGGAATGTGGAGTGCCCCTTTATCACCATTACTCCCAGTTCCACTCTAACCCGGAGTGGTAGTACCTTTTAGGATCCCATCTACGGGTTAAATAGAACAAAATGTGTTCTAAAAATGTGTTTTGAAGAGTTTAAAAAATTATGTAACCATCAAGAATGAACAAAACAAAACGCACTTGGCATAAAATAACCCAACAAGGGTTTACATGCTGTAAAATCCAACCAATATGAAAATTATAAAAGGTAGCGCCTGTAATAGAAATACATACTTATTAAAGTTCCTTTGTTTTGTGGGGATTATCTTCCCTTTAACAGGAAGAGTTATCTTCCCACGGTGTTGCTGTTTGTTCCCACTAGGGGACCTCTCGTATATAAGTGCCTAATTTAAACTTCTCTTCCTCTTTTTTACCTCTCCTCGTAGGTACCCACATGGGTTAGACAATTGTCATTCCCTTCTCGTTGGGGCTTCGGCCCTCAACGCCGGCTACTGGTCACTGTAAGTGATCTATACAGCATGGACTATTCTTAGTCTCATGTCTGTACCTTTATATTATGTGTTGTACCGGCCGTTCCTACAGTGGAGAATATACACCGGTTCTCACTATAAATAGTGAGACACCGAGTGAAAAGAGTACTGTTACCGTACTGTTACCGTACTGTTACTGTTTAGCGGCAAGCTAGCCGTTCTTGTACCTTATTGTAAATACACTTGTCTCTTTTTACCCTACCTCGACTTGACTTCTTTTTTTACTGTTGAACTAACATCACAACATTATGTGTACTTTAATATTATCTTGTCCGTGACTTTTATGTATGTCTGTTTATGTACACACTTCTATTCCATCTTCTATTGTTTATGTATCTTGTTTATTCATGGGCTGTATTATATAAAATGTTTTGTCTCAGAAATGTGTCGGAGTTGTATGTTCAATTATGACTTTGAACCTTACAGTTTGTTGTGCCCGGAATTATAGATACACCTGTATGTTAGGAATATTTATATGTACTAGCAAATATTTAAGTTTTAATGTAATGAAATATCGTATTAAATTAGAAACGCTAATGAAACTAAATAAGAATGCATATAAAAAGATTTGAAACAGAGGAGGGTATAATCGAAAAATAGAACAACTGAAACTTACTCTTCCATCACTCTCGTCTTTCATCGTTCTTTTTTCTAATTTAAGTATTTAGTTAAAATATGAAGTAAAGAATAAAATGACACTTATCTTTTCTTGTTAATGGATTTCATTTAAGATTAATTGAAGAGATGTTTGCTTATATTCATTAAAATAAAATCAAACAGTTAGAAACCAATAATACTAAGCATATATTTATTAAAATCACTTTTTTAATATCAATATGCAAATTAGCCTTCCCGTTCACACTGTAAACCGCTATTTTGTTGTATATATAAATACAATTGAATGTTATTATTATGTAGATATGGTTAACAGTATAAATAATGTAAAACAATTTTATTAATAATTGAGGTTAAAATAAGGATAAATTCATGGTGAATGTGACGTCAATTACTAAGGGAATTGTGACTTGAGTAGTGATTTAGTTTCGGTTACAGACAGAAAAACACACAATCTCCATTATAATAAGATGTATGTATGTATGTATGTATCTATCTATCTATCAAAATTGCTAGCTAGCTAGAAAGTTAGGTCTAAATTATTCGAACTATCTATCTAGTAAACCGGCTAGCAAAAACTACATTTCCTTTTTGCTAGTTTTTTTAAAATTCTATCTTTCTATTTATTTATTCATCCTGTAAAGTCTTCATATAAACGTTCATTTCCTTCTTTATTTCCAAGTTTGATCATACCACATTCATGGGGTAATCTATCTCTCTATCTATCTATATGTCTACCTATCTATCTATCTATCAATTTACGCTCTATTGAATCTGTGTATTTCTTTTTCTGTCCATCTCGTTCATTCTATCTGTATATCTATCTGCCTTATCTTTCTCTCTATTCATAAAACTTACGTACTCATTTACAACGTGATTTAAAAAATATTGTGTATTACAATTCATGGGAAGTCATAAATTGTAACGTACCTGTAAGTTAGTTTTAAATAAAGTTCGTTAAATTTAAAACCGGGGGTGGGTAATTTTCCATAACCGTTGGGGGTTATGATTGGCATTTTTGATGGCCCCAACTGACCTCCGGCACAGAGACGTGTGAATTGTTAGTTACTTAAGCAGTTCGGCCCAGACTTCAAGGAATGTAGACTTATTGCCAGCTCCGGGGTCCAGTTTCATCCCCTCGGCGGAATCAATATGGACTAGAAGAAAATAAAACTTGATCAAATAAAACCAAATCTAGTAGTTTGTTATATAATTAAGACAATGATCAGCTCAACCCAGCAGAGAATTAACAAGGAAGAAAGTCAACTCTCAGCAGAAACCCTTAAATAGAAGTTGGCCAAAATAACAATGGCGGCCGATGAGTTAGACGAAGAAGAAGAAGCAGTAAGTAGAAATGAAACAAGTAATCAGCAAGTGAAGTTATCAAGTTCTACCATCTCTAATCTAATATATCTCTGGCTCTCTGTCTCTTCCCTTCCTCTCTCTGTCTCTTCCCCTTCTCTCTCTCTCTCTCTCTCTGTCTGTCTCTTCTCCTTCTCTCTCTCTTCTGTCTCTTCCTTCTTCTCTCTCTCTCTCTGTCTGTCTCTTCCCCCTCTCTCTCTGTCTCTTCCCCTTCTCTCTCTTCCCCTTCCCCTCTCTCTTTCTCTCTCTCTCTCCACCTCTCTCTCGGCCGATGAGTTAGACGAAGAAGAAGAAGCAGTAAGTACAAATGAAAAGTAATCAGCAAGTGAAGTTATCAAGTAAGTTCTACCATCTCTAATCTAATATATCTCTGTCTCTCTGTCTCTTCCCCTTCTCTCTCTCCCTCTCTCTCTGTCTGTCTGTCTGTCTGTCTGTCTGTCTTTTCTCCTTCTCTCTCTCTGTGTCTCTTCCTTTTCTCTCTCTTCCCCTTCCCTCTCTCTCTGTCTCTTCCCCCTCTCTCTGTCTCTTCCCCTTCTCTGTCTCTTCCCCCCTCTCTTTCTCTCTGTCTGTCTCTTCCCCCCTCTCTCTCTCGGCCGATGAGTTAGACGAAGAAGAAGAAGCTGTAAGTAGAAATGAAACAAGTAACAAGTGAAGTATCAAGTAATTTCTACATCTCTAATCTAATATATCTCTGTCTCTCTGTCTTTCCTCTCTCTGTCTCTTCCCATTCTCTGTCTCTGTCTCTGTCTCTCTCTCTCTCTCTGTCTGTCTCTCTCTCTCTGTGTCAATTATGGGCTAATAAAACTTAATCAAGTAAAACCAAGTCTAGTAGTTTGTTAAATAATTAAGACAATGATCAGCTCAGCCCAGCAGAGAATTAACAAGGAAGAAAGTCAACCCTCAGCAGAAACCCTTAAATAGAAGTCAGCCCAAAGAAAATGGCAATCGAAGTAGAAGTGGTTAGCAGCAACGAGGCAGCAATAAGTAAGCTCTACCATCCCTATCTCTAATACGTATCTCTCTCTAGTATGTACCCGAGAACTCTCTCTCTATATATATTATATACCCGTGTATGACAGAAGGGTATATACGGCTATATAACATGTGCATTGTGTAGTTTTGTGTAGTGTACTTCTGTCAAAAATTATCAGGTTCTTGGGGACGGGTCTCTACAAATGGGGAGGATAGTTTCTACGGTAATTATGAACTTTTGTTTAGTAAATTCGGGTGTCCTAGAAAAAACAGAATCCACAAATTTTGTAATAAAACTGTTAATTTTAACTAGGGGGGTTTAGGGTTATGGTTATGGTTAGGGTTGGGGTTAGGGTTAGGGTTGGGGTTTAGGGTTAGTTTAATGGGAAAATAAATAAATAATTTGGGTTCTGTTTTTTCTGGGTCGCCCTGTTTATTTATTTTCCCATTAAACTAACCCTAACCCAACCCTAACCCTAACCCCAACCGTAACTAAACCCTAACCATAACCCTAAATCCCCTAGTTAAAATTAACAGTTTTATTACAAAATTGTGGGTTCTGTTTTTTCTGGACATCCTAATTTACTAAACAAAAGTTCATAATTACCGTTTCTACTAGATACTGGAGGAAAAGAGTGAACAATAAGCACGCTAACACTTTTATACCTGGATGGGTTGCTATAACATTTTCTACTGGTTGTGGGAATCGTCTTACTTGGCAAGGGAGGTTTATCCCACAAACGGCCAGATTTTAAAGAAAAAAAAAATATCGGTATCTCAAAAATCGTGACTTTTTGTTACCTTGCACAAAGGAAGGTTTTGAGTCAAACATATCTACTGTTTTCTTTTATAATATTTGGATTATTCTGACTATTGTCCTCATTTTTATTATTATCTATTCAATGTTTATACAATAGAGATGAGAATAATAGTCCGAATAATCCAGATAATACAAATTATCAAGGCTCATCTAAAAAATTCAGAAATATAATATCTACAGATCTAATCACAAATTTCAATCCCCTATAAGCCTTTTAAAGATAAAAGTTCAACTGAACCCCAGCATGATCATGGGTGGGACATGAACATGGGTGGGGGCAGTGCACAGGAATGTATAAAACTATTTTTTTTTTCGTAATGTTCCACACTATTCAGTCAAATTGTTTCCTATGTTGAAATGTCGTCGGAGTTTATAATCCGCTGACTGTATCTCCTGTAAGAGATAAGATACCCCAAAAGGAATGTCCTTTAGAGAGGTAAGACACCCCCAAAAGGAATGTAGAGAGGTAAGACACCCCCCAAAAGGGATGTCCTTTAGAGAGGTAGGACACCCCCAAAGGAATGTTCTCTAGAGAGGTAAGACACCCCCAAAAGGGATGTTCTTTAGAGAGGTAAGACACCCCCAAAAGGAATGTACTCTAGAGAGGTAACACCCTCCAAAAGGGAAGAGGTAAGACACCCCAAAGGGATGTCCTTTAGAGAGGTAAGACACCCAAAACTTTAGAGAGGTAAGACACCCCCCCAAAGTATGTCCTCTAGAGAGGTAAGACACCGCCAAAAGGGAATGTTCTTTAGAGAGGTAAGACACCCCCAAAAGGAATGTACTCTAGAGAGGTAAGACACCCTCCAAAAGGATGTCCTTTAGAGAGGTAAGACACCCCCAAAAGGGATGTCCTTTAGAGAGGTAAGACACCCAAAATATGTCCTCTAGAGAGGTAAGACACCGCCAAAAGGGATGTTCTTTAGAGAGTAAGACACCCCCAAAAGGAATGTACTCTAGAGAGGTAAGACACCCTCCAAAAGGGATGTCCTTTAGAGAGGTAAGACACCCTCCAAAAGGGATGTTCTTTAGAGAGGTAAGTCACCCTCCAAAAGGGATGTCCTTTAGAGAGGTAAGACACCCTCCAAAAGGGATGTTCTTTAGAGAGGTAAGACACCCTCCAAAGGGATGTCCTCTATAGAGGTAAGACGGGGGTGGCCGAGTGTCTTAGTGTCCTGGCTATGACGTTAAACTATCTGATGGTAAAGTTCCAATTCTGGAACTCAGGAATGTGGAGTACCACTTGATCACCATTACTCCCAGTTCCACTCTGACCCGGAGTGGTAGTACCCGTTAGGGTCCCATCTATAGGTTAAATAGAACATGTGTTCTAAAAAATGTGTTTAAAGAATAAGTTTAAATAAATAAAAAATTGAGCACCCATCAAGGATGAGTAAAACAAAACGTCTTCGGCATAAAATGATCCAACAAGGGTTGACAAACCGTAAAATCCGACCAACCAAAATCTATCATTTTGATTTTGAACACTTTTAGCTTTTATTACCTGCTGGTCAGTTAATTCAATATTTATGCGATACGCTTGGGATAGTGCTGCGTCACGCACATTTTAGAATCCTTGCCCTAGATATTTGGACCAGGACAATGTCAGATTTATGGGGTACTGGCAGAGCTAGCCAGATTTAAAAAGTTAAAAATAAATCTCTTATCTATGTTTATATATAGACTAGAAGCGGTTACCCAGCGTCGACTGGATATATGGGGAGGGGACAAATAAATCCTGGTGTATTGAATTGTTTACTTTTGAGATTTACAAATGCTGGACATTTTTAAGTAGAATTTCAATGCTATTTCTATGTTTGTGTTGGCATCCTTCCGCCTATTAAAGACGATGGCGTGGTGTCTACTTTTTTTTAAATCTGCAACTGCGTGAGTGGCTGAACGGAGAAATTTTTGAATGGCAATCTCTGGTGCAGTGACCGCAAACAAACGGTGACGCTTGCTGGAGTTCCTGTTGTCTCTCCTTCCTTTTGGCTGTCTTTTCTGCGGCGGCTTCTTTCCTCTCTTTTTTACTCCTTTTCGTTCCTTGTTTGACGAGGAGGCGCCAGGTTTGCACAAGCCTCCTAAGTGTTGGTGTTGATGTGGCATGTCTTCATTTCCCTCTTGCAGACATCATTTTTTAAGTGAAAACTACGTAGCCTGGGCAGGTTGTTATGGATGATGAGCTGTCGCCCAAGCAGCAGACCCTCCCTCTCCACACAGCCGTTGTGGTCTAAAGGAAAGGTAGGAACCAATGCGGTTTGGCAACGGCGGTGCCGCAGGAGTTGCTGGGAAGTACTGAGGTTCAGCACCACTCACGTTAGGGACTCCAACTCCGGATTTATTTTCGGGGTTTACTCCCCTAGACTTTCTTTGGATTAAGGTAGAGCCGCAAGGCAACGGTAGTTTTATAAGACTTTTCTTTGTCCTAGATGGGTTGCTGGCCAAGGTTAAAGAGTCCCATCTAGCCCGTTTGTGATTTTTGGAGTGGTAAGTACACTAATCTTGCTACTGCCGGCGTGGTCGGCCCTTGGTTCCCCGAGAACTTTGCTATCAGACTACATACGTATATCTGTAAGCTCGCACATTCATGCGTATATATGTATGGTCTCAAACGAATTGCATGTGCAAAGTAACCGGCGCCTTGGAATTTTCTAAGTTGTGACTTAGTATAAGTCCAACCGTCTTTTCTTTTCTAAACCTAGTGTTGGAATGTTGAGTTTCTAGCTAGCTTCTGATATTCAACACAGGAGGGAGAGGGAGGGGGTGGAAGAGCGGGGTCATGCGTACATGGTCTAACAATTTGAAATAGAATTAAAAGAAAAAAGAATTAAAATAAGTTTGACCAGCATGACACGTCAAAAACTTGCAAAGAAAAGAAAGAAAAAAGCTAGAAACCCAACATTTCAACACTAGGTTTAGAAAAGAAAAGACGGTTGGACTCGTTTAGCCCCAAATGCGACTTTTTCTCAGATATTGTAAGTTTTTTTTTCATAAATGGTATTAAAAAAAACTGTGTGTGGGACAGTCCACCGTCTGTCCCTGACCTCCCGGCTGCTACATCCCCGCAATCAAAATCTCCATTGGAGTAAATTAACTCCTCCCGTTGTTAACTCGTCACGCCTGAATCCCAACAAACATAATAATAATAATAACTCATGTGCATCGTAAAATATTTGTGTGACGAAAAGAAACTGTTGTCGCTAAACAGCATAATCTAACTTAACGATCATAATAAAAGAATACTTTGTCGCACTATCTAATTTATTCAGAAAACTACTCTAGCACGGAAAATAACACAAACTTTCATGATGAATTATTCATTAAAACCTTTCTCTGACTGCAAGTGATATTATTTTAAACGAGGCATAATCATTAGTTTCGTGTTGTGTTGTGTCGTGCTATGAATATAATAAATTCCTCGGAGTTATACTTGATAGAAAACTTTCATCAGTCACATAAAACACCTGAAATCAAAATGCACTACAGCTTCTATGAGTAGTGACCCACACAGAATGAAGGGTCGACCGACAAGCTGGGCTAAACTTGCAAATTGGCCGGAAAATCAAAAGGGAAACTTTTTTGGTGGTCCCCCGTGACAGTTTAACTACAGTCTATGAATTAACTTTTTGCGAATTGAGTTACGGCTATGGGTAAATAGTAGGGCATACTGGGCTCTTTAACCTTGGTATGGTAACCAGTTTAGGAGAAAACTCTGAATTCAAACCTGTTAAACTCCACTTAAGAAATTGACCTTGTGCCGCATCCTGTTCGGATGTCGGAGCTCCTCTCTTGTCCATTTTAAGAATGGTCCAGAGTATCTTATAAGGGGGGACAGTCCAGGTGTTTATTCCCTTGATGAGATCTCTGCTGCAGAGTTTAGTTTCTAGAAGTTTTCTGGTCCTTCTGAGATACTCTTTTCTCACTTTTCCTTTCATCTTTCTTTGTTTGATGGTGTCCGATTCCAGTATTCCCAAGTATTTGTAGTTTTCCTTTTCTCCTGGTGTCTTTATTTATTTTTGATTCGGTAATTCCTTCCCTTCCGTTTTTTCTTTTTTCCTTTTTTTTTTTATAACGATCATTGCACACTTATCGATTCCTCTTATCCTGGCTGTATATTCTTATGGTTCGTACAAGGATTTCCAGTTCTTTTTCATTTTTGGCAAAAATCTTGATATCATCCATGTACATAAAGTGATTTATTCTCTCTTCTGATTTTGTAAATTTGTAGCCCCCTGTACATTTTCTAAGTATATGGTTAAGATGTATCATTGCTACAACAAATAGCAATGGTGATATGGAGTCTCCTTGGAAGATGCCTCTTTTTATTTTCACCTCTGCTAAGGTCTGTCCTCCTGCTGTTAATTCTACTTTCCCATTTTCCCACGCTTTAGTGATGAATTTTATTACTTTGTCGGATTTATTATTTTTACTCCTTTTGAGTTTTCACATCAGTGTTAGCTGATGGTCTTTCACTGGAGTCTGAGTGACAGCAAGTCTCCTCAGGTCTCCAGGACTCTTCTGAGTATTCTGGCAGATTGCAGCAGTGCAGTGTTCTGAATGGTTTCAATCCTTCCTCTGATATCCAAACTTTCCAATTATTATTATTATTATTATTATTATTATTATTATTATTATTACTAGCAAATATATGCACCCTCCGGGTGCAAGTTTTTAAGTTTTAATATAATAAAATATTATGTTAACTTAGAAAAGCTAATGAAACTAAATAAGATGCCGATAAAAAGATTTGAAACAGAGGGGTAACAACTAAAACTTGCTTTTTCTACACATCCGTCTTTCATTGCTAAATTTTCATAATTTAACTATTTAGTTAAAATAGGAAGTAAAGAATAAATTACTATTAATATTGTTACTGGATTTCTTTTAAGATTTATTGAAGAGATTTTTGCTCATATTCATTAAGATAAAACCAAACAATTAGAAATCAATAATACTGAGCACATATTTATTAAAAATCAAATTTTTAATATCAATATGCAAATTAGCCTTCCCATTCACACTACAAACTGCTATTTTTTGTATATATAAATACAGTTGCATCTTATTAGTATGTAGATATGGTCAACAGTATTTATAATGTAAAGCAATTTTATCAATAATTGAGATTTAAATAAAAAGAAAATCATGGAGAATGTGATGTAAATAACTAAGGGAATTGTGACTACATTAGTAATATAGTTTCGGTTACAGACAGAAAAACACACAATCTCCATTATAATAAGATTATTATTATTATTATTATTATTATTATCATCATTATTATTATTGTTGTTGTTGTTGTTGTTGTTGCCTGGTTAGGGGCCAGAATAAAGACACAAAGACAGGAAATGAGTTAAGAAATATATTAACAAAAACAGTAGTACAAACATATACAAATGAGACGGTTACACACGAGGCTGGCTTATCGGCTATCCACTGAAATATTAACTCTCGCTTAAGTGCAGAACCTGCTGCTATTTATAGTTGGAAGAGTTCATGCGTGCGTGGTAAATTACCATAACAATCATCATTATTATTATTATTATTATTATTATTTTTTTTTTAAGAAGAGAAAAAGAAAAAGGAAAAAATAAAGGAAGAAAATTGAACTATAAAGAAAAGAGAAACTAACTGATAAATATTCCCAGAAATGGAGATGTGTTATAAGAAGTAATAGGTTCATTACTGATGTTGTTACATTCGGGTAACACGAGTTGTGTGCCCTTGTTTTATTGTTGGTTCACTTTGTAATAAATAGCCAAATTTAACAGATGTGTTTCCGTGTCGTGAGGGAGAACACCCTAAATGAACGAACCCATTTAATAAGATAAAAACAAACGAAATGTTTTCAAACCTATTCAAGGTCAACACGGATCAACAGATTTTTAATCAGGGTTGTCAAACTGTAGCCCCACCCCTTCCAAAGAACATTGTCTGATTACATTGTAGACAAACGCTGTATTCTTTTGCTGCTTCCATTCGTTTTGTTTTGTACCAATTTCATAAGATTATATATATATATATATATATATATATATATATATATATATATATATCAACATCAATATATATATATATATATATATATATATATATATATATATAAAGTTAAACCTAATGAGTCAGATATACCTACTAATAGTTTCACTTAGTAGCTCATCAGGGCAAAAATCTGACAAAAAATACTTTTTAGCTTTAGACAATCCTAGTGGTTTATATATATATATATATATATATATATATATATATATATATATATATATATATATATATATGGAGAAAGTAGACAAACACGGGATGTTATGGAAACTGGATGTTTATTGATTGTCGATGATGCAACGTTTCGGCCATTTAGACCATCATCAGGACCAAGAGCCCAGTTCTAGCTTCAATGAAAGACATTTCCAGATTGGTGAAAAACAGTAGGTTGTCAGTAGGGGCAGGGGTGGCTGGGGGGGATGGGTAGTGGATTTTCTTCCCGTGTTTGTCCTACTTTCTCCACATACTGTCGGATTAACCTCCTCACATTTCTCCCATATATATATATATATATATATATATATATATATATATATATATATACTCTGAATTCAAAATTCCTGAGGTCAGTCGTTGATTGGGTTTGTGGCATTCCTTGTGCACCAATTCTTTTCTATCTGTGCCAAAAAATGCGGATGGTCCAACACAAGCCTTCACCACTATAAACAAATCACTGTGTGGGTGTTCATTGAATGAACCCTCATGCATCGAAAATCGACGAGAGAGTCCATAATATATATATATATATATATATATATATATATATATATATATATATATATTGTTTTCTATTGGCCAAGTGCTAAAAAAAAGAAAAAAAAAAAAACGAGCCCAACCCATAAATCATGACTCCGTTAAAATCTACTGGAAAACGAGCGTTTTTTTTTTAAATCTTAAACGCCACTCCTCTATCACAATGAATTTTTATATACAAAACATTCAACACATCAGTGTGGACAACGTGGGAACCCACATCTTTGTCTATTCATTTCTTATTGATGTTAAATGACTTAATAGAATTATTATTTATTCTAGAGGTCAATAAAAATAATATCAAGAAAAGACATCAATGACGTCTTTGTAATTTCTTCATTTTCCTTTTCAATCGTGACACCAACCAAAGAAAAAACAAAAAACAAAAAAAAACAGGTGTTGTTTAAAACTATTATCGTTGAAGTACGAGGTGTTTGTTGTGTAATGGTTATCAGCGTAGCAAATAGACACGGTGACCCGAATTCTTAACCTGGACGAGGCTGTTTGCGTTTTCACATAGCGCTCATACCCTTAGGAAAGACATGAATCTAATCATCTTCCTTCAGCTATGGGTAAATAATAGTGCAGACTGGACTCTTTAACCTTGGTATGGCAACCGATTTAGGAGGAGGAAAACTCTGAATTCAAACCTGTTAAAACTCTACTTAATGGCAACCTCTAAGAAAAACACTGAATTCTAATCCTGGACGAGGCTATTTGCGTTTTCACATAGCGCTAATACCCTTAGGAAAGATATAAGTCTAATTATCTCCCCCACCCATCTATGAGTAAATAGGGGGGCAGACTGGGCTCTTTAACCTTGGTATGGCAACAGGTCTTAGAGGAGGAAAACTTTGAATTCAAACCTGTTAAAATTCCACTTAAGAAATTGACATTGTGTCACATTCTACTCATGGGGAAGGGGTTGCATAAATATATTTGTTATTTGAACCAGAAAAATTCATCTCCAAACAGGAAGCTCTCATAGTGTAATGGTTATCGTCGTAGCAAATGGACACAATGAATAAAGTTCAAAACCAAATTATCTTTTGTATAATGTTTAATATATGTGAAATAATAATAGAAAAAAAATTATCATAGTCACATTGGGATATTGATCTTGCTATGAAAAAAAAAATCAGAAATCATCAATTACTTAAAATCGGTTGACTGCCAGACTTTCTTATATATATATATATATTGTCATTCCCATACAACCCTGTTTCACGGGTCATCAGTGTGACTAGATAAGGCAAGCAGCTTCAGGCTGGGTTCGAAACCCGACCGAATTGTCATCAGTCAGACATCTTATATAACTTAAGGTAGCATGGACATGAAATCAACTTGGTCTGAAGATCATCTAGGCGAGAAACTGTCAGTAACCAGGCACCGTTGACTCCATGCCCACACTTCCTTAACTTAAATATAAATGCTCAGTCTATGATATTGAACACTGTTTACTTATAAATATAGTACCTATATATATATATATATATATATATATATATATATATATAGTGATTGTAAACCACAGACACCGTGTTTCGACGTTTAACGTCTCATTAGTCTGGCTAGACAAACCAACTAACTCCGACCAGAACTGACTTTAATATAGTAAACTATTAACTTCCTCGTCTACAAGGACATTTAAGTACACCTTTCTTTTTTTTTCTTTTTTTTTTTTTTTTTTTTTTGTAAGTTATTTCCTTTTAACTCTACTCTGTCTACGAACTCGTCGAACGCAGCCAAAAAGAGAAAACAGGTCAAAATCTGGCCGCAAATCATCGTCATTTGTAAACACAGAAACGGTGTCGAAGACGTTTTCGAAGTCATCACATGGACACGCCAGAGTAGGCCGTCCAGCAAAGACGTACATAGACCAACGCTGCACGGATACTGGATGCTTCGCAGAGGACCTCCCAGGAGCAATGAATAATAGGGACGGTTGTCGAGAGATTGTCATGGATATCCGTGCTGCAAGCGCGACATGATGATGATGATGAATACTTCCCATAATTACTTCCCTTCTGGAGAACTGCGATTGTCCCCCTTTTTTTGGTAACTCTCTAGTACAAGAGTAAAGGAACTGATAGAGTGTGACTATCCTCTAAATTAGCTCATAAAAGCTACATTTGTAGTATGAAATGTCTTAGTTTTTATTACACCTGTTACATAATCTATGCATAGATTATTGTCAATCCACTGTATTTCTGAAGGGATGGCCCCTTTTCATATCACGGGCGGGACTTTCCATGGAATATTACAGAAAGCCCGCGAAATACGTGAAGTCACGTGGGACCTGGTTGGGTCTTCAGTTTCAGCTTGGATGTCAGGCAGATAAGGTCTTTCTGCCTTAGCTGAAGCTCACCTGCATACACACGCTATGTCAACAATTGTTGGGTCATTTTATGCCGAAGACGTTTTGTTTTAATCATTCTTGATGGGTACTCAATTTTTTTAAAACTCATTTTTAAACATCTTTTAGAACTCATTTTTTTCTATTTAACCCATAGATGGGACCCTAACAGGTATTACCACTCCGGGCCAGAGTGAACCTAGGAGTAATGGTGATAAAGGGGTACTCCACATTCCCCAGACCTCCAGAACTGGAACTTCACCATCATATAGACTTTAACGTTATACCCACGACAATAAGACCCTTAGCCACCGCCTTCTAGCACGTATATGATAAAAAAGGGTTAGGGCTTGCCATAAGGTAATAGGGTTGGAACAATCATATATATATATATATATATATATATATATATATATATATATATATACCAACCCCTCCGCACGAGCAGGATGCGACACAAGGTCAATTTCTTAAGCGGAGTTTAACAGGTTTGAATTCAGAGTTTTCCTTCTCCTAGACCAGTTGCCTAACCAAGGTTAAAGTCCCAGTCTGCCCTACTATTTGCCCATAGCTGGAGGGTGAGTAGGATTCATACCTTTCCCAAGGGTATTAGCGCTAAGTGAAATGCAATTACCACGTCCAGTATCTGAACGACGAGTCCATTTCCGATGACTTTAACCATTACACCACGCGCTTCCTACTCATTGGAACAATCATATAGGTGCTAGGGCTTGACGTGACCAGCCGATTGATCGAAGGGGCGCTTGGTATTGTGTAGTATACCACTAGCATAAAGAGACAGGCCTCTGGGCGGGTGTGGTTACTGATGGATTAATAAATGACCTAAATTCGCGTCTTTTTTTCCGGTTGCTATAGCAACTGATTATTGCACGTATCGATTCATCTTGTAAGCATAGACAGGCAATCCCAAAGAAAGAAAGAAAGTAAAAGAGATAATATATTTTACAATATCTCTGGTAACCTAAATATGCACACTCATGCACACAAACGCACATACACATACGCAAACGCACAGGTATACATATACATACGTGCATGTTTATGTAATGATGTAATGAAACACACACACACACACATACACACACACACACACACACACACACACATATATATATATATATATATATATATATATATATATATATATATATATATATATATATATATACGTGTATATGAGGTAGATAAAAGGATAGTGAACAAAAAATAATAACTCAAACAAGTCTGAGAGTTGAAATATTTCGTCCTTTCATAAGGACTTCCTCAGACAACTGACTTTTATTCAAAGCAAAAATTACGTACATGTGTGTGTTTTGATGAGGGAATGAGTTAGTAGCGGAAATGAAGGGTAGGGAGGTTAGGGGGGGAAATAAGGGATGGGGATAACATGAATGAAGTGTAAGGGAAGTTTACAGGAAGCAGGGAGGAAGCTAGGTGCTAGGTGGGAAAACGGGTTGGTCGAGGGAGGAGGGTAAAGTTCATAGTATATATATATATATATATATATATTGTGACGTATCACTGGTATATCAACTAGTATATATATTAGAATTAAAAAAAACTCTATTTGTAAAAGCCCCAAGAAATGCATGGGCGAGCAAAGAAAGCGAGATTTAGTCGAGCTGTATTCTTGGCAGAAGAATATCAATTCGATTACTACTGTCCCTAAGTCTAAAGGACAGTTGTACTTCCTCACCCCACCTCAGGTGATAGGAGGAATGTGCATACATATTTCAACTGTTACCCCACTAACCAAAAGTACACCTATCCCAAGACGTTGCTATGACGACGACTAAGAAAGGATTTTCGCGCGAAAACGCGGTGGCAGCACACTGTTGATGAAATCATCCCGAGAAACAAGGACAGTAAAGTTTGATGTGCACATCGAAAATCAAAGGAACGGAAAAATAAAGACGTTTCGTCGTAGAATAAGAGTTAATTCATTTGGAGAAAAGGAGCGAATCCCCGTCGGACAGAGAAATAACAATAATTTTAATAGAGAGAAATTGTTGCGGTTTGCAACGTCGCAGTGAGTTAAAACAAACGTTCAAGATTTTGTATTCTGTAACATCTTTATTGTTTGTCATGTATTTTGTATATTGCTAATATGATTGATACGCTCAGTTGCTCATCCACTCATTTGATAATATGAACCACGCATTCACTTTACCCCTCTTATTACATGTATATTTGTATATATGTTTGTCTCTTAATGATAATTTGTATTTATATGTAAATAAATGTTTATGTGATTATTTGAAATCCTGTCCGATCTTCGTCATTCAGCATTGACGTCGTTCATCGGTTTTCTATCCTTTTTCACGGGAGCAGAGAGAAAAGTTTTGAATTTACATCTGGGACCTTTTGCATTTTTTAAAATTATTTTATGTTGCGTGTGTACACTGGTCGCCCCTAACGAGTGTGCGTGCGTAACAATATATATATATATATAGGATGAACAAAAAGTGATAAAACAAAACAGGAATATTCTTTTATGTTATTTATTTTTTGATTGTTCTCAACTAGTTTCGACCTTAGGTCATCGTCTTTAACAATATCTACTTAAACACACACACACACACACACACACACACACACATATATATATATATATATATATATATATATATAAGTAATTGGTAATTTGCTTGAAGCATTGTTAAGTATGTTATAATATATTAGTAATTTGAAAGCAAATACAATGCGTATGGAAAATAAAAACAAAAAGATGTTATTTTTATCTTATCGATTTCGAAGCATGAACTTCATCATCAGAGATTCGTATCAGAAATGGACGTGCTTACGTGTCGGAATTTTGGTTTGGTCCTCAAAATCTGACGCCAGTAACAAAATAAAAAAAAATAGGTGTAAAAGATATAGAGGAAAAAAGAGTTAACAAAGTCTAAAAAACGAGACAAACTCTACTTATAAATTAACTATATTTATTCAAATTTTAAACTACTCTACGGTCTGCTGTGGGCTGCACAAATTTCCCTGTGCAGTATCCTTAACTATGAAAAAAACATTTAAAAACATAAAACCAAACAAGACAAAATTTACATACAAAATCACTTGCCGAGAGGCGAAAGTTCGTAATGCCTTTTTGTTTTTAGTGGGCCCCTATTTTGGTCGGTTGATGACAGAACTCTGAGTTATCTACTTTCTCTCGTTTATCTTCCTTCCTTCTCTCGTTTATCTTCTTTTCTCTCGTTTATCTTCTTCCTTCTCTCGTTTATCTTCCTTTCTTCTCTCGTTTATCTTCCTTCCTTCTCTCGTTTATCTTTCTTCCTTCTCTCGTTTATCTTCCTTCTTCTCTCGTTTATCTTCCTTCCTTCTCTCTTCCTTCGTTTATCTTCCTTCCTTCTCTCGTTTATCTTCTTCCTTCTCTCGTTTATCTTTCTTCTCGTTATCTTTCTTCGTTTATCTTTCCTTCCTTCTCTCGTTTATCTTTCTTCTTCTCTCGTTTATCTTCTTTCTTCTCTCGTTTATCTTTCTTCCTTCTCTCGTTTATCTTCCTTCCTTCTTCTCTCGTTTATCTTCCTTCCTTCTTCTCGTTTATCTTCCTTCCTCTCTCGTTTATCTTCCTTCTTCTCTCGTTTATCTTTCCTTCTCTCGTTTAGTTTATCTTTCTTCTTCTTCTCTCGTTTATCTTTTCCTTCTCTCGTTTATCTTTCTTCGTTTATCTTTCTTCCTTCTCTCGTTTATCTTCCTTCCTTCTCTCGTTTATCTTCTTCCTTCCTTCTTCGTTTATCTTCCTTCCTTCTTCGTTTATCTTTCTTCCTTCTCTCGTTTATCTTCTTCCTTCTCTCGTTTATCTTTCTTCCTTCTCTCGTTTCTTTCTTCCTTTCTCTCGTTTATCTTCCTTTCCTCTCTTCTCTCGTTTATCTTTCTTCCTTCTCTCGTTTTATCTTCCTTCCTTCTCTCGTTTATCTTCCTTCCTTCTCTCGTTATCTTCCTTCCTTCTCTCGTTTATCTTTTTCTTCCTTCTCTCGTTTATCTTCCTTCCTTCTCTCGTTTATCTTTCTTCCTTCTCTCGTTTATCTTCTTCCTTCTCTCGTTTATCTTCCTTCTCTTCTTCTTCTTCTCTCGTTTCTATCCTTCCTTCTCTCGTTTATCTTCCTTCCTTCTCTCGTTTATCTTTCTTCCTTCTTCTCTCGTTTATCTTCCTTCCTTCTCTCGTTTATCTTTCTTCTTCTCTCGTTTATCTTCCTTCCTTCTCTCGTTTTCTTCTTCCTTCTCTCGTTTATCTTCTTCCTTCTTCTTCGTTTATCTTCTTCCTTCTCGTTTATCTTCCTTCTCTCGTTTATCTTTCTTCTTCTCTCGTTTATCTTTCTTCCTTCTCTCGTTTATCTTCTTCCTCTCCTTCTTTCTTCTTCTCTCGTTTATCTTCCTTCCTTCCTTCTCTCGTTTATCTTCCTTCCTTCTCTCGTTTATTTTCTTCCTTCTCTCGTTTATCTTCCTTCCTTCTCTCGTTTATCTTTCTTCCTTCTCTCGTTTATCTTCCTTCCTTCTTCGTTTATCTCCTTCCTTCTCTCGTTTATCTTCTTCTTCCTTCTCTCGTTATCTTCTTCCTTCTCTCGTTTATCTTCTTCCTTCTCTCGTTTATCTTCCTTCTTCTCTCGTTTATCTTCTTCCTTCTCTCGTTTATCTTCCTTCCTTCTCTCGTTTATCTTTCTTCCTTCTCTCGTTTATCTTCCTTCCTTCTTCTTCTCCTTCGTTTATCTTTCTTCCTCTCGTTTATCTTCCTTCCTTCTCTCGTTTATCTTTCTTCTTCTCTCGTTATCTATCTTCCTTCTTCTTCTTCTCGTTTATCGTTTATCTTCCTTCCTTCTCTCGTTTATCTTTCTTCTTCCTTCTCTCGTTATCTTCGTTTATCTTCTTCCTTCTCTCGTTATCTTCTTCTTCTCTCGTTATCTTTCTTCCTTCTTCTCGTTTATCTTCTTCCTTCTCTCGTTATCTTATCTTCCTTCCTTCTCTCTTCCTTCTCGTTTATCTTTCTTCTTCTCGTTTATCTTTCTTCCTTCTCTCGTTTATCTTTCTTCTTCTCGTTATCTTCTTCTTCTCTCGTTTATCTTTCTTCCTTCTCTCGTTTATCTTTCTTCCTTCTCTCGTTTATCTTCCTTCCTTCTCTCGTTTATCTTCCTTCCTTCTCTCGTTTATCTTTCTTCCTTCTTCTCTTTATCTTTCTTCCTTCTCTCGTTTCTTCCTTCTCTCGTTTATCTTCTTCCTTCTCGTTTTCTTCTTTCTTCCTTTCCTTCTCTCGTTTATCTTTCTTCCTTCTCTCGTTTATCTTTCTTCCTTCTCTTCGTTTCTTTTCTTCTCTTCTCTCGTTTATCTTTTCCTCGTTCTTCTTCTTCTCTCGTTTATCTTTTCCTTCCTTCTCTCGTTTATCTTTCCTTCCTTCTCTCGTTATCTTCTTCTTCTTTCTTTTATCTTTCTTCCTTCTCTCGTTTATCTTTTCCTCTCTCGTTTATCTTCTTCTCTTCTATCTTTCCTTCCTTCTCTCGTTTATCTTTCTTCCTTCTCTCGTTTATCTTCCTTCCTTCGTTTATCTTTCTTCCTTCTCTCGTTATCTTCTTCCTTCTCTCGTTCTCTCGTTTATATCTTCCTTCCTTCTTCTTCTCTCGTTTATCTTCTTTCTTCTCTCGTTTATCTTCTTCCTTCTCTCGTTTATCTTTCCTTCTCTCGTTTATCTCTTCTTTATCTTTCTTCCTCTCTCGTTTATCTTCTTCCTTCTCTCGTTTATCTTTCTTCCTTCTTCGTTTATCTTCCTTTCTCTTCTCTCGTTTATCTTTCTTCCTTCTCTCGTTATCTTCCTTCCTTCCTTCTCTTTATCTTCTTTCTTTCTCTCGTTTATCTTTCTTCCTTCTCTTTATCTTCCTTCCTTCTCGTTTATTCCTTCTTCTCTCGTTTATCTTCCTTCCTTCTCTCGTTTATCTTTCTTCCTTCTCTCGTTTATTTCTCTTCCTTCTCGTTTATCTTCCTTTCTTCTCTCGTTTATCTTTCTTCCTTCTCTTTCTTTCTCCTTCTCTCGTTATCTTCTTCCTCTCTCGTTTATCTTCCTTCCTTCTCTCGTTTATCTTTTCTTCCTTCTCTCGTTTATCTTTCTTCCTTCCTTCTCTCGTTTATCTCTTCCTTCTTCTCTCGTTTATCTTCCTTTCTTCTCTCGTTTATCTTTCTTCCTTCTCTCGTTTATCTTTCTTTCTCTTTCTTTCTCTTCTATCTTTCTTCCTTCTCTCGTTATCTTCCTTCCTTCTCTCGTTTATCTTTCTTCTTTCTCTCGTTTATCTTCCTTCCTTCTCTCGTTTATCTTCCTTCCTTCTCTCGTTTATCTTTCTTCCTTCTCTCGTTTATCTTCTTCCTTCCTCTCGTTTATCTTTCTTCCTTCTCTCGTTTATCTTCCTTTTCTTCTCTCGTTTATCTTTCTTCCTTCTCTCGTTATCTTTCTTCCTTCCTCTCGTTTCTTCCTTCCTTCTTCTCTCGTTTATCTTCCTTCTCCTTCTCTCGTTTATCTTCCTTCCTTCTCTCGTTTATGTCTTACTTCCTTCCTCCTTCTATGTTCTTCAATGCTTTCTTCTTTCCTTTCTTTTAACTTTTTTGTTCCTTGTTCTTTCCTCATTCAACTTTCTTTGCTACTTCAAATATTTCTGGACGTTCACGCCCAACGACCTTTTCTCACTATTCCTGGTTATACTAGGACGGTCACGTCCCCAAAAATACTTCTTTGCTCCTGGTTTCAACCAGTCAAAAAGACCAGTGGTCTCAACGTTGACACGCGTTCACGTATCTCTTAACCTTGGGTTCGTTCACGAACCCTAATCCTTTTCTGAAGAAGAAGAAGATTCTTCGCTGTTCACAGCGAACCAAACACAGAAGGAGGGGGAGGGCTTCAGCCCAAGAGAGACCTGTTCTAACCTCTGTTCACAGAGTGCCTCTCGTCATAAGTTGTCAAAGTTAGGAACTCAGTCAGAGCCTTCTTCTCGTCCCCCACAAATGATGTCATCTTCGACCAATGACAGGCCTTTAAAATTTCACCCCACGAATACAAAAATAAAGGCACCAAGGCTCAAACAAAATAACATTATTTTTACAAAACATCCCCCGAGGTGTGTGTGTGTGTGTGGGGGGGGGGGCTACTGTTGCAGCCATTTCAGAGAAATTTCTCCCCCAAAAAAATTTCAACATACGTTTTTATTTGTGTGGTTATAATTTCTCTTCTTATTTCTTTTTCCTCTCCTTTTTTTTGTGACAAAAATAACATCTTTTTGTTTTTATTTGTATTTGCCTTCAAATTAGTAATATATATATATATATATATATATATATTATATATATATATATAAAAGCAGATATTGTTAAAGACCATGGAATATTTCTTCTTTATCGTCTTCAGGTGTAGACGTTCATGTCTTCTAGTTGTTTTTTGCAGATCGGTAAAGAAAATGTCCCATATTTCTATACCTAAGCGTTTTCAAACATTTCGCTAGTCACCCTCAGGAGGTTTGTCGGTTGAGAACGACCGACGAAATGGTTAAATTAATTCTACACATTCACCAAACAGATAAAAACAATCATCTCCTTTAATTTATTTATTCATTTATCTATTTGTTTCTTTGTTCTTACAAAATAGTTACATTTTAATCCACACTATTATATATGTGGTGATTAAAATAAAATCAAAATGATAAAAAAAATTAAAAAAAACTCCCATGAGTCTTCACATCGGAAGTACCCTCCGAGCATGTGCGGAAAAAGGACCTACTTCTGACGCCCCAAGATAATCTCTCCGCCATTCGAACTTAGGCCTTTTTTATGGGACTAGATACTATTACTGGCCAGGGAGAATTTTCCTTGCCACGTGGTAGCTATGATACGTGAATAAAGCTTAAATCATAAAACTACCTTTTGTCTTTGTCTCTTCCTTTTTCTTTCTTTGAATTTCTTTTGAGCGGACCACAAAATATGACGGGGTTAAAAGCAAAACCCTAGGAACACGCACCAGGAAAAACAAGTTACCTTTTAAACATAAAACGTTAGACTTATATCGACTTCAAGTTGTGATCTTTTTAGTGGTTGGAATGAAACTAAATCAAGAATAAGATACATTCTAAACATTTTACAACTAAACGGTTCTGGCATCCTCCTCTTCTTATAAAGCATTAACCAACTTCATTTTGAAAGTCTTCTGTTTGAAAAGGTTTTAATTTAATGCATTGTCTAATTCACTAGTTCAATTTTCTAATGCTTTTCCAGACAATGTTTAAACAGAATCGACAGACATCCCATCTCTCTCTCTCTCTCTCTCTCTCTCTCTCTCCTCTCTCTCTCTATCTATCTATCTATCTATCTATCTATATATATATATATATATATATATATATATATATATATATATATATATATATATAGTTAAAGCTAAGGAGTCAGATTTATCTACTAACACTTTCGCTTAGTAGCTCATTAGATATGCTCTAAATTAACGGACATTTCATAAGTCCCTAAATTATTAAAAAAATATTTTAAAACGTTGATAAAAAATGGAAAATTGTCTTTTTTACTGTTTCCTTTTCCTTTTAGAAGTCCGTTGCAGACGACGATGACGTCACTCCATGTCTTCAACAGTTGTGGACCCATTGGTGGCAAGTTAGTCCAATTCTGGACTTGCAGATGCGGTCACACACGTTGCAAGGGAGTTCATGATGACGGAGACGTCACCGCTCTGCAGCCCTGTTAATCTGGTTTTACGTTTAATATAAAGAACAATTCCAAGTTTATGAGTTTAAAAAAAAAGAAAAGATTTCTCTTACATATAGCGTACGTTTTTTGCATTTTAAATAAATTTATTATAAATTTTTAATCTTTGTTGACATAATTAAAACATTTTGGCGCGAAAAATTAGAGCGACGTAATTTTCTATGGAGAGTTATAATTGTAATTGTAATAGTCCGAAGGAAAAGCGGACCGTATGACCTTTAGGCATCCCTTTTGCAATCGCTATTCATAAGGACATGTTTTTGATTTACACCGTCAAAATTGTTTGTTAACAGACGATTTTTAGAGCTTTTTTTTAAATTATGAAACTAACCCTAACCCTAACCCCTAACCCTAACCCCTAACAAACAACCGGATTTTGACGGTGTAAATGAAAAAATGTCTTTATGAATCGAGATCGCGAAGGGGGTACCTAAAGGTCATATTATCCAAAAAAAGCAAATTGCTATTATTAGCATTTAGTCGATGCCTTAGCATTTAACCCTTAATATCATTGGAAAAAAAAAGCTGCGAATATTAAAATTAAAATGTTAAAAATCATTTACGATAAAATTCTATGAGAAATATTATAGAATCTTTATTAATAAAAAAAACGAGACTTTTGTTTCTTCAATACATTTCTGATTAACTTAATCAGAAATGTATCGAAGAAAAAAGTTGCCTCCAATTAGAATAATTAATCGCTTGAAAATAATAAACAGTGTCTGTGATTTACACGTTCGTGAATCAAGAGCAGCGGCTGAATAGAATATTATGTCCCCTACAACCTTCCCATAAAAAACGACGACAATCTTTAATTCAAACATTATTTTCAATGTTTTTTTATAAAGACTATTAAATGGAATTTCCTTATTTTTAGTTACATATTTTTAATACAATTTTATCTTTAATTAAATAAATACGATTTTGCCTTACAATGAATGGGGGTATTTATTTTATATTTTATAAATTAAAAAAAAAGATCCCTAGAAAAATAGTAGACAACTGGAAGTTTTAATATAATATTCCTTAGAAAATAAGCTAACGATTAAAAAAAAATGATAAATATTTTTTTCTTATTTACGAAACTTAAGTTTCAAAATGTAAGACGTCCTACTACCGAAATAATCAGAGTATCGATCTTTTTACATATGTTCCATCATTGAATTATCTTTCCAAAAATATAAAATTCGTTTTCTTAAAAAAAAAAAAAAACGAAGAAACTTTTATGGAGTATCAATGTGCGTAACAAAAACTAATGAAAAAAAAATTAACTTTTTCAATTTAGAGTAAACATTCATTTGGAATAAACGTTCTTCTTTTAATTCTTCATATACCTGAAAGTTTTATTAAAATCGGATAATTAGTTCATTTTTATTGATTTTTAGAATAATTTCCTGTGATACCTTTATCAGCAGGTGCACGAATTTGAGCATCTCTAGTGGATAGACGAATTGTAGTGAGTTGAACACGTGGTTCTTAAATATCTTATTTAAGGTGTGTTCAGTAAAAAAACACAAAAAAATCAAGATAACTGAATTAAAATTCATTCTTATCTGGAAGGTGAATGTAATTATTACATTCCTGTATACACCCTCCTCCGCTAATATGCGACTAACGAGGTCTAAGTCCGAATCGCCGAAAGATTATCTTGGTGGTAGGAAGTGGGTCCTTTTTCCTGCACATGCTAGGGGTTCCTCTCAGAAGGCTGTATGGGAAATTAGGGTATCCCAAATGCCGATAAGAAAGGAATAAAGACAAATTTGATAAATCTGAGGAGGTTTTATCGTGCGTAAGTTGCTAAAAACTTATTCTTTTAGCGGTCGTAAATCGTGTATATATAAGGTAAGTTACAAATGACATAAAACAGTTATCTGTGGTAAAGATTCTTGGTAAAGAGTTTCTTTGGCAGGTTCGTTGTAGTTGTAGGCTTGTCATTTGTTCTTGAGGACTGCTGCTATGTTGTTCCAGCCAAAATGGGGGGGTGGTCTGTGTTGATGTGTTCTGTTGTTTCAACCTTTCTGTTTCTCTTCAGCTAGACTGCGTTTTCTATTCCAGTCATTCAGTTGGGCTGTTATTTCTGTTCTGTCCAATTTTCTAAGGACTCTGCGCCTGCCGTTTTTTTTTTTTTTTTTACTTCCAGGTTCAGTGTTAGTGGGGGGAACCCATATTTTTCATAGCTGATAGGAGATTGATATATTTAATTTTTTAATTTTTTAATTTTAATTTAATTTATTTTATTCCCTGCAGTTATTTTCCCTATTTTACTCCCATTCCTAAGTAAGTTTTTGCAAATTACGGCATAAATTTTATCATTAGGATATTCTTGAAAAGAATCAAAAGCAGCAGCTGAATAGAATATTATGTCTCCTACAACCTCCCATAAAAAAACAACGACAATTTTTAATTCAAACATTATTTTCAATATCTTATTATAATGGAGATTGTGTGTTTTTCTGTCTGTAACCGAAACTATATTCCTAATCGAGTCACAATTCCCTTTGTTATTGACATCACAATCTCAATGATTTTATTTTTATTTAAATCTCAATTATTAATAAAATTGTTTTACATTATTAATGCTGTTGACCATATCCACATAAAACATGCAATTAATTTAATATACAACCCAAATAACGGTTTACCGTGTGAACGGAAGGCTAATTTGCATATTGATATTAAAAATGTGATTTTAATAAATATGTGTTTAGTACTATTGATTTCTAATTGTTTGGTTTTATTTCAATGAATATAAGCAAAAATCTCTGCAATAAATCTTAAATTAAATCAATTAACAAGAAGAAATTGCTGTAATTTTATTCTTTACTTCCTCTTTTAACTAAATACTTAAATTAGAAAAAATAACATTGAAAGACGAGAGTGATGGAAGTGTAAGTTTCAGTTGTTCTATTTTTCAATCATACTCCTCTGTTTCAAATCTTTTTATCTGCATTCTTATTTAGTTTCATTGGCCTTTCTAATTTAATACGATATTTCATTACATTAAAACTTAAATACTTGCACCCGGAGGGTGCATATATTTGCTAGTTTTTATAAAGACTATTAAATGGAATCTCAATATTTTTAGCTGCATATTTTTATACAATATTTTCTTTAATTAAATAAATACGATTTTGCCTTACAATGAATGGGAGTATTTATTTTACATTCTATAATTTAAAAAATCCCTAAAAAATAAAATAGTCGACAACTGGAACTTTTAATATAACATTCCCTAGAAAATAAGGTAACGATTTAAAAAAAAAAAAGAAAAAAATAAGGATATATGTTTTTTCTTACTTCGGAGACTTAAGTTTCAAAATGTAAGACGTCCTAATACGAAAATAATCAGAGTATCGAAATCATCATCTTTCGAAGAAATTTCTCAAGACTTATAAAAAAAAATCTATCTGTTTATTATAATTTTACTTCTTGCGAATTTTTCACGTTAGTTCGTTGTCTTTCACTGGAGCCACAACACACCTTTCCCGGTTCTTTTGGTTATACTAGCCGATCTTAACAATGCTGGGCTTTGCATGGTCCCGATTCTTCCCCTGATTTTCAATTCCACCAGTCTCTTTTCTAAGCACTTGGGGATTGTTCCTAGCATGTTGACTACAATTAGTATCAGCGTCGCCTTCATGTTCAACAGCTTTTTCAGCTCTCTAGCAAGATCCAAGTATTTGTCTATATTTTCGTTTTCTCTTCTTTTTACTCTGTGGTCCACAGGATCAGAAAAATTCACGAGATGAAAAGTTCTTTTTTATTTTTATTTTTGTTAATTAACAGTCACCGGGCTTTGTTGATCCGTTTGTATCTCAACATCTCAGAAAATTGTACTGGTCTCATTTTCTAGGACAGGTTCTGGTTTATGCATACATCATTTGTTAGTTGTTTATTATTATTATTATTATTATTATTAGTAGTAGTAGTAGTAGTAGTAGTAGTAGTAGTAGTAAATATATGCACCCTCCGGATGCAAGTATTTAAGTTTTAATATAATGAAATATTATATTAAATTAGAATGGCTGATGAAACTAAATAAGAATGCAGATAAAAAGATTTGAAACAGAGGGGTGTATAATCGAAAAATAGAACAACTGAAACTTACTCTTCCATCACTCCCATCTTTCATTGCTAAATTTTCCTAATTTAACTATTTAGTTAAGATACGAAATAAAGAATAAAATTACAGTTATTTCTTCTTGTTAATGATTTCTTTTAAGATTTATCCCCAATATTTTTGCTCATATTCATTAAGATAAAACCAAACAATTAGAAATCAATAATATTAAGCACATATTTATTAAAATTAAATTTTTGATAATAATATGCAAATTAGCCTTCCCATTCACACTGTAAACTGTTATTTTGTTGTATATATAAATACAATCGCATGTTTTAGTATATAGATATGACCAACAGTATCTATAATGTGAAACAATTATATTAAAAATTAAGGTTTAAATGAAAATAGAATCATGGAGAACGTGACGTAAAAAACTAAGGGAATTGTGACTTAAGTAGTAATATAGTTCGGTTTACAGACAAACATACAATCTCTATTATTATTATTATTATTATTATTATTTGTTTTTGCATATCAGCGTAAGCTAATGCTCTTTCACTGGAGTGAGTGACAGCAAGTCTCCTCAGGTCTTCAGGACTCTTCTGAGAATTATCGCCGATCTTAACAATGCTGTTGTCTGGATGGTATCATCATCATCATCATCATCATCATCATCATCACCCTCCTCCTCCTCCTCCTCGGGCCGGTTTAGCTCAGTCGGTAGAGCGTTCTGCTAGGAATCACAAGGTTCCTAGTTCGATACCGGCACTCGCCAAATCAGCGTATGAGAAGCACAGACATCTGTGCGGTAAAGTAAGGAGCTGATGGTAGGTGTGGCGCTCCACCTCAGACGCCCAAACAATCTCCTTGGTCTAGCGCTAGTGAAAAGGGGATAGACTCCCTCGCTGTCTGGCTGATACCGACATTATGCCGCCCCGATGACTTTACTTTATTATTATTATTATTATTATTATTAGTAGTAGTAGTAGTATAGTAGTAGTAGTAGTTGTTGTTGTAGTATATTACTCTTTATGTTTGCTAGTGGTTGATCACTGGAGTCTGAGTGGCAGCAAGTCTTCTCAGGACTCCAGAACTCTTCTGGGTATTCTAACTGATCTCAACAATGCCTCTAATTACCAATTCCTCGTGTCTCCTTTCCAAAATCTTGGAGACCGTTATACATTTTATCTACATCCCACAATGAAACACGTAATACAAATGAATTTTATGAAAAATGAAAGAAAAAAAAAAACACAAGTTTCATAGATGAGAGACGTTTGATAAGCCGACGCTGCAGTGTTTCGGTTTGTTAAATAAACCTTCTGCAGGGCCTTCGTTTTTTTTTAAAGAGAAAGAAATTATTAGTGAACAAAAGTCGGCGAGCCTCTGCTTTTGGTATGTGGCGATTTTTGTTGATATTCAAATATGTGATTTATATATATATATATAATATATATATATATATATATATATATATATATATATATATGAAAAGGTGGAATGAAAACATCACACAATGCTGTTAAAGAAGAAAACAATTTATAATATAATCATAGCTGATACTGATCAATATTTCGATTTTACAAAAATCATCATCAGAGCTCATTCACTTCCGTAGTTGTTTGGGTCGGAGAGGAATGTCAAATCAGTTTACAAAACAAAAAACCTTAATACTGCAAAAAAAAGAACGAAAGTCGTTACAATATTCACCAATGTGGGCATTCGCGCCATATATATGTCGGTCATGTCTCTATGTATACCTTTTGTCATCCAAATGTAGCGGATTTTTGAGATGTTGGCAACAAGACGAAACAAATTAAACGGAAGGGGATGGGTATTAAGAAATGTGACGGTTGGAATTCAAAAGATTTTTAGTAAAGGAATTTTTTTACGATTAATTATTTTTATATTTTTAAGTTTTTATTTTTAAGTTATGTATTTCATAAATGATTAGATATTTACTGTATTTTGTTTTTATATATAAAGTAAAAAATATATATAAAGTAAAAAAAAAAATATTAAAAAAATATATATAAAGTAAAAAAAAAAATTAAAAAATATATATATAAAGTAAAAATATATATATATATATATATATATATATATATATATATGAAATAAATATTTAGAAAAAACAAACACATGATGTTAAATTCGCTGACAGAATTCTGTTTCGACCCTTTATTGAAGTGGTCTTCCTCAAGAGCGAGTTGTGTATGATAGAGAGAACGGCGAAAGTGGACTATCATACACAACTCGCTCTTGAGGAAGACCACTTCAATAAAGGGTCGAAACAGAATTCTGTCAGCGAATTTAACATCATGTGTTTGTTTTTTCTAAATATTTATTTCACACTGTCGGATTCACTTCCATTCATTTTTCATATATATATATATACAATCTCCAACTAAAAATAGTGTTGGGAGAATTAGTAAGAGAATACTGGAGACTATATGTGAAAATCTACGAGAAATTACGCAGGTTAATCAATGAAAATCAACGAAAGACGCGATAAAATGGTTCGATCAAATAAAAGAAAAAAATAAATATGTATTCATAAAATTTGATATTTGCGACTTCTACCCAACGATTAGCAAAGAATTGATGAGTAATGCCCTTGTAGCGTTAGTTTGTATTCGCCTGGTGGAGTTGTCTGCCCTTTTTAGTTTGATGATGCCCACCAGGGGCACCATAGTATTTAAGCGCCGGTTTCAAATCCTTTCGGCCTCTTTATAGTTTCAGCAACTACGAACCACATGGGGTAGATTCTATCTAAACCCTCTCGTGGGGCTCCGCCCCCCTTACATTACTGTAAGTCCTCACAGCATGGACTAATCCTAGTCTCATGTCTGTGCCTTTTATTGTATATCTGTATCATTCATGAATGTGTCTATCTTTATTTGTGTACCTCTTTTTATATGTACTCTACCACTATGAACGTTGTACCAACTGTTATCCATGTGCTGTGT
The DNA here is from genome assembly GCA_023376005.1 of Doryteuthis pealeii. Lineage (NCBI taxonomy): Eukaryota > Metazoa > Mollusca > Cephalopoda > Myopsida > Loliginidae > Doryteuthis > Doryteuthis pealeii. The sequence goes on along the minus strand of CM042165.1, from coordinate 47,416,222 downwards.
TATTAAATGTTTGTCTATTAACCTTTGTCGGAGTTATTTGTATCCAAAGTATGTATAACTTTGCACCTACGTTACACCCTCAAGCTAGCAAAGGAAAACATAGAAATAAAAGATGAATACATAAACATAATCATGCACTGACAAAAAAATATATTATATCACAAGGAAAAAATATGGGTAAATAAAACCCAAAATGAAAATTTCTCTGTAGGAATCGGGGCATACGATGAAGCGGAGGCTAGTGAGATAGTAGGGATATTTCTACTACACAAATTAATATCGAATTTTGAAAGAAAAAACATAGGGCTGTTTTGTGACGACGGAATAATGATTATAAGGAAAAACCAGACGAGGGAAATTGACCAAGCAAGAAAGAGTCTGATAAAAATATTCAAAGATCAAGGTCTAAAGATAGAGGTGGAAACAAACCTGAGTGTAACAGATTTTTTGGATGTTACATTCGATTTAAATAGTGGTGTTCACAGCCATTATAGAAAGCCGAGAAATGAACCCATATACATAAATGTGAAATCAAACTATCCACCTATCGTGCTTAAAAATTTTAAAAAGTCGATTGAAAACAGACTGAGTGTGAACTCCTCAAATGCCTCGATATTTGAAAAAGCGAAAAAAGAAAATGAATAGCATTAAAGGAACAAGGACACAAAGGGGAACTAAAATATGAAACTGCTGAAAACCAAAGAGAGAGCAGAAATAGAAGGAGAAATATAATATGGTTTAACCCCCCCCCCTTCAACTTGGCGGTGAGAAATAAAATAGCAAAAACGTTCATAAAATTGGTTGAAAAACACTTCTCTGGGTCTACCTGGCTGAAAAAGCTTTTCAACAAAAATAATCTAAAGGTTAGCTACAGATGTACAAGCAATATGCGGAGAATTATTAATAATCACAATAAAAGATTGTTAGAAAAGGAACAAAGCGGAAACAGAAAAGAACCAGCTTGCAATTGCAGGTCCCAAGTCTGTCCAGTACAAAGAAAGTGTTTATGGACTGACGTGGTATATGAGGCAGAAATAGAATCTCCAACAACAAAAGAAAAAAAAATATACGTAGGAGCAACCCAGCAACCTGTGAAACACAGGATAGCACAGCACAAGCTATCTTTTAGGGACAAAAAATATTGTGAAGTAACAACACTAGCAAAATATGTGTGGGAATTAAAAGATAAGTACGGTAGAGAGCCAGGAATAGAGTGGAAAATAATAAAAAGGGCAACTTCACACAAAGGTAATGAAAGACCCTGTATGCTATGTTTAAACGAAAAATTAAAAATAGCTGAATGTAGAGACCCAGAGAAGGTATTGAGCTCGCGAGCTGAGTTGACAAACAGGTGTAGGCACATAAACAAACACAAACTGAGCCAGGTAGGTTCAGGAATAACATAGGGTGGCACACCCACGAAATTGAGAATGAACGCAGCCGGGATGTTTATAAGAATAGAAGGCTGGAGAAAGTGACTATTCCCAGATGAATTGCTCCGTCATGAAACTCGAGTAGGAAGTTTTTATAAAACTCGCTTTTATAACACTCGCCTTTAAAAAAACGTATATATATATATATATATATATATATATATATATATATATATTATATATTGGACGATTGTTTATTTTAGAAGCATTGTTGAATAAAGTATATATTAATATTTATATTTTTGCTTGAAGGCAATTACAATGCGAATATCGCATAAAATTCGATAATCATAGAAGATAATAATGACAAGTGAATTTCGCAAAGAATTACTCGGTGTGTAGAACATCCTACAGACTGTTTCAACTTTATTAAGTCTCATCAGCGATGTATACTAACGATTTCCCTCCGACAGAAATCGAAACCGGGACTTCAGCAGGATAGTCAGAAACTAAACTGCTTCGGCCACGATACAGCACGGAGAAATTCCTGCGAAATTAACCTGTTGAGACTTAAATGCGCATTGTAATTGCCTTCAAGCAAAAATATAAATATTAATATATACTGATGTCCCTGACGCACAAAATCTAAAAAGACACAATAAACTCGTATCCATGCGTCCCAGTGTTTTTCTTTTTTCTTTCATCACCATTTCAAGCTAACTGTAAATACATTTCAATCGTCTCTTAGAAACGAATTATACAGGATAGGTTACAACGTAGGAATTAAACAGCTTTAGTTGCGACCCATAAATTTTACCGGGGACTTATTCAAAGCAAATGTGTGCGTCCCAGGACGCACAAAAAGCTATCGGCATCACTATATATATATATATATATATATATATATATATATATATATGAAGGCACTTACAACGCATGTATCGCATATTCGATACTTTTCTTATAGAAAATGAACTTGACAAGTGTAATCCCGGCAAAGGATGGCTCGGTGTGTAGAATACCGTACAGACTGTTTCGACTTTATTAAGTATATCGATGAATTTCTTTAATTTTTTCATTATATATATAATGTATCTATACACACACACACACACACACACACACACACATATATATATATATATATATATATATATACTAGCAAATATATGCACCCTCCGGGTGCAAGTATTTAAGTTTTAATGTAATAAATATTGGATCAAATTAGAAATGCTAATGAAACTAAAGAAGAAAGCAGATAAAAATATTTGAAACAGAGCAGGGTATAATAATAAAAAAATAGAACAACTGAAACTTACTCTTCCCTCACTCCCGTCTTTCATTGCTAAATTTTCCTAATTTAACTATTTAGTTAAAATAGGAAGTAAAGAATAAAATTACAGTTATTTTTTCTTGTTAATGGATTTCTTTAAGATTTATCCCTGAGATTTTAGATAATATTCATTAAGATAAAACAAAACAATTAGAAATCAGTAATACTAAGCACATATTTATTAAAATCAGATTTTTAATATCAATATGCAAATTAGTCTTCCCATTCACACTGTAAACCGCTATTTTGTTGTATATATAAATACAATTGTATGTTATTAGTATGTAGATATTACCAACAGTATTAATAATGTAAAACAATTTTATTAATAATTGAGGTTTAAATACAAATAAAATCCTGTAGAATGTGACGTAAATAACTAAGGGAATTGTTACTTGAATAGTAATATAGTTTCGGTTACAGACAGAAAAACACACAATCTCCATTATAATAAGATATATATATATATATATATATATATATATATATATATATATACCCCACTCTCTTTATCTTTCTCTCCTTCACTAATTAGGAGAAATTAAAGCAAGCGACTCTACCTCACCCGGCATAAATACAATAAGTGTTCATGTGTAAAGACGACTTCACCCATCGGAATTATTTTGTCATGTCAACCACTGAGCTGGATTTGGATTAAAAATGTCGACTATTTTTACACTCCACTGACTATCTTGGTCAGAGCCAGGGCTGGTCCAACCATTATTTTCTTTTGATGGTCGTGACTATGTGAAGGTGGGTGTTGGCGTCGGTGGGTAGGGGTGGTGGGCTAGATACACTTTTCTCGTTAGACTTGCTTTGAAAGGACCCATGAAACGCACGACAAAATCTTTGTCAAAAAATTGTAACGTCGGAAGTGGTGTGTAAAAACAGACCTGCAAAAGAGAGTTGTTTATTTATTCAAATAAGGTTTGAATTTAGATTTGAATTCAGAGCGAGTCCTACTATTTGCTCATAGCTGGTGGGAGAATAATTGAATTCATACCTTTCCCAAGGAAAATGGTTGATTGTAGTGTTTTTTTTTTATTTTGGGATTTGAAGTAAATTTTTGCTTTTTTTAATTAGTGGACATTTTTTTATCGAAGAGTTTTGAGGAAATTCTCTGCAAGGAGGTCTGTAACGTCTTTCTTGCTTGTGGCTTCTAAAATGATTTTTCATAAGGCGTTTCAATGGAGGGTATACTGTTGTTTTTCATAAGGTGTTTCCATGGAGGGCATACTGTTGTTTTTCATAAGGTGTTTCCAATGGAGGGCATACTGTTGTTTTTCATAAGGTGTTTCAATGGAGGGTACGCTGTTGTTTTCATAAGGTGTTTCAATGGAGGGTATACTGTTGTTTTTCATAAGGTGTTTCAATGGAGGGTACGCTGTTGTTTTTCATAAGGTATTTCAATGGAGGGTACTCTGTTGTTTTTCATAAGGTGTTTCAATGGAGGTTACGCTGTTGTTTTTCATAAGGTGTTTCAATGGAGGGCATACTGTTGTTTTTCATAAGGTGTTTCAATGGAGGTACGCTGTTGTTTTTCATAAGGTGTCTCAATGGAGGGTATACTTTTATTTTTCATAAGGTGTTTCAATCGAGGGTATACTGTTGTTTTTCGTAAGGTCTCTCAATGGGGTATACTGTTGTATTATGAATAATAATTTGGAAGTGTGTGGAGTGGTAAGAGTTTTAACGTTTTAAAGTTTAAAAGGTGGCTGTGGTTATTCTTGGTGCGTGTTCTAGGGTTTGCTTTTAACCCCATCTCATTTGGTTGTCGCGCTGAAAAAAGAATTCAAGAGAAGAAAAAGGAAGAGACAAAGACAAAGGGTAGTTTTATGATTTATGCTTTATTCGCGTGTCATAGATGCCACTGACAAGGACATTTCTCCTGGCCAGTAATAGTGCCTAGACACAGTTAAGGCCTAAGTCAAAATGGCCGAGAGATTATCTTGGGAGTCGGAAGTGGGTCCTTTTTCCTGCGCATGCTCGGAGGGTTCTTCCGTTAAATGCTCATGGGAGTTTATTTTTTTTTTTATTTGAATTTTATTTTAATCCCCACAAATTTTAAATATTGATATTGGTTCAATAAATTCAACAAACCTCGTGTATTTTTATTTTTTTATTTGCTGGGCACCATATATTTTCCCACATTACAGTTAGGCATTTAAATTCGGATGAAGAAAACTCAACAAACAAATGAATATACAAACATATATTCATAAAAATGCAACTTGCAAACTTAATGACATTTGCGGCAAGACTTATCTGTTTAGTTTTATCTTGGTTCTGGGAGAGACTGGATTAGAAGTCTTGCTGCCGTGATCCAACAGTACAAGTAAGTGAAGGGATTCAATTTGAGCGCCAATCTACAGTATTGGCTGATTCGCCTCTTGGTGCCAAGGACAGATAATCAACCCCTAATTTGTCCAATACGTGAAGAATGTCCGAACTACTTGGCATTTCTTCTTCATACCCATTCGCCGCGGTGAGGTAAACTTCTTTTTGTTGATGTCAACTAATTTTTAACGAAAGAGGAAAAGTGTAAAATTTGTTTTGTAAGTCACAGGAAAAAGGGAAACATTAGAAAATATTGTATAAATTTTGATTCGGTTCATTGTATTTATTGATTCAGTCAAAGGTGAGTGCAACTAAGGTGATGTGTTTATCAAAGCTGTCGGAAGTCCCAGAGGTGGGACTTGATTTTTGAGGTCGGGGAATAGCACGAGTTGACACTTGTTGAGGATTTAAAAAACAGCTACAATTTCTTTTTTTTATAAAAGAGAATTGTTTGAGTTGTTAAAAAGTCAGTCAGACCGGAGAGTCAGAGGGAAGCTTGTCAGTGGAACCACGAGACGTCAAATTGCTGAAATAAGAAATCTTTGCCACTAGAAGAAATAGACATTGTAAGAGTATTTACGGGTTTCGAAGGAGCTCTTATATCTCCGTAATTGTTGGCAAATTGTCGGACAAAGAAGACAAACACACAATGGAAATGTAATACATGTATTGACAAATAATACAAGAACTTGTTGCAAATTTTATTGGTATTTGCTACAGACTTATCTGAGTTTAGTAATGTTCTTGGAGTAGTGGTGATAACAGGGGTATTCTGTTGCTTGTTGGAAAGTTGATAGGTCGTTTCTTCGGACGTTTCTCGTTCTTCCTCGTAACCGGTTCAGTGATAAGTGATGGGGGATGCTATTTTAGAAGCTTCTCGCCCTGGTAACTGTTCTTTAAATGACGGTGAATGGGCCCTTTTCAAGTAGACTATTCGGTCTTCAGCCTTCTATAGTGTGCTTTTGTGCCTTCGAAAGTGTGCTGTGAAAAAATGCCTCCGTCCAGGTGAACGGTCCGTAGATAAGTAAGCCCTGTTTTTGGGGCTAAGTGATGAGAGCGTTTGTTTTTACGTCTCTCCTCCGGTAACTGCTATGCGATAAGTGAAGTTTTTGGTTTTGGCGCCATCATACGATGTTGGCGATTCGCCCCCTAGCAACAGGGGGAGATAATTAACTATGGACTTTCCCATAATTGCCACCAAGAAAAACTCCGATAAAAGTAGTGACGCAGTCCAGTCCACCTTTGTTGAATTATTCAATGCTAATTAGCTTAGAACAAAACACCAGACAAAGCTCCCCACCGTGTCTTTTCTCTCTGACCTAGTGTGCAAAACATATTCCTTTCTATTATATATAATAATAAAACCGTTGTTATTGTTAACGGTGTGTTATCTTGTCCTCAGAGTCACCAACAACTACGGCAGCTCATTTTCACTAATCTCCAAACCTGTTGCGAAGGTGCTCCGACCAAGTTTCATTGATCGCACTTTTGTGGATCAAACGAAAGCACAACGTGGGCACAAAAAGCACTAACAGGGTAATTATCCAGAGATACATGTGGTATATCACGAAACTAAGTCATCTCACCAAGTATTGTGACTAGCATAGGACTACAAAGGGTTTCAATCTTATTTTAAAGATATTGTTCGGTTCGTTCATTCAGGGCTTTCCCAATCACGACATGACACACTTCTGTTAGGTTTAATCATTTTTTCTTCATAAAACGTGCGATTGCCCCGTCCTTCCTCATCAGCCCTCAACCAGGGATGCTACCACAGTTTCGGTGGCAAAGGCGGAACTGCCGACCCTGACTAAATACTTCTCTCCGTTTCGGGGTTCTATCAGCAACTGCTAGTGTCTAAACTTAAAATTACCGCCACGCATGGGATTCAATTCTCATTGGTTAAGACACTGATACTAAGGGGATATGACCACTATATTTTTAAAATAAGTTTAGAGGATAAAGCATTATTACCACTAATCCAAAGCGATCCAGCAGTATCTTACAATACCTCCAGACTTTGTTGGTTGTCCGTTACATCGTGGAAATGCCAGGTGGAGATGCAGCCTCTTCGTGTCGTCCTTTGTTGTACTCACAACTTTCCAATTTAATTAATTGGCAAGATGATTCATCAATACACTGAACGAGAATAGAATTTCCGTGAAATTCCCGTGCAAAGTCAGCCTACAATATCTGAAAAATGAATCTTTAATTTAGTGATGTTAATTTGAATTCATGTTGACGAGATAATGACTTCACCAGAAACTGAGAAACTGTTCTCCATTGTTGAAAGGTTCTTTTTCAGATTAATAACCGTACCGATAAAAAAGATGAATCCTGTATACTGTGGGAACAATCTACGTTATATATATAATATATATATATATATAAAGGGTGGCTTACCGGTGAATATGGGCACGATCTTTGGAGGTGCACAGGATCCAGGGGTTAAGTCCGTGATAAAACACATACAAAGTGCTCAATACAAAGTAGAGCAAATTTATTGAAGAAATGGATACAAAGAAACCTACTCGAGTTTCATCGCTAGAATCATCAGGGTTAAAATCCACTGAATTAATCGAGTTACCAATTAATTCAGTTGATTTAACCCTGATGATTCTAGCGATGAAAACTCGAGTAGGTTTCTTTGTATCCATTTCTTCAATATAATATATATATATATATATATTATATTATATATATATATATATAACCTGAAAATAGACTAGATTTTTGCGTGTAAATAAGTAAAAATCTATGGTAGTCCATACGGTAAAATTATACTGCGTATCGTTAGTCCGAGTGATAAGGGGTGAGAATTTTTTTCAATACCTTTGATGGATCATCAAAGGTATTGAAAAATAAGTAATAATTTCTTAAATATATAAAAATGTTGCACCAAATTGCGTATTTTTAAACTTACATTTTTAGATAAATTAGATAAAGCTTGGTTTATGGTGAAAGTATTGAGTGCAACATGCCACCTTTTAGACGTTTAAAATTGACTATTAAAATATACTTTTTTGCATCAATCAAAATAAAATATTGTGGTTATTTCCTATAAGACTAAGATGATCAAAGAGGAACCATTCTTGACTGATAAATTATTCATTTATTTATTGATCTACTAGGAAAAAGAAGATGGGGTTAGGGTTTGAGTTAGGGTTTAGGGTTAGGGTTAGGGTTTAGGGCTAGTTTAATGGGAAAATGAATAAATAATTTATCAGTCAAGAGTGGTTCCCCTTTGATCATGTTAGTCTTATCGGAAATAACCACTATTGTTTTTAAAACTACGAAAAAAAAAAAAAAAAAAAAAACATGCAACAAAAATTATTTTTGAGTTTTAACTTTTATATTTTTAAGCAACTTTTTTCAGGTAGTAATTTTTTAATTTTTTCATTCTTTTATGGGGTCTTCAGGATTTGATCTTTTTGGAAATGTAAAAATTAGGGACTAGAATATTTTTTTATTCAAATGACCAAAGGTTACTCCTCTACAATCTTAATTGATAAAAAAACATTTTTTTTCTTCAATCTTTAAAAAGATAGATTAAGCTATTCATTATAAAATTTAAGCCATTATTGAATAAAGTGGTGAAAATTTCATTAAAATGGGACAATTCCCTGATTTTCGATAATTGTTTTAAAATCAAAAATGTTTTAAATCTTTTAATTTATTATCTCCCCGTGTAATCTTTGGACATACCTACATACCTTATTAGGAGTAAAATAAGGAAATGAATCCGACAATATATAGAAATTAAAAAAAAAAAACAAAGTGTTCCAAAAAAGGTGAATTTATTTTGATGTTGATGTCAACGTTTAAACTTTTTGGTTTATGTTAAATCTTCCCCGGGACAGTATAGTAAAAAAGAAATGGGATCATATAACCTTTAGGCACCCCCTTTGCAATCTCATTTCATAAGGACATTTTTCATTTACACCGTCAACATCCGGTTGTTTGTTAGAGTTTTTTTTTTAATTATAAAACTAACCCTTAACCCTAACCCCTAACTCTAACCCCTAACAAACAACCGGATGTTGACGGTGTAAATGAAAAAAAATGTCCTTATGAAACGAGATAGCAAAAGGGGTGTCTAAAGGTCATATGGCCCAAGAAATGTTTTGTTTAAATGGTGATGGATGTTTTTAAATGATTTGAGTTGGAAATGTGTATATAGAAAAAGGTTGATAAACATTTATTGATTAGCGTTCATTTTGAAAGTTCATGACTACACACGAAGACGAAAGTTAAGATTGGTGCATGCGAAATCGAAAGTCAAGACGTGATTGGTACACGAGGAAAAGTTGCGAATGTGTGATGTATTTCTTAAAAACACATTATCTAAAAGACGAGAAAGTGTTAATTGTCTGAATAAGAGGAATTAAAAAAGAAAGAAAAAAAGAAAAAAAAGAAAAAGATAAAGATAAAGAAGAAAACAAAGAAAGAAAACAAAATATTTTTATATGACCTGCCCCATACTTCTATGACATTATACAGACGCTTCAAACGTGTACGCGTAAAGAATGTAAATAAATAAAAGAAAAAAAAAAAAACTTGTATGACTTAAAACTAACTAACTTTGGCGCCAATGTGGCGTAGTGGTTAACGTACTGGTCTGCAACATCATTGTCAGCGAGTTCGAACTATTATGTTCACTTTCGAACTAATACACTTGGAAAGGTATGAACATTCTTATCCCCTCGGTTATGGATTAAATAGTAATAGAACTGTTCTTCTTCGAGGGTGGCTTTGACATTAATAACCCATGAGGGTTGATAGCCATTAAACAAAGAAAGCAAATCGAACTTAAATAAAAATTCAATTGCTGCTTGAAACAGTCTAAGGTAGACAACTCCTCAAGTTGCCAAATGAGTGATCTCCCTTTTATCATTATTTGACGTAGCATTAAATGAACTAACGCAAGTCTTTAAGTTTTAATGCAATAAAATATATTAGATTTGAAAGAGTAACGAAACTAAATAAGAACGAATATAAAAATATTACACTTATTTCAATGTGATTTCTATTGATTTCTATACAAGATATATATAGGATTGCTTTTAATACATTTTAGAATAACATGATAGTATTAGAAATCAGTAACAGCAAATAATTATTTATCAAACCCAGTTTTGTTAAAATCATTATGCAAATTATTCCCACCATATACTATGTAAATCTTTATTTCTTAGAGATATATAAAATATTTCAGGATTTTAAATGCATTAATATTGGCAGTTTTGTGGCAAATCTAACTCAGATTGATTTTAATTTTAATTAATAAATAAGATGCTAATTAAAATGAAATAAGGACTATTTAATAATTTTTGAGAATATAACTTAAATAACTAAGGAAATCGTGACGTAGTTTCGGTTACAGACAGACAGTTACGTAATCTCTGTTATAATAATAAGATTTAAATTTATAGAGAAAAGAAAAATGCTTTTCTCTTTGTTATGACTTGTTTAAGGGTCAATAAATGTCTTGTATTCAGCAATATATATCAACGTATGGAAGGGTTTAGCTTACACGAAGAACTGTATCTGGTACTACTGTATTTACATGTCCCACTTTCACATGTATGGCACAAGGCCGTTTATGTGTCACGTCGATCCCAACCCTGCCCCTTTAAGTAGAGGCAGGCACTGTGATCGACACTATTAATTTAGCATCCATCAGTCCAGAGGCCGAAGCTCACTGTAAGGATGAGTAGCTGGGACGTTTGAGTAGCTTTACTCTGTTAAATATATACAAATGTTCGTATAAGGTCAGTCACCTACAACATCTCACTGAATTTGCGTAGTGTAGTACAATCTTCTTATTATAATGGAGATTGTGTGTCTGTCTGTATTATCATACTCAAGTCACAATTCTCTTAGTTATTTATGTCACATTCTCCATAATTTTATTTTTCTTTAAACCACAATTATTAATAAAATCGTTTTACATTATTAATACTGTTGATCATATCTACACACTAATAACATGCAATTGTATTCATATATACAACAAAATAGCAGTTTACAGTGTGAATGGGAAGGCTAATTCATATTGATATTAAAAATTTGATTTAAATAATATGAGCGTAGTATTATTGATGTCTAATAGTTTGGTTTTATTTTAATAATAGAGTAAAATCTTGGGGATAGATCTTAAAGAAATCCATCAGCTAGAAGAAATAATTGTAATTATATTCTTTACTTCCTATTTTAACTAAATAGTTGAATTAGGAAAATTTAGCAATGACAGATGGGAGTGATGGAAGGGTAACTTTTATTTGTTCTATTTTTTTTTATTATACCGCCGTCTGTTTCAAATTTTTTTTATCTGCATTCTATTTGAATATTCTATTTGCTATCTATTTGAAGCTGTACAAAGTTATGGTGCGGCCACACTTGGAGTTTGCATCACCGGTCTGGAACCCCTATCTTGCTCAGAACATTAACTTCCTAGAAACTGTACAGAGACATGCAACCAAACGAATACCCTCCATCAGGCATCTACCATACTCTGAACATCTTGCTGCCCTGGGAATGGATTTGCTGAAACTTCGGCGTCTGGCAATTTGACCTGTTAAACGCTCATAAGGTCATTAATCATCTTAACAACAGCAACCCTTGAGCACCTTTGATCTCCATGTTTCGTAACACACGTGGGCATGCCTACAAAGTCAGAAAACAGCACTGCTCATGTGACTTTCGGAAACATTTTTCATGCTCAGAATTGCGGAGACATGGAATAAACTGCCCGCGTCTGTTGTAGGCTACCGAAGCACTGAATCTTTCAAAGCCTCCATGCTTCCTGTAGTCTGCCGACACTATACCTGACACCACTCTCCACATACATATGCACACACGCGCACACATACATGCATATACTACTGTAAACTGTTCATGTTCCTGACACTAAATACATTATTCTGTGTACTTGACATCAGACTTTGATGAGTTATGCTGCACCTGAGCACTGTACACAATAAATTTCATTATTATTATAAAATAAAATTCATTCTATGTATTAATGATCTTAACTATAAATTAAATACTCATTGAATAACTTACGAATTTCCTTAGGGTATTGTGACGTAAGCAGTGACATAGTTTCGGTTACAGACAGACAATCACTAGAATCTCTATTAAATAAGATGAGTGTCGTCACTTCAGCTAAAATAATAGGCATTCTCTCTTCTTTGCATCACTTTCTTATTCTTTCTATCTTTTTGTTACAATATTATTAGATTCCTAATATTTGTGTACAGTAGTGTAAAAATCAAAATGGCTGTTATAAGTTGCAGCACACCGGCTTGAAGGATTGAATGACAAGGCTGACTCATCCTAATCCTTCTGGTGGATACCGTGAGAATCGGTGGAGAAGACCCTCTTCCGGTTGAGATTAGAAAGAGATTTTTAATCAGATCGGCCAAAGACCATGACGTGGTAAGTCGGGTTATGCACGGTGCCAACTCAATCTGTGCAGGTAGTCTGGTCGGGATTTCAGAATTAAAATAGGATCTAAGTTAATTCGAAGTGTGGTGTTAATATCTAAAAACTACCAATGACACAGGGCTTCTGATAAAGAGGAATCCCCAATGGGAAGACCAGACACGAGTCCCCAAGACGAAGTCCAGATGCTAGAAGAGACGCTGGAAGAAGAATAATAGAAGTAAGAAAGTAAGGAAAAGAGTATACAACATTTTCAGTTTCTCTTTCAACTTTTCTTGTTACTTTTCTTCTTTCCTTGGTGCAGTGAAGTCAAACCTAATTGTCTCCCCCTGGATCAGCCACCGATAAATCCTAAAAAAATTCCACCATAACTGGTCAACAATTAAGTTGGTTATTTCCTATAAGTCTAACATAAACAAAGGGAACCACTCTTGACTGATGATTATTTATTCATTTATTGATCTACTAGGAAAAAAGAAGATGGGTTTAGGGTTAGGGTTAGGGTTAGGGTTAGGGTCTAGGTTAGTTTTAATGGGAAAATACATAAATAAATTACAGTTAAGAGTGGTTCCCCTTTTTATGTTAGACTTATAGGAAAGACCATTAAGTTTTATTGAAATAAACTTTAAAATAAAGCAATTACCTGGTTTGTCATTTATTTCACCCCGCTATAAAATGTTGATTATGAAGTCAAACATAGTTGTCTTCCCATTGGATCAGTTCATTATAAAATACTAAAGAATGTTCACCTTAATTGGACCACAGATAAGTTATATTGAATAAAGCAATCAGCTTTTGTTCTTTTATTACACCACAAAATACTATGTTATTCAAGCACTGTGGGGTAAATCAAACGTAGTTTGTCTCCCCTTTGATCTGTTCATTATAAAATACTTAAGAATCATTGTAGTAAAGTAAAACAGACGTAAAAGAAGTAAGTAAAGTAAAGTCGTCGCGGGCGGCCTAAAGTCGGTATCAGCCAGTCAGCGAGGAGGTCTATCCCCTTTTCATTAGCGCTAGACAAGGAGATTGTTTTTACATCTGAGGTGGAGCACCACAGCCTACCATCACCTCCTTACTGTTACCGCACAGATCCCTGTGCTACTCATATGCTGAGTTGACGAGGACCGGTATCGAACTAGAACCTTTTGGTTTCTAGCCGAACGCTCTACCGACTCAGCTAACCTGGCCCCAAATCAGTACTAAGCTTTATTTAGCTAAACGAAACTCAGCTACAAAATGAGGAGGGGTAAATCACTGTTTATCTAGCTGCATAGGTAAGTCTATTGCTCGTAAAACGTGAGCGATCTCCTCTCTTNAAGAGAGAGATCCCCCCCTCAAGGCAATATGTTTCAAAAAATCTATTTTTACATCGCCCGGAGGGTGTTTTTTATTTTGCTAGTAATTCTAATTCTTTTAATGTATATTATTACTGTACGCTATTTATGTTCCTGACACTAATACTTTATTCTATGTACTATATATGAGACTTTGATGAGTTGTGGTGCACCTGAGCACTGTACACATACATATATATAATTATAATAAATTAAAATAGTTTGTAATAAATAATTTTAATTATTTTAAATGCATGTCCTCATGTCATTTTTTCTATTAACTTTAAATCTTAACTTAACTAATCAAGTTATTTTAGAATTTAATAAAGACATACAGCTCATTCAACTGTGGTATATGGAAATCTAATAGATTGCAATGGAGTGTAATTAATTAGAATAATTTTATTTATTTTGTTATTGTCTAAATGGTTAGATTACAAAAATACTAATAGTACTGGGTACTCACTTGGTTACCTCATTTTAGGAATGACCCCCTAGCTACTTTTTACAATATCACAATTTTTCTTTAAGGGGACCCCACTTTTCAGCATACATGTACGGTACTTAAATTTTGACACCTGAAACACTGAAATAACACAAGTGTTAAAAAAAAAAAAAGATGAATGATTTCATTACTGTTAAGGGGAGAAAACTCTTGATGCAAAAATGTGGTTATTACCAATAACTCCAGCACAAACAAAAGGAAACCACTCTTGACTGATAAATTATTTATTTATTTATTGATCTACTAGGAAAATAGAAGACAGGGTTAGGGGTAGGGTTAGGGTTTAGGGTTAAGGTTAGGGTTAGGGTTAGTTTGATGGGAAAATGAATAAATAATTTATCAGTCAAGAGTGGTTCTTCTTTGATTATGTTAAACTTATAGGAAATAACCAAACAATATTTATCGGTGATCGGCTGACGAAAGTCTGACAAATTAATACAGCAAAGTAGATAAAAAGTAGGCGGGGAAGGGAACAGATAGAAAATAGATGAAAATCCATATATCTATTAATATACATTAGGCTGGTTTAGCTCAGTCGGTAGGGCGTCCGGCTAGGAATCACAAGGTTCCTGGTTCAATACCGGCCCTCGCCAACTCAGCATATGAGTAGCACAGGGACCTGCGCGGTAAAGTGAGGAGCTGATGGTAGGTGTGGCGCTCCACCTCAGACACTAAAATAATCTCCGTGGTCTAGCGCTAGTGAAAAGAGGATAGACTCCCTCGCTGTATGGCTCATACCGACATTAGGCTCATACCCCGATGACGACGATTAATATACATATAAAATAAAAAGGGTTGGGCTTGCCATAAGGGCAATAGGGTTGGGAGATTTATATAGGTGCATACTCAAATTATACAGAAGTCTCAAAATTACCAAGATTTGGTAATTTTCACCTTTAGTTGTTAAAATTCGTTATAAGTAAAAAAAAAGTAAAGTCGTCGGGGCGGCCTAAAGTCGGTATCAGCCAGTCAGCGAGGGAGTCTATCCCCTTTTCAATAGCGCTAGACCAAGGAGATTGTTTTTGGCGTCTGAGGTGGTGCGCCACACCTACCATCAGCTCCTTACTTTACCGCACAGATCCCTGTGCTACTCATACGCTGAGTTGGCGGGGACCGGTATCTAACTAGGAACCTTGTAATTTCTAGCCGAACGCTCTACCGACTGAGCTAACCCGGCCCCAAATCAGTACTAAGCTTTTATTTAGCTACACAAAACTCAGCTACAAGATGAGGAGGGGTAAATCACTGTTTATATAGTCTGCATAGGCGAGTCTATTGCTAGTAAAACGTGAGTATAGGCTACTACAATCATCACTTTAACTGGACCACAGTTAAGTTTTATTTAGATAAATGGACCATATGACCTTTAGGCACCCCTTTTTGATCTCGATTAAGAAAGGACATGTTTTTCATTTACACCGTCAATATCCGGTTGTTTTAACAGATGATTTTTGGATTTTTAAAAAAATTATAAAACTAACCTCTAACCCTAACCCTTAACCCTAACCACTAACAAACAATTGGATATTGATGGTGTAAATGAAAAAACTGTCCTTTCTTAATCGAGATCAAAAAGGGGTGCCTAAAGGTAATATGGTCCAAATAAATCTTAAAGTAAAGCAATTACCTGGTTTGTTATAATGTTGTTATAATGCGTGCGAATTATCTGAAATGAACTTAATTATTATTAAGAACACATTTTATGATATTTTTGTGTTAAAGCATGCAGTTGTATTGTTTTCGAAAAAAAGTTTCTAAGATTTGTTTAATTCACACGGAGACTTTCAAAATAGCTACCGACTTAGTTCAAAGTGAAAGTCAAGGGAGGTTACTCTGATTGCTTTATTTGCTAGGAATTTTAACAACTAAAGGTGAAAATTACCAAGATTTTTTTTCAAAGGTGGAACAATGTCATATCATGTTAATGATTTCTTTGATTGTACAGATGTCATTTAACACAAAGACACTCCTCCTTTAGGCCAGACAATAAATAAGGAGTACTACAATGAACTCCTTCTTCACTGGATGCAGTAAAAATAATATTGCAACAGCTGTCAACAAGTTGTGACTGGTTGGTTGGTTGGAATTTACGGCATGTCAACCCTTCTTGGGTCATTTTATGCTGAAGACATTTTAGTATTATCTGCGTTATTCAGACTATTGTCCTCATCTTCATTGTTATCTGTACAATGTTTTGGCCAAAATCCCTCTGGCCTTCTTCAGGTATTTCTTGTCAGACTCGGGAACCTTCTTTTCAGACTTGGGAACCTTCTGTTCAGACACGGGAACTTTCTTGTCATAATCGGGAACCTTCTTGTCATAATCGAGAGCCATCACGGAACTTTGAACCTAAGCCTTTATTCAGTCCTCAGGGGGTATCCTGTTCTCGTTCCGCTAACCATAGCTGGGGTAGAGGCGTTAAGCTGTGTTAATTATTATTCTATGTTACTGCTGCCCTTAATCAGTATTGAACCTGCAATTTAGAGATAACTGTCACTTAGAACTGTCTTAACCTAACTCCTTTATCCACTAGGCCATGTGTCCAATTATTATGTATATAAAAAAATTGTATATAAAAAATATCAAAAAGATATCAAAAATATTTTTAAAATATTTAAAAAATATTTTTAAAATATTTAAAAAAAAATATAATTATAAAATAATTGAATAATATATAATTATATAATATATAAAATAAAAGATATTAAAAATATAAAAAATGTATATAAAATAATTCTATGTTACTGCTGCCCTTAATCAGTATTGAACCTGCAATTCAGAGATAACTGTCACTTAGAACTGTCTTAACCTAACTCCTTTATCCACTAGGCCATGTGTCCAATTGAAGACATTTTGTTTTATGCATTCTTCATGGGTACTCAATTTTAAAAAAAAAACTCAATCTTTTTTTAAACACATTTCTTTTAAATGCATGTTTTCTATTTAACCCATAGATGGGATCCTAACAGGTACTACCACTCCGGGTCAGGGTGGACTTGGGAGTAATGGCAATGAAGGGGTACTTCACATTCCCCAGAGCTACAGAATTGGATCTTCACCATCAGATAGAGTTTAACATCATACCTAGTACATTAAGACCCTCGGCCACTGCCTTCTAGCACAAATATGATAAAAAGGGTTAGGGAGTTGCTATATGAGTAATAGGGTTGGGACAATCATATAGGTGTTAGGTGTTAGTGACCAGTTAATTGATCGGAGAGGCCACGATTGATTGGCGGGAGCCTTTCTACCGGCCGCTCTATCCTAAGTAAGGACCAAAGTAGAGTGTTGCATGTCATGGACTGCTCAGCCACCAGGGTTCCATCCTTAGGCATCATGGGTCGCCACCCACTAGCAACAGGTGGCCCCATTGGGGAAGGGGGGCTCTTACCTCTCTGCAGAGGTGCAGTCGGTGACTTCTGAAGCCCCAGATGAAAGGGCTGAGTGGTGACTGGAAGATTCCGAATGTCCATCTTTTATATAACAAATGGACTAGACAATCTAAGTTCCAATCCTGGACGAGGCTGTTTGCATTTCATTTTAAGTCAATACTGAGGTGGAGTACCACACCTAATCAGCTCCTCACTTTACTGCACACTATATATTATATGTACTATACATGTACCTTTGATGAGTTGTGTGCAGTAAAGTGAGGAGCTGATGGTAGGTGTGGCGCTCCACCTCAGATGCTAAAATAATCTCCTTGGTCTAGCACTAGTGAAAAGGGGATAGACTCCTTTGCTGTGTGGCTCATACCGACTTTTAGCCAAAAATAACAAGCCACTTTTAAACCTTAAAACACAAAACCTCTTGTAACCCCATAATATATAATGGATATAATTGCTATTTTCTTTTTTCTGATACCAGGATTTATAGTAATGATTAACATTCTCATATTTATTCTGTATGAGGAAACATTACTCAAACAATTATTATTACTAATGATAAAACAACAATTCAGCAGTCTAAACACTTCAGTCTTTATAATATCATTTTATTATATATATATATATATATATATATATATATATTTCCATACATGCTCTCTCTCTCTCTCTCTCTCACACACACACACACACACACACAACATAAGAGAATGTTGATGTCATCTTTCAAAACCGTTTATCCCAGCGTTCATAAATTTCAAACTATTCTAAGAGCGCTAATTTTCCATTCAAAACATTTTTAAACAAACTGATCAACAAAAACTATCACAGTCTCATTATTATTCTGTGATAAATTTTTACTTTTCCTTATATCAACAAAAGCCCTGAAGACGATCTACTAAACAGATTGAAACACTGCAGTGTTGGCTGAATAAATATAACTCATTTTATTTGAACCTGTGTTTTTTCAAATTTTTCAATATATTACATACCGTCGGATTCACTTCCATTTAAACTTAAATACTTGTATTTCTCTGAATTTTTGAGATGAGGCTTGATAATTAGTATTATTTGTATTATTCAGACTATTGTCCTCATCTTCATTGTTATCTGTACAACATTTCGGCTGATGTGCTCTCTGGCCTTCTTCAGGTATTTCCTGTCAGACTCGGAACCTTCTTGTCGTAATCAGGAACCCAATTACAATTCTAAGTTACAATCATCTCTAAGTTGCAGGTTCAATCCTGGTCAAGGATGATAATAACATAGAATACTTAAAACAGTTTAAAACTTGCACCTGTTCATAGTTAACGGAGTGAGAACAGTCTACCTCGGTAGATTGAATAAAGGGATTTGGTTTGAAGTTCCATGAAGGCTCTCTGTTACGACATGAAAGTTTGAAAGTTCCCGAATTCAACAAGAAGGTTTCCGAGTTCGAAGAGAAAGTTCCCAAGTCCGAAAAGGTTCCCGAGTCCGACAAGAATTACCTGAAGAAGGCCGGAGGGCACATCAGCCAAAACGTTTTACAGATAACAATGAAGATGAGGACAATAGTCCGAATAATACAAATAATATTAAATACTTGTGTCTGAGGGACGCATATTTTTGCGAGTAGATCTTAAAATATGTTTCTGTGAACTGAAAGAATTCAGAACTGATTCCTACCTTGGCAAGTTGCATGATAGAATTTCAGCAAGTTTTGATAATCCAAATGTCAATTGTTTAGTTTTCAGATCAAAGTTAAAAAAAAGGAAATAAACGACATTTTTCTTTTGTAAGAAACTTGGACTCATTTTTATTATTGCCTAATGTGGATGGTGACAGCATGTGGTATTTAACAATCACCCCCTCCCCCGACAATACAATCAAATTAATATGTAACAGATGGATTCATAATATATTCATTGAGCTATGGTAAAATAAAAGTGATATATCTATTTATTAATATACTTGTTCCTAAAACTTCTGCCCGTTATCATCCTGCAATACCCTCTGGTTAAAAATGAGACCATCCATATTGTTCAAGATGGAAAAATAAAAGTGATATATCTATATATTAATATGCCTGTTCCTAAAACTTCTGCCCATTATCATCCTGCAACACCCTCTGGTTAAAAATGAGACCATCCATATTGTTCAAGATGGAAAAATAAAAGTGATATATCTATATATTAATATGCCTGTTCCTAAAACTTCTGCCCATTATCATCCTGCAATACCCTCTGGTTAAAAATGAGACCATCCATATTGTTCAAGATGGAAAAATAAAAGTGATATATTTATATATTAATTATCTTGTTCCTAAAACTTCTGCCCGTTATCATCCTGCAATACCCTCTGGTTAAAAATGAGACCATCCATATTGTTCAAGATGGAAAAATAAAAAGTGATATATCTATATATTAATATGCCTGTTCCAAAACTTCTGCCCATTATCATCCTGCAATACCCTCTGGTTAAAAATGAGACCATCCATATTGTTCAAGATGGAAAAATAAAAGTGATATATCTATATATTAATATGCCTGTTCCTAAAACTTCTGCCCATTATCATCCTGCAACACCCTCTGGTTAAAAATGAGACCATCCATATTGTTTAAGATGGAAAAATAAAAGTGATATATCTATATATTAATATGCTTGTTCATAAAACTTCTGCCCGTTACCATCCTGCAACACCCTCTGGTTAAAAATGAGACCATCCATATTGTTTAAGATGGAAAAATAAAAGTGATATATCTATATATTAATATACTTGTTCATAAAACTTCTGCCCGTTATCATCCTGCAATACCTTCTGGTTAAAAATGAGACCATCCATATTGTTTAAGATGGAAAAATAAAAGTGATATATTTATTTATTAATATACTTGTTCATAAAACTTCTGCCCGTTATCATCCTGCAACACCCTCTGGTTAAAAATGAGACCATCCATATTGTTTAAGATGGAAAAATAAAATGATACATTTATCTTTAATAGAAAAAAATATGCCCCTCCCCCCTCTATTGGATGCAAGTATTTAAATTTCAGTTTAATAAAATACTAGAAAAAACGTGACCCATTGCGTCACCCATTGAGCTCTCGATAGATAATTGGGATTAGGGAAAAGAGAGTTTGCAGAGTGAATTAAATCTAAAAAAAAACAAAAAAAACATCAAAATCATTTTGTAAGATTTCTAAGAAAGGGAAGATTTAATCTAATTTAAATTGAAATGGATCGTGGAATTCTATCAAGCTACAGACTCATTGCTACTGTTGAATAAGTACAGTTGTCGGGGTGGCCTAAAGTTGGTATCAGCCAATCTGTGAGGGAGTCTATCCCCTTTTCACTAGCGCTAGACCAAGGAGATTGTTTTTGGTGTCTGAGGTGAAGCGCCACGCCTACCATCAGCTACTTACTTTTCTGCACATATCCCTGTGCTACTCATATTCTGAGTTGGCGAGGGCCAGTGTTGAACCAGGAACCTTGTGATTCCTAGCCAAACACTCTACCGACTGAGCTAAAAAAGGTATTTATGTAATTAAATGCTGCTTTTTTTTTTAGTCACTTTTGGCGAGGGCTGGTATCGAACTAGGAGCCTTGTGGTTTCTAGCCGAATGCTCTACTGACTGAGCTAACCCACAAAATACATACAAATGAAACTAGAAGTTAAAATTCTCTCTCACAATCACTCTCCTATCTCTCTTTCTCTTTACGCATACAGAAAAACTAACATGTATAACGAGGAGGAAATCAAGATATACATAGAGAGGTGGAAAGTGATAGACAGAATGTGAAGTGAGAGACGGGTCAGTTTTTGACTTGATGGCAAATCATGACTAATTAGAACCAATTAAAATGGAGTTTTTTTCTAACATAACTCAATCCTAAAAGTAAGGAATATTTTATTTTGTGTCATTAAACTAAACGGGAAAAAAGCCTTTAGGAGACAAACATTGACTCGCTGAGCTTTAGTATAATAATATATTAGTATGGAGAGGGGGGATTTGCTGCTTGGGCAGCAGCTCATCCTCCATATCAACCCACTCAGGCTACATTAAAAAAAAAAATTGACACTATGCCATTGTCTTTAGTAGAAGGAAGGATGCCAACAATAAAATATATTAAATTCGAAAAACTAACAAAACTAAATTAGAACATATTAAAAAGACTACATTTATTTTTATTCTATTTTCATGACTTATTCTATTATTCTATTATTATTCTATTATTATTATTATATTATTATAAATTATTATTCTATTATTCTATTATTCTATTATTATTATTCTATATTATTATAATTATTATTCTATTATTCTATTATTCTATTATTATTATTCTATTATTATAAATTATTAATTCTATTATTCTATTATTCTATTATTATTATTCTATTATTATAAATTATTATTCTATTATTCTATTATTATTCTATTATTATTATTCTATTATTATAAATTATTATTCTATTATTCTATTATTATTCTATTATTATTATTCTATTATTATAAATTATTATTCTATTATTCTATTATTATTATTCTATTATTATAAATTATTATTATTCTATTATTCTATTATTCTATTTTCATGACTTATTCTTTTTTGTATGTATTAAGTTTTTTTATGGGCCATCCTTTGGCCTTCAAGCAAGAGCGCTTGTCCAGCAGAAATCCTTTGGTAAAGAATCCTAAGTATTGTAAGTTCCTTCGTCAATGGTCGCAAGTATACTGTGAAAGAATTAGTGTTGAAGTAGTTAATCAGCTGAATATTATGGCTTCTGATTGGTGAAGGAATGGATCACGTGACCTCGCCTAGTCTATAAATTCGGGTGTGGAATAAGAGCACACCTTATATACCAAAATAAGTCCAACAGTGTGTTCTTGGGCAACACTCCTCACCATATGAGATGTCATCTGGGGTACCACAGAGATCTGTTCTTGCCCCTCTTTTGTTTGTTGCATATATCAATGATATAGATTCTAACTTAAGGAATACTACAGTACTGAAGTATGCCGATACTTCAATACTTTTGATACGATCAAGCTGTACCTTGAGATAAAAAAGACAGATCCTGAATGCTACAGATCTTTCTTGCAGTCAACCTGGACACAGTGCGGCAATGGATTACTGACTGGCAACGCAAGCTGTCTGTGGACACATACTCCCTCAACAACACTAATATCAAGGAATCTTCTTGTGTAGTCACTCAGCAAGACCATTGTCAGCCGCTCACCGGCTATCTATATAAAGCTGTATAAAGCTATGGTGCAGCCACACTTGGAATTTGCATCACCAGTCTGGAACCCCTATCTTGCTCAGAACATTAACCTCTTAGAAACTGTACAGAGATGTGCAACCGAACGAATACCCTCCATCAGGCATCTGCAATATTCTGAACGTCTTGCTGCCCTGGGAATGGATTCGTTGAAACTCAGACGTCTGGCAACTGACCTGTTAAACACTCATAAGGTCATTAATCATCTTACCAACAGCAACCTTGAGCACCTTTTTGATCTCCATATTTTTAATACACGTGGGCATGCCTACAAAGTCAGAAAACAGCATAGCTTACATGAATTTCGGAAACATTTTTTCACGCTCAGAGTTGCTGAGTATCTGTTGTAGGCTGCCAAAACACTGCATCTTTCAAAGCCTCCATTCTTCCTGTAATTCAACAAAACTATACCCGATACCCCCTCCACACACATATGCATGCACACGCACACATACATGTATATTATTACTGTTCATTTTCCTGACATTAGTACAATAAATTTCATTATCATTATCATTATCATAAATATTTTTTTTTAAGTTAATATTGAGAAAAGCAATCTATATATAAATACTCTTGTTCCTTACTCTTCTGACCGTTATCATCTTGCAACACACTCAGTTTAAAAATGCGACCTTCCAAATCGTCCACAATCAAATGCAAAAATGTCAATCTTGATTATCTGGAATCACTTAATCGTTGAATTCTTACTTCTTATGAGTGTCATCACCTCAGCTAAATAATGAACCATTCTGTTTTTATTATAAAGAAAGAAAGACAAGAAATAGGACATGCTACACAGAAAAAATATAAGAAAGAAGAAAGAAAGAAAGAAAGAAAGAAAGAAAGAATGAAAGAAAGAAAGAGAGTAGGGGAAAGATAGAAGAGAGTGAGTGAGTGTGTGGAAGTGATAATGTTAATCTGTTTTAATGACGGGAACCCGAATATGGGAATTCTGCCATGTTACTTTGGACTGGGGTTTTGAACAGTACAGACGTGCATCAGCATGCTTGAACTAGTGACCACGTGCGTCGGCACGGTTGGGCTAGTCACTTTTAGGGTAGAACCATTTTCTACCCTGTGTTAAATAAGGACTCATCAACAGAGAGTCAACAGACAAGGCCACTGGCCCCATATGTGAACACACACATAACACAAAGGACGGCCCATGTGTGAACACACACATGATAACCCAAGGACCGGCCCGATATGCGAGCACACATATTATATACACAGCGTCCATGTGACAAACATGCACATCATATACACACAGCTGAACTCTATCCAAAACCATCCGACTGTGTTCCCTGTCAGTGAGAATAAATAAAACAAATATTGTTATATGTTAAACATATTTCACTGTTTTTTTTATGATCAATTTTGTATATCCTACATTTCGGGATATAACAATACCCATCTGCATTAAGTATATAAATGACGAGCGGAGAGAGTTCTTAGGAGGGTTCTAAGGTTCTGGCCATCTTCTTTTAAGGTGATTTCTTCCTCTGGTTGATATAGGCTTCTTTTATTTTGGGCTCCAGTTGTTTGTGCCCATTTTTTGGTAATCTGAACATTAGCTACATAAATTAGAGTAATCTCCCCTTGTTTGTTTTGCTTTGAAGAAACCGTCTGTTTCTTCCTCTGGTTGATATAGGCTTCTTTTATTTTGGGCTCCAGTTGTCTGTGCTCATTTCTTGGTAATCTGAACATTAGCTACATAAATTAGAGTAATCTCCCCTTGTTTGTTTTGCTTTGAGGAAACCGTCTGTTTTGGTCAGCCATTTTCATTTCACCATAAATCTACACTGAAAATATGAATTTGTTCAAATCAATACAACTGCATGTTTCAACACGAAAATATAAAATGTGTTCTTAATTGTGTTTGCGCATTATTTGAAATGAACTTAATTGCTATTAAGAACACATTTTATGATATTTTCATGTTAAAACATGCAGTTGTATTGATTCAAACAAATTCGTATTTTCAGTGTAGATTTATGGTGAAATGAAAATGGCCGACCAAAACAGACGGCTTCCTCAAAGTGAAACAAACAAGGGGAGATTACTCTCATTTATGTAGCTAATGTTCAGATTACCCATTTCTTTTGTTTTTAATAATGAACGCAAGACTTTGTTTATTTTTCTCAGGCGTCTTTATTATAACTGAAGCCCAAAAGGGTTCAACCGCGTGGTGAGAAGATGGCTTACTGGGGAACAGATGACCATCACGTCTGGCCCCTTTGACTAACCGCCAAATTCTAACTACTCTAACTCAGTTCCCTTTACACGTTTTTCCTTTAACCAATCAGAAATCAGTGGCTAGGTCAGTGAAAGGTGAACTGCTGTTAATCACTAATATGATGGTCGTGCATTCAATGGTAACTTTCTATTTACAAATGCTGTTATTTAAATTTTACTACACTACAGTCATAATTCGTAGGCAACCCACAAATTATTTAACATATGTGTAGGTACCCACAGGAGCTAAATATACTCGTCATAGTTTAAAAAAGTGGACCATATGACCTTTAGGCACCCCTTCCGCGATCTCGATTCGTGGGGACACTTTTCTCATTTACACCGTCAAAATCCGGTTGTTTGTTAGGGGTTAGGGTTAGGTTAGGGTTAGGGTTAGGGGTTAGGGTTATGGTTAGGGGTTAGGGTTAGCGTTAGTTTTATAATTTTTAAAAAACTCTAAAAATCTTATGTTAACAATTAACTAGATTTTGATGGTGTAAATGGAAAAAATGTCCCCACGAATCGAGATCGCAAAAGGGGTGCCTAAAGGTCATATGGTTCAAAAAAGCTACTGAAAATCAACAATAAGGTCTATCTTTTTGCTTATTCTCTCCAATTCTTTTTTTCAAAAATTTATTCTCTATATTCCAACATCATGTAATAAATTTCAGACAAAAACTCAGGTATAACTTAATAAATTTATTTTTTAATGTTATAATTGATAAGATTTTATCATATCTTATAATTCTTAAAATCACTGTGGAAATTTCCTCTAATACAGATACTATGTTTGATTTGACACCATTTTAAATAGCCTCAAAACAAATTCATAATATTTTAAAACAACTTATTTTATAAAAAAAAATTATTCCTATTTATTAAATGAGCCTCATATTTCATATTTCAAAAATTTCCTCACAACTTTCCCATTAACTATTTGACCAACAAGTTTTTATTTTTTTATTTTAGCGAAATAGATCACTAATTAGGACTGAGCCTATTCTAGTAGTGACCAAGGGGTCTTTAGCCCAGTGAAATAGATCACTAATTAGGATAGAGCCTATTCTAGTAGTGACCAAGTAGATCACTAATTAGGACCTAGTAGTGACCAAGGGCTCTTTAGGAAATAGATCAAATCCTTATTCTAGTAGTGACCAGCCCAGTGAAATAGATCACTAATTAGGACTGAGCCTATTAGGCACTCTTTAGCCCAGTGAAATAGATCACTAATTAGGACTGAGCCTATTCTAGTAAGCCAGGACTGAGCCTATTCTAAGGGCTCTTTAGCCCAGTGAAATAGATCACTAATTAGGACTGAGCCTATTCTAGTAGTGACCAAGGGCTCTTTAGCCCAGTGAAATAGATCACTAATTAGGACTGAGCCTATTCTAGTAGTGACCAAGGGCCCCACTAATTAGGACTGAGCCTATTCTAGTACAGTTAGATCACTAATTAGGACTGAGCCTATTCTAGTAGTGGTTCCAGAGTTTTCCTTCTCCTAGACTGTTGCCTAACCAAGATTAAGAGCCCAGTCTGCCCTACTATTTACCCATAGCTAGAGGGAGAGTAATTGGATTCATACCTTTCCCAAGGATGTTAGTGTTATGTGAACTGTAGGTTCGTCCAGGATTTGAACTCGGGTTGACGAGTCCATTTCCTACAACTCTAACCATTACACCACGTAACTCCAACTATTATGACCAATTATAAAGAAAATTTCTTTCACATAGTGCTAATACTCTGCAGAGGTGCAGTCGGTATATTCTAAAGCCCCAACTGACAGAGCTACTGATTCTTCTAAACATCATCACTTTCAACATTACAACAAATATTTGATATACTAGCAAAAAATTAATTTGTTAATAAATAAGATGCTAATTAGGATTGTAGGCGTTATTTTCATATTCGCTTGGGGAGTTGTCTGCCCGTTTAGTTTCGCTAGTTCCCGCTAGGGGCCTTTGATATTTAAGCGGCTGGTTTGAACGTCTCTTTCTCTTTTGCCTGCCGACCTGCGAGACACCACTATGGGTTAGACTCTGTCTACTCCCTTCGCGTTGGGGCTTCGGCCCTTAACACTGGCCACTCACTGCTAGTAAGTCTCTTATACGATATATGACTATCCTTTAGTCATGTACCCGTAACTATGTTTTTATGTACATTTAGGTATCTCTTTGATACCTAAATATCTTGTATTTTACCATTCATGAATGTGTCATTATCTCTACTTTTGTATGTATGTTTATGTACACCTCCATGTATTATGTACCCTGTTTATCCATGTGCTGTATACCTATTAAATGTTTTGTCTATCAACTCTTGTCGGAGTTTTATCTTCAAGTATTATCACTTTTAACCTTACAGGATTAAATAATGACTATCTAATAACCATTGAGAATATAACGTAAATAACTAAGGGAATTGTGACGTTGGTGGTGACGTAGTTTTGGCTACAGACACACAATATTCATTATAATAAGGTGATGACATTAACTTTACAACCGCAGCTGATGATATTTGTGCCAAATTTTCATTTTAAATGTTGATCATAGAGTAGTCTCCCTTATTCATTCATTTTTTTGTTGTTGTGGAAAGTATAAACACAACCTTGAGTTTTTTTGATTATCTGGATTATTCAGACTATTGTCCTCATCTTTGTTGTTATATACACAACGTTTTGGCCAATGTGCCCTTCGGCCTTCTTCAGGTGTTTCTTGTCAAACTTGGGAACTTTCTCTTTGAACTTATAAACCTTCTTGGCAAACTCAGGAGCTTTCATGTCATAATTGGGAGTCTTCTCTAAACTTCAAGTTTTTTTTTCAAACATATTTTAAAGTTGATATATATATATCTACCAACCCCTCTGCACAAGCAGGATGCAACATAAGATCAAATTTTTACGCAAAGTTTAACAAGTTTAAATTCAGAGTTTTCCTTCTCCTAGACTGGTTACCTAGCCAAGGTTAAAGAACCCAGTCTCTCCTGCTATTTACCCATAGCTAGAGGGAGAGTACTTGGAAGCATACCTTTCCTAAGGGTATTAGCACTATGTGAAATTTCATTGTCCAGGATTTGAACTCTGGTCGCCGAGTCAATTTCCTACCACTCTAAGCATTACGTCATGCGCCTCCTTTTTATTTCAAAGTTGATATTGCTGATTGAAACTTGGTAGGAAAATATACTCTTGTTGATTGGTATGCTTGTGTAGGATGACAAAGAAAAATAACAGTCACAGAGAAGATGATTAAACACCGTAGATAAATATATTAAAAAAATGGTTTAAATCGAACTTAATGGACTAAATTCCACCATCGTTATGTCACCCGCCGAAAGAAAAAAAAAAAAAAAAAAAAAAATCAGGGAATTAACCAAATTGAACAAAATTTTCAGTGTTGATATATTAATGAATAAAAGATATAATTCACCAGTTATTTTATTTAAAAACTTTTACATTTTTTCAGGTCAGTTATCTTTGAACCACGTATATCTTTGAGGCATAACACAGATTCTCAAATATAACTTTTTGAAAGGTTTGATGATCCGTACATGAAAATACAAGTGTTAGTAATAATTTTACAAATATATAAAATTCTCAGAAAATCGGTTGTGCAGAATTGATCCTTTTTAACTTACATTTTTAGATAGATTAAATAAATATCTATGATTAAATTATTAAGTCTAACATAGCACCTTCCAGACGTTTAAAATTCACTATTAGAATTTTAAGTGAATGAAAATGGGCCAATTGAATCATAGAAAATATTTTTTTGCATCAATTCAAAGAAAATATTGTTTTTAAAAAAAAAATACGCTACAAAAATTTTTTGATTTTAAGAAAATAACTTTTAAATTTTCAAATAACTTTTTTCAGGTATTGAATTTTAATTTTTAATTTTTTAATAGATGTGTTCTTCAGGATTTGATCTTTCTAGAAAGGTAAAAAATAGGGATTGGAAAATTTTTTTCTTTAAATGACCAAAGGTCAAATGACATTATGAATTGATAAGAAGTTTCTATTTTTTTTTTTTTTTTTTTTTTTATATAAAATAAGCTATTCATTATAAAATTAAGTCATCAGTGAATAAAGTTGTGAAAATTTCATTAAAATTGGACAATTCCCTGATTTTTTTATAATAGTTTGAAAATTTGTAAAAAATATAATTTTTTATTACCTCCCTTTACGATTTTTGATCATACCTAATTGTCACAATAATTCTCGATTTTGTGAATTATTCATTTGCTTGTCGAAAAATATCTATCTCCATTTGTTCATATCTATCTCTAAGTCTAAAACTATATATCCATCTTCATATCTAAACAAGAATTATGACAAATTACGATAAATAAACAAGAATTACGACGAAATAGTCACCGGGTAGCAATTTTTGAGGCAGGAGACCAGGACGCACTTCCTCATAAATTACCTTAGAATATTCTAACTTAAAGAATAAAACAATTTCTATTCCAATTCGCAACTTAGTAAAAATAACTGTGTGTGATCAGTGTTCACACTCACCCTAATTATTATAATTTCTAAGGGAAGATAACTCTTAATTGTTAAACATAGAGTACTTCCCCTTATTCATGTAGTTGTAATTACTTATGATATGGATTTTTGGGTAATCTGAACATTAGCTACATAAATGAGAGCAACCTCCCCTTGTTTCTTTCACTCTGAGGAAGACGTGTGTTTTGTTTTGTAAAAACACGGATTTTTCGACAAATTGGATATACCTATACTTCTTTAATATACAGGTACTCTCATAGAAATATTAACATCTTTTTTTAAAAATTGGTTTAAAAATGTTAACACCCTTATAGGAATACCTTTAATATATTTTCAAACAGTCTCCACATGTTCACCATCCCTGTCAACCTATGCTTAGAATCTCCCACGGGTGATTTAAAAAAAAGATTTTTGCATCAATCATACCGATACTGACCCTCAACAACTCAGCGTATGAGTAGCACATGTGGTAAAGTAAGGAGCTGATGGTAGGTGTGGTGCTCACCTCAGACGAAAAAACAATCTTCTTGGTCTAGCGCTTGTGAAAAGGGGATAGACTCCCTCGCTGTGTGGCTTATAATGACTTCAGGCCACTGTGACAACTTAACTTACTTACTTACTTAATGGCCACTGTTGGAGGCTTTTAAGTCGTAATATATAAATCTAAGTTAGATAAACAAAAGAAATATACAATTTCCACAAATGAATTAAATAAATTGAATATTTTTAAAATAAATTAAAAAAAAAATTAAATTAAAAGTGTAAAAAATAAATTTAAAAAATGAAAAATAAAAGATTTTTAATTAAATTTTTTTACAAAAATTAAATATTTTTAAGCATTTTCCTTTTCACTCAGATAGCAAACAAAATATTTGTCTGGTAAGAGATAGTCAGACTTACTGCAGTCGTCTGCATGACTAGCAGCTTGCCAACTAGCCGGTATCTAATTGTAAATTATTCATGAACTACAGCCAGTAGTATTTTTATTACGCGACTGGGTCACTATACCAACCATGCGAGTATCGTACACAACTCCGGATCCGGAAATGCGTTTTTCCCAGAGTTTCACTTCCTGCCACGTTGGTGGCCATATTGGTTGGCTTGGGTAGACAGTCGTACTGTGAGAGTTGCATTCGGACCTTTTTCTAGTGCTAACCATCACCCAGGCTAACCATGGGGGGCTCCTATAGTACAGAGGTGCCCGGCGGAGGAACCGAAGGATACCACGTTTTGAGGGTAGGAATTTCTGAGTCATCTATTCTCTTTAAACCTTTGATTTTTCTAGATTGTTTCTCTTTGGGTGGATGATGACGGACCGCTTGTGGAGGGCCGGTACCAGCTGAAATAAAAAAAATGCAGTCTTTTTTGAAAAATAAACATCGAATTGGATATTTAGGATCTGTTTGATCCCTCACAGCATCTTTGAAATTATTTGTCATTCGATTATTTTTTTCCTAGGCAGAATCTTACTTAAAAAAAATCATGTTTGCATCGTGATACCCGTTCTCTGAAAGTTTTTGAGATGCCATGCAAACAAGTAGGGTGGAACCTAGGACCCCCTTTTATTTATTTATTTATATTTTAATTTTATTTTAATATAATATTAAATGTGACCCTATTTTATCCGCCCTCTAAAAGTATATGTCCCATATTTTCGCTCATGTTTGCACTGTTAGATGTTGAAATCAAGACGTCAGTCTGTTTTTTTTTCTTCATTATTATTTTGTATGAATTAACACAGCTTAACAAAAAATGTTTTAAAAAATCAAGTAACTACGATATCCTCAATGTGTTTATTTTTCGACCCCATAATTTAAAATAAAAAGGGGTATGTTTATGTAAATCAACCTTTTTATATTTAAAATATTTCTCCTGTTTTGTTTGCTCATTTCATTACTGCTTTAAAAAAAAAAATTAAAAATCAATGATCAATTGCAATAAAATACGCATTTGATCATGTTATTATTTTTATTTATTTTGGTAATAGTTTTATTTCGAAATAAGTTGAAGGGATGAAAAAACATGGGTCAACCCCCAGCCCCCGAAATGATAACAGAAAATTTATCCGAAGTTTCAAAACATTCAATAGAAATCCCACACCGATTACATTAGTAGAAAACTAGTTCACTATTTTAGTCAGATTGTATTAAAAGGTGTTTGATGTAGGGGGTAGGTCAAAATATAGACCCCCTCCCACATTTTTTTTTTTTTGTGTGTAATATGTTCCACGATATCGTTTTCTTTTTTCATTCTATTTTTTCTGAGATTTTGTGCAAATTTTAATTTATTTTTCTATCAACAGAAAAAAGTAATCGTTTAGATGAGATTAATGATAAAAATGTCGCTATTGTGTTTCTTTTAGAGTCGTCAGCTGTTTATATTTTTTATCGGCTTATGACATTTTTTGCCGAATTTGTTTAAAATGTATTAAAAATAAATTACATATGACATATGTAATGTAATTTATTTTTAATACATCTTAAACAAATTCGCCCAGTAAATAAGCATCAGTAAATAAAGCAAAATAATATTACATATGTGAATGTCATATGTAATATTATTTTGCTTTTTTTATTTTTTTATTTTTTATATCGATGTTCATTATGTTAATACTTTCCGACCTTTAATAATCAATTCAATTAATTTTAATTCGTTTTTAAAATGAAAATGAGCGCACAAATTGGTGGTACTATCTTATGGCATGTATTTTTTTTAAATCACTTCAAGTTTATATTTATATTTTTCTTCATTTGCTTCCAGATTTCGTTAAACAAAAAAAATCCAAGTTTAAATTTATCAAGTTTACTTTAAATTTAAATGCTTTGAATAAAAAGCTTGAAGTGTGATTTTTGCTGTTTCTGAATAAATAGCTATTCACTCGTTTTGTATTGATTGATTTTGTTGTTGTTATTGATGATTGATCTTTTTGCTTATAAAAAAAGTCATAGATATTTTTTTTCTCACGATATCCCTTTATAATCACACCTGTTACAAAACATTTTTTTCTTTCTTTTTCTTTTTTCTTTTTTTAATATGGGTTCTTAATAAATAAAAATATAAAAGTTTACAATTAAAAAAAAAATTGTTCAATATTGCACTGGAGAATCAACGTTGGAAGAACAAAAAATCAGGTTTGTTGGATTCCAGGTTTCTTCCATAACGAACTCGTTTTATTGATAAAGTTAATTTAAATATTATTAAAAAAAACAACAAAAAAATCATGGTGGTTGATACTTGTCTCTTTTTCCTTTTTAAAGATTTTTTTTGAACAGTCTACCAACCCTGTCGGTCCTGGTCGAGTAGATAAACCTGCTTTTTGGCTTATGCCGGTACTCGTAAATTTCAAACCATGACAAAGGGCAAGTTTTGGATTTGCAAAGATTGTTATGCCTGAATATTCGAGACTACTACATTTTCTTTTAATATTTGATTATGAAAAAAATCACGATAGTCAAATTTATCTTTATCATCATTTTCTATGTTATTTATTTATTTCATCATAAAAAATAACGATATCTATATTTTTCATTAAATCAGTGTTGTTATTTTTAACATTACTTGTATTCATAATAAAAAAATATTAAAAAATTACAGCGACAGTAAAATAAGCATAACAGTAGTTTTGTCTATTTTACGAGTACCGGCATAATAAGCCAAAAAGCAGGTTTATCTACTCGACCAGGACCGGCAGGGTAGCTTATTCGTTTTTTTTTCTTTTCTTTCTTCAAACCGTATATATTTGCTGCTGCTACTTACTACCATAAATTTAGTGTACTGTACTTACTACCAGTTATATTAATTAACTACTATAAAAATATGTCACATCACGATCTTGTTATTTAGAATTCTCGGTCACATTAAATATCTGTTGTGGTCAGCTGTTGGTCAATATGTCACTTTCTCTATCATTCATCATCGTCGTCATCGTGACAGTTGAGCAATATTGTCATTCATTTTCTTTTAACTACACTGCAAGTCACTATATCTTTTAAGCCGGTGTTGTTTTTTTGTTTGTTTTTTTTTTGTATCGATATCTTGTCTTTCCTTTATCTTTATCGCCATAATTAAGAAATCAATACCAGGGGGTCATAAATTAAAACTTTAAATATATATATATTTCTGGCCTTGTGTCACAACTAAGCTAAATTTAGTGAATAATAATAATAGTAATAATTGTTGAAATCAGCTGGAGACCTGAGGAGACTTGTTGTCACTTTGACTCCAGTTACAGACCATCAGCTTAGGCTGGTGTGAAAAACTCACAAGGAGTTAAATAATAATAATTATTATTATTATGGAAGTTTTGACACATTCCACCATTGCAAATCCCATATTTACATTCATATGAAGAAAGAATTATAAACATTGATTTACCAAGTTTGACTTATTGATGAGCCAGAGGTGATATGATTGAAGTTTATAAATGTACTCATGGATTTTATTCAACAATTGTTAAAAAATCAAAACTTTCAAAATTATTTTAGTAACAGTATATGGAATAAACTACCATCATCAGTAGTGAATGCCCCATCTTTGAACTCTTTTAAGGAAAAGTTAGATGAATTGTAGAAAGAATATAAATGTTCAGTGGAAATAAAATAAATGTTTTAAATGTAAGTAACAGCTGACAGGTCTCAGACCTGACCTAATATACTAGCCGAAAAAAAAATTATTATTTCATTTTTCTCGTTAAATTTATTAAAGGCTACTGATTTTCAACTTCGATCAGATTTTATTATCCAATACTTAAACAAAAACAAAACAAATCCTAAGCCAAAAAATAATAGATAAAAAAAAAGGAAAAGAAAGAAAACAAACAAAAACAACTTTTTTTCTCAGTCATTAAAAACTTCTCAACGTTTTTAACAAATATTAACCTGAATAATAATGTTTTTATCTAAATTCTGGTTTACTTTTAAAAATCACTTTTTCAATTCAAGCAATAATTCTCATCTTCAATAATTTTGCCATTTCCTCTAAAAAAAAATGAAACAAACTCTTTTAAAAATCGTCCAGTCCTTAAAAAGACAATATTCACCCCGGGTCTATAAACATTTTGTCGTCTCAGATTCCTGCCCTTATTTACGCTATGTTTTTTTTCCTTGACGGTAACAGGCGTAAAATAGGCCTAGCTTAGATATTTACAGAGCGCTATTTCTTGCTTTTTATCGGCAAATTAATTTAGATATTTTACAAGCCCTCGACTACCTTCTGTATAAAATACAAATAAGAACTATCTCAGACGATTTTTTTTGTATTGAAATTTTACAATATATTTTTAGAAGACACAAACTGAAATTTCAAAACAATTTTAATACCGTGCACTCTTTCTCTTTTGATATACTTTTTATTGGGAAAATAATTCACCTATTTTTTGTTTTATCATATTTTACAATGACACCCCCCCCCCGATGAAATACAGGGAGGAGGGTTTGTAAAATTAAAGGACAGCATTAATTGATCTTGTATAGTGATTCAGATATAATTTTTTTTTTAATTTTTTAATTTATTTTTTACCTCGGCGTTGTTATTTTAAGGGAATTGAGATTGTAAACTTATCAAGTCCTAATACTGAAATAAACTGAAAAATTACTATTTGCTGCTAAATTTTGCCGAGTATTTCTATTTCAGAGTAATAACGAAAAAAAAAAATTAAGACAATCCAATTTAGCAATTCTAATTATGATAAAAATTTACGCCCCTGAATTCACAGTCTACCCCTAAAATTATCCTAATTATCTCCCTTCTACCCCCGAGAAATGATTTTTATTTTTCTAGTTTTAATCTCATTCCACGTTACCAAGGAAGACAATCTGTGTGACACGTAAGACGAAACACGTTGCTTCTTCCGGTTGAGAAAATTCTCAAAAAAGCGAAACTAACTATTTCTATAGATTTTTTTCTCCTCTTAACGAATCTACCAGAGATATTTATTTGGATTTTAAATAAATTAGGACTTTTTTCTTTTTCTTTTTTAAATGCAAAATCCATTTTTATTGGATTGTAGTTACACTTTGTAACCTATACATCTATCGTAGTTATTTATTTATTTATATTTTTGTTTATTTTTGTTCTCTCCCGTTTTAGGGGTTCGTGGCTAACTCAATTCTTAAGAGTCCCACCCTACTCGTTTTCTTTTTGGTGTGGAAGTTCTTACGACTGTCGACCCCCAAACGTTTACCAAAACGAATCACAATAAATATTAAGATATATTGCCATCAACCAACTTCATTTTTTCCTTCTTTTTTTCTGAAAGAATGGATAATGAAGAATTTGTCAATTTTGAACAGTTAAATGAAGGAATATAAATAAAATTGAAATATTTCAAGAAAAATCAATGATGCATTAAGAAAAATAAAGATTTCACCTCCAAGCAAGAAAACTTTCTTTTTTTTTTTTTTTTTTTTATGAATTAATGAAAAAAAAAAGAAGAAGTTTTTAAATGAGTGAGAAGTAGATATGTGCAGAGATCGCAAAGGGAGATAATATATAAAAAAAAAAATTTAAAATTCTTTTCAAACTTTTACCAAAAATCAGGGAATTGTACGATTTTTATGAAATTTTCACCAAATTATTTGTTAATGACTTAATTTTTTTTTATAAAGAATAGCTTATTTTATTAAAAAAAAAAAATTTAAAAAAGTTGTTTTTAAAAAAAAATAATTCAGAATATACGGATGCTTTGACCTTCAATCATTTGAAGATAATTTTTTTCCAGTGCCAGAAAGATCAAATCCTGAAGAACACATAAAAAAATTAAAATTCAATACCCCAAAAAAGTTATTTGAAAATTTAGAAGTTATTTTCTTAAAACTTAAAAATAATTATTGTAGCATGTTTTATGTTAAAGAGCCCAGTCTGTCCTACTATTTACTCATAGATTGAAAGAGAATAATTAGATTCATAAGTTTCCTAGGTTATTAGTGCTATGTGAAATGCAAACAGTCTCATTCCAGATTTGAACCAGGATAGTCAAGTTCATTCCCCCCTGACACTAACCATTTAAAGCATTGGTATTAGCTGCTCCTAGAACTTTTTCTTGACTGGAGAGTCTGTGTGTTTCCACTCTGTGGACTGTCTTTTTGAGTCAGGCCCCATTGTGGCAAACCCATGTTTAGCCCTTATGTAAATATCTTATTTTCATGAAACCTGCTTTTTCATACACATCACACATTCTTCTGTATATTTCACACGGTTTGCACTTTTTAGCCACCACAAATTTACTGACAGACCTCTGTTCAAGTATAGAGCACTCTGTTTAATTTGCTACCATTTTGAATATCCGCAAATCAAATATATTTGAGATTAGAAGAATTTTTGCAATAAACCAATTCCAAACAATGCAGTATTTATAGGCGAAAAAATTCTAAAATTTTTTTTTTTCTTTTCTTTTTAAATTCCGTTAATTATTGAATGACCCTCGTGTGTGGTGTGTGTGTGTATATATATATATATATATATATATAGAAAGAGAGATAGATAATGTATACATCCATATACATATATAACTAGATTAAAATTCATTGTAATATTTT
This sequence comes from Doryteuthis pealeii, assembly GCA_023376005.1. NCBI lineage: Eukaryota > Metazoa > Mollusca > Cephalopoda > Myopsida > Loliginidae > Doryteuthis > Doryteuthis pealeii. The sequence continues at coordinate 47,378,965 of CM042165.1, read as the reverse complement.
TCACATGTGTGTTGTCCTGACAAGAAGTGGCTAGTAGGCTGCTTTGAAACCAACAGTAACAATTGCCTTTTATATGTATGGTACACTGTACCAAATAAATACAGCTCTTACAACTGTAATTGAGCACTTTTTCATTTCTCCAATACATAATAACTACACACACACATATATACATTTCTATATCTATACCTTATACTGTCGGATTTGAATGGTGTTGAGTTTTCCTTCCTTTCATAGATAAATATTGCTTTGTATATAATCTAAAAAGATTATTATACATTGAGCTCTCTGTAGTGATTTAAAGATTCACTGTATTTATACATACTGGATCATACAATAATAAAACAGTGTGTCTTAGAAATCACATATAGAATCATCCTTACTACCAAGTTTTGGATACCTCACGTCACATATAATATATATATATATATATATATATAATGTGTGTGTGTGTGTGTAAAAATGAAACTGGAAGTGAATCCGACGGTATGTTGAAAAAATAAATAAAGGAAAGAAAGTATAGAATGGATAAAATAGGATATTTTAATCAATTTTACTTACACTTGTTTTGGTCAGGAGTTTATCCATGTGTACATTATTCAAACTATTATTATTTTTAAATAACCAAATGAAATGAAATAATAATAATAGAAAAAATGTAAAAATGTTCTGCACGCAAAGAAAATTTGACCTTCATCAGAGTAGATCCTTATTTGAAATGAAATTTGTTGGAAAAAGTGGAGAATTTTTTAAATGTTTGAAAAAAGAACTTTTTAAAAAATTCACGTTCAGACGCGATAAAGAAAGACGGTTAATGACGTCATATCGCATATATATAATATATATATATATATATTATATATATGATTTTGTTAGAGGCACAGCTGTTTTTTTTGGTTTTTTTAAAACATGTCTATGAAATTATATGTACACTAATAAATTTGTAGTCAGGTGATGAATAATAAAAAAAAACAAAAAAACAAAAAACATGCATTTCTTTTTACACAATACTTAATTCAATAGTAAATACCAACTACATAGATCAAACATTATTATGCAATGTATATATCAGATCCAATTTCAGCTGTTCATCAGGATACAGACTTATTGATCCACTCATGTATATATCAGATTTGTATGTCTTGTTCGTGTAAAAATGGGCACCTGTTGAAAACAAAAAATTTATTCAAACAATTACTCTGAATAAATGTTTTGCAAACGTGTAAATAATGATGCTCATTACAGTAGACAGATACATAAATATATCTGCACTCTCTTTCTCTCTCTCACATATACCATAAATCCTTGAGTATAATACACAGGGGATTTTTAGGGGGCTATACCTCTGAAAAAAATATGCGTCTGAATAAATATTGCCGGATATCAAATAGACTCAGTCATTGCTTAGAAAATATTTTTCATTTTTAACCTCGTATATAGTACGCACTAGGGATTTTGACCTTTACATTTTTGGAAAGAAAGTGTGGATTATACTCGAGGATTTATGGTGTGTGTGTATGTATATATATATATATATATATATATATACATACACACACCTATATATTAATACTCGTGTTCCTTAATTGTATGACCATTATCATTTTGCAACACCCTCTGGTTAAAAATGAGATCGTTCATAATGAAATGCAAAAATGTAAATCCTGATGATCTGGTGTTACTTATCCACCAAATTCTTATTTCTTGTTTCGTGTTGTCATCTCAGCTAAATAATGGACCATTCTGTTTTTATTATAAAGAAAGGGAAGAAAAAAGACATGCTACGCAGAAAAAAATATAAGAAAGAAAGTAGGAGAAAGATAGAGAGAGCGGGGGAGCATGTAGAAGTGATAATGCTAATCTGTTTCAATTGAACATAATGAAAAGATGAAAAAAAAGTGAGAGAGAGTTAAGTCAAGATTATTATGCTGTTTATATACTGAACAAATTGACAATAGCTCTTAAGTAAACATATCAAACATAATAATCAAATTATCATACTGTGGTACATCCACAGGCCATGCTAGTATATATATATATATATATATATATTGGGAGAATATGTGCTTAATTGAAGTCGTACCTAATTTTGAAAGTTAATTAATTCATTATTAATTACCTTTCAAAATTAGGTACGACTTCAATTAAGCACATATTCTCCCAAAAATTGTCGGCTAAAAAAAAAGCCATATCATAAACACATCGCTTGTGTATTTACTTCTCATATATATATATATATATATATATATATATATATATATATATATGTCCTGGTTACCATTTCTTTTTTAATCTTTTTTTTTTATGTCCTCAAAAATGAATAGAAAATAACCAAATTTATATAAACCTGTTGTTTCATTTTTGCTATTTTTAAAGAAAGACCAAAGTTGTTTCACTAGATTTGCCTTTTTTTCTTGTATTTTTTTTTCAATAGATATTATATATATATATATATATATATATATATATATATATATATATATTATCAGAAATAGATATCCACAGTAGAAAATGACCAACCCAGAACAATTAATAAGATGAGTATAAAGCACCAACAAAATAACTTTAAAAAAAATTTTTTTATCCAACCTGTTTAGATTTTGATATTTTCAAAATATTAAGTTGAACTTATTAATTGTTAAATATGCATTTCTAGATTACATTTGGCTGTTAAGATGTTTTGTTACAAGAAATAGTTTTATTTAAAAGGAACTATATACAAAGGTGTTTTGTTGAGTTTGTTTGTTTGTTTTTTTCCTACCATAACCATATCTCGTAAATATGACGTTTTTTGATGTTTATTTTTAAAAATTTCATTTTAAGCCTGTCAGTTTGTTACACGAGTGGTACTTTCACCCCCCCCCACTGTAGCACCGGGTGCAGTAGAGATCTCGCTCAAATGGCATGCCAGAGGGTAAATTTATTCTTGGTAGTTCAGGGCTACAAAGGGTTAAAGACTAAGAAAATTGTCAGAGTTGATTGTTTTATGTGTGTGTATATACAATATATATATATAGGAAGCATGTGGTGTAATGGTTAAAGTCATGGGAAATGGACTCATCGCCCCGAGTTCAAATCCTGGACGTGGTAATTGCATTTCACTTGGGAAAGGTATGAATCCTACTCTCCCTCCAGCTATGGGTAAATAGTAGGGCAGACTGGGCTCTTTAACCTTGGTTAGGCAAGCGGTCTAGGAGAAGAAAAACTCTGAATTCAAACCTGTTAAACTCCACTTAAGAAATTGATCTTGTGTCACATCCTGCTCGTGCGGAGGGGCTGGTAAATATATATATATATATATATTATATATGTTAATATTCTTTTAGCCATTTTAATCTTTTGACCTCTATAAAGCTTGATATTTCTAGTTCAAGGAGATTTATGTCAGATATTAACAATAAAAGATTTAATATAATGACCATTCACGGTCTTAATGAGATGATAACATTAAACTGTATTTTGTGCTTGTTATTTATTTGTTTATTGTGATCTTTGGGGTGGTGGGGGTACAGGGTATCTGAATGTCTAGATTTCAATGGTTGTGAAATTCTGAATGTGAAAGTAACCAATAAAATTTGAATACATTCCTTTCATTTATTGATTTGTGAAAGAAAATGAAAATTGGATCATCGGATTGATTTAAGGGGCCAGTTTAGCTCAGTCAGTAGAGCACCCGCCTAGGGATCACAAGGTTTTTCGTTCGATACCGGTCCCCACCAACTCGGCGCATGAGTAGCACAGATTGCTTACCGCACTTTAACTTGGACTAATAGCTTGGTATACATAAGAAAGCAATATTTGGAAATTAGTAAAATATGCCGACTATAATTTGCCAGCCTTTCTTTTTTTTTTTTTTTTTTTCTTTTTTTTCTTTTTTTTCTTTTTTTTTCTTTTTTTTTTTTTTTTTTTTTTTCTTTTTTTCTTTTCTTTTTTTTCTTTTTTCTTTTTTTCTTTTTTTTTTTTTTTTCTTTTTTCTTTTTTTCTTTTTCTTTTTTCTTTTTTTTCTTTTTTTTTTTTCTTTCTTCTTTTTTCTTTTTTTCTTTTTTTTTTCTTTTTTCCTTCTTTTTTTTTCTTTGTATTGTATCCATCTTGTTTTAGTTTTGTGAAATCTGTTTAGCTCAGTTGGTAGAGCACCCACCTAGGAACCGCAAGGTCCACACTGACTCAGTGTACGAACAGTACAGATTGTGCGGTAAAGTGAGGAGCTAATGGTAGGTGTAGCACTCCACATCAGCAAAAATAATCTCTCTGGTCTAGTGCTAGTGAAAAGGGGGATAGACTCCCTCGTTGTCCGGTTGATACCAACAATAGGCCATTCCGCCAACTTTACTTTGTTGAATCTAAAATCAATAGGTTTTCTTTTATTATTATTTCTTTTTATTTAACAATTCTTAAAAAAACTTTTTTCTTTTTACCAAAATCCCTTAAGTATATTAAGCATAAAAAAAGGGGGATTTCTAGTTTGATAAAAAGTTTATAAAAAGACGAGGGAGTCTATCCCCTTTTCACAAAGAGATTGTTTTGGTGTCTGAGGTAGAGTGCCACATTTAGCATCAGCTCCTCACTTTACCACACAGATCCCTGTGCTACTCATACGCTGAGTTGTCTAGGGCCAGTATTGAACCTGGAACCTTGTGGTTCCTAGTTGGACGCTCTACCGACTGAGCTAAACTGACCCTTTGCAATTGATTATAAATATGATTTCACAAACTGACATTAGATATAATTCAAAAAAGACAAAAGAGAATGAAATCAAACTTTAAATGCCATTTGTTTGTGTAGGTGATAATAAATATATTAGAAACAAAGTATTGTTTAGTAGTGGAGTGAACACAATGTTAATTATCATTAAATGTGATGTGACAATTAATTGTCACATGTTAATAAAAGCTAATTAGCTGAAATTGTTTGATAATTAACATAATTAATTGTGGTTATTTCCTATAAGTCTAACATGATCAAATGGGAACCACTCTTGACTGATAAATTATTTATTTATTTTCTCATTAAATTAACCCTAACCCTAACCTCGTCTTCTTTTTTCCTAGTAGATCAATAAATAAAGAAATAATTTATCAGTCAAGAGTGGTTCCCCTTTGATCATGTTAGACTTATAGGAAATAACCTTAATTGTTCCTTTTTTCTAAGATAAACTCTTGATCAAGATTTAATGACAATGATTGTCATGAGATATAGAAATAAATCGGACCATATGACCTTAAGACACCCCTTTTTTTATCTCAATTAAGAAAGGACATGTTTTTCATTTACACCGTCAATATACGGTTGTTTTAACAGACGATTTTTAGATTTTTATTTTTAAAAATTTTAAAACTAACCCTAAACCCTAACAAACAACCGGATATTGACAGTGTAAATGAAAAAAAAAAAATTGCCTAATGAAACAAAATCGAAGAGGGGTGCCTTAAGGTAATATGGTCCATAAATTCCATTTGAAATTAAACTTAGATGATCATATTGAAAAACACTTAATAATTTTTTTCCACCCACATACTATTTTTTTTTATTTTTATGTTTTTTTTTCTTAATTAGAAATGCAGCTATGACAAGTATTTTTATACTTTATCTACCACTGCCATCTGCAATAGAGCGTGGTGAAATGGTTGACAAGCTAGTATAATATCGCTGATCCTTTACTACTGAAAAGAAATGTATTCATTTAATTCATTTCTCTTTTTTTAAAAATCTGAACCATTTTCTAAGAGCTGACGATCTCTCGGGCGTTTTCGAGAGCGTGTCCGGCATTTTGATCGTTGGGTGGTTTGGGGCACTCTGGTAGATAAAGGGTTAAAGGCTATTCCAAATATCTAAACCTATTTTTATTGTTGTTGATCCCAATTTAAATAACCTTACTCAATTCATCTGCCTTAGACAACAAAGAGGGGCAAATGAGATCCAAGGGAGATAACTTCTATTGCTTTATCTTAACATTTTAACCGTCTGTAAGTTTATAAAATAAGTTACAGTCTCATTGTTAGTGCTCATTGAAGTTGTTCGTTGGGGTGACCTAATGTCGGTATCAGCCATACAGCGAGGGAGTCTATCCCCTTTTCACTAGCGCTCGACCAAGGAGATTATTTTAGCGTCTGATGTGGAGCGCCACACCTACCATCAGCTCCACTTTACCGCACAGATCCCTGTGCTATATCATATGCTGAGTTGGCAAGGGCCGGTATCGAACCAGGAACCTTGTGATTCCTAGCCAAACGCTCTACCAACTGAGCTAAAAAAGGTCTTTATGTAATTAAATGCTGCTTTTTTTTTTAATTTTTATTTTGATCAAGTCACCAGCTGCTGAAAAGAAAATTGTAGTTATTCATATACAGTGAATATTGTGGATTTTACAAGAGTAAAATTGAAAGATGGGTTAATTGCTCTTGGGTTTTTTTTAAAATTTTTATTTTGATGGCACAATTTCTGCCTTTAAGTGTTTTAATTTTCTCTGTTTTTTTTTTAGAGCCATTCGTTAAGCATTCTCATTAATGAGGGAAAATTTGTTTGTCTCTCCTCTACAAACAGCTAAATGATTTTAATAAAAGAACTCAAAAAATATTTGGTATTTATCTGTATAGGATGTGCTAGACAGGTGGTTGGAGAGGCTCCCTCCGATCAATCGGCTGGTCACGTCAAGACCTGGGGCTACCAATTTGAATATCCTAATTGTATTAAGAGTCGTGTAGTTTGTGACAAGGGAGATAAACTTACAACAATTTACTATTAACAATGATAAATGTCTGAAAAATAATATGGACTTTTAATCTTCACGTGGGGATTAATATAAGATGTACACAAGTTATGAGTGTATAAAACGAAAATTAAAGTTTAGTAAAAAAGATAAATAAAAATAAAAGGCCTAGATATTTAGGAATCCTTTTTTTATATACATAGTAAAAACAGCTGAATGGTTAATTTTGTGTGTGTGTGTGTTTCTATCAAGTTTTCATAGATGGCATACTAGGTCATAAAACTCTTTATAGATGGTCAACATTTAATCTCAACTCTAAATAATGGAGAGTTCTACTACGTATGTATACAATCACAACTCCTATTTATCTTCCATCCCTCATTATATATATATATATATATATATATATATATATATATATATATGTGTGTGAATTTCAACCCATAAAATAACCTTTTAATATTGTCTTGCAGTTTATAAAGAATTGACATTTGAGACATTCAAATAAGTTAATTTAAAAAAAATGTTTTAACTGGTTTATTCTTTGGTTTTATTCACAGGAAATATCTTTTGTTACATCGCATTGTGTGAAGTCCTCTTTTACTTACAAGAGTAAAATTGAAAGATGGGTTAATTGCTCTTGGGGTTTGTTTTTTTTCTTTTTTATTTTGATGACGGAATTTCTGCCTTAAGTGTTTTAATTTTCTCTATTGTTTTTTTTTTCGAGCCATTTGTTAAGCATTCTTATTAATGAGGGAAAATTTTGTTTGTCTCTCCTCTACAAACAGCCAAATGATTTTAATAAAAGAACTCAAAAAAATATTTGGTATTTATCTGTATAGGATGTGCTAGACAGGTGGTTGGAGAGGCTCCCTCCGATCAATCGGCTGGTCACATCAAGCCCTAGCAATTTGAAATTGTTTGAAAAATAAATGGTACAGATTTCTTTTATTGTTATTATAATAATTTTGAGTATTGTCCTTTTAACTTGTGGTGATGGTTACTTTAGCTTGTACTGACATGTAGTTTCGTTTTTGTGTTTTTTTTCTCTCTAGAATTTATGATTGTAGAAGCCCAATTTGAAGACAAAGATAGTGTAAGATTGAAAAGGTATTAAGGTTAATTATAGTTGGTTGGTTGGCTGGCTTAGAGGCCTTCCAACGTGGATACATATCAGTACCAACAATATTCCGACAAGGGTGTAAAATGTAACAACGGAATTTAATGAGCACGTGGAGAAAATACATATAACAGGAATACATAATGATATAAGATACATAAGCAACACATATAGGAAATAGGATACAATATAGCAGTTAGAAGCATACAGAAAGTAGGACTGCGTCCTGTAGAAGTAATGTCACTTACTAAAAACAGGGTGGATGGCGAAAGCCACCCATATGATAGGGTGTAGACACGAACGTCTAATCCATCTGTTGGTTGGAGTCCCAGAGACAAAGAGAAAGATTCAAACCTGGCGCTTCCCTAATTAAATAGTCAGGGACGCCTAACGGTCAAACCTTGAAACAAAGGAAGATAACTCTTCCAGCCCAAACAAGGGCAGACAATCGCTACAATAGCAATTAAGCTGTAACTCGTATAAGATTTCTGCTTTGGCACAGTACAGAATGGTGGTTTATTTATCTAACCACCATAGTCCCACTAAAGTCATCAGCCAATCAGGACTCAGGGAATGGTATCACCCTTATGCAAATATGAAATATTCCTGAGTGCCATATATACCAGCTGCTTCATGTAAAATTAACTCAGACTTTGCTGGTTGTTCAACAGCAGACTGATTTACTTCAATGGCATTGACTCACTCACTTCAATAATGACAGGGAATAGAATCATAAATGGTAGTGAGATTTAATTCATCAAAAGGTTTTATTCTCATTTAATGAAAAAAAAAAAAAAAAAAAAAATAATAAAAAAAGCTCTGTAAAGCATTCAACCATAGTAACTGTCATTTTATTCTTATTAAAAACTTATTTTAAAAAAAATAAATAAATAAAAGTAAAATGAACATTTAAAAAAAAATATATATATATTTTTAAAAAGTAATTGGTAATTTGCTTGAAGCATTGTTAAGTATGTTCTGATATATTAATGATTTGAAGGCAATTACAATGCCTATAAAAACAAAAATGTTATTTTTAAAATTAAAAAACCAAAAAAAAACTGCACCCATCTCATTTAATTGACAAGAAATAAGTTTTCTTTTTCTTAAAAAAAAAAAAAAGTTTTAGATTTTTCTTCATCTTAGAATTAGCAGCCAGATGAAATGTTCAGTTTTTGGAGGAGGATGGGGGTTTGGGGGCATCCCACCCAGCTGTACCTTCCCATTGCATCCACAAAGGATCATAGTTAGTTGCTGATGCTTGACAATGTGCCTTAAGAAAGAAATATTCATGGAACAAACCAGATGACATGAATATAATTGAACTCACCAATTGAATAAAGGGAGGCTACTCTGCTGAAAGGTCCATTATATCATATAAGTGGATTTCTAGTTTCAGGGCCAAACTCTTAATATGAATTAATCTTCTCTCTTTATTCCTCAGTCTTGATGAGAAATTATTGCATTTCATGTATAACTCAAAGAAAAAAAAATTAGGGCTACCAATTTGAATATCCTAATTGTATTAAGAGTCGTATAGTTTGTGACAAAGGAGATAAACTTACAACAATTTACTATTAACAATAAATGTCTGAAAAATAATATGGACTTTTAATCTTCACCTGGGGATTAATATAACATGTACACAAGTTGTGAGTGTATAAAACGAAAATTAAAGTTTAGTAAAAAAGATAAATAAAAATAAAAGGCCTAGATATTTAGCAATCCTTTTTTTATATTCATAGTAAAAACAGCTGAATGGTTAATTTTGTGTGTGTGTGTTTTCTATCAAGTTTTCATAGATGGCATATTAGGTCATAAAACTCTTTATAGATGGTCAGCATTTAATCTCAACTCTAAATAGTGGAGAGTTCTACTACGTATGTATACAATCACAACTCCTATTTATCTTCCATCCCTCATTATATATATATATATATATATATATAATATAATAATGAATTTCAACCCATAAAATAACCTTTTAATATTGTCTTGCAGTTTATAAAGAATTGACATTTGAGACATTCAAATAAGTTAATTTAAAAAAATGTTTTAACTGGTTTATTTTTGGTTTTATTCACAGGAAATATCTTTTGTTACATCGCATTGTGTGAAGTCCTCTCTTATTCTCCCCCTTATTCAATATAGCCTGGCTCTAAAATCAAAAGAAAACAGAAAAACAAAACTTTAGTAGAACTGTCGTTTTTAGAAATGTCATTGAATAAAAAAAAAAAAAGATTCTTTTAAACACATTTGTGTTTATAATTTATGGAGGTGTGTGGTGTAATAGATACCATCATAGGAAATGGATATGACAAACAGAGTTCAAATCTTGGACGAGGCTGTTTAAATTTCACATAATGGGATATGAATCCAGCATTTTGATTGTTGCTCGGTTTGTGCTATTGTAGATAAAGGGTTAATAAAGTCTTCTAGTTTATTTTTATTTTTGTTACTCTTCATGTGTATCAGTTTTATAATTTTGATATTCAATATTGAAATGAATAACAATTACTCTTATCCTAAAGTGCATTTCTCGTGTCTAATTTGATTTTCTTTTTCTTCTTGTCACAAAACAGGTTCAAGAAGGTTCTCCAGGCTTCAAGGCAGGATTGGAAGCATTTTTTGATTTTATTGTTGCCATTGACAATACAAGACTTGTAAGTTTTTTTTTTTGTTGTTTTTTTTTTTCTCTTATTTATTTATTTTGTTTATATCTACTGCACTTGATTTGTCTTGCATGTTGGGGGTAGACATGTTAAATTTCTCGTATGTGAATTGAACACTGTGAATACAATAAATAAAATTAAAAAAATGTTTAGTACTGTTCAGTTTGTATCAAATAAAAGAAGTTGATATAATTAAATCTATACATTTAATGTCAAAGGGGGATACAGTAAAATGGATCAGTTCTACAGAAAATCATCTAGAATTGGATGTGGTTACCAATTATCGGTAATGGTTGGTGCTAAGGAGCATATTTAGTCATGGCCCCACTTCTTCATCTTTGTTATATACAAAACGTTTTGGCTGATGTTCCCTCTGGTCTTCTTCAGGTGTTTCTTGTCAAACTTGGGAACCTTCACAGAACTTAGAACTGAACCGTCATTTAATCCATTGGGGTAGATTGTTCTCATTTTGTTAACCATGATCGGGTACAAGTATTAAGCTATATTAAGTATTCTGTTATTTTCACCTGTAGTCAGGATTGAACCTGCAACCTCCAGATGATTGTCACTTAGAACTGTATTAACTGAACACCTATATCTGTTATGCCATGTGTCCTATTGGACAATTCAGAGTGAAAGAAGGCCGGAGGGCATGTTGGCCAAAATGTTGTGTATATAACAATAAAAATAAAGACAACAGTCTGAAAAATCTAAATGATACAAATTATCCAGCCTCATTCTCTAAAATTTAAAAAGAAAATATCTTGTTAGAGTTTTGAGACAGTTCAAAACTAGAATCATAAAGTGATGAAAATATCAAGAAAAGACTTTTCAGATGACGTTTTTAGATGATTACTAGCTGAGTATTTAAACTCAGCCCGGGGAGCTCTCTCTCTCTCTCTCTCTCTCTCTCTCTCTCTCTCTCTCTCTCTTCATCCACAAAGATGGACTAGACATGTGGTGTCTCTGTCATCCACAAAGATGGACTAGACATGTGGTGTCTCTGTCATCCACAAAGATGGACTAGACATGTGGTGTCTCTGTCGTCCACAAAGATGGACTAGACATGTGGTGTCTCTGTCGTCCACAAAGATGGACTAGACATGTGGTGTCTCTGTCGTCCACAAAGATGGACTAGACATGTGGTGTCTCTGTCATCCATTAAGTGACTCTTAGCAATATGGGATGTTACCATCAATTGTGAGAGAAAGAGAAAAAATGTGCCATTCTAAGTATTTTCTTTCATCATAGCATCTATCACAATAAAAAAGCAACTTTCTTGGCAATGCCCATTTCTTCTTCATGTCACAATTTCCCTGTTTGGACTGGGTTACATGTACTGATATTTACCAACCCCTCCGCATGGATAGGATGCGACGCAAGGTCAATTTCTTAAGCTGAGTTTAACAGGTTTAAATTTTAAAATTACCCATAGCTGAAGGGAGAGTAGTTGGATGCATACCTTTCCCAATGGTATTAGTACTATGTGAAATGCAAACAGCCTCTTCCGCATGGATAGGATGTGACGCAAAGTCAATTTCTTAAGCTGAGTTTAACAGGTTTAAATTTTAAAATTACCCATAGCTGAAGGGAGAGTAGTTGGATGCATACCTTTCCCAATGGTATTAGTACTATGTGAAATGTAAACAGCCTAAACAAAGTCAACGAATTTTTTAAGAGCTTCCTAACATACCTATATGATTGTCCCAACCCTATTGCCCTTATGGCACATCCCCAACCCATTTAATTATGTGCTAGAAGGCGGTGGCTGAGGGTCTTCATGTCATGGGAATAACATTAAAGTCTATCTGATGGTGAGGTTCCACTTCTGGAGGTTTGGGGAATGTGGAGTACCCCTTTATCACCATTACTCCCAGGTCCACTCTGACACAGTGGTAGTACCTGTTATGGTTTCATCTATGGGTTAAATAGAAAAAAATGAGTTTTAAAAAAATTACCCATCAAGAATAAATAAATCCAAAACATCTTCAGCATAAAATGACCCAACAAGGGTTGACATGCCGTAAAATCCAACCAACCAACCAACCAGTCATTAGCTAACTATTGTTGTTGATTTATGAAATTGTTCACATTGGTATGTGTGTCTAATTTACATAACCTGAATGAAGTAAATGCCTAATTTACATAACCTGAATGAAGTAAATGTCTAATTTACATAATCTGAATCAAATAATAGTCTAATTTACATAACCTGAATGAAGATGGTCACTTGAAAAAGGATTGGTAACATTCTCATTTTGCCTTTTCTTTTCTTTCTGCTCTGAAAATTATAAGAAATGTGTTCTCTGTAGTTTGGGCTACAATGATAATTTAAGTGTTTTTTATTTATTTATTTATTGTGTATATTGTTTTTCACTTCTTTCCTGAACAACCTTTCATATGTCTACAAGAGAGTAATGGGGTAGGTTGGGGTGGGGTCGTACCCTTAAACTTCTGGATGATATTAATGAAACTTGTTGGAGCAGTAATTTATTTGTTCACTGCTCTATATTGTTCTTCTTATATATGCAGGCTACAAGTGAGTTTGATTTACAAAGTTTATTTCCCCCCCCCCCAAAAAAAAGGATTTATTTGCAGCACACACATACACACACACACACACCACACACACTCTGTTTACTTATTTTTATTTGGCAAAATTTTCTCATCCTTTGCATTTTTTTTTTTTTTTTTTTTTTGCTTCTTAAAGAATAGATTACATAGAAATTAAGGGCTAAATCAAACTTAACGGACCTAAATTCCACCATCGTATGTCACACCACCGAAAGAAAAAGAAATACCAAAAATCAGGGAATTAACTGAATTTAATGAAATTATCAGTGTTGATATATTAATGAATAAAATATATAATGCACCAGTTACTTTATTTAAAGACTTTAAAAAATTTTTCAGGTCAGTTAATTTGAACCACATATCTTTGAGGTGTAACACAGATTCTCAAAGATATGTGGTTCAAAGTTAACTGACCTGATATATATATAATCCAAAAGTCCAGAGAAGAAATCTTCCTTATGACACAAGAGTTTTATTTAAACAAAACCAATTCGCAGTTTGAGAGCTCAATGTGTGCTCTTAATGTTAGTCACAGAGCAATGAGTCTGGAGATTTAGACTATTTGTCTAAACTCCCTGAAATTGCCTATAATGCTAAATCTCTAAGTTTTTTGTTATTTCTTTACACATATATATATATATAGAAATGGTTAGAACTGAAGACCTTTTCATTCATCTCATCAGGAAAAAATCGATGCTATTTATTCTTTGCAGTTAAAAAGGAGTTCATTATACTAAGATCAAAATAAAAACATTTAAAAAAGAATAAAATAAATGCTTCAATTTGTTTAATACAGAGGAGAGTTAAGAGTAGGGAGGAAAAAAAGAAATTAAATATTTCCAAGTATTTCAAGTGTTTTATAAAATTCCTTCTGCCAGTTTACAGACCATGATCAAGGCAGATTCTAAATAATTTAAAGTGGATGAATCTGTCCCAATGGAAAGAACTGGCTACACAAGAACTGGGTTTGTCGATGACATGTTGACCAATGGTCAGTTAAAGGACACTTGGTTTTTCCTTGTCAAATTTTATCTGGGAAATGTTGGTTAATGCATATCTCTAAATAGAGACTAGTTTGCCCTACATAACCAGCAGTGCAATGATATTTGAATTTATAAATGGCAATGGGTTGCATAATCACTTTGCCTTGTATAGTATACCTATGCAAAGATGCTGATAGGTATGCATCCTGCGTCACTGATGCAGAAAAATCATATCTATGCATCCCAGTGTTTTTTGTTTTTTTCCCCACCATTTCCAGCCAACTGTAAATACATTTCAATATTTTCTTGGAAAGGAATTATATTGTATGGGGGTACAAGGTAGTTGTTCATAGATAAAATAGATATCTTTTTGAAAAGATAGAAATGCAGTTCTGGTATCATAGATGAGACACAGCAGAGTAAAAATTACTAACACACACACGCACACACACACACACACACACACACACACACACACACACACACATATATCTCTTTTTACAAAAACTTCTTCACGTATTTATAAGAAAATTTCAAACAAATTCAACTAAAAGATGGTTTTCACTGAACAATGAATTCGCCACTTCTAATGCATTTCTCTGTTGTCCAGATTATTGTGGCTTGTCAAACACTCAGAAAATTTTTAAATTTTCTAAAAACAATTTCTCTCACAAGAAATTTTCTCCTGACAATGACCCAAGGTTGAAACTAGTTGAGAACAATAAAAAAAATAAATAACATAAAAGAAACATTCTTGTTTTGTCTTATCACTCTTTGTTCACCTTATATATATATATATATATATATATATATATATATATAGTCATCCACACCCAACTGACTTTTCACCAGCCCAGTTCATTAACCTCTCAGTCATCGACAGCTGCCATTAAGGAGCGGTCTTTTAACTGTTAAATGCATACATCTGTGTATATATATTTTTTTTACTATCACCAGAGAGATCAAATCTGTAAACAACAGATGATCATTGCTTTATGTTGGCAGTGAAAGTCAATTAAAATCACTCCTAGAGAGCTCTACCAGGTTCTGGTAGCATATATATTGTGTGCCTGATATTGTTGTGAAATGTTTTCAGGTCCATAGGGTTTTCAACAGAAAATAATTTTAACAATTCTTTGAATGGAACCATTGAATCTTTTTTTATTGACATTGATTTATTTCATTTAAAGAGTTTGAAGGATGTGAAAACATTTGCTAAAAATTATTTATTCAGAGTTTTCATTTCCACTTCCTGTTCAATTTGTACTCATTTCTCTGATAACCATTTTGAATTTTCAGAACCAGGATAATGACACTTTGAAAGAATTACTCAAGAAAAATGTAGAGAAGTCAGTGAAAATGACGGTTTATAGTAGTAAAAGTCAATCTGTTCGAGAAGTGACCATTACACCAAGCCACACATGGGGAGGGCAAGGATTGCTTGGAGTCAGTATACGGTAAGGATTCTCTTCAAATATTTCTGATTGATCTTTGTCAAGCACCTATA
This sequence comes from Doryteuthis pealeii, assembly GCA_023376005.1. NCBI lineage: Eukaryota > Metazoa > Mollusca > Cephalopoda > Myopsida > Loliginidae > Doryteuthis > Doryteuthis pealeii. Next base: position 47,363,403 of record CM042165.1, on the reverse strand, counting down.
TGATTGCCCCAACCCTATTGCCCTTATGGCAATCCCCAACCCTTTTTATTATATGGGTGCTAGAAGGCGGTGGCTGAGGGTCTACATGTCCTGGGAATGACATTAAACTCTAGCTGATAGTTAGGTTCCAATTCTGGAGGTTTGGGGAATGTGGAGCACCCTTTCATCACCATTGCTCCTTGGTTCACTCTGATCCAGAGTGGTAGTACCTGTTGAGTATCCATTAAGAATGACTTTATTTCAAAACTTTGTCGGCATTAAATGATCCACTGAGGTTGATATGCCACAAAACGAAACAAACCAAACCAATGATTGATCTTTGAAAAATATTAGGATATTAATTTGTTTAAATGATGTTTTTGTTTTGGTTTTAAATTTAAAAACAAAGAAATTATATTTATTTTGATTAATTTTACCTAGAAATTATTACAGTGTGTGGAGATTTTTTAATTTTAAAAAAGATTTTTTTTAATGAATTTTAAAAAAATAAATTTGGAGTGGAGTCTGAGGATAGATAGAGACTTGATTCCTTCCCCCTCTCCATTAACTAATCTACTAGGTGTCTGAAAAATTATTCTTCTGATATTTATTTATTTTTGTAAATGTTTATATGTAAAGGATAGAAATCATTTGCAAATATGACGTACGGCTGAAAAGTTCATAGGCTGACCAAGATACACTCATGGAATGTGACTAAATAAGGTTTATTTTTCAACATAGTTCCTCCCTTGAAGTCCATACACTTCTTCTTCTATTGGCGTTACATGGCTTGGATCCCATTGGTCAAAAAAATCAATTTCCTAGGCTGACCAGGATACACTCATGGAATGTGACCAAATCAGGTTTATTTTTCAACATAGTCCCCATTACAATCTACATACAGTGTTGCAGTGCTTGGATCCCATTGGTCAAAAAAGTCAATTTCCTAGGCCGACCAAGATACTCTCATGGAATGTGACCAAATCAGGTTTATTTTTCAACATAGTCCCCATTACAATCCACACACAGTGTTGCAGTGCTTGGATCCCATTGGTCAAAAAAGTCAATTTCCTAGGCTAACTCTCATGGAATGTGACCAAATCAGGTTTATTTTTTAACATAGTCCCATTACAATCTACACAGTGTTGCAGTGCTTGAATCCCATTGGTCAAAAAAGTCAAAATCCTAGGCTGACCAACTCTCATGGAATGTGACCAAATCAGGTTTATTTTTCAACATAGTCCCCATTACAGTCCACACACAGTGTTGCAGTGCTTGGATCCCATTGGTCAAAAAAATCAAAATTTCCTAGGCTGACCAGATACTCTCATGGAATGTGACCAAATCAGGTTTATTTTTCAACATAGTCCCCATTACAGTCCACAGAGTGTTGCAGTGCTTGATCCCATTGGTAAAAAAAGTCAATTTCCTAGGCCGACCAAGAAACTCTCATGGAATGTGGCCAAATCCGGTTTATTTTTCAACATAGTCCCCATTACAGTCCACACACAGTGTTGCAGTGCTTGGATCCCATTGGTCAAAAAAAAAAAAAAAGTCATCATCATATCAACTTTTCACCCCCCCACCCCCCCACTTCAAATATATGATTTGTGTTTTTATCTACTTACTGGATGTTGATCCAGGTGGCAATGTAAAAGGAGTTCCTAAAGACACTGGATTCGGTGCACTTGCTGCTGCCGCCACTGCATCAATTGGATTGTTTAGAACGGGCACACCTGAAGTAAAGTTGGTTGAGTGGCCTATTTTCTGTATAAGCCAGACAGCGAGGGAGTCTATTCTCTTTTTGCTAGCCCTAGACCAGGGAGATTTGTGCTGTGGTTGATGTGCCACACCTACTGTCAGTGTTACCGCTCAGATCAGATTACCCAAGCTAAGCTTCTCATACGCTCAGTTGATGGGAACTGGTATCAAACTCAGAACCTTAGGATTGCAAGGCGGGTGCTCTACCAATTGAGTTAAACCGCCTCTGTAGATACACCTTTAAAAAAAAAAAAAAAAAAAAAAAATGTCATCATATAAACTTTTCAGCCCCCCCCCCCACACACACACTTTCATAGATAAGTGATTATTTAAAATATGTGGATTTTTTAAAAATGATTTAAATTTATGAATGAATATCTTCTATTCCTACAAATTTATGAATGAATATCTTCTATTCCTACAAAGTTGTTGAAAGTCTCTGTGAATAAAGATTGTTAATGACTTTTCCTCTTTTTTTTCTTCTTCAGGTTCTGCTCATTTGAAGGTGCTAATGAGAATGTATGGCACATTCTGGTAAGTTTCTATACTTCTTTCCTTTTTATAGAAAAATCGGACCATATGACCTTTAGGCACCCCTTTTGTGATTTCGATTCGTGGGGACATTTTTTCCATTTTTTAAAGTCGTCGGGGCGGCCCAATGTCTGTATCAGCCAATCAGCGAGGGAGTCTATCCCCTTTTCACTAGCGCTAGACCAAGGAGATTATCTTAGCGTCTGAGGTGGAGCGCCACACCTACCATCAGCTCCTTACTTTACCACACAAATCCCTGTGCTACTCATACGCTGAGTCGGAGAGGGCCGGTATCGAACTAGGAACCTTGTGGTTTCTAGCCAAACGCTCTACCAGACTGAGCTAACCCGGCTGGTGAAATTATTTACAGATGATTTTTAGTTTAAAAAAAATTTATAAACCTAATCCCTAACAAACAACCGGATTTTTACAGTGTAAATGAGAAAAATGTCCCCACGAGTCGAGATCGCAGAAGGGGTGCCTTAAGGTCATATGGTCCGAAAAATCAACCTTTTTAATAGTTAAAGTCAGAAAACAGCACAGCTCCTGACTTTCAGAAACATTTTTTACGCTCAGAGCTGCTGAAGCATGGAACAAACTACCTTCATCAGTTGTTAGGTGCTGAGGCACTGCATCCTTCAAAGCCTCCATGCTTCCTGTAATTTGACAACACTATACCTGATATCCCCCCCACCATACTCACGTGCAAATATATATCATGACGTGTACACCGTTCATTTTTCTGACATTTGTATATTATTCTATGTGCTATACATGCACGTTTGATGAATTGTAGTGCACTTGAGCACTGTACACAATAATTTCCTTATTATTTATATATTAATACTCTTGTTCCTTAATCTTCTGACTGTTATCATCCTGCAGCACCCTCTAGTTAAAAATGAGACTGTCCAGGATTGAATGCAAAATCTGGTGTTGATTAATCACAGAATTCTTATTTCTCATGAGTGTCGTCACCGTAGCTAAATAATGGACCATTCCGTTTTTATTAGAAAGAAAGAAAGAGATGGGGGAAAGATAGAGAGAGGGGGTGAGCACACATAATGCTAATCTGTTTCAGTCGAACATGATTGAAAAGAAAGGGGAAAAAAAAAAAAGAATGGGTTAAATCAAGATTATTATACTTTTTACATATTGAACTGTTTGCAATAGCTCTTCAGTAAACATCTCAAATGTTGTAATAATCAAATTATCATACTGTGGTAAAGGTATGAATCCTACTCTCCCTCCAGCTATGGGTAAATAGCAGGGCAGACTGGGTTCTTTAACCATGGCTAGGTAACCAGTCTAGGAGAAGGAAAACTCTGAATTCAAACCTGTTGAACTCCACTTAAGAAATTGACCTTGTGTCATATCTTGCTCGTGCGGGGGAGTTGGTGAATATATATACTGTGGTATATCCACAGGTCCTGCTAGGTCTGGTTATTGTTAAACCTATTTTGGCAATCTATTTGATATTGTTTGAAATTTTGTCTTTTTAACCTTCCTTCTCCTTTAGTCTAGTCTTTTATTGTCAAAATAATTTTTGTAGATTCACTTTGGTTTCATTTTTAAAAGATTCTATAAAATAGATTCACTTTGGTTTCATTTTTAAAAAGATTCTATAAAATAGTTTCACATTTTGTTTTTAAAATAGTGAACATCATTTTTATATAATGTAAAAGATGTTATAATTTTGAATTGAATTTTTTTAAGGAAAAAAAAGAAAGAAAACTTATGTAAAATATAGACTATATATCAAATATATGAGTTTCATTCAATAAATAAAGTGAATTTTGCCTAAGGAGTTGGCAATATGAAACACTGTTTACATTTGCACCTTTTTCAAGGAAATCAATAGTGATTGGTCTTTTCATGTTTCAGAAGAGGGTCAGCATGACCTTCTTTACCGACTACTGCATGCAGAACCTTTTTTTTTTTAACTGGAAAGTCAGTGCGCTTCCACTCCATGGTCCGTCTTTTCCATTCAGGCTCATAATGGCAGACCTATGTTTAACCCATTTGTAAATATATTTTTTATTAAAACACTCTTCTCCATACACATTGTTCCGTAAATTTCCCATGTTTTGCACTTCTTAACCATCAAAAATTTGATGACAGAACTCTGTTGTATTTGATTTGCCACTATTTTGAATAACTTCAAAACAAATGTTTTTGCCAAATTAAAATAATTTTTGGTATAAAATTTGGTTGGCATCTTTTGTGTTTGTGTTTATTTTACCTATATTAACTTTTTTTTTCTCTTATAATGATTCTTTTTTTAATCAATTTTCCAGGAGGTCCATCCTAATTCCCCTGCTGACTTGGCCAGTCTCAGGTCAAACACAGATTATATCATTGGAGCTGACTCTGTTCTTCATGAGGTAACACAAAAGATTTTCTTGGCAATTTTTTAGATTTAAAGAAATTCATAGATACTTATTACACTGGCCTGCATTAAGTGATATATGATCGCCATTTTATGCTGAATTTAGAAATACCATTCAGTGTGTTTAGTCAGGTCTGCTTTTTAAGATACTTCACAACAAGTTTTACATAATAATAACACTTATTTAAAAGCCTGTGGACTCTACTTGTCACAGCTATGATATTGTTGTATACATTTCAAGTAAGAGCTTGTATCTTTAAAATTTTATTTGATTAGAAAAAATGAGTATGATTTTTGGATTCAGTGTAAAAAAAAAAGATGCAGTGCTCCACCTCAGATGCAAAAACAATCTCCCTGGTCTAGCATTAGTGAAAAGGGGATTGACTTCCTCGCTGTCCGGTTAATACCGACAATAAGCTACTCGCTGATTTTACTTGCTTTTGTAAATTCTCATTTTAGCATGATTAAATTTTTTTTTTAAATATTTAAAAAAAATTTTTTGATTATTCGGACTATTGTCTTCATCTTTATTATTATCTACACTAGATAACAATAAAGATGAGGACAATAGTCTGAATAATCCAATTTATCATGCTCATCTCAAGAATTCAGATAAATATTTTTTTTTTTTTTCTAATCCAATCTTTTATTTGTACCCACAAACAAAGATTATAAATTGAATTTCTAATTATGGTGGACATTTTGTTTTACTATTCCTCCTCAAATTGAAAATTTATTTTCAAAGCAAATTTCAAAAATGAAGTCTACTGGAATTTTTTTGTTTAATAAAGTAATATATTTTTGGAACAAATTGCCTAATAAGATCAAAAACAGCAATAATATACAAAAATAAGATTAAATTAGATCATTTCAGAAATAATGGTAAGATTTAAGAGGACTTTTTTGAACTATTGAATAAATTACTTAACAGAATTTGATGTGTATATAGATATTGTATTGATATTGTATATTAGATACTACAAATCGTGTGCTTATTTTCATTTTAAAGACGAATTAAAATTAATCAAATTGATTATTTAAGGTCAAATTTTTGTTTTAGTCGAAAAGTAGTAACATAATGAACATCAGTAAAAAAGCAAAATAATATTACATATGTAATTTATTTTTAATACATTTAAACAATTAAATTCTGCTAAAAAAATGGCAGTGAAGATTTATGATACACTCAAAACAAATCTTTTTATAATAATTTTAAAACATTTCTAAAAGTTTCTTCTTAGAAATCAATAACAAAAAGCATTAAATACACTATATACAGAAAAGTTACTAACTTGTTGATATTTATTTAAATGTCATATTTTTTTTTCAAAACATGCAGTCCGTAAAACTTGCTCATCTTTAGAAGTGAAAACTTTTGTAGGGAAAAAAGTTTAGCGTGATATGCCAGCGTCTACAGGAGCTCATAAGTAACAATTAACTAAGTCAGATTGATAAACAAAAAATTACCAAAAATCAGGGAATTATCTGTTTTTGATAAAATTTTCAGTGTTGACTTATTAACCAACAAATTCTTTCTTTTAAATTACTGATTCAATGGAAATAAATCAAAATTCTTTAAAATAGATATTAACCATTTGTGTCACTCATATGCGCCTTGAGAAAACAATTTATATACCTAATCAATAGATAAAATTCATTTAAAATATGAAATGCTTAATTTTAAGTTTTAAATTTTATATTTTTATATTTTAAAAACAAATTAATTACTTAATAACAAGCCTACTTTAGTATTCAATAAAACTATGTGTAAAAAAAAAGTACTTTTAATAAACAACCACACAAAAAATGTAAATATGAACATATAATGAATGCAATTCCCTAACCTCCAGGTATAAAATAACCCGAGACAGTTTGATAAATATTTATATTCCTCTTTTTCAATTAAGTGTGATGATTTTAAATTGATAGGATTACCTTTTCTAAGGAAATAATCCTAAAATTGATATTAGTTTTGATTATTAACAGATTTTGTTTTTTTTTTTTTTTTTTTTTTTTTTCTAGTCTGAAGATTTGTTCTCATTGATTGAATCCCATGAAGGTAAACCTTTGAAGTTGTATGTTTACAACACAGAAACTGATAATTGTCGAGAAGTAACCATCACACCAAACAATGAATGGGGAGGTGAAGGAAGGTTAGTAGATAACTTTTTTTTTACTTTCTTTTTTCTTTTCTTTTCTTTTTTTCTTTCACTTTTTTTTTTTTTTTACTTTTCTTTTACTTTCTTTTTTTTTTTTACTTTTCTTTTACTTGTCCTTTTTTCTCTTTTCTTTTCCTTTTTTCTCTTTTTCTCTTTTTTCTTTTCCTTTTCTCTTTTTCTCTTTTTGTTTTTTCTTTTCTCTTTTTCTCTTTCTCTTTTTCTCTTTTGTTTTTCTTTTCTCTTTCTTTTTCTCTTTTTTTTCTCTTTTTCTCTTTCTCTTTCTCTTTTCTATTTTTCTATTTTTTTCTCTTTTTCTCTCTTTTCTCTTTCCTTGTCTTTTCTCTTTTTTCTCTGATTTTTTTTTTTAACTGTGTAAAATATATTGTTTTATGCATAGATGAAAAGACAATTCTATTCTCTGTATGTTTATGTTCCTAAACTTTGCATTCCTTTTTTTTCTTCCAGTCTTGGATGCGGCATCGGCTTTGGTTATTTGCACAGAATACCCAAACGTCAATTTCCCACTGAGCTGAATGAAACCCCAATAATCCCAGCAGCAGCAGCTGCAGCAACTACTGTTGCCTCAACACCTAAAAGTGCAGATGGTTTTTCAGAAGTAAGTCATGACTTGCAGTGCAAGAGAGGGTGGGCAGGGGGTTTCGCTGCTAAAATGCTACCCACAATGACATTTGAACTTGTCCTCTAGATTAAGAATCTCTAAGCAATGAAGAACTTAGATAATTTAATAAAAGGTAAAAAAAGAAAAAAAATTTTTTTTAAGTGTATCTGTGGGTATTGAAACCCAATCTCATGGTTTATAAAATGCAACAAAAGGATTTGACTTTCTGAATAATCTCAACCAACTGAATGTTCCTGGCAAAGATTTTTTTTTAAATTGGGACCTTATAACTTAAGGCACCCCTTTTTGATCTAATTAAGGACATGTTTTTCATTTACACCTTCAATATCCGGTTGTTTTAACAGACGATTTTTAGATTTTTCTTTTTTAATTATAAAACTAGCCCTAACGCTAACCCTAACCCCTAACAAACAACCGGATATTGATGGTGTAAATGAAAAACATGTCCTTTCTTAATCGAGATCAAAAAAGGGTGCCTTAAGGTTATATGGTCCAAAAATTGAATTTGATTCTAAATGACATATATATGGGAAATGAAGATTACCTTAAATTTGTAATGATGTTTAATATAACATATTTATTAACCCTCTGTCTACCACTGCCATCCACAATAACATGGTGAAATGGTTGACAAAGTGAGTATTGTATAGCTAATACTTTACTACTGAATAGAAATGTATTCATTTAATTCATTTCTCTCTCTCTTTATTTTTCTTTTTTCTAAACTCTAAACCATTTTCTAAGAGCTGATTTTGGGTGGTTCAGCATTTTGATTGTCAGGCAGTTTGGGCTGCTCTGGTAGTAAAGGGTTAAATAAACAAATCAATACATCAGGTATTTTTGCATCACCCCCCCCAGGTGATAATGAGTAGCCGCTTCTAGTGTTATAAGTAAATCTTCAGAATTTTGTCCATTCATTTTAACCCTTTATCTATTACTACTGCCACCACAATAGCCATGCCCCAAATGGTTGACAAAGCTAGTATTGTATAGCTGATCCTTTACTACTGAATAGAAATATATTCATTTAATTCATTTGTCTTTTTTCTTTTCTTTTTTTTTAAACTCTAAACCATTTTCTAAGAGCTAACAATCTAGGATGTTTTTCCAAGGATGCATTTTGATCGTCAAGGCAGTTTGGTAGATAAAGGGTTAATGTTCAAGTGAAATTCACTTAAAAAGATGCACAATGGCAAAGAAAAAAGAAAAAGGGTTGTGTTGGGTTAAAAACCAACATTTGTTTTTTTTGTTTTTTTTTTTTTTTGTTTTTTGTGAGGTTATTTTTAAAGGGGTCAAATTTTGCAAAATAGGAAAAAAAAAAAAAAAAAATTTTTATCCTACCAGTTTAAAATTGAAATTTCCTACAAAATGAGGGGAAGTAACTAATGTAATTAATTAAAAGTTGTCTCCCTTGAAGTTTTTTTTTTTTTTTTTTAAAATATGGGAGGTTAAGTTACAAAGATGTTTTAATACTTTTATTTAATGTTTTCGGCGGTCTCAGCATTTTGATTGTCAAGCGATTTGGGACGTTCTAGTAGATAGTTACTGTTATTTAAAAAAAATTTTTTTAATGAAAAGTCAATTTTCACTTTCTCCTATAGTTCAATACTTGTACTTTGAGCCTTGGTAATCTGAACATTAGCTACATAAATGAGAGTAACCTCCCCTTGTTTGTATCATAAAATGTGTACTTAATAACAATTAAGTTCATTTCAAATAATGCACAAGCACAATTAAGAACACATTTTATGATATTTTCTTGTTAAAATATGCAGTTCTCTCATTTATGTAGCTAATATTCAGATTACCTAAACCTTTTTGACACTTATTGCATGGAAAAAACAAAAAAATGTTAATAGTCAGATTTTAATGATTTAAAAAATTTTCATTTGTAATTATTTCGTTTCTTAATATTTTTTTTACAAAAAGAAAGTTCAATTTTTCTGAAGTGCAATCTGATTTTGTTATATAGCCATCTCTTTTTGTTATATAGCCATCTCTTTACATAGACGGTATCAATCGTTTGAGTGTATACTCATGCAGAGATGATGATAGGTACACATCCTGCATCCCTGACGCACAAAAATCTAAAAGGATGCAGTAAAATCATATCTGTGCGTCCTAGTGTTTTTCTTTTTTTAATTACCTATCCATTTCAAGCTAAATAAATACATTTCAATAATTTCTGAGAAAAGAATTACACAGGATAGGTCACAAGGACGGCTTTAGCTGAGACCCATGAATGTTTCAGGGGACTCATTCGAAGCAAATATGTGCATCACAGCTCATGGTTGCATTTCTCATACTGATTGTAAGGTTAGATACGGTTACGAGATGTCCATCAAAATCTCTTACTGTTGTTAACTGTTAGGTTTGAATTCAAATAAATTCTCTACTGTGACGGCCGCCCAAGCAAGAAATGAGTAATGACAGAGTCGACTGGTGAAGATGCTTTTATTTAGGTAATATGGGAGTTGTCACCTATCCTCCTGTTTCGCAACTGGTCTTCAACGTGAAACTACAATAGAATATAAAGTACTATGTAGTTTCTCTAATATACAACTTAATAAAATCAAAAAAGAGGAGGAAAAGTTCCAAGCATGTATTTACCTTCTTGTCACCTCAAATCCTGCTGCTAAAAGAATTCAAAACCTGCGCCACGCAAACATGTGACTTTTACCGGTGTCAACGGTGCCTGTACCCACGCAATAGGATGGCCGAACAAAACAAGGGAGATAATTATCTTGCATTTACATCTACACTAATTGTGCATAATTGATGGTACACCCATCAATTATGAAACAATTTGGCCAATGAGCAACAATTTCCAGTCAATTCAAAAGTTTTCTAAGATACAATCAAACAAAGTGTCTTTAGAATATTTTTTTTCCGTTTTTTGCATTTTACGTGTCTTAAAACTTTTTTTAATTTAAAAAAAAATATTTTGTGGAAACAAATTTTTTTCTCGTTTCTATTGCAGGTTTCTTTGACTTCAACTCCAAATTTGACTGAAGGAATTGCAAATATGTCATTGAACACAGGTAAAATAACTTTTGTGATTTTAAACTTCATAATCAAAACCTTTTTGTTCAAGACAAAATGCTTAAATTATACTCACCAAATTTGGTATTAGAAAGTTTCTTTATATATATTTACCCAACCCCTCCGCACAAGTAAGATGTGACACAAGTCAATTACTTACGCAGAGTTTAACAGGTTCAGTGTTTTCCTCCTCCTAGACTGGTTAACTAGCCCAGTCTGCCCTACTATTTACCCATAGTTGGAGGAAGAGTAATTGGATGCATACCTTTCCCAAGGGTATTAGTGCTATGTGAATGAAAGAGGGTCATTGAATAAATAGGAATTTTTTTATTAAAGTAAACTAATTTCTTTGAATTTTTGAGATGAGGCTTGATAATTTGTATAATTTCGTCCGATGTGCCCTCTGGCCAAATTCAAGAAGGTTCCCGATTCCAACAAGAAATACCTGAAGCAAGCCAAAACATTGTGTAGATAACTATAAAGATGAGGACAATAGTCCAAATAATAAAAAGTAAAATAAGTTTTTTTTTTGTTTGTTTTTGTTCATAAATCTCAGTATCATTTGGAATTGATTTATACCAAAAATTATTTTAATCTCACCAAAATATTTGTTTTGAGGCTATTCAAAATGGTGTCAAATAAAACATAGTATCTGTATTAGTAGAAATCTCCGCAGTGATTTTAAGAACTATAAGATATAATAAAATCTTATGAATTATAAGATTAAAAAAATAGATTTATTAAATCATACTACGATTAAATTCTTGTCTGAAATTTATTAGATGAGGTTTATTTGTTGGAAGGCGTTTCAGCAATATAAGAGAATAAACTTGTGAAAAAAAAAGAAGACATTTAATTCTAGTGAACTCACAAATAATTTGTATCAAGTCTCAAGTCAGTAAAGATTATTCAATCCAGTTCATCTTAAATCCAGAAAGATGGCCATTCATTGAAGGAAATGGCGAGGTTCCAGTTTTGGAGGTTTGGGGAATGTGGAGCACCCCTTCATCACCATTGCTCCCTGGTCCACTCTGACCCGGAGTGGTAGTACCTGTTAGGATCCCATCTATGGGTTAAATAGAAAAACATGAGTTGATAAACAAAATTGTATTATCCATTAAGAATTGATTTATTTCAAAACTTTATCGGCATTAAATAACCCACTGAGGTTGATATGCCGTAAAACCAAACCAAATAACCCATACTTAAAAAAATAGTAATTAGAGTAATTTTACCCAGAATGCAATGTCTATTTATTTCAGACAGAAAATTGTTTGACTTATGATAATGTTGGATTTGGGCACCTCATGTGGTGTAATGGATAGCAAGCTAGATTAGCAAACTATTGTTAGTGAGTTAGATTCTCACTGGGCGCCCCATACTTCTGGCCTTGTGCTGCATCTAAGTTACGCTTAGTAAATAATTATAATAATGTTGGATTATTCTGGGGGACAGTTTAGCTCAGTCAGTAGAGCGTTTGGCTAGGAATCACAAGGTTCTTGGTTTGATACCAGCCCCCTCTAACTCGGTGTATGAGTAACACCGGGATCTGTGCGGTAAAGTGAGGAGCTGACCGTAGGTGTGCCACTCCACCGCAGATGCTAAAATAATCTCCTTGGTCTAGCGCTAGTGAAAAGGGGATAGACTCCCTCGCTGTCTGGCTGTTAGTGAGTTCGATTCTCACTGGGCACCCCATACTTCCCTATTTCACTAGTGCTAGACCAAGGAGATTGACTCCCTCGCTGTCTGGCTGATACTGACATTATGTCGCCCTGACGATGATTCTGGCTAGAAATAACTTTTGTAGATAAAATTTTGAATTGTGGGTGAGGGAAGGGAGTATCCCAATCTTAGCAATTCTTTGTGTCATTTCTCATTTTTTAAAAAAAATGTTTATTTTGAAATAAAATAAAATAAATTCATTCATTAATAAATCAACACTGAAAATTTCATTAAAATCGGATAATTCCCTGATTTTTGGTAATTTTTTTTTTTAACGGATGTAGGATTAAATATTTCTCTCGTAAAAACACGGATTTTTCGACAAATTGGGTATTTTTTAAAAAAAATGTTTATTTTATTTTTAAGGTGTGCCTACGATACCTGTTCTAAACAATCCAATTGATGCAGTGGCCGCAGCTGCAAGTGCACCGAATCCAGTGTCTTTAGGAACTCCTTTTACATTGCCACCTGGATCAACATCCAGTAAGTAGATAAAAACACAAATTTCTAGTTTGTCTGGCCAGCTTTCTTAATAAACTAGAAAAGATCGAAAGGAAACTTGTCAGACATGAAATGTCCATTTTGTTCAACACTATATGCATTACAGAAAAATGCTGCCCAAGTATACACACACACACACACACACACACACACTTTGTAGATATCTCTACATTGTATTGAAGTCAGTTAGCCTACTGTTGGTTTGAATAACAGCAGCTAAGAACAACTCAAGCAGTATCCAAGACAGCTGGTATAAATAGGACTCAAGAATGATCCATCCATGAATTTGGGTGATTCCATTCCTTGAGTTCTGATTGGCTGCTTGATTTGAATGACATTGTGGAGTTTTATATATACTCTGTCATTTTGCAGTGGATTTTGTAGCTTTCGGGATTGTATTGAGTTACAACCGTTTGCTGCCTTGTCTTCCCAGTTCGACGGTAATTGAACTTTAATTATTCTTCACATTGCAATTTTTTTCTATGTATGCATGTGCTTTTTTACTCATCAGGCAATGACCTCTAGGAGTCAAATAGTGTTTGTGGGAGGGGCTTAAACATCCTTACCACTAATTCAAACTTTGTTGGTTCTTCATTACAATCTGTTGATAATATTAGGGGGTCATGAAGAGCAGTTAAAATATATAATGTCAAAGTTGATTATTGTACGAGAGGGAGGTCTAAACATGTATACTAATTATGGGAGAGTGGTTTCTTTGATGTAAACAAACCCAACAAAATTAACTTTGGCCTTATCTTGGGCTAGACGGGCGGTCGAAGAGGCCCCCTCCGATCAATCGGCTGGTCAAGTCAAGCCCTAGCACCTATATGATTTTCCCAACCCTTATTGCCCTTATGGCAAGCCCCAACCCCTTTTATCATATGGGTGCTAGAAGGCGGTGGCTGCGGGTCTACATGTCTTGGGAATGACGTTAAACTCTATCTGATGGTGAGGTTCCAGTTTTGGAGGTTTGGGAATGTGGAACACCCCTTCATCACCATTGTCCCCTGGTCTACTCTCACCCGGAGTGGTAGTACCTGTTAGGATCCCATCTATGGGTTAAATAGAAAAATCATTTATAAAAAAATTGTATTATCCATTAAGAATTGATTTATTTCAAAACTTTATCGGCATTAAATGACCTCACTGAGGTTAATATGCCGTAAAACAAAACAAACCAAAACCAACAAAATTGGCATTAAAACACTCAGTATCTTTAACATATTGGTCTGCATGAATTGTCATTTTTTATTTTTTTTATTTATTTATTTATTTATTTTTTTTTTCCAGCTCTTCCTCCCCCAACAGCTTTGCCAAATATTCCTAATTTGTCATCACTTCCACCCCTCACAACACCAATCTCAATACCTGGTTTCCCGGCTGTTTCTATGCCAGCATTTACCACAGCTATGATGAATCCAGCAGGGGGTGCGGCAGGTGAGAAGTTTTACAATTTTTTATTTTTTATTTTTAGAATTACTAGCAAAAAAATAAACGCCCTCTGGGCGGTTTAAAAAAAAATTTTTGAAAAAATATTGTCCTGAGGTGGGTGGGAGTTAAAAATTCAATCTCAGTAAACTAAATTTTATTCAGTTCAATTCTGCAGAAAAAAGAATAAATTCTTTAGAAATCTTTTCGATAAATAAAATCTATTTAAAAAATGTTTGTACAATCAATGAATGTAATATGTTGTTACACTCTAAATTCATTTACTTAGAGATTTAATAAATTTCATATTTATTAAAGTAAGCATTAAATTAATTGAATAACTTTATTTAATTTTTAAAGAACAAAAATATAATTTACATAAATTAAAATTAAAAAGCTATTTTGATAATCTAATACTGAATAAAATTAAACTTATTGATGAATGTGTATATGAACAAAATACTACTATTAATTAAAAGCAATTGGTAATTTGCTTGAAGCATTGTTAAGTATGTTATAATATAATATAATATTAATATATTATACTATAATATAAGGGCCAGGTTTAGCTCAGTCAGTAGAGCGTTCGGCTAGAAACCACAAGGTTCCTAGTTCAATACCGGTCCTCGCCAACTCAGCGTATGAGTAGCACAGGGATATATGCGGTAAAGTAAGGAGCTGATGGTAGGTGTGGCGCTCCACCTCAGATGCTAAAACAATCACCTTGGTCTAGCGCTATTGGAAAGGAGATAGACTCCCTTGCTGACTGGCTGATACCGACTTTAGGCCGCCCCGTCGACTATACTATACTATAATATTAATATATTATACTATAATATTAATTACTTTGCTACAATTAATTTAAATAATTATATTGTAAATGAAAAATAACATCACTAATAAAAATAACAACCATAAACAGTTTTTTTAATGTTTGTACACATGCACAAAACTACATCCGGTTTAGTTTACAGTTCTTAAGATTTATGCTAGGACAAGGTAATATGATGATTTCTTGTTTGTAAATAATTTTCTTGTAAGACTCCATACATTAGATAACTTTAAATATGTATTGAAATAAAACAAACTATATATAAATCAATAATACTGGGCATGTATTTATTAAAACTTGTTTTAAAAAACCAGGGTAGACCGTCAAATGTTGCGTATTAACTGAGTATATATATATATATATATATATATATATATATATATATAGTGGTGTACTCAAATTTATGTAGTAATGATATTGACTACAAATGAAATATTCATTGATAAACTTCCTTAATTCCTGATTTTACTGTGATGTAAGTAGTGACATAATTTTGTTACAGACAAATAGACCTAATCTCCATTACATATAGATTTGTTTAACTCTTAACATCCTATACCACCCCATTCCACCCGGCTTGAAATCACACTTGTTTTCTTAATCCACACCAAACGGTAGCCTTTGTTTAAATGTAATATTAAATTTAAAAGCAGTCTTTGATTTACGGGACATAACAGGTAACTTTAGATAAAAAGGCCATTTTTAGCCATTTATTGATAAATCCTTATAGGAATAGAGCTCTGGACTCAACAGGATGTTAAGAGTTAAGTTGGATACTCAAGTACAATAAATTGTGTTCATTTCAAATTAATTACGCAGTAAAAGATTTTTAATTTTTTTTTTTAAGTAGCTGCATCAAACTTTTCTAGATTCTTATGTTACAGTCAAGTCAGACTGAAATCACTGATGAGTCTGGTCAATACTTAGTTTGGTGACCACTTAAGCAACAGCAGGTACTGTATGCAATCTGAGGCCTGTGACACATATCTAAGAAAATACACATGAAGTTGAAACAAATCATTTACCTAAACTGACTTAATTTGGCATTAAATGACCCAACAAGGGTTGATATGCCGTAAAACAATCAAACCAGATTCTTATTTTCATGTTGTAAAAACAATCAATACCAGTGAATAGACTTCTTTTAGGGGGATTTTTTTTACATAGTTGTTTCAGTTGATTGGAACTTGTGTTAATATAACTGTTCGCTATAGTTAATTACTCAAAAAAGGAATGTGTTAGGAACACCTAACAAAAATAGACTTAAAACAAAAATAGAGTTGCTTCCCTTTGCTTTGTTTACATTGTGTGTTTTGAATGCAGCGTTCATTTTTCATATCTATATTTCAAGCTTTTTAAAAAGCACAATTGTATGTATAATAATACAAATAAGTCAAATAATTACTCTAACACCTCATTTACTTTTTTCAAAATAAGTTGGACAAAATTCTTTTAAAAATGGAATGGTTGTAGTTTAAGGTGTCTTCTAATTGAGTGTACAATTTCAAGAATATTGATAAAGATTGGCCACTTTGATTTTGCAAAACAAAGTAACATGTAAAATTTAGTCTGGAAAAAAAATTGTATTTCACATTTTTGGTTGTTCAAAGCAAAATATCGTTTTAACTCCTGTAAAAAAAATAATTCACTAGATAAAAACACATACAAATTATAATATAATAATGTAATTTATTGTGTACAGTGCTCAGGTGCACCACAACTCATCAAAGTCTCATGTCAAGTACACAGAATAATGTTGTGTCAGGAGCATGAACAGTTCACAGTAGTAATATGCATGTATGTGTGTGCATGTGTATGTGGAGAGTGGCATCAGGTATAGTGTCGGCGGACCACAGGAAGCATGGAGGCCTTGAAAGATTCAGTGCTCCGGCATATATTTAGAAAGATTATTTGATATTCTTTCCAAGAAAATATATAATATTTTTAAGATTGGACCAGAAAATGCGAGAAATTGTGAGTTGAACCGATTAAAAAGGTGCGAATTTGTCAATGTCTACCGATTTCAGCAAATCAACTGGAAATGCAACTATCAACCAACTTAGTATAGAATAAAAATGTCTGAAACTTTAAAATCATCAGTTGATGACAATAAATACCTCAGTGAGAGGGGGGGGGGGTAATACACAATCAAATGTTTTTTTTTAATAACAGCAGTTAGATAGGACTTATTCTTATTATAGAAGCACTCATGGTGTAATGGTTATCGTCTTAGGAAATAGACAGGTGACCAGAGTTCAAATCCTGGATAAGGCTTTTTGTATTTCACATAACGCTGATACCCTTTGTATTGCAATTGGTCGAGAAGAAAAACTGAATTTAAAATTATGTTCATTTTTGCCAAGACTTTATAAATCTAAGTTGAGAAATAAAAAAACTTAAAAATCTAATATATATATATTAAATATTCTATTTATTTATTTTACTTGAAGGCAATTACAATGCGAATATCGCATAAATTCGATAATTATAGAAGATAAATAATGACAAGTGAATTTCGCAAAGAATTACTCGGTGTGTAGAATATCATACAGACTGTTTCAACTTTATTAAGTCTCATCAGCGATATATACTAATGATTTCCCTCTGATGAGACTTAATAAAGTTGAAACAGTCTGTACGATATTCTACACACCGAGTAATTCTTTGCATTGTAATTGCCTTCAAGCAAAAAAAAAAAAAAAAAATTTAATATATATACTTTATCAGCAATGCTTCTAAAAAAAAAAACAAACATCAAAAAAAAATCTTGTTAAAAATTTGAATTTAGAAAAAAAATTTTTTTTTATAAATTTGATTGTTTCGTTTTAAATTCTTCTTCTTTCTCTTTTTAGCATCTATGGCACCTCTTCAACCCACAATGTTTCCACCAATTACTCTGCCTCCTGATCTGACTACACTACCCAGTGGACTGGTGGCAGGAGCAGCACCTGGGGTCCCTATTACCCTGACATCTGGTTTGAGCTTTCCCCCTATCTCATTGCCAGACCCAAGTGTTGGAATTCCAGAAGCTGCGATTACTTCAGCCCCTCTGATTCAAACTCCAGTGTCAGTTCCCTTGCACCCACTGCTCCAGTCCCAGTCCCAGTAGTCAGTGAAGCACCAAGTGCTGCAGCTGCTGCAGGAGCAGCCGCAACCCCTGCAGAACCGGAACCCGTGCAAACAAGCGATGCTGCAGTCGTCTCACCTATGACCACTACTACGACTGGCGTCAGTGAACCAGAACCAACAGCAACAAACACTGAACCTCCTCCTCCTTCTTCATAACACCATTTTCATAAAACTTGAAATTTCTCTCTTTGAAAAAGTAGGATAAAGGGAAAAAAAAACTAAAAAAAAAAAAAATAACAAAATACTGAAATATTTTTCCAATCAGTGAATTTTCTTGAGCAAGTTTTTCCAAACTGTGTCTGTTTATTTGTTCTGTTAATTAGCTGTTCTGTATGTGTTCAATTCCAGGTTTGTAACACAAAGAGATTAAACACTTATTAAACACCAACATGCCATTTGCACATACAACCTTGTAATTCTCAAGAACAAATGTGTTTAGTTCTTGACACAGAAATAATAAAGTTGAACAAGAAAATTTCACGGTTTTAAACTTTTGGTACTGAGTTCATTAATGTGTACTCAAGTTACTATATATATATAATATAATATAATATATATATAGTTTCATTAAAAAAAATGATTTATTTGCTGCTAATTTTTTTTCTTCCACACTATTATGTTCATACCATGTTTCAGGCGTGGATAATAAAAAATATAAAAAAATTTAAAAAAATATAATAAAAAAAATTTTAAAATGGGGACAAAATTAATGCAAGCTTTTTTTTTTTTTTTTTTTTCTTTCCAAATAAAATTTTTATTTTGTTGCAAATAATTCAGAAGAATGTCTGACAAATCCGTGAAAGTTAGTTTTGTAACCGCTAGTTTTCTTCTTTCATGAGAAAACGGAAGAAAAAAAACCAAATTCAGGGAAAAATGTTTACACTCAAAATGATAAGATAAAACACATTAAAAAAAAAAAAAAAGCAGAATTAGTTTTAAAAGATTTTTATTTGCGAGACAGTGAAAAAAAAAAAGAAAAACAAAGTATGAATGTTGTGTGCAAAAATTTACATAATTCAATTTCTGTTTTGTTATTCTCAAAGACGTCCTCACATGTCAAAATCATCTCTCTGAAATAAAAGAAGAAAATAATAAACACTGATTAGTGGATATTTTGTTAAGAGATTAAATTTAAAGTTTCTTTTTCTTTGCTGTATTTACATTTACATTTACAATTACAATTTTTATTGGTAAAAACCTCCTGATTTTAACTGACACTTTAATCAGCACATTTGCACTTCTCTCTTTTGACTCTCTTCCGGGCGGGGTCTGTTGGCTTTGGCCACTGGACCAGTGTTGAATTAACAGTGTTGATCCCAGGAGGCTTCCCCCCCCCCCCAAGCAATACGTGCCCAGTGGCTGAGGCGCTCCCCTTGCGGGGGAATTTTTGCACTTACCACCAATGAGTCTCGGCTCGTGGGTGGGCCCACATAAAAATGTCCTTGTGTCACACACGTGGGAAATACTTTTCAATCAGGCACAAGGTTAAAAATGAATTTCCATTAATCAAGATATAAGTAAGTGTCCTAATAATATTACTTTGAATTTCCAATGCAGGTATCATTGGGGAACGAGAAAATAGAAATTTAAATCAAATTATGTTGTGCTAGTAGCATGGATATCCATGACAATCTCTCACTTTCTATCATTTATTGTTCTCAAGATGTCCTCTGAGAAGCTGGTCAATGTAAGTCTTTGCTGATTTCCACTGGAGGATGTCGCTTATAAGTTCGTCCTTGCTTCTCCAGCATGGGTTGTTTCCACAATTTGTTTAAGATCGTGCAGTGCCCATCTAGCTTATTCTCTCGGCACTTTGTTAAGGTCCAAGGGGTGCAATTACCGCTTGGAAGATTTCCATATGACTGATAATGCATGCATTAACATCGTTTTCTGTGGATGAGATATTACGAAGTAGGTACGTGAATTTTCCCTCCAAAACACATGAACTCAGTTTTATTGGAGTTCACATAGAGGCCGATGTTCTCAGCTGCCTTCTCCAGTCTATGCATGGGATTCGGCTTCTGTAGGTGTATTTCTAAGAAGTGCCAGATCATCTACGCAGTTTGTTTACTTTTTCTTTTATGTGATCTAATGATGTTTGAAGTACATAGCTAGGCATATATAAATTTATATAGTGCTAACATATCTCAAAGAAATCTGTGTCACCATCAGGTGACTAATTCAAATTACAATTTACCAAAATTTTCTTGTTCCCAATGATAGTGTCATTAGAAAAATAAGGTCTATAAAAAGAAGAGTTTGGCATTGTATTACTGTACTTTCAATCTGGTCTAATTACTTTTGAAAAAGTTTCCCCAATAGCCAATATGAATAAAATATTTTCTTTGTGAATTTAAGAGTTGACACTCTATATTATCTTTTAATGGAATGTCAAAGATGCTGATACGTGTCCTGCGTCTCTGACACAAAAATCTAAAAGGACGCAGTAAAATTGTATCCATGCGTCCCAGTATTTTTCTTTTTTTCTTCCCTCACTATTTCAAGCTAACTGTAAATACATTTCAATAGTTTCTTAGAAACGAATTATACAGGATAGGTTACAAAGTAGGAGTTAGACGGCTTTTGTTGGGATCCATAAATTTTCCTGGGAACTCATTCAAAGTAAATATATGCGTCCCAGGGCACACTACAGCATCACTGGAATGTGGGTAAAAAAAAAATTAGAACTTGTGTTCTTATGGGTTCAATTTGAGGACAAGCACAATGGCCGTAGGAACTGGAAATAGCAAGTCTGAAAGAGTTGCTTCCCTTGTTAACTTAATTGATGTCTCATGTTAAAAGTTTTGTCACATTTAACTTTTCATAGGACTGAAAAGTGAATTCGGTCCTTACTGGGTGCTCCATACTTGTGACCTTGTGTCAAATCGTACCCATAGGGTAAATAATTTTTTTTTTAATTTTTAAAGTTCGATTTGGATCTAGTATTGTTTAATCCTTTCCAGGCATGAACTTAACAATCCCTGAAAGTTGAAACTTGGATGGAAATTTGGGGAATTATGAAATCCTGCATTATCCACAATTGGAGGAAAGCAGAAAAATGAAAATTCATTTCGAATTGTCATTGAAAATTCAAAATGAATTTTCATTTTTATTTTCTTCAATGTTTAGACAGATTCAGTATGCACATGTGTCATCTATATATTAATACTCTTGTTCCTTAATCTTCCAACCATTTTCATCTTGCAACACCCTCTGGTTAAAAATGAAACCATCCAAGATGAAATGCAAAAATGTAAATTCTGATTATCTGGTGTTGCTTATCTGCCGAATTCTTATTTCTTTTGAGTGTTGTCACCTCAGCTAAATAATGGACCATTCCATTTTTATTAAAAAGAAAAAGGACATGCTACACAAAAATATATAATAAGGAAAGAGTAGAGGAAAGATAGGGTGAGCGTGTAGAAGTGATAACATTAATTTGTTTCAATCGAACAAAATGAAAAGGAAACAGTTAAATCAAGATTATTATACTTTTACATATTGAACGATTTAGCAATAGCTCTAAAGTAAACATATCAAACATAATTTAATTATCATACTGTGCTATATCCACAAGTCCTGCTAGTAGTTTCATATTATTGAATGAAGGCAAAAATGGAACTCACAATATCGTTGTATTCAAGGACGTGTTTTCTGATGGCTGAAGTGTCTGTCCATGTTAGAAAGTCTTCCATGTTTCTAAAATTGAGAAAAAAAAAATTTTTTTAATTTAAAAATTTTAATGAAGGGAGAAGAAACAAAAAAATTACTGGCAAATTTTATTTTGATAATTTACATTTAATGAATTGCTTTCATGTTTAATCAAGAGTTGAATTATTTTAAAAAATATTGGTTAAATCCTACTTAACGGACATAAATTCCACCATCGTATGTCACCCCGTCGAAAGAAAAATACTAAAAATCAAGGAATTAACCAAATTTAATTAAATTTTCAGTGTTGATATATTCATGAATAAACAATAATGCGTTAGTTATTTTATTTGAAAACTCTTTTTTGAACCACGTATCTTTGAGGCGTAATACAGATTCACAAACATACATTGTTCAAAGTTAATTGACCTGAAAAAAAGTAAAAGTTTTTAAAAAAAATAACTAGTGCATTATATTGTTTATTCATTAATATATCAACACTGATAATTTCATTAAATTCGGTTAATTCCTTGATTTTTAGTATTTTTTTTTCTTTCGGCAGGGTGACTGACATATGATGGTGGAATTTGTCCGTTAAGTAGGATTTAACCAAAATATTTGTAGGTTTATATACGCAAAGACGTAGATTTCTTTTGTTTATTTATTTTTTGATAAATGATGTAAAGCAGGCATGTCAAACTGAGTTGACCTCTCGGGCCTCTTAGATTACATATGTATGTCATGAGGGCCACACATGATATTAAAATCCTTCTACATCAGGGATCACCAAACTCTTTTCACAGTGGGATGGATAATTGAAAAAAAAAAAAAATAACAAGCGCAGGCCAAATTATTATATTGTGTTCAATACTTGTTAGCCAGAATGAAAGCTCTGAGAAAAAGATGTAAAACAAAGTTTATCTTTCCTTGTTATATTCATGGATGAGTAGCGTAAGATGCACAAAAACAAATTTAACCAACATTTATTTTCAAAATGTTATCAAAAACATTACAAATTCAAGTACTGTCAGCGGACCTGATAAAATGCCTTTGTGAGCTGTAGTTTGGTGACCCCTGTTCTACATGAATAGAATAGAACAAAGTGATGATTGCTATCATTAATTTCTTTATTATCAACTAAGGGCCATTGAATACATATAAAAAAATTAAAAATTTTTGGTAAAAAGAAAGGAAAAAAGACTATTACTGGCTGAGTTCAAATAATAGAATCTGTCAGTCACTTTCAATTATAGCCATTTGTTGATTGAAAGCAGAAAAATGCAAAATTATCTGGGTTAGTCTCCCTCTTCCGCAACTCAAAGGAAATGGTGAGAGACAATTCTTTGATAACAGACTGTTTCTTAACAATACATTGCCCTAATGAAAATAAAATTTGGCCCAGGAATTAAAAAAAAACAAAAATAAATTTAAAACGTGGGGTACTATAAAAGCACCGTATAAGAACGCAGTCAGCGTGCAGGCCGCACATGTGCTTGCTGAGGGCCGCGTGCGGCTTGTGAGCCACGTGTTTAACATGCCTGATGTAATGGATTTAAATCCAAAAAGAAAGGGGAGGTAATCGATACAATGAATTTGAAAAAGAAAATCTTTCATTTCGCCTGATCATGAAAATGTGAAACTGACAGTTTGCATTTAAAAAATTTGATACACAAATATTTCCACCCACAAAAATGTTTGACAAATTATTAAATGCATTTTTGAAATTAGGTATTATTATACATTGATCATTTGAATGAGAATTGGTAAAGTTATTATTAAATTACAAAATTATATCAATTTTTCTGAAACACCATGTAAATCCCAAATGATATCAATTTTTTTTTTTAAATGTACTACATTTTGCAGATATAAATATTTAGTCTGGTGTAAGGTCACAATAGATGAGTTTCCAATAAGGATTAAACTTAATACAATAGTGAATGATCTGCAAGACAGGCATATAAACAATCACCCACCCCCCAACCCATTGTAATGTGGCTCAATAAAAATATAAATTTATTAATAATGGAGATTGGGTGTATTTCTGTCTGTAACAAAAACTATGTCACAGCTTATGTCCCAATATTTTCTATTCATAATAGTCTATTAATGAATATTTAATTTATAGTCAAAATCATTAATACATAGAATAAAAACAACCCTGTGTTATATACACAGAAAATTTGAGTAAGCAATTAAAAAATTTTTTTTTTTTTCTCTTGCTTTTTTTTTTTTTTTTTTTTTTCAGTAACAAGAAGTTAAATAAAAGTTTACAAATAATATAATTTTGTGTAAAATTTGTGTAAAATATTCAAAATGATTATTCAATTAATAATTAATAGATGCACGCAACATATTATTTGAGGGGGGCAGGACTAATTTCCATTTCAAATTGTTTTATTTTTTTTTACTCTTTAATAAATTTGATAATTTTGCTTACTTATGATAAAAACTCTCTGACATTGAATTAACTGCCTCCCCTCAGACAATATCTTTCAAAAATTATCTTTACACTGCCCGGAGGGCGTTTTATTGTTGCTAGTATTATTATAATGGAAATTCCCAAGAGAAATAATAAAAGCGATGAAATTAAATGGAACAAAAAAAAAGTTTGGAAATTGTTTTACCTGGTAAGTAAAAATGCCGGATCTGTTATCATTTCTGGTCCGACTCGGACGTCTTTAAGAAAAATGTTAAAGAAAATAAACGGGGAAGAAGAGAAAAAAGGAATTTCTAGAAAAATGGTGAGACATTTTTTTTTAATTTACAAAAAAAAACAAAATCCAGTTTCTCAGCAATTTGGAATGTCTTGTAACCTAACAAATGTTACTAAATGAGAAATAATCAAACGGAGGTTGAAAATGAAATGGAGTCTTTATAATATTAACAAAATACAATACTCGCCAGTGGCACTGTTAGTGGTATAAGACTACTCAGTCAGCATAATACTCCCATATTTATGGGGATTGAGACATACTCATTAATGTTCATAGATAGGGTATGTAACAGAATAGATAACAACAAAAATTCTGTATTATTTTTATTTTTCGGACTGTTGTCCTCATCTTTAATTGTGGTGATAAGGGGTTGGTTTAGCTCAGACGGTAGAGCACCTGCCTGGGAATCACAAGGTTTTGGGTTCAATACCAGTCCCTGCCAACTCAGCGCATGAGTAGCAAAGATTGGGTAATCTGATCTGTGCGGTAAAGTGGGGAGCTGAAGGTAGGTGTGGCACTCCAACTCAGATGCATGAATAATCTCCCTGATCTAGCACTAGCGAAAAGTGGATAGACATTCTCGCTGTTCGGCTGATACCGACAATAGGTTACTCTGCCAACTTTAATAACTTACTTGATTATTGTATAAAACATTTCAGTTTCTGTATCCTTTGACCTTCTTCAGCTGTTCCCTGTCTATCTTAGCCATAGTATAGTAATGACCCAACCTGGGAACTTTGTTTGTTGGTTTGTTTTATGGCATATCAACCACGGTGGGTTATTTAATGCCGACAAAGTTTGGGATTCGTTGTGATAGTTTGGTAGAAAACAAATATATTTATATATTCAAACAATTGTTCAATTTTTAAGTTTGTTGGTTTTTACGGTACATCAACTTCGGTGGGTTATTTAATGCCGACAAAGTTTGGGATTCGTTGTGATAGTTTGGTAGAAAACAAATTTATTTATATATTCAAACAATTGTTCAATTTTTAAGTTTTTGGTTTTTACGGCACATCAACTTCGGTGGCTCATTTAACACTGGCAAAGTTTTGAAAGATTTGTAGCAATAATTTGGAAGAAAATTCTTTGGTAAACAAATTTTCTATTCAACCGATAGATGGGCCTTAAAAAGGTACTACCACTCCAGGTCAGAGTGGACCTGGGTGCAATTCACATTCCCCAGACCTCCAGCAACTCATTTTGAGTAGTTTGCCTGTTGATCAAAAAGGCATCAAAGAAATTTTGAAGATCTCATCTTATTATTATAATGGAGATAGTGTGTTTTTCTATCTGTAACCAAAACTATATTACTACTCAAGTCATAATTCCCTTTGTTATTTATGTCACATTCTCCATAATTTTATTTTTATTTAAACCTCAATTATTAATAAAATTGTTTTACATTATTAATACTATTGGCCTTATCTACATACTAATAAGCAATTGAATTTATATACAACAAAATAGCGGTTTACAGTTGAACGGGAAGGCTAATTTGCATATTGATATTAAAAATTTGATTTTAATAAATATGCGCTTGATCATTGATTTCTAATTGTTTGGTTTTATTTTAATGAATATGAGCAAAAATCTTGGGGACAAATCTTAAAAGAAATCCATTAACAAGAACAAATAACTGTAATTTTATTCTTTACTTCCTATTTTAACTAAATAGTTGAATTAGGAAAATTGAGCAATGAAAGACAGGAATGAGGGAGGAGTAAGTTTCAGTTGTTCTATTTTTTTATTATACCCCCCCCCTCTTTTTCAAATCTTTTTATCTGCATTCTTATTTAGTTTCATTAGCCTTTCTAATTTAATATAATATTCTATTACATTAAAACTTAAATACTTGCACCCAGAAGTGTGCATATATTTGCTAGTTCAAATAATGTCATGTTTTTACATGCCTATCTAAAAAAATTCATAAGCAATTATAAACAAATAGAATTGTTCCTTTAAAAGATTTTTTGGACCATATGACCTTTAGGCACCCTTTTGCGATCTCGTTTCATAAGGACATTTTTTTCATTTACACCGTTAAAATCCAGTTGTTTGTTAGGGGGTAGGGGTTAGTTTTATGACAGTGTGAATGAAAAAAATGTCCTTATGAAACGAGATCATAAAAGGGGTGCCTAAAGGTCATATGGTCCAATTTTTTTTAGAAACTGAGCCACTGAGACAACAAAGAGTCATGCATCCGACATGTTGGCTGGTGTTGATTCTAGAATTTCAATAAAAATATTGACAAATTGGTAATCTGAACATTAGCTACATAAATGATAGTAACCCCCCCCCCTCCTTGTTTATTTCACTTTGAGGAAGCCATATATAATTGAGCTTGCACATTATTTGAAATGGACAATTTTTGAAAAGAACACATTTTATGATATTTTCGTGTTAAAATATGCAGTTGTATTGATTTGAACAAATTCGTATTTTCAGTGTTGATTTATGGGGAAATGAAAATGGCCGACCAAAAAATATGACTTCTGCTCAATTTTTTTATAAAAAACATTTTTCTATTTAACCCATAGATGGGACCCTAACAGGTACTACCACTCCTTTTAATGGGAGGAAAGGGGAGGAGGGAGAACCAGATAATTATAGTAGTAGTGGTGGTGGTAATAATGAGATGAATAATATGGATGATCTTATAAAGGAATTCAGTGAAGATAGTAACAAAAAATTAATCTATAATATTAATACCCATGTTCCTTAAAAGTACTACCATTATCATTTTGAATCACCCTCTGGTTAAAAATGAGACCATCCAAATCATCCAAGATGAAATGTAAAAATGTAAATGTTGCTTATCTGCCGAATTCTTATTTCTTATGAGTATTGTCACCTCAGCAAAATAATGGACCATTCTGATTTTATTAGAAAGAAAGGGAAGAAAAAGGACATGCTACACAAAAAAAATATAAGAAAGAAAAAGAGGAGGGAAAGATAGAGAGAGGGTCAACAGGCAGAAGCGATAACGCTAATCTGTTTCAATCGAACATCATGAAAAGATAAAAAAGAAAAAAAGGAAAAAAAAAAAATAGTAAGAAAGAGTTAAATCAAGATTATTGTAAGTAAAAGTAAGTTGTTGGGGTGGCCTGAAGTCAGTATCAGCCAGACAGTGAGGGAGTCTATCCCCTTTTCACTACTGCTAAACCATGGAGATTGTTTTTCATCTAAGATGGAGCACTACACCTACCATCAACTCCTTACTTTACCGCACTGATCCCTGTACTACTCATACGCTGAGTTGGCAAGACCGGTATCGAATCAAGCACCTTGTGGTTCCTGGTCGGAGCTAAACCGGCCCTATAAAGATTATTATACTTTTTACATATTGAATTATTTAGTAATAGCTCTTAAGTAAACATATCAAATGTTGTAATAATTAAACTATCATACTGTGGTATATCCACAGGTCCTGCTAGTCAATCATATTTGTACAACCCTGTTCTTATAAAATCTGAAATATTCATGTGATGTCACTGTTAACAGATTAAATTTTTTTAAATGGCAGTTCAACTTGTAATGGACATTTTAAAAGCTTGCATTTAAGGGTTGGGCATGCCATGTGATTCCTTTTGAGGCTGGTTGTTGTGGATTTCTCAGACACTCCATTTCGTTTCTTTCAAAAATAGGAATCACTGGCCGCTGTTTGAAAATTGCCTCAACTCGTCTTCAGACCACAGTGCAATATGCATAAAGCTGGATTTGGTAATGGTTAAAAAGTCTTCACCACGTATGAAATGCAAGTGGAATCACAATTCTCATGTGATTACTTAACATCAAGAAAAAG
Organism: Doryteuthis pealeii; assembly: GCA_023376005.1. Classification (NCBI taxonomy): domain Eukaryota; kingdom Metazoa; phylum Mollusca; class Cephalopoda; order Myopsida; family Loliginidae; genus Doryteuthis; species Doryteuthis pealeii. Next base: position 47,335,117 of record CM042165.1, on the reverse strand, counting down.
GTTACTGCAAGCGCGTAATGAAATCAACGGCCGAAAGTAAACACGTTTTTAAAAAAATCACAAACTGCACTTAAAATGAAACTGTCAAGATGAATGTATGTTATAATTTCTTCTCTTGTTGTTCTAGATATATATACTTTTTTTTAATACCCTGTCCAGTGGCAAAAGCTGTTTGGTAGCGCTAGGAGTGGAAGTACCGCCCCTGAGATGTGTGTTACAACTCTTGGTTGGCGCCTGATGAGGGCAGGCTATCGCACATGTATGATGAAAAAAAAAAAAAAATTGGAATGAAATATTTCTGAAACTTAAAACAATTAGAAGTTATCTCCCTTTAAAGTCATTTGCGATCGGAATTTCATAAACCACTTCAATGATTGCGACTTTTAAGTAAACATATTGGTTATTTCCTATAACTCCAACCTAAAAAAGGGGAACCACTCTGAATGAATTTTATAAATTATTTATTTATTTATTTATTGATCAACTAGGAAAAAGAAGACTGTGTCAGGGTTAGGGTTAGTTTAATGGGAAAATAATTGGAGATTAATTAGCAGATAAAATTCATTCAGAGTGATTCCCTTTTTTAGGTTGGAGTTATAGGAAATAACCCCAACATATCAAACGTTTTAATGATCAAATTATCACACTGTGGTATATCCACGGTTCCTGCTAGTTATTATTATTATAACATATTAATTAAAAACTGATATCATTAAATGATGGAGAAAAAAAAAGGGGGAGGGAGAAGAAAGCTAATTGGAAAGGATACGTCCTTGTTGCACAAATTTTGTAGCAGATTTCAAATCTTCAGCCATATGACATCTGACCATCACAACTGGCAATCGACGTCTGCAATGAAAAAAACGAATTTTTGGTTAAATGAAAAAAAAAAAAAAAAAAAAAAAAAAAAACAAATTTGTTGAAAGAAATGAAACGATGACAGCAAGTGGGGATATAATTATAAACTAGCAAGAATATGCACCTCCCTCCGAGCGTAAGTATTTTAAGTTTTAATGTAATGAAATATATTAAATTAGAAAGACCAATGAAATTAAATAAGAACAAATATAAAAAAATTACATTCATTCCAATTTTGTTTCTATATAAAATCATTCATAGGATTGATTTTAATATGTTGGAGAATAAAACAATAATATTAGAGGTCAATAAAACAATTATTTATTAAACCCAGTTTTGTTAAAAACCAGTATGCAAATTAACACACCATAAATTATGTCTTTATTTCTTAGTGATATATAAGACACATTGCGCGTGATTTTAAATGCACTAATAAAGTAAAGTAAAGTCGACGGGGCGGCCTAAAGTCGGTATCAGCCAGTCAGCGAGGGAGTCTATCCCTTTTTCAATAGCGCTAGACCAAGGAGATTGTTTTTAGCATCTGAGATGCGGCGCCACACCTACCATCAGCTCCTTACTTTACCGCACAGGTCCCTGTGCTACTCATACGCTGAGTTGGCGGGGACCGGTATCGAACTAAGAACCTTGTGGTTTCTAGCCGAACGCTCTACCGACTGAGCTAACCCGGCCCCTTGGGCTATTTTGAGTCAAATCTAACTCCGGTTTTCAAAATTGTAATCTTTTTATATGTGTTCTTATTCAATTTCATTAGTCTTTCTAATTTAATATATTTCATATTCTTGCTAATACAGTTAATATTCGTCTCTTGTTAATTCAATTTCCTACAACAGGATTTTATAAAAAAAAATTTTTTAAAAAAAGAAAAGAAAAAAAAAAGAAAGAAAAGAAAAAAAGAAAAAAAAAAAAAAAATAAATTTTACTCATCTCACCTGCAGAAAGATGTTGCCGTTATTTTATTTGCCAATTGAAGATTTTGTTTTGTTGGAATTAAACCCATGGAATATCTGGAAAAGAAAAAAATGGAGAATTAAGAATTGTTGTAAGTTAACAGAAATAATGAGTATTAAGGATAGAAAAAAGGTTTACTAAGAAACGATAAACGGTGTCAGAGTAAATAGAAATAATAGGAAGAAACACAATGTGTATTAATGAACCCCAATGTTCACTTGCTCTCTCTCTCATATATATATATATATATATATATATATCTCAACCCACTCTCCTATAAAAGGGGTGAGCACTCTATGTCGGCCTTTACATACATACAGATGTGTGTATTAAAACAGTTAGAATCCTCTTCACATTCTGTGGGTGACAACAGCCGAGCAGTTAAGCTGTCCGACTGATGCTGAATTGATCGGAGTTCTATCCTGGCTGTAGGTAGCTCACAGAATAACTAGCCACACTGTGACCTGATTCAGGTTTGGAAATTAGAAAAAGAAAGAAAGAAAGAAAAACGGAAATACTTAGAAAATATTTTTTGTCGGCGATCAGAATCTATGGAAAGAAAAAAAAGAATAAAAGTAATTTTTTCACTGAAACGGTAAAGATAATAATCAGCAATAATATTGACCGCTAGTGTATCTAGTGCAAGGCCGGAACAAAGGTTTTTTCTCCATCCAGAAAAGATAAATAGCGAAGGTAGATAAGAGACCTATCCTTTTGTTTAGACGTGCTAAAGGCGCCCAGGGGGCTTGACACGATTACCTGTCAAAACTTAATGAAAAGATTTTTTCTTAGATAAGAATCAGCCCAGAGGTTAGAAAGAAAACCTGTCCTTTTGGTTGGGACTAAAAGTGTCTGGATAGTTTGACGGTCAAAAAGATAAAGGTCAAGCTTAGTTTCTCCGGTAAGCTCTTTTGTTTGAAGTGACCGGAATGGATGGCACTTAGATTGTGATGCGGAAGTAAATTTGATTGGCTGATTAGGACAAAAAGAGAGGCGGCGCCCTTGATAAAATGGAAAGTAAAGAAAATTCCTAATATCTCCACGCTGACCGGAAATAAGAATTTCCGATTGAAATATTATTTAAACTGAGACGATCTTGACGAGAGATCAGAATGAAGCCGGGCGTGCTTGAGAACCGGGCTAGCTGACAAGATTAACGCAATACTGAGAGCCGAGAGTAACTGACTTCAGCTAAGACCATTTTGAAAACTTAGTCAACTTACGAACTGTTTTGCACAATACTTTGCAGAAGACCAGAAGTATTTAGTTACGGGCACATCACTCCCACAAACCTTGAGAAGTAGTTATTTGTATTCTTGTATTTTTGAATATAAATCTTGTTGATTTTTGAAGAAGAAAAAGAGTCGTTATTTTTATGACCAATAGGCCGCCATTAACCTCGGAAATCAGTTTCTATAGCAGATTTCTAGTTGTTTGAGATCTTAGCACAACGTGGGGCATTCGGCTAGACTTCCCGCAAATATAGAGACCCTGCAATCCTTGTTTGATGCAGAAAATCCGATCTTGACGGCCAATTTCGGAGATTCTGTGAGCCCTTTAGCTCGGTAGCGACCGACGGGTTATACACTGAAGAGACTTGATAAGTTGAAACACGTGTCTGTGGATGACTATATATATGTATATATATATATATATATATATATGCACACAAAATGTGATGCTTTCTGGGGCTGCTGTCATTTTGTGTGCATTCAGTGCACCAAAGACTGTCACTCAAGAATTGGCCTGAAGATTATTTTTTTTGGGACACTACGCCATCATCCTTAGTGGACGGAAAGGTACCAACAACAATTATATATATATATATATATATATTTAATAAATGAAGGAAAAAAACTTTAAATTTGCTTCATTTCAATAATTTATTTCAACTGCATTACTGCAGCATCTTCAGGCATGAGCAAAATTAATGAAAAAATTCCCAAGAAACAGTGGTTTACATTGCTCAATTTTTTTTCTTAGGGTAGGAGGGGCAGAGCTAGGAAATTTGAATGAGGTGAGGATGAAGATGCAGCAGTAATGTGGTTGAAATAAATTATTACAATGAAGCAAATTTAAATTTTTTTCCTTCATTTATTAAATACATTGCTCTGTCCATTCACTCACTGGCACTATTCACATCGAGCTCTCACAACGGTTTATCTGTATCACTATGGTTAAACTACACATGTAATGATCCTCATTACCAAGAAAAATATATATCATATATATATATGCTATATAATTTGCTCTTGATGTATATTGAGCTCTCCATCTGATTCTCCTCAGGAATTTGGTTGGTTGTATTTTACGGCATGACAAACCTTATTGGGTTATTTTATGCTGAAGACATTTTGTTTTATTCATTCTTGTTGGGAATTCAACATTTTTTTTAAACACATTTTTTGATCTATTTAACCCATAGATGGGATCTTAACAGGTACTACCACTCCTGGTCAGGGTGGAACTGGGAGTAATGGCGATAAAGGGTTATATATATATATATATATATATATATATTATATATATATATATATATATATATCTCAATTTCGTGCACTTGTTGATAAGAGGGTTTGGTTTGGTTTACGGCATATCAACCTCAGTGGGTCATTTAATGCTGACAAAGATTTGAAATAAATTCCTTGTATTCTGAAAAAAAAAAAAATAATGTTCCATTCATTTTTCATTTCTATCCTGGTAAATACAGCTTTAAACTTGGTACTTTTTTTGACACACCTTGTATTCAGAAAAAAATTAATGAATGGTAATTTTTTTTTTTTTAGGATACAAGGTGTGTCAAAAAGTACAAAAAATCTCAATACTTTTTTTGACACACCTATATATATATATATATATATATATATATATATATATAAATTAATTGGAATAGTCCTATTAAAAAGTAATTTACTGGGGTAAATATTTTAGGTGTTTTGTGTCTGTAAGAACAGTATATTTTAATAAAGAAACTAAAAACAATATGAGTTGATATTTTCTCTTGACAGCATTTTTTTTTATAGTTTTTTGTAAAATAAAAAAAAACGAACATTAAATTAATTCTGTAATGAAACGGATTTTCATTACACATTAACAACTTTTATTTTGTGTTAAGAATTTTGGAATATACATCCCCCACCCTCCAAGTTGTATCAAATATCAAAGATTAAGGATACATGTAACTCTCTAGACCAAGGGTTCCCCACCAGGGGTGCTACACCTCCTGGGGGTGTGAGCATCATTTCAAGGGGTGCTAGAAGCATCTGTTAAAATTTAGATTAAATTTTTTTTATTTTGTAATTAATATTATTTATATTTTCATTTCTTTATTTCAGATTATTATCATTACCCTTCATCATGTTGAAGAACATATTACACATTATATTAGATTTAGAGAGTGAAATATATATGATCTTTTGATCAAAATGTATGAATTCACATTCTATATTTCTGAACAAATGTATAAATTGTAGGGGTGCAAAGTCAGAGCAAAACTCGGTTGTTTCCTATAAGTCTAACATAATCAAAGGGAAACCACTCTTGACTGATAAATTATTTATTTATTTTCCCATTAAACTAACCCTAAACCCATCTTCTTTATTCCTAGTAGATCAATAAATAAATAAATAATTTATCAGTCAAGAGTGGTTCCCCTTAGATCATGCTAGACTTATAGGAAATAACCACAAAACTCTTTTAAGGGTGCGGGAATAGAAAAAGGTTGGGAACCACTGCTCTATAGAGTGGAGGACATGGTTGTTTTTTTTTTTTTTTTTTTGGGGGGGGGGCTAAAGGTAAAAGGCCGGAGGGGGGGATTTGTGGGTTGGTTGGTTTTTAATTTTATGCCAAAGACATTTTATTTTATTCATTCCTGATGGGTACACACATTTTTTAAAACTAAATTCTTTTTAAACAGATTTTTTAAAAACCCATTAACCCTAAAAGATACAACCACTCTGGGTCAATGTGGACCTGGGAGTAATAGTGATCAAGGGGTACTCCACATTCCCCAGAGCTCTAGAACTGGAACCTCACCACCAGATAGAGTAACATCATACCCAGCACATATAAGATAAAAAGGGTTGGGGCTTGTCATAAGAGTAATAGGGTTGGGACAATCATATAGGTGCTAGGGCTTGACGTGACCACATGACCAGCCGACTGATTGAAGTGGGTCTCTCCGACTGCCTGTCTAGCCTAAGTATGGGCTAAAGTGGAGTGTTGCATGTCATGGACTGCTCAGCCACTGGGGTTCCATCCTTAAGTATCATGGGTCGCCACCCATGGCCAACGGGTAGCCACATTGAAGGGGTGTGTCTTACCCCACTGTAGAGGTGCAGTCAGGGTATTCTAAAGCTGCAGCCGACAGGGCTCTAAAATTATTGGGGGTTGGCACATAACAAAACAATTAAACAAAAGTCTTCAGAATTTGGAGAAAAAAATGTCTATTTAAAAGAAACCCCTTCTTTTATTGCATGAAATACCAACATCTTTAGAAAAATCTGATATCCAATTTGGGAGTTATTGTGCTTTAGCAGGTGGGTGTTCGTGGGCATTTATAATCTACATTGATAAATGGTTATTTGTGAAGAACAAGTAGATGTTTTTTTTCTTGTGTCTTTGTGCATCCATACTTTTGTTATATATATATATATATATATATATATATATATATATATATATATATATATATATACAAATCCCTTCACACAAGCAGGATATGACACAAAATCAATTTCTTAAGCAGAGTTTAACAGGTTTTAATTCTCCTAGATTTTTTTCTCCTAGGCTGGTTACCTAGCCAAGGTTAAAGAGCCCAGTCTGCCTATTTATCCATAGCTAGAGGGAGAATAGTTGGATGCATACCTTTCCCAAGGGTATTAGTGCTATGTGAAATGCAAACAGTTTCGTCCAAGATTTGAACTCTGGTCGATGAAGCCATTTCCTATGACACTATAACCATTACACCATGTGCCTCTATACTTTTGTTTTCTTCACAACTTTCTTTTTTTTTAAAAACATTTTTCTTTCTTCTTCCAGTATTGAGTAATGGCTTCTAAAATCTCAAACTCACAGAATCTTTTGTTGACAACCTCCTCCTCCTCTCCATCTTACTTCATCTTTGAGTCCTGGGGGAGGGGGTGGCATCAGGATCGAGGGTGGTGGTCGTGGTGGTGGGAACTAATACATAGCCACAACCATGCTCCATTCCAAGCCACCTTTCACATCCCAATCCCAACCCACGCTGCCTCTGCACGCTAACCCCTCCCCCATACACATACAAATGTCATGGTGTAACATTGTAACACAAACAGCTGTAAAGCCTTCTCCCTTCTTCATCGTCGTCATCGTTTCACACACTTTTCCAGCTTTTTTTGACTATCAAGTTTCAGTCCTACTTTGCTATGTGCTCTTTATAATCGCAGACCCCACAAAAACCAGGAGCCAAAAAAATCAGTTTTGGAATAACTTTGCTGACCAATTTCAAACTGCTCACTAACATTTTTCTTGTTTTTTTGTGTTTTTTTTTTTTTTGGCTTAACAGTCCCTGAATTGTGTTCGTCTCCTGGGAAAAAAAATCCTATCCTGAAATTCCTGTCAATGTGCCTTTGTGTCTTAGGATCACATCAGCACCCCCTTACAGCCCCACCCACCCACCCCTCTACAGTTTTTACTTATTTACTGATTACATCACAATCTCTTTGCTTCCTAAACCACCATGACCACCACCACCACCAACAACAACAACAACACTGCCACCGCCACCACTTGCACGACCTTGTGTCGCACACACACACACACAAAGCAGTTTAAGATTTAAATCTAAAAAATATGACCCATTAACTATTTCTTCAAGAGCTTTCTAATGCTAACAGAATTTTTTGTTTTGTTTTTGTTTGCTTAAGTTTTTATTTTTTTATTTTTTATTTATTTATTATTTTTTTATTTTATTTATTTTTCAAATATAAATATTTTATTTATTTATTTTTATTTTATTTTATTTTTATTTATTTATATCTTATTTATTTATTTATTTATTTTTTTATTTATTTATATTCTTATTATTTATTTTTATCTTTTTTTTTTTTATTTTATATTTATATTTATTTTTATTTTTATTTATATAATTTTGTTTATTATTATCCTTAATATTTTTCTAAATATTTTAATTATTTATTTTTTAAATAGAAATATTTTATTTATTTATTTATTTCTATTTTTTTATTTTTTTATATTTTGCTTCAACAGATGCTTGTCTTTTTTTTTTTTTTTATTTTTTTTTTTCATTATTTTCTAACCAGAACACAAAGTACTTTAATATTACAAGTAAAAAGTATTTAAGTTTTAATATAATAAAATATTATATTAAATTAGAAAGGCTAATGGAACTGAATAAGAATGCAGATAAAAACATTTGAAACAGAAGGGGGGGGGGTATAATCAAAAGATAGAGCAACTGAAACTTACTCTTCCATCATTCCCATCTTTCATTGCGAAATTTTCCTAATTCAACTGTTTAGTTAAAATAGGAAGTAAAGAATAGAATTACAGTTACTTCTTCTTGTTAATGGGTTTCTTTTAAGATGTATCCCTGAAATCTTTGCTCATATTCATTAAGAAAACACCAAACAATTAAAAATTGATAATACTAAGCCCATATTTATTAAAATCAATTCTAAGAAAGTATTGAAATGTTTTTACAGTTAGCTTGAAATGGTGAGGGAAGAAAAAATAAAAAATACTGGGATGCATGGATATGATTTTACTGTGTCCTTTTAGATTTTTTGTGTCAGGGACGCAGGATGTGTACCTATCTGCTTTTATATGCGAATTAGTCTTCCATTCACACTGTAAACCGCTATTTTGTTGTATATATAAATACAATTGTATGTTAATCGTATGTAGATAAGGTCAGCAGTATTAATAATGCAAAACGATTTTATTAATAATTAAGGTTTAAATAAAAACAAAATCATAGGGAATGTGACGTTAATAACAAGGGAATTGTGACTTGAATAGTGATATAGTTTCGGTTACAGATAGAAAAACACACAATCATAATGAGATTTAACAGTAGAAAAGAAAAAAGAGAAAAAAAAAAGAATCCTGTTTTTAGAATTTTAAATTGTATCATATCCATTTATCAACTGCCAATTTGCTAAAGTTTCTTAATAGATTGTAGGGTTTTTATTTATGATCTGGGGAAACAACTAAAGCCATCTAATTCCTACCTTGTAACCTATCCTGTGTAATTCGTTTCTAAGAAACTATTGAAATATATTTACAGTTAGCTTGAAATGGTGGTGGAAGAAAAAAGAAAAAACACTGGGAAGCATGGATATGATTTTACTGTGTCCTTTTAGATTTTTGTGTGTCAGGGACGCAGGATGTGTACCTATCAGCATATCTGCTTTATTTTTCTTGTTTTTTTCTCTTTTGAGGATGGGGGTGGGAGATCTAAGTGTCGTAATTATACATATATATATATATATATATAATGATGAATGAATATGAAAAGTATTAGCATATGAAGGTGCTCAATGCTAAAATAGCAGAGCAGGTTAAAATCAGAGATGAAATATTATGGTGTTAATTTTCCATAACTACAGTTTCAGGCATATTATGCAATCTTCAGACGGTTAAATATTGAAAAAGGAAAAAAAAAGTGGTTTGTTCAGTGTTTATATAATGTGAAGTGTGGGAAATTATCAAAACAGCCCAAGCTTACAAAAGTGGCCATTACAACTGTAGAAAAATTGTATATTCTCAAATATATATGTATATGCATCAAAGAAAAATTGTATATTCTCCAAAATACAAATGTGAATTTACTGAATAAAAAGAAGTGAACTAGTTTCCAAATGTAGGCATTTAAACAAATTTCTCCTATGTCATTTACCACCTGACTCTAATTAATCCCATATTTTTCGCCCTCTATTAATTTAAATTTTTTTTTTTTTTTACATCTGGACTCCACATGCATTAAGACCTAAGCATGTTTAAATTTTTTAAATATAATTCTTACATAATAACATTCCATTGCATGAGCACACTTCATGTTATATAAACGCTGAACAAGCCCACCCCCCTTTTTCAATATTTGAATATTTAAAGAAAGATTGCATGAAACTATAGTTACAGAAAATTAACACCATATTTCATCTCTGACTTATATATACATATTTTTTTTTGGGGGGGGGGAGAATATGTGCTTAATTGAAGTCGTACCTAATTTTGAAAGTTAATTGATAATTAATTAATTAGGCGGGCATACCTATTCAAATGTAAGGCTAAACAAATCGAGAAAAATCAATCTCTGTATGTAAATTTCAGCCTATTAGGCCTCATCAGCAGAGCTATGAATAGGTATGCCCGCCTAATTAATTAATTATTAATCAATTAACTTTCAAAATTAGGTACCACTTCAATTAAGCACATATTCTCCCAAAAATTGTCGGCTAAAAAAAGCCATATCAAAACACATCGTTTGTGTATTTACTTCTCATATATATATATATATATATATATATTATTAATAAATAGTAGTAGAGGAAAAGAGTTAAAGTCCTACCATGATTTCAATCCAAATGATTTCATCAGGACCCTACCCTACACTTAACTAAGTTGATGTAATTCATTAAACTGAGATAAACTTCTTTTCTGATAATAACGGTTGAACGCTATTTTAATATTTTTTTCGAATTACCGCGTGTGGTTAATTCTATTTGTTTATCTATTCCTTAGTAAAACAGTTAAAATTTAATTCTAATTATATCTTACAAGGTTTAATATTACTAATTTATCATTTTTTACTGTTCTTTTCAGTATCTATCCTATTTTAAAATTAATAAAATATTAAAAAAAAAAAAAAAAAAAAAAAATTATTTTTCTAATTTATTTTGTTAAAACAATAATATTGTAATTCTAATATTTTTTCTTATATAAAATGTCTGTCGGCTTTGTAAAAAAAAAAAAAAAAAAAAAAAAAAAAAAAAAGAATTACCCCCACATACACACCTTAGAGTCTGATACACCAATCTTTAATCTTCACACACACACACACACACACACACACACACAAATTAAATCAGAAAAAAGTCACTGTAATGTTAGTCAAGTTTTTCATTCATTTTTAAGTGGCATGTATTAATTAAATTTGAACCAAGTTATTAACTAAAAGTTTAAACTTTGAATTTTGCTGTCAACAAACTAAAAATTTCATTGCGAAGCAGCAGACTTATTATTATTAATTGACAATGAATTTCTTTGTGGCCTTTAAAATATTGAAAACGTTCCCGGTTATTTCCTATAAGTCCAACATAAACAAAAGGGAACCACTCTCGACTGATAAATTATCTATTTATTTCCCATTAAACTAACCCTAAACTTCTTTTTTTCCTAGTAGATCAATAAATAATTTATCAGTCAAGAGTGGTTCCCCTTTGTTTATGTTGAACTTATAGGAAATAACCACCATTTGTATATTAATAAATATTTCAACCTTTTAAAAAGTTCAACTATTTATTAATATACAAATGGTATTTAAAGATCAAAACTAAAAAACTAAAATTGACTTTTTATTCTACACATCAATTACACATTTCATGCAATTTGAACAGACATGAAAGATAATGGTTGGTTGGTTGCATTTTATGGCACGTCAATCCTTGTTTATGTTACACTTATAGGAAATAACCACGTTTCCTTATCCCAGCACTAAACAAATTGATGAGAAGTTGTCTCCCTTTGAACAGAATTACTTTTTATGAAGGATTAAAAAGAAAAGAAAAAACAAAGTTATATTAAGACAATTAAGTTAATTACGGTAACTTTCAAAACAAATAAATTCATTTCAAGAAGAAAATAAAACCGAGTGATATGAAGAAAATTTTGAAGAAAAAAAAAAAGAAAAAGAAAGGGGGGGCAAATTTAAACTTCTTAAAAAGTTAAGTAAACGACATTTATTTCCTTTTATTGATTTTAGTTTAGATATTTACATGTGGCGTTCCATCGTGCTGTAACGGTTAGCAAGTTAGTCTCGCAGTTCAGTTACTACTGTTAAACGAGTTCGATCCTCGCTAGATGTCCCGTATTTGTCATCTTTTATCAAATCCTACCCGTAGAATAAATTTTTTTTTTTAATTATTTTGCACGTGGAAAATTGAGGCCAGAAAGAAAGAAAAAAAAAAAAAAAGAGAGAGAAAGAGATAGTAAGAGATAGAGATGGAGATAGTGAGAGAGAAGAGAGAGAGAGAGAGAGAAAGAGATAGAGAGATAGAGAAAGAGAAGAGAGAATAGAGAGAGAAAGAGATAGAGAGATAGAGAAAGAGATAGAGAGAGATAGAGGGAGAGAGAGAGAGAGAGAGAGAGAGAGAGAGAGAGAGAGGAGAGAGAGAGAGAGAGAGAGAGAGAGAGAGAGAGAGAGAGAGAGAGAGGAGAGAGAGAGAGAGAGAGAGAGAGAGAGAGAGCAAAGAGAACTCTTGTTTTTTAGTATTTTTTTTTTTAAATAAATTCAAAGAAAAAAAAAAAAGAAAAGTGCTGTTTTACAATGGCAAGTATTTGTTTACATGAAATGAAGGTGTTATTCTGCAAGAATTTTCTTATTCACATACAGTGATGCTGATAGCTTTTTGATTTAGTGCGTCCTGGGACGTATGTATTTGATTTGAAGGAGTCCCCGGGAAATTTGATGGATCCCAACTAAAGTTTCTTAATAAATTGTGGAGTTTTTTTTTTCTATGAACAACTTAAGCCATCTATAATCCCTACCTTGTACCCCCATACAGTGCAATTCGTTTCCAAGAAAATATTGAAATGTATTTACAGTTAGCTGGAAATGGTGGGATAAGAAAAAAGAAAAACACCAGAACGCATGGATACAATTTTATTGCGTCCTTTTAGGTTTTTGTGCGTCGGTGACGCATCTCTTCTATTGGCCCCCCCAAAACCACCGCCCCACCCAAAAACCCAACTAGCGTATGTGTGCATACCACGGCCTACTTATTAATTATAATTATAATAATATATTAATAAGTAGGCTGTGGGCATACATATGAGTACTTGATATAGAGGTTAAGTTAGATTATAAAACTAAAGTTTAATATATATGCATGTCGTGTTATGTATATATATATATATATCTTGTGTGGTGGATTATATATGCATGTGTGTGGTGTGTATATTATGCGTGATGTGTGTGTTGATATATATATATATGGCATGTGTGTTGTGTGTTGATATAATTGCACGTGTGTGTTTGTGTATATATATATGTTGATGTGTATGTGGTGTATATATATATATATGTGTGTGTGAGGTGATGTGGTGTATATATATATATATATGCGGTGTGGGTGTGATTATATATATTATATATGCGTGTGTGTGATGTTCGTATATATTATAATGCGTTGTGTGTGTGTGTATATATATATATATATGGTGTGTTGTGTGTGTTTATATATATATAATAATTATATGCGTTGTGCGTGTGTGTGTTATATATATTATATATGCATGTGTTGTATTTGCATATGCATGTGTGTCGTAATAATATATGCGTGTTGTGTGCTATGATATAGTATATGCGATGATGTGGGTTATAATATAATATATATATATTATATAATATATATTATATATATATGTGTGTGTGGTATGCATCCTCGCCGTGCATTTGAGATGTGTGGGTGCAGTCTTCATTACCAGCCCCACCCCCCACCACACACTCACCTCCGCTCTAAATGCACAATTAAGCAATGTTTCTTAATCATTCTTTACACCTTTACCCTTCCCCATCGTCTCTCTATATATATCCCTCTTCCTCTTTCCTCTCCCTCCTCTCTCTCTCTCTCCTCTCGCTCTCTCTCTCCCCTCTCTTCTCTCCCTCTCTCTCCCTCTCTCCTCTCCCTCTCTCTCCCTCTCTCTCCTCTCCTCTCTCTCTTCCTCTCCCTCTCTTTCCTCCTCTCTCTTCCTCTCTCTCTCTCTCCTCTCTCTCATCTCCCTCTCCCTCTTCTCTTCTCTCTCTCTCTCCTCTTCCCTCTCTCTCTCTCTCTCCTTCTCTTCCTCCTCTTCTCTACTTCCTCTCCCTCTTCTCTCCTCTTCTCCCGTCTCTCTATCCCTCTCCCTCTTCTCCCTTCTCTTTCTCTTTCTCTTTCTCTTATCTCTATCTCTTTCTCTTTCATCTATCTCCTTATCTCATCTCTCTCTGAGACACAGCCTCTACGAGGAACAAGATTCCCTGTGGAAATGTGATACTCCTTCCTTGAAGCAAAATCTTTTGCAGAATGACTCTGCTTGCAACTGTGTATGTACTGCTCATTCCTCCTCCTCCTCCTCTTCATCTTCCTTCACATCTTTCATCACCATTATCATCATTGTTTTTTTTCTCTGCATACCACCCCCACCCCCATTTGTTGAAGAAATCTGACCACATGTTATTGTTGTTGTTGTTTGAAAGTAAATGGTGTGGGGTGGAAGTGGGGAGTACAGCCTTTTCTCTCAAATGACTTGACTAGAGAAGAATTTTTTGTATTTTATTTTAAATGTCATTTACTGTTTTTTTTTTTGGTTTTTTTTTTTGCCTTTGCTTCTTCTAGTAAACATTTTTGTTCACAAAATGCTGGTGCAAAGGGGTGCTATGGAAAAAAAGGGTCTACTCAGATTTCAAACTCATGTGAGTGTGTCATGTACCCCTTCAATCGCCTTACTCCCAGGTCCACTCTGATCGGAGTGGTAGGACCTGTTAGGGTTCCAGTCTATGGTTAAATGTGTTAAAAAAATGAGTTTAAAAAAATTGGAACCCATCAAGAATGAATAAAACAAAAACGTCTTCTGCATAAAATGACCCAACAAGGGTTGACGTGCATAAAATGCAACCAGCACCTCTCATGTCTTTTATTTCCTATAACTCCAGCATAAACAAAGGGGACCATCTTGACTGATAAATTATTTATTGATCACTAAAATCAAGAAAAAGAAGACAGGGGTTAGGGTTAGTTTAATGGGAAAATAAATAAATAATTTTATCAATCGAGAAGTGGTTCCCCTTTGTTTATGTTACGTTATGAGAAATAACCCAAATGGTCTCCTCTGTATCTGGACCTTTTAATAACTCTTCTGTTTGTTTCTTTTTTCTTTTCTTTTCTTTTTTTTCTTTTCTTTTTCTTTCTTTTTTTTTTTTCTTTTTTCTTCTTTTTTCTTTTTCTTTTTTCTTTTTTCTTTTTTTTTTTTTCTTTTTTTTTTTTTTTCTTTTTTTTTTTTTCTTTTTTTCTCTTTTTTTTTCTTTTTTTTTTCTTCTTCTATTTTTCTTTTTTTTTTCTTTTTTTCTTTTTTCTCTTTTTTTCTTTTTTTTTTTTTTCTTTTTTTTTTCTTTCTTTTTAAATTCTATGGATGATGAATTGATTTTTAAAAATTAATATTATGTTATCCTATTTATTGCTAACATCTTAGTCCCTAAGATGGAGTAACGCTGAACTTCAGCGCACAACAACTCCCGCGACACTGCCGTTGCTAAAACTGCATTGGTTTTAACCTTTCCTTCGGACCACAGCGGCAGTGTGGAGAGGGGGATCTGCTACTTGGCAAACAGCACATCCTTCATATCAACTCACCCGGGCTACGTAGTCCCCCCCAAAAAAAAAAAAAAATTATGGACACTACACCATTGTCTTTCGCAGACGGAAGGATACCAACAACTAGAACAAATATCAATAACAACAATAAATAATCTACTAGCAGGCACTGTGGATATACCACAGTATGATAATTTAACTATTACTTTTTATATGTTTACTTAAGAGCTATTGCAAAATAGTTCAATATGTAAAAAATATGATCTTGTGAGAAGACTAGCTTGCTAACCAGTGCACCACGGTGGGACGCCTATATCTGTATTTATGTATGTGCAGAGGCTGATAGGTACGGCTCCNTGTGTAGTCCACTATACATATACTATATTCTATGTAATGATATATGTCGGACCATGCGTTATATATGGGATTATGTATTATACTATTTGGTTTTATGTCTTATTTTTTCTAACATCTTAATATTCCATATAATGATACGACATATCTTTGATTAACTTTTCATTCTCGCTTATCAGACGTTAAAGCATGCCGCCATTATATGTAATCTACACGACTTCCATTTTTGCACTATGCATTGAATGTCCAACTGTCATTTGCTTTCGTAAACACACGCGCATATAGATAATTAAACCGGTTAACAGCATCAGATTCAACACAACCACCTATTATCGCTTTTAACATCTGTCATTTTGTTTCTGCACCTACACGTGTTCTAGAGATGGTATAAAATAATATCGAAATTAGCTTAGTATTGACGACTATACATTGTTCCTGATCGTACAATCCTGTGTTTTTTATTTGTATAATATTGTTCTTTTCATATTGTTGGTATTCATTTCCTCATTGTATTTCATAATATATATATATATATATATATATATATAGAGATAGATAGATAGATAGATAGACAGAGGGAGAGTTAGAAAGACAGACAGACAGAGTGTCTATTCAATTTCATTTAGTGGATGTTTGAGTACGGGAAAATGAGTTTTTCACAATTGTCTTTTTAAAAAGAGACTTGGATTTTTCTAGTGGTTATTTAGCAATGAGAAGGCATGAAACAAGAGAACCCTAAGATTTGCAGATGAGTTCAAAAGACAAAATTTGTCATAGCCGGTCCTGTGATAATGATAGTATTGGCACAGATTCTATCAGTAGAGTTGACAAATTTTAGGTGTGGCGATATTTTAGTGGGAGTGTGAAAAAAGAAAGGAAGAACGAAAGAAAGAACGATTACATGACGAGAGAGAGAGAGAGAGAGAGAGAGTTTTTAACAGAGAGTTAAAAAAAGAAATAGAAAGAAAATTTGTTATATTTAGAAAGGCTGATTCAGTGATATTTGTTACTTAATATCAGTGCCAGACACAAGATAGCCAAGAGTCATTAAGTTAACTTATAAGTATATATATATATATATATATATATATATATAAAAAGATAAATCTAATGAGTCAGACGAACCTACTATTAGTTTCGCTTAATGCTCTTCAGGGCTAAGATCTGAGTCAGATCTTAGCCCTGAAGAGCATTAAGCGAAACTAATAGTAGGTTCGTCTGACTCATTAGATTTATCTTTATTATTTGCTCTACTTAGGTATTGAGCACTTTTTACTTATTAGCTATTCTCCTAGTGGTTATATGAATATATATATATCTTATATATACATATGAATTGTTTTTTTCTTTTGGCCAAATACTGTACCAATAGATTACTTTTTGTTGGTACGACTATCTTGGTCTTTTCTTTTTTCAAAAAATTTTTTCTCCCTGGTTGATGTTTGGTAGTATATTTTTACAATCAAACTATTTGCTGGGCTTTTTCTCACCGCAAGGATTTACCAACACACTTGGTGTATATATATATATATATATATATATATATACACATACATACATATACATACACAAGGTTGAGTCAAAAAGTAATGCCATTTTGTTTAGGACAGGTATAATTACCAACACAGGAACATGTATCATACATCAAAATGAAGCTGGTCCTCTGTGGATCGCATCCTTACATCTCCACATCTCTCAATAGCAATGTTCCACCTTTGAATGAGAGCATCTATCCCTGACATTTTAAAGTAGAATTTCAATGTAAGTCCTATTTCTATGTATATTTTAAATTTTTAGTCATCTTCAAATATAAATCAAATCTTCACAATTTCTGCACAAAAAGCAAGAACTGGTTATATTTAATGTATATATATATATTTACTTTGTCGTTAATTGTTTTATTTTCATAGTTTCATACATACATACACACCAAGTGTCCTTTATATATGTATAGATATCTAAGTGATATCAGAGTAGGAGTGTCTGCTAGTGGGGAGCAAAACGCCATGTGCTCCCCTCTCATTGATCAGGCTTTCTTATCAAAGCTGAAAGTGTTTGAAATTTGACCCCTTAGAGATGCTGGGATTCAGGGACAGTGACAGCTCATTAAACACTTGGATTTGCCAGATTGAAAATTTTATTTCAAATCAGACAGTACTGTTTAGCAAAGTAGTCCCCACAAATCATTAGGAGTAGTG
This sequence comes from Doryteuthis pealeii, assembly GCA_023376005.1. Taxonomy (NCBI): domain Eukaryota; kingdom Metazoa; phylum Mollusca; class Cephalopoda; order Myopsida; family Loliginidae; genus Doryteuthis; species Doryteuthis pealeii. The sequence goes on along the minus strand of CM042165.1, from coordinate 47,317,164 downwards.
AGCTTGATCCTCACTGAGTGCGCCATCTAAAAACTAGTCTCACGATTAAGCCATTATGAATGAGTAGGGATCCCAAGCAAAGAAAAGGGTTACATCAGGGGTTCCCAACCTTTTTTTTTTTTTTTTTTTTGCAATGACCACCTAATCACCTAATCCTGATGCCCCCCCCATGTGGTAATATATAATTCTTATAATTTAAAAAGTGAACTCGATTTGAGCTGAAGAAGCTTAAAATTCCAATACCTTGGTTTAAACAAGCTTCAAAAGAACAAGTCATCTATGAAAAGTAAAAATGAAATAAACAAAAGACAGAAAATAATTAAAAAAATAAAAATTGAAAATTTGGACCCAAAACTCATTAATCTCAATCCCCCCTAAAAATCAACCCCCCCCCATGGGGTGTATACCCCATATTGGGAGCTAATGGTTTACACTATATCAATACTTGAGCTGAACCATTCAATATGCTATGCAACATGTATTATTTTGATTTTTCAGACTGTTGTCCTCATCTTTATTGTTTAAGCAAATATTTTAGGATCAAAGAAGAAGAGAAAAAAAGAAAAAAAAAAAAAAAAAAAAAGATGAAAGAAAAACAAAAAAGAAAGAAAAAAAATCTAACACAAAACGTTTGTCATCATAGCAACCAAAGGTTTCGCAAATGCTAATTCATCATCATCATCATCAAGGTATGATGATAGTACGGATTCCATTGGTTCCCTCACTATCCATCCCTATCAACCATCCCTCTTTGTAAGTTCTCTAGACCAGACATGTCAAACTAAGTAGAACCCTAGGGCTGCAATGGATTACATATTCCATGAGAGCATCTTGGTCAGCCTTAGAACTTTTCAACCAACTTTTTATATACTAATATAAGTAGTGAACCTAATTCTGCCCCCCCCCAAAAAAAAACCTTGTGCATTCTGAAAGGATTTTTTTTGTTGGTTATCAACACATCAAATACGGGGGGGGGGGGTCAATTGTGGTGATCTTTTTTTTTTTTTTTTAAATATTGGATGTCATCAAGTTCGTCTCTTAAGAATATGTTGACAAGGATGAATTTGCGAAAAAATCTAAAAATAATTTTAGTTGTTAACAAATGAAAAATATCAGGACGACAAATATTTCAAAGCCAAAAAAACAAAAGAAAAAAAAAAAACAAAAAAAAACAAAAAAAACAACCTACATACGAGTCATACATAAAAAGTCATTGCTCTTCCAATATGTGATCTACCGAATGGTTTCTATGGTTTCTACAATTCAAAGTTACATACTAATTACATACTAATGAAATATTAACTCAAAGAGGGGCCGGTTTAGCTCAGTTAGTAGAGCATTCATTAGGAATCCTAAGGTTCCTGGTTTGATAGCGGCTCTCGCCAACTCAGTGTATGAGTAGCATAGGGATCTGTGCAGTAAAGTAAGGAGCTGATGGTAGATGTGGCGCTCCACCTCAGACGCTAAAATATAATCTCCTTGGGCTAGTGCAAGTGAAAAGGGGATAGACTCCCTCGTTGTTTGGCTGATACAGACATTAGGCCACCCCGATGACTTTTTACATACTAATTTATCTATATATAAAATGGTTTCTACCGAATGGTTTCTAATCCAATATGTGATCTACTGACATTCCAATATGTGATCTACCCATTATTTTCCCATTAAACTAACCCTAAACCCTAACCCTTCTTCTTTTTTTCCTGGTAGACCACATGCCATGAATAGTAGATCAATAGTAGATCACAAACCTTCGGTAGATCACATATTGGAAGAGCACCAAATGACGCATGCATACAACGTAATTCACATTTGTAAGTCCCAACTAGTATCTTTAATTCAGTTCACCTTGAAGCTATTAAATTTTAATAGCTTTTAATTTAAATACGACAAAAAATAATACTAGATAATAAGTAACACACATACACACAGTCATTTTTTAAAACCAACCAACCACCAACCACCAACAATTGTCAATTACTCCAAAAGTGAACATGACAGCACGGCTGGAATTGGAAATCACTTCGTACAATGTCACAGTCCAGCACGTTAGCCACTGCACCACAGGGATTCCCCCTTCCCAATTATAATTGGAGATCTTGAAACAAGATCCCAAAGAACCAGAAAAAAAAAAAAGATTGGGAGAGTGGGAAGGATCAAGATTATCCAGACCACAGCACTATCAAAATCAGCTAGAATACTGAGAAATGAGCTGTAGAACTGAGGAGACTGGTTGAACGGTTGGATTTTATGGCATGTCAACCCATGTTGGGTTATTTTATGCTGAAGACATTTTGTTCTGGTCATGCTTTTTTAAACTCATTTTTTTCTATTTAACAGGTACTACCAGGTTTGGTGTGGGTTGGTTGGTTGGTTTTTATGGCATGTCAACCCGTGTCGGGTCATTTTATGCCGAAGACATTTCTGTTTTATTCATTCTTCATGGGAACTCAATTTTTTTTTTTTCAATTCAATATTTTTTAAAAACACATTTTTTTTTAGAAGTCATTTTGTTCTATTTAAGCCATAGATAGAAACCTAACAGATACTAACTACTACTCCAGGTCAGAGTGGACCTGGGAGTAATGGTGAGGAAACTTGCTGGCACTTGGTCTCCAGTGAAGGCCATCATCCTCACAGATACTCTTCACTCACCTTTAGAGCGTAAGAATAGAGTAATTTTCAACTTACTGGGTCGAACAGAATTTGTAGTTATAGTAAGAGCTAATATAAAAAGGAATGAGAAAGAGAGAGAGAATGGTCTCGGAGTTAATGGCCTATATTCACCACCATGTTGTTTTTTTTTCTTTCTTTTAACCCTCCTATGTCTGAAGAATACGTTTAAAGATTTTGTTATCTTCTTCTTCTTCTGGTATTTGTTGTCTTGGTTTCTCGACTTTGTGCCATTCAGTAGTAAGATGTTATTTTTGTAAAGAATGAATGGCTAGAGAAGATGCACATTGAGATTGAAAGAGTTATATATATGGGACGGGTTAGCTCGGTTGGTAGAGCGTTCGGCTAGAAACCACATTTGTAAGTCCCAACTAGTATCTTTAATTCAGTTCACCTTGAAGCTATTAAAATACGACAAAAAATAATACTAGATAATAAGTAACACAAAAGAACACATACACAGTCATTTCTTAAAACCAACCAACCAACCACCCAACAATTTGTCAGTTACTCCAAAAGTGAACATGATAGCACAACTGGAGTTTGAAATCACTTCGTACAATGTCACAGTCCAGCACGTTAGCCACTGCACCATGGGGATTCCCCCTTCCCAATTATAATTGGAGATCTTGAAACAAGTTCAATACCGGTCCTCGCCAACTCAGCGTATGAGTAGCACAGGGATCTGTGCGGTAAAGTAAGGAGCTGATGGTAGGTGTGGCGATCCACCTCAGATGCTAAAACAATCTCCTTGGTCTAGCGCTATTGAAAAGGGGATAGACTCCCTCGCTGACTGGCTGATACCGACTTTAGGCCGCCTCGTCGACTTTACTTTACTTTACTTTATATATGTAATATAGTGAAAAATTTGAAAAAACACAGGTTCAAATAAAATGAGTGATATTTATTCAGCCAACGCTGCGGTGTTTCAATCTGTTTAGATCTTCTTCAGGGTTTTTGTTGATATAAGGAAAAGGAAAATTTATCACAGAATAATAAGGAGACTGTGATAGCTTTTGTTGATCAATATGTGTTACGTTTTTAAGGGCCATTCCTTGGCCTTATAGCAGAAGCGCTTAACACATGGAATTGGACCCTTGATAAAGAGTCCCTCAATAATGAATCATTTTGGTTACTAAAGTGTTCTCAGTTATTGGCATAGAGTCCTTCGATAATGAATCCTTTGGTTCCTTTCATTACCAATAAAAGACTTCTATCATCTAGGCACTGTATCAACTCAGCATATATTGTCGCATTCTTTTCAACAAAATATGGGTCCTCACTTTCACTTTTACCAGGTGGTGCATAAATTATATTGTGTAGTTGAAGAGGCCTTAAATACCCGTGGAACTTGTTTCCCAGAGCTCAACATTTGAGGGTTCACCATCGAAGAAAATTCTCGTTTCTAAGCACATAACCTGTTACGTTTTTAAGGGCCATTCCTTGGCCTTATAGCAGAAGCGCTTATCCAGTGGAATTGGATCCTTGATAAAGAGTCCCTCAATAATGAATCCGTTTGATTACTAAAGTGTTCTCAGTTACTGGTATATAGTCCTTCGATAATGAAAAATGTCAATCCCTATTTATTTGTTTAGCCTTACATTTGAACATATATACCCGCCTAAATTCATTAATTATTAACTAATTAATTTTCAAAATTAGGTATGACTTCAATTAAGCACATATCCTCCAAATATATATCTCGGCTTTGTGTACTGTCACAATAGGTTTGGGTTGGGCCGATGTCATCGATACCTATTGGTGGCTGTTTTGTTATCTCATCAGTAGACACTAGACTCAGAGATGAGAAGTAGTTTCGTTACTAAACTGTTTGATCCTGGCCGTTGACCTGTTTGGATTCATCTGCCTAGCATCTTGTGAAGCACGCTGTTGATTTGAATCCCCATCCCCCTGGGGTTGAGCCCTTTGGAGGGGATTTCGCTGATGACTGCCAACTAAAAAGTAAAGGCAACGCTCTCTTATAAAAAAAGGGATGGAGCACTCTATGGCGGCCTTTACATACATACAGATGTGTGTATTAAAATAGTTAAAATCCCCATCACATTCTGTGGGTGACAATAGCCGAGTGGTTAAGCTGTCTGACTGATGCTGAATCGATCAGAGTTCTATCCCGGTTGTAGGTAGCTCACAAAATGTCTAGCCACACTGAAGAGACTTGATAAGTCGAAACACGTGTCTGTGGATGACAATATATATATATATATATATATATATATATATATATATATATTTGAAAGCAAAGGAAAAACTCAATTATAGATTATTATGCATTGAGCTCTCTCTAGGGATTTATAAAAATCTTTGTATTTGCACCTACTAAAATATGCAATATGATTATACAGTGAGATTTTGAACATCCCATATAGAATCATCCCTTACTACCAGTTTTGGATACCTTATATATATATATACTTTAAATATACGCTCCTACATTTGGGGCGCTGGTGGTTGTCGTCAGTGATGTAATCCGCAAGGTTCATTGGGAAGTTTCGGGTCTTCCAACATCAGACTTCCCTCGCCTTGCCTCAGAGGTGATCAAACTCTGGTACAACCACCAACAATAGACGCTAATAGACGTTCGGCATTTTTTTTTTTTTGACGGTTGTAGATCTCTATCCCACTTAAATACATGGTACCGCGCGTCTGATTGGTTGTTAGTAACAGCCAATCAGATGCGCGGTACCCTGCATTTAAATGAGATATGTGGCCAGAAACACTTTTCTCCGTACGGATTACGAGGTTTAGATGATTAGGTAAGTCAATCCTTCTTTCCTACTTTTCCTCTCCTCGCATCCATATCGTTCTGCTGCGTAACTGACAATGATCTTAGATGTTGTTAAGATACGTTTATCCATCGATCCATTTGCTGATGTTTCGAGAATTTCACAAATGTCCCTGTCAAACTCATGCCAAGCCTTACTGTCCACATTTCCCAATGTACTGATATACATATATATATATATATATATATATATATATATATATATATATAAGTTAAAAGAAAGGAAATGAATCCGACAATATGAGTAAGAAAAGGTGGAATGAAAACATCACACAATGCTGTTAAAGAAGAAATTATATTATAAATTGTTTTCTTCTTTAACAGCATTGTGTGATGTTTTCATTCCACCTTTTCTTACTCATATATATATATATATATATATATATGTTATAATGGTTTTGCATATTTGTGTTATAAAAATAAGAATACTGTTTTTCTTTTAAGCATGAATGGATGGTGAATCTAAATGTTCAAATAGATTATTATTTAAGAAATACTGTTGAATTACTCATTGTGTCCAAATTAATAATGTAAATGACAATGGACTCAGGAAATATTTATACTGATTGTTGTTTGCTAATTAAGGCAGTAAAATCACTTGATGTAAATTTTTTTAAAGTTAATGGATTTTTATTGAAAGATGGTTTGTATGTTGAAAATCATTTACACACACACACACACATATATTATATATATATATATATATATATATATATATATATATATATATATATATGGGAGTAAATATAGAAATTAAATCCGACAATATAAAGAAAATTTGAAAAAACAAGTGTTCCGAAAATGGGATGAATTAAATTATCGATGTTTAAAAAATACTTTTTCTCGTCTTTTGCATTTCTTCGAGTTGCGTCATGTGTCATGACACCTTTGCGTGAGTAGATCGTGACTTGCCTTTCAAAAATAAAACGCTGATCAAATACAGTTACATAACTAAAAACATTTTCATCTCCTGTCACATATAAAAACATCCATCATTTTCTTCACCCCAAGAGACATCCTGATGAAGGTTCAATGTAACCGAAATGTTTTAAACATCGATTATTAAATTCATCCCATTTTCGGAACACTTGTTTTTTCAAATTTTCTTTATATATATATATATATATATATGAAAAGTAGGTGACTTAACGGATAATATAAAATGTCGAGTTAGTCGCAACTTCGACATTCGATAAAATGAATAGCTGAATAAGTCAGAGTTATAAAGAATATAAGAATGCTCAATACGTTTGTAGAGCATTCTACATTTAATATCAAGTCGATGTAATTCCTTAGTTAAACTAAAGAATTACATCGACTTAATTAAGCGTAGGGTAGGGTAGGGTCCTGATGAAATCATTTGGATTGAAACCATGGTAGACCCTTAACTCTTTTCCTCAACTACTATTAATATTATACATATACACACACACATATATATATATATATATATATATATATATAAAAACATGTACACATTTCATGTAATAAAACCTGTAGGCTTTGTGTGTGTGTGTGTGTGTGTGTGTGTATGTGTGTGTGGAAATATAAAAAAAACTAAATATTCAGAGGATTTATTTTTTTATATCTGATAATATGCCAACATTTTTTTTTTGTTGTTAAACCCTCTTCAGGGCAATTAATAGCAGATGTTAAATGCTTCATCCGAAAAATATTTTCAAATGAAAAAAAAAAAAAAAACAAAACACCCCCCCCCCAAAAAAAAATTTTTTTTTTTTTTCGTTTGAAAATAATACATAATAGATACATCCTCCAAATATATATATATATATATATTATATATATATATTCATATTTACATAACATCGGATTTATTTCTATTTTTCTCTTATATATATATTTACCAAACCCTCAGCATGAGCAGGATGCGACACAAGGTGAATTTCTTAAACAGAGTTTAACAGGTTTGTATTCAGAGTTTTCTTTTTCCTAGACTGGTTACCTACTATTTACTCATAGCTGGAGGGAGATTAGTTGGATGAATACCTTTCCGAAGAGTATTAGCATTATGTGAAATGCAAATACAGCCTCATCCAGGATTTGAACTAATATATCTCAAATATATATATAAATATATATATAAACACACACGCACACACACATATATATACACACGCACATATATATATACACACGCACACACACATATATATATATACACAAACACACATATATATATATACACAAGCACACTATATATATACACACAAGCACACATATATATACACACACACACACACATATATATATACACACACACACACACACATATATATACATAGACAAGCACACATACATATATACACACACACACACATATATACACATAGACAAGCACACATACATATATACACACATACATATATACACACACGTACACATATATATATGGTTCATGTAATAAAACGTGTATGTTCACTATGCATGCCTGTATGTATGAAGAAAGGCAAATCTTCCATATATAAAGGAAAAAAAAAAAAGAAAAAAAAAAAAGAAAAAGCCTCTTTGATAATTCCCTTTTCTCACTGTTAATTGCTTCACAAATCTTCTTCCTCCAGATGACCAATTCCACTCTTCTAACTCTGAAACTTAATAACTGATAATCATCCTAAAATATGCTTGTCAACAAATTTAGATTCCAGTTACCACCCCACCACCCCTTAACCTCCAGCTTGCAGCAAGATTCTGTAAGGGTCCCACAGAAAGAAAAAAAAAAAACTGTCTGTGAATTAGATAAGGAACAAGTGCACAATACTGATAGCCATGGAATTCTTACTTGATGCTTTCTCCTCTTTCAAAAACTGAAGAATGAAAAAAAAAAAAAAAGGTGCCCCCCTCCTTATTTTGCTGCTGCTGCTGCTACATTCTTTAGAGGAGTACTGGCTAGGAGTATTGCAGATGCTGTGAAACTCTTTTCACAACACCAGATGCTTCCAACCAAAATGCTGTCCTGGGTCTAACGTTAAACTGGATCTAATGGTGAAGTTCCAATTTTGGGGTTTTGGGGGGCATGGAGTACCCCTTTATCGCCATTACTCCCAGGTTCACTCTGACCCGGAGTAGTAGTACTTGTTAGGGTCCCATCTATGAACTAAATAGAAAAAATAAGTTCTAAAAAATGTTTTTTTTTTTAAATATAAAGATTTTTGAAGGCAATTGACAATGCAATATGTGTTGAAAATTATATCTATTTAACTTTTTTTTTTTTTTTTTTTTTTTAATTCTAAATATTTTCGGAATAAAATTCCATCATCGGAGTTATTAAAAGTACTAGGTGTTTTTTTTTTAATAGTACTTATCTCACGGCGATGGTGTAATCATCTGCTGTTTTAAGAAGTTGAGGAAAACTGTATATTTGAATTTTTTTTTTATTTTTCTGTTAATTCCGTGATGTTAAGTCGGTTCAGCTGCTCCTGCGCTCGTGGAGATTGTTCGAAATTCTTTTAATTTCTAAAAAAAAATTTTTTTTATTTACTATAAATTTAGAAGATGTATCAAAAGCAGTTCACAAAATATTTTGTTACATTGTTTGATTAAGGTTTGATAGCATTTAAATCATTACTTGAGTATAAAGTTTTTAAAAAGTCGTCGGGGTGGCCTAATGTCAGTATCAGCCAATCAGCGAGGCAGTCTATCCCCTTTTCAATAGCGCTAGACCAAGGAGATTATTTTTGCGTCTGGGATGGAGTGCCACACCTACCATCAACTCCTTACTTTACCGCACAGATCCCTGTGTTACTCATACGCTGAGTTGGCAAGGGCCAGTATCGAACTAGGAACCTTGTGGTTTCTAGCCGAACGCTCTACCTACTGAGCTAACCCGGCCCTTATTTAACCAATAGCAGATTGCAATATTTTAATATTAGCATATAAGACTTCCCCTAAAACAAATTGATGAGATTATTTAGTTATGAAGCACTCCTCAACATAGGATCAGATCTTAGGGAAAAACGCAAGGAATCAAGCAAAATTTTCATCCTAGGCAAAATGCGCAGATACTGCACAATGATTCTAGACAGAAGTGGAAGAGAGTGACACTTTTAATCCCAGGTAGAGTGTACTATACCAATGCCCTCTAAGATATCATTATCTTAGAGGGCCTTGACTATACTCTCAGTTTTCCTTCTTTCTTCATCTGAAGATGAAGAAAAAAAAAAAGAAAAAAAAGTTCCTTTGTTGATAGAAATATAGACAGATGAGCAAAGCAAGTAGAATCCCTTCCCTCACTCATGAACCACCCACCCAGAGCACTCGTCTCTTTCATCTATCATATATATATATATATATATATATTCATTTATCTATCTTATTTCTAGATCCAATCACTTTGAGGGACTTCGACCCACAATTTGAGGGTCTCTTTTAAATATACACCTGTCAAAGACAACTTACAACCTTCATTATCCATTGAAAGAAAGAAAGAAAAAAAACGGAGAAATTGAAATAGAAGAAAAAAAGAAAGAAAAAAAAAAGAAAAAGAAAAAGAAAAAAAAAGAAAAAGAAAAAGAAAGAAAAAAAAATTTAGTTTCCCCAATTGCACCTTGCTTTATTTTCTTAGAATCCAATGATGGGGGGTGGGCTTCTTCGCCTATTCACAAGGGAACTTACTACATAGAAACTAGTAATAAACAGATAACATATCACTGTAACCCAAAACGTCTTCTTGGCCCTCTCACAATCAGAAAAAAAAGAAGAGAATAAAGAAAAAAAAGAAAAAAACTATCTATTCTACTAAATAAGCCGATGGACAGCTCAAGTGATACAAAAAAAAAAAAAAAAAAAAAATAGAAAATAAAAAATAAACAGAGACAGTAGCCTCCTGAATTAACAGGTCCCTGAAGAAACAAAATAGACATCCAATCTAAAAAAAAAAAAAAAGGTAGTGGAGGAGGTGGTGTTTGGGGAGGGTGATGAAGATGATTGGATCTACTGAACCTTTTAATAGTAAAAAGGAAAACATCTTTTGTCCCAAGATCCAATTTTTTTTTATTTATTTATTTATTCTGACCAACCACATTCAATGAAGCAGACAAAAGCCATTGTAATACATTAATCTATTTGGACCTATGAGGTCGTCTTCTTCTTCATCTTGATTGTTATAGTCACAATGATTTGGTTGTTCAACTCTTCAGCCTTCTTTCTTTTTCTTTTTTGGAGGGGGGGGGGGTTCTATTGTATTATTATTTCCAGTGATGGCAAACATCTCAAAATTGAATATTTTGAGAAATTGTTTAAAGAGAGTTTGTTTTATGGCATATCAACCTTGATGGGTCATTTAATGCAGACAAAGTTTTTTTGTTTGATTCATTCTTGATGGGAACTCAATTATATTTAAAACACATTTTTTTAAAACTCATTTTTTCTATTTAATACATAGATGGAACCCTAACAGGTACTACCACTCCGGGTGGGAGTGGACCTGGGACCCTAACAGGTACTACCACTCCGGGTGGGAGTGGACCTGGAACCCTAACAGGTACTACCACTCCGGGTGAGAGTGGACCTGGGACCCTAACAGGTACTACCACTCCGGGTGGGAGTGGACCTGGAACCCTAACAGGTACTACCACTCCGGGTGGGAGTGGACCTGGGACTTTACCATCAGATAGAGTTTAACGTTATACCCAGGACATTAAGCCACGGCCCTCTAGCACATATATGATAAAAAGGGTTGGGACTTGCCATAAGGGTAAAGTGGGGTGTTGCATGTCATGGACTACTCAGTTAGCAGGATTCCATCCTTAAGTATCACGAGTCCTAACCTATGGCCAACAAGTGTCGGAAAAAATTCCAAATGATACAAAACAAAAGACAGTTTTCTTTTTAAGTAAGTAGGCAGGGCGGCCTAATGTCGATATCAGCCAGATAGTGAGGGAGTCTATCCCCTTTTCACTAGCTCTAGACCAAGGAGATTAGGCGGAACAGTAAAATGTCACTTCTTACTGGGCGGGCTTCCCCAGGTTTCTGACCTTGTGGCAAACTGAGATGTTGAATAAATGACAAGAAGAAGAAGAAAAGCTTCAACCGTCACAGTGAATTAATTTTTTTTAAAGTGCAGAATTATATTTGAATTGATAATAACTAGGAATAGGTGTGGATATACCACGGTATGATAATTTAATTATTACATTTGATATGTTAATTAATAGCTATTTCAAAATAGTTCAATATGTAAAAAGTATAATAATCTTGATTTAACTCTCCCACTCCCCCCCCTTTCTTTCCTTCTTTTCATTATGTTCAAATGAAACAGATTAGCATTATTGCTAAACCCCTTCTCTCTATCTTTCTCTTACTCTTCTTTCTTATATTTTTTTCTGTGTAGCATGTCCTTTTCTTCCCTTTCTTTATAATAAAAACAGAAGGGTTCATTATTTAGTTGAATTGATGACTCATAAATAAGATAAGAGTCAGAAGATTAAGGAACAAGTGTATTAATATATAGATGGTTCAGTATTTTCACTGCTTTATTTTATTCATTTATTTGTTCACTACTTTTGTGGTCACTACTAGAATAGGCTTAGGCCTACTTAGTGATCAATTTCAATTAATAAAAAAATGTGTTCAATATTGTAGATAGTGCTAGAAATTGAACCTGGAACCTTGAGATTCCCAGTCTAATGTTCTACTGACTGGTCACAGCCCTAAAATTAGAATTAAACTAACATTTTGGGTGAATAATTCGAGGCTGAAACATGTTAGCTAAATGGCAATTGTTAAACTGGCATTTGAATTTTGAAATCTAACAATAGTTCAAATTATCTAAACTTAAAAGAAAAGAAAAACTGGAAAAGGTTTTAAAATATTCCATCATTTGATAAGAGATGAGTAACATTAAATGATATTTTAAATATTAAAGTTTATTCATTTTACTCGTTTCTTTCATGTTTCTAATAACAACCAAATAATTATTTTCCCATATATATATATATATATATATATATATATATATATATATATATGTGTGTGTGTGTGTGTGTGTGTGTGTGTAATATTGTGAAGAAATTTCAAAAACACAAGTTTATAAACGAGTAATGTTTATTTCGCCTACGCTGCAGTGTTTTGACTGTTTCATAGATCTCCATCAGGGCTTCATCATATATATATATATATATATATATATATATATATATGTTCCGCACCCAAAGAAAATTCGACCCTCATCAGAGTAAATCCTTATTTGAAAAAAAAAAAAAAAACCTTTTTTTTTTTTCAAATAAGGATTTACAAAAAAAAAAATTTTATTTTTTTAAAATAAGGATTTACTCTGATGAGGGTCGAATTTTTTTTGAACGACTCCTGACCGAAACACATGTAAGTAAAATTGATTAAAATATCCTATATTATCCATTCTATACTTTCTTTCCTTTATTCATTTTTTTTTTCAACATACCGTTGGATTCACTTCCAGTTTCATTTTACATTATATATTATATATATATATATATACATACACACACACACAAAGGTGTGTCATAAAAGTATTGAGATTGAATCTGTATTTACCAAGATAGAAATGGACAATAAATGGAACGTTGATTTTTTTCAGAATACAAGGTGTGTCAAAAAATCTCAATACTTTTTTCACTTTGTATATATATATACAATATATATATATATATATATCATCAGATATAATAACAAAGAAGCATACGTGGACTCCACAACAACAAAGTTTATTCATCTTATACAAAAATGAAAAATCAATAAAACTAAAAACATGGATTTTCAAAGATATATTGTAATAATATATAAGAATTCATGAACTATTTGTAAAATATACAGAGCGAATCTGGAAAAGAGGCGGCTTAATAACATGTCAGGTCTACAGAGGTTGAACAGAAATAATGTTGCAAAACCCGAAATCTGTAAGGATACTGGTGTAATATCACTAATGACCTCCTTTAGTGCATTTCGACAATGTTTATCAAGAATAAGTATAATTTGGTGTCTGTCTGGAACCGAAACTATGTCACTGCTTACCTCACAATACCTTCAATAATTCCATAAATTTATCAATTAGTATTTAATCTATAGTCAAAATTATTATTACATAGAATAAATCTTATTTATTAACAATATCTCTATGAAAATCTGAGTTAGATTTTCCTCAAAACAGCCCATGTTATTAGTCTGTTTAAAATCCCACAATGTGTCTTATATATCACTTAGAAATAAAGGTTTATATGGTGTGTTTAATTTGCATACTGGTTTTAACAAAACTGGATTTAATAAATAATTACTTGGTGTTATTGATCTCTAATATTATTGTTTTATTCTCCAACATATTAAAATCAATACTATGAATTATTTTATATAGAAAGCAATTAAAATATAATTCAGATAAGTGTAATCTTTTTATGTGTTCTTATTTAATTTTGTAAGTCTTTCCAATTAAATATATTTAATTACATTGAAACTTAAATACTTATGCCCGGAGGTCGCATGTTCTTGCTAGTTGTAATAATTAGGAAGGGTCTGTCTGTCTGTTCTCTAAAGACAACCAAATAGTTTTAAATAAAGCTAACAAATTTGGTATGTAGAAAGAATGTTAACCCTTTAAAAATGGACAGGTCAAAGGAGGTCAGCATCTGTTTATAATGGAATCAAATAGCTCCCAAAATTAGACTTGGAACAGGTGGAGATTTCATTAGGGGGATTTCCCCCCTGCCCCCCCCCTCCAATCTTAAGAAATGGGATTTTCTCTTGCCAGGAGACAGAGAGAGAAGTCATCATTTAAAAGAGAAAATGTAAAAGCAAATATACATCTTTTTCTTCCTATTATTGCTTTAATAGAATTCACAAATTAGTAGACCAGTTCACATACCTTGGTAGTAACATCACATCTACAGAAAGCAATGTTAATAGCAAATATACATCTTTTTCTTCCTATTATTGCTTTTATATATATTATTGCTTTTATATATATATATATATATAAATAAAGGAAGGAAGAACTCAACAGCGTAATTTCATAATTGTTGAGTTCTTCCTTCATTTATTGATAAATATTGCTCTGTATATAATCTAAAAGGTTATTATACATTGAGCTCTCTTCAGTGATTTAAAGATTCGCTGTATCTATACATACTGGATCATCAATATTAGTACAGTGGATCTTAGAAATCATATATAGAATCATCCCTTACTACCAAGTTTTGGATAAATCTCATATATATATATATATATAATTATGCAGCAAAAATACCTCTTTAAAAAAAATCAGGTGGTAATACACAGATTTTGAGTTGTATAGAAAAAAGGTTTTGGAGTGAAGAGAAAATGAAAAGATTTGAAGTTTTGAATTTAGATTGAGAAAAAAAAGTGAATTGAGAAAAAAAGTGAATTGAACTAAAACTGAAGAGATTTGATTATTAACCTTTTTGAAAAGAAAAAAAATGTTGAGAAGGAAATAAAATGGAAGACAGCCTGGGAAGAAGAAAAAAAAAAGAATCACTTCCCCCTCACCCACTTGTGAAAAAATGGACATTAAAAGTAGAGATTAAATTTAATTAACAACATACAAAGTTTAAAGATTAATGTTATTAGGACATTAACAAAAACTTAAGTGGAAATGACAATTTCTTTCTTCTTCTTTATAATAATGAGAGGAAGAAGAAACATAAAGAGGAACATTTTATATTTGTCACACACAAAAAAAAGGTAGACTGAATTCATTGGTGTAAGTTTTTATCATAGTCTACCGGACAGAAGTTAGTGGAATATGAAATTAACTCCAATGTATATATTTCTAATTTCTCAACTGGGATTAATACTTTTAATAAAAATCAAACTCTAAGGAAAACATAACTTAATACGTTAATTCATTTATAAGTTGTTTTTTTTTTTTTTCAATAAATGACAGCATTAATTGATGTTGTATAGATTTAAAGTTGTTGCATAGTGATTCAGTTATGCACTTTTTTTTACCTGAGCATTGTTATTTTAAGGGAATTGAGATTATAAACTTATCAAGTCCTCTGCTGAAATAAACTGAAAAATCAATATTCGCTGATAATTTTGCCGAGTATTTAACGATATTTCTAGTTCAGAGTAATAATAAAAATAAACTTAAAACTGTCCACTTTTGCAGTTTTGAGGCAAAAAAAAAAAAGTGTATAACTGAATCACTAGGCAACAACTTTAAATCTATACAACATCAATTAATGCTGTCATTTTTGGAGGGTGGGATGAATTAATGTATTAAGTTGTTTTCCTTAGAATTTCATTTTTGTTAAAAGTATTAATCCCAGTTGAGAATTTAAATGCCAGAGAAATTAAAAATATATACATTGGACTTTATTTCATATTCCACTAATATCTGTCCGGTAGACTATGCTAAAAAAGGGGAGATGTTGACAAGTGACCAAATGACAAGGAGAAGAAGGAAAAAGAATGACTAATTCATTAGACAGACTTCATTATTATCATCATCATTGTCATCATCATCATTATTATTAGGCTGTGCAAACAACATGGATTCCCATGACTCTCTCTCGCCACCTGTCCCTATCAATTAAAGGAAATAATCAAGGAGAAGGATTTAGAAAGATTAAGATGTTAAGATGATATTCAAAACTAAAATAGGAAATAAATTAAGAAGGAAAGATGAGTAATCTGATAAGAAGTTCATTAATCACCTGAAAGATTAAATTATTGGTACAAGTCCAAAATCAAACCTATAAATCCATCCCATATTCTCATCTCTAATTTCTCAAAACATTTTTGTTGTTATTGGTTTTATATAGCAGTAAAAAAATACACTGAATATTTTTGCTTTTTATAAGTAAAGTTAATGAAGTAAAGTTTATGGAGTGGCCTATTGTCGGTATCAGATGGACAGCGAGGGAGTCTATCCCCTTTTCACTAGTGCTAGACCAGAAAGATTGTTTTTGAGTCCGAGGTGGGGCGCCACACCTACCATCAGCTCCCCACTTTACCACACAGATCCAAGGTGTGCTACTCTACTATATATATATATATATATATATATATATATATATACTAGCAAAAGTACCCGGTCCATGACCAGACTATAAAAAAAATTAGGAACACCAGAGAGGGAGTGAGAAAGAGAAAACGGGAGTAAAAGAGAGAATATGATTTATCAAATTTTAAAAAAAGAAAGGGAAATGATTAATCAATTTTTTTAAAATTACTGATAATTCGTATAGTACAATGTTGTTTATTTTAGGAAATATTTTTCTTTATGTTTACATTTAAAATATCACTTTTTAAAATGTGTTCCTAAACTTGTGTGTTTTGAAATATATTTTTTTCAAAAACTTTTTGTATACATGACAAAAACTTAAATTCAATTGCTTGTTGAGTTAAAGTGATAAAAATAAATTCGTTTAGTTTATTTTCTTTTTTACCCCTAAAAAAGTAACAATTTAAAGAAGATATGTATTAAACTTCCTTATTTATTTAGGTCTGTCGACTGGGACTGTATAATACGCCGACTGCACCTCTGTTGAAGAGTAAAACCTGCTTCCAATTGGGCCACCTGTAAGCCTTGGGTGGCAACCTGTGATGCTTATGGATGGAATCCTGGTGGCTGAGCAATCCATGACATGCTACACTCCACTTTGATCCTTACTTGGGCTATGTCGATTGGAAAGCCCCCCATCCCGATCAATCGTTGGTCCCGTCAAGCCCTAGAACCTATATGATTATTAAACCAACTGTATTGCTCTGGCAAACTACCATCCCTTTTTATCATAGATGTGCTAAAAGGCAGTTGCTGAGGATCTTAGTGTCTTGGGTATGACGTTAAACTGCCTCTTGTGGTGAGGTTCCAATTCTGGAGTTTTTAAATAATAAGATTTGATTTTTTGTTAAAATTTAGAATAAAAAAAAATTTAAAAAAAAAAAAAAAAATCAAACTTCAAATTCTAGGCTGTCCGAAGCAAAGTATTTTTTAACGCGCTGTAAAAAATAATTCAATGGATAAAAACACATACAAATTACATATTTAGAAAGATTATTTTCTTTTCTTTCTATCCATATAAATATTTTAAATATTGGACCATAAATAGGAGAGAGATTCTGAGCTGAACGGCTTAGACTGTGATTTTGTTCACTAAAATTAAACTAAACTGCTGGTATCGCTTATAATAGAAAGCAGGCAGCAAACAATATTTCATTATCAGCAGGAACTGGTGTATGGACAGTTCTGCAAATTGGTTGATTTTGGTTTAATTAATTAATTATATCCCTTAATCAGTGAAAATCAAATAACCAAATTTGGGGTGTTTCTTATTTAGAAATGCGTATGCAAGATTTCGAATCTGAATGACTTCCCGTCGACATGTACATACCAAACTTCCTTTAATATATTAATTTTTCATGAAATACTATACAATTAGAAAAGCATTTGTTACTATTGGTTTCAAAGCAGTGTATTAGCTGCTTATCCTCAAGAGAAATCACTTTTCTTTGATTTGTCTTAACGATAGGCGACTAATATGCTGCTTTGAAACCAGTAGTAACAAACACTTTTTAATTGTATAGTATTCCATAAATAAATACAGCTCTTACATCTGCAATTGAGCACTTTATTTTCCTTTCCCCAATACAAAATACCTAATATATATATATATATATATATATATATATATATATATATATATATATATATAACATACATACAGGGTGAGTACAAAAACACTCCTTGATTTCAAGTAGTCATAACATCAAATCTTTGGAATATCTTTATATATACTAGTACAAAATAAAAAAAACCCCTCCGGGCGATGTAAAAATAGATTTTTGAAACATATTGCCTGAGGGGTGGGAGTAAAAGATTCAATGTCAGCGAGTTTGTACCCTAAGTAAGTAAAATCATCAAATTCATTAAAGGATTAAAAAATAAAACAATTTGAAATGTAAACTTTAAATATGTATTAAAATAAAACAAACTATATATAGATATATAATACCAGTCATGTATTGTTAAAAACTTGTTTTAAAAAACAATTAGGACTGTCTAATGTTGCACGTTCAAATTTTGAGCGTATTTATTCTATGTTATGACGATTTGGGGTAATGTGACATAAGCAGTGATGTAGTTTTTGTTACAGACAAAGACCGGAAGCGAATCTCCATTATTAATAGATGGTGACGTCAGATATATTTGCTATAGGAGGGTGAACATCAAGTGATTGTGACACCAACTGATACCATATAAAACTTTATGAGATCACCCAACTGAAGCCTTTAATGTGTAAGAATATTCCAATAATGTTACATTATATATATATGGTCGGAATCAAGGAGTGTTTTTGCCCCCCCCCTCTCTCACATATATATATATATATATATATATATAACACACACACAGATGCTGATAGGTATGCGTTCTGCGTCCCTGACGCATAATAATCTAAAAGGGTGCAGTAAAATCATATCCATGCATCCCAGTGTTTTTTCTTTTTTCTTCCCTCACCATTTCAAGAGCTAACTGTAAATACATTTCAATAGTTTCTTATAAACGAATTACACAGGATAGGTTACAAGGTAGGAGTTAGACGGCTTTAGTTGGGACCCATAAATTTTCCCCGGGGACTCATTCAAAGCAAATATGTGTGTCCCAGGACGCACCAAATCAAAAAGCTATCAGCATCACTATATATACATATATATATATATATATATATATATGCAAGTAAACAAACACAGGTGAATGGCTGTTTATCTCTGTATCAATGCTTCTGAGTGCGCAGGTATAATATACGCTGTGTATAAAAATATCTATACTACTTCTGCTTATAGTTCGGTGGTGAAGTTGAGCTTGAAGGCCAAATACCAGTGGAATGGTATAGAGAAACCATCCCCTTGGAATAACGATTACTGGTTTCCAACAAACAACAAAAAAGCAACAAAGCTTTTCCCTTTGAATAAAAATGCTACTATGATATCAATATGATATATCTAAATATTTCTAGCATTTGTGTATATGATTACTATTACTGCTGTTAACTTGATACCGTGAGATAGCAATAAATTAGCAACATTTGCTACTAGAAAAGAAAAGAAAAAAAAAGAAAAAGAAAAGGACCACCCCCACCCCCACCAAACAAACAGTTCCCATTCATCCAACTGCACATGAAACCTTGGGATAGAAATAACTTTGTAGACATTTACATACATATATATTTACATACATATCTAATGTTTAATACAGAGAAAATTCTTCTACCCACACTAAGAAATTTATTGTTAGTTCATGTTTGTAATTAGTGAAAAGAAAGAAAGAAAAAAAAAAAAAAAAAAAAAAAAGGTGAAGAGAATGACTTGGGAGGGTGCTAAATTTGTTGTCAATTAATTTTGATATTATTTCAGAGATGCAGATAGGTACGCGTCCTGCGTCCTGACCTGACCTGACGCACAAAAATCTAAAAGGAGGCAGTAAAATCATATCCATGCGTCCCAGTGTTTTTCTTTTTTCTTCCATCATCATTTCAAGTTAACTATAAATACATTTCAATAGTCTTAGAAACGAATTACACAGGATATGTTACAAGGAAGGAGTTAGATGGCTTTAGTTGTTTCCTCAGATCATAAATAAAAACTCTACAATTTATTAAGAAACTCTAGTTGGGACCCATAATTTTTTTTCGGGGACTCGTTCAAAGCAAATATGTGCGTTCCAGGATGCACTAAATCAAAAAGCTATCAGCATCACTATTATTTGTATTATTATTATTAGATCTTTCAGACTGTTGTCCTCATCTATATATTAATACTCATGTTCCTTAAAGTTATGGCCATTATCATCTTGCAACACTTTCTGGTTAAAAATGAGACTGTCCAAATCATCCAAGATGAAATGCAAAAGTGAAAATCCTGATTATCTGGTGCAGCTTATCTGTAGAATACTTATTTTTTTATGAGTGTCGTCATCTCAACCAAATAATGGACCATTCTGTTTTTATCATGAAGACAGAAAGAGGAGAAATAGAACATACTACACAGAAGAAAAAATATGAAAAAAGAAAGAGATGAAGAAAGGGTGGGCGCGTAGAAGTGAAAATGTTAATCTGTTTCAATTGAACATAATGAAAAATTGGAAAGAAGAAGGAAATAAAGAAGAAGGAAATAAAGAAGAAGGAAAGAAAGAAAAAGAAGGAAAGAAAGAAAAAGAAGGAAAAAGAGGAAAGAAAAGAAGAAGGAAAGAAAGAAAAAGAAGAAAAGAAAGAAGAAGAAGGAAAAGAAAAGAAGAAGGAAAGAAAGAAAAAAAGAAAGAAAAGAAAAAAGAAAAAAGAAAAAAGAAAAGAAGAAAAAGAAAGAAGGAAAGAAAGAAAAAAGAAAGAAGGAAAGAAAGAAAAAAGAAAGAAGGAAAGAAAGAAAGAAGGAAAGAAAGAAAGAAGGAGGAAAGAAAAAAAGAAAAAGAAAGAAAAAAAGAGGAAGAAAAGAAAGAAAAAGAAGGAAAGAAAAAAAAGAATGAAAGAAGGAAAGAAAAAAGAAAGAAAGAAAAGAAAGAAAGAAGGAAAGAAAGATGGAAAGAGAAAAGAAAGACGATGGAAAGAAAGAAAAAAACAGAAGACGGAAAGAAAAAGACAGAAGACGGAAGAAAGAAAAAGACAGAAGACGGAAAGAAAGAAGAAGAAAATATGAGCGAGAGAGAGTTAAATCAAGATTATTATACTTGTCAGTATGTTATGCTGAATAAGAAATTCATTTTTAGTTCATGTTTGTAATTAGTGGAAGGTAAAAAAAAGGTGAACAGAATGATATGTGGGGAGTGGGAGGTGCAATATTTGTAGTCAATTTTGATATCATTTATATATTTGGACGTATATTTATGAAATGAGGCTTGATATGAATAATCATATTTCAGACTATTGTCCTCATCTTTATTGTGTATAAATTTAATTTTTTTCTATATCTAATCACACTTTTTTCAATAGGTCTACTGGCATTTATGCTGCTTGGAGTGCCCTTGACTGAGCAGTAACAATTAAGCTCCAAAACTGCATTTGAATTCATGGGTAAGCATATGAAGATAACTTACTTTAAAGTAATTAAAACATCTAATACAGTGGCCTGAACATTGTGTTTATACACAAAGATGAGGACAATAGTCCGAAATAGCTTGCCATAAGGGCAGTAGGGTTGGGACAATCATATAGGTGCTAGGGCTTGACTTGATCAGCCTCTCTGGCCGCCTGTCTAGCCTAAGTAAGGACCTAAGTGGACTGTGGCATTTCATGGACTGCTCAGCCACTAGGACTCCATCCATAAGTATCACATGTCCCCACCCACGGCCAATAGGTGGCCCCATTTTAAAGCCCCAGCCAACAGGGCTGAAGGAATCTTGAAACTGTCAAAACCATCTGTCTAGTCTAGGGGTCCCCAAGACCCCTTGGGGTCAATGAGAACTCTCTGGGGTTGATTAAATATAGGAGGATCAAATGGAGGTCGAAGGTCAAGACAGCAGCTGAGCCTTTCTTACTTGCATTCCCAATGGTTGAAGCTGGTTTTAGCCATGCTAACACAATTTTGACAAAACAGAGGAATAGATTAAACCTGGAGAACCATGGTGATTTAAGACTTAAGCTTACCAATTTTCAACCTAATATCAATAGTCTTGCCGCTGCTCATCAAGCACATCCATCTCATTAATGTGGATTAAGGGCTGGGGTTAGCTCAGTCAGTAGAGCGTTCGGCTAGAAACCACAAGGTTCCTAGTTCGATACCGGCCCTCGCCAACTCAGCGTATGAGTAGCACAGGGATCTGTGCGGTAAAGTAAGGAGCTGATGGTAGGTGTGGCGCTCCACCTCAGATGCCAAAACAATCTCCTTGGTCTAGCGCTAATGAAAAGGGGATAGACTCCCTCGCTGACTGGCTGATACCGACTTTAGGCCGCCCCGACGACTTTACTTTTTTTTTATTATAATAAATAAGTATTTTTCATGTCAGCAAACTTTTTAAATTATTTAAATAAAAAAGTAGATTAACTTATTTCAAAAATGATTTAATGTTTTCATTAAACTTAAGTAGGGGTCAATGATAATGTAAATATATCATAAAAGGGTCGACGAGTTAAAAAGTTTGGGGACCCCTGGTCTAGTCCTATCACTAATGAAACCATTCAACTTTGACACTGACCAGCCTCTATCTGACGCTCATGACTGATGTGTCATGTGACAGGCAGAGCCCCTTACACCCATGTGCACCCACAGATGATAATGTATAACAGCATCATTTTTTCCTCAGCTCCCAATAGATAACGATTGCAGAGATGCTGATAGCTTTTGATTTAGTGCATCCTGGGATGCAAATATTTGCTTTGAATGAGACCACAGGAAAATTTATGGGTCCCAACTAAAGCTTCTTAATAAATTTTAGGGTTTTTATCTATGATTTAGGGAAATAACTAAAGCCGTCTAATTCCTATCTTGTAACCTATCCTGTGTAATTCGTTTCTAAGAAACTATGGAAATGTATTTACCGTTAGCTTGAAATGGTAGGGGAAGAAAAGAGAAAAACACTGGGACAAGGGTATGATTTTACTGCGTCCTTTTAGATTTTTGTGCGTCAGGGACACAGGATGCATATCTATCAGCATCTATTGATTTTTCCGATAGGTTCTTGTTGGCAATAGCCCAACCAAATCTTTTTTTTTTTAATTTACTTATCAAAGTTGGTTTGGTTTGTTTTACGGCATATCAACCTCAGTGGGTCATTTAATGTCAATAAAGTTTTGAAATAAATCAATTCTTAATGGATAATACAATTTTTTTATAAATACATTTTTCTATTTAACCCATAGATGGGACCCTAACAGGTACTACCACTCCGGGTCAGAGTGGACCAGGGAGCAATGGTGATGAAGGGGTGCTCCACATTCCCCAAACCTCCAAAACTGGAACCTCACCATCAGATAAAGTTTAATGTCATTCCCAGGACATGTACACCCGCAGCCACCGCCTATATGATAAAAAGGGGTTGGGGCTTGCCATAAGGGCAATAGGTTGGGAAAATCATATAGGTGCTAGGTTATCAAAATTGATTATATTGTTGGCCTCATCTTTTTTGTTATATACACAATGTTTTTTTTTCCAATGGTATTAGAGCTATGTGAAATCCAAAAAGGCTTGCCCAGGATTTGAACTTGTGTTGCCAAGCCCATTTCCTTCAATGATAACCATTGCACCATGAGCGCTTTTAAATGTAAATCAAGCACTGGGTAAAAATTAAACAAATTGAATGACAGTATTTTGAAAATAAGAGTTCATTGAGTTTAAAGAAAACCTGACCCTTCTTGTTTGTTTGTTGAGAAAATATACTTTATTAAATTACTTTCTATATTATATTCTTAAATTGTTTGATGATAGGCATATTTTTTGGTATAAGTTTACATATATGTTGATATATCTATTTCAGAGAAAGGTATACGTGTGTGTGTGTGTGTGTGTGTGTTTGTGAAGCATTTATGCATTTTGTGGAATGCACACGCAGACAGAAAAAAAACCCTCCAAAAATCAGTCATATAAAAAATGACTTAAAAAAAACCAAAAAGGAAAACAAAAAAAAAAACCCCAGAAGTTTCAATAAACAGAATTGACTTTCCCATGATCTTTGACATCATAACTTAAAAGAGAGATAGAGTAAGAACAGATAGACGGAGAGATTTTGTAGTCAGAAAGAAAGAGGGGTAAGTGGAGAGAGAGATTTGGTAGTCAGAAAGAAAGGGGATAAGCGCAGAGAGAGAGAGAAAGAGAGTTAATAGAAATAGAGTTGAGAGAGAAAGAGAGTTGAGAGAGAGAGAGAGAGAGAGAGAGAGAGAGAGAGAGAGAGAGAGAGAGTTAATAGAAATAGAGAAAGAGAGTTAATAGAGTTAATAGAAATAGAGAAAAGAGAGAGTTAATAGAAATAGAGAGAAAGAGAGAGTTAAGAAATAGAGAGATTAATAGAAATAGAGAGGAAAGAGAGTTAAAGAGAGAGGGAAAGAGAGTTAATAGAAATAGAGAGGGAAAGAGTTATAGAAAAGAGAGAGAGAAGAGTTAATAGAAATAGAGAGGAAAAAGAAGAGTTTAACAGAAATAGAGAGAGAGAAAGAGAGTTAATAGAAATACAGAGAGAGAAAGGAGTTAATAGAAATACAGAGAGAGAAGAGAGTTAATAGATACAGAGAGAGAAAGAGAGTAATAGAAATAAGAGAGAGAAAGAGAGTTAATAGAGAGAAAGAGAGTTAATAGAAATAGAGAGAAAGAGAGTTAAGAGAGAGAGAATTATATAAGTCAGGATGCACTTACAATGTGATTATGTCACATTCAGTTCTCTACATAAATTACACTTGATGATGATGATGATGATGATGGCTGTACAGATGACTAAACTTTTTCAAAACACAAACTGGGTCATTAAAATGAAACAAGATAAAATCTTACTTTTAAATTTTCATTTATTATGAGAAAGCCCATGAACATGTTGGGTTCTCATTGTAACAGCTGTCCATGATTATATTGGTGCTTCTATCTACTCAAGCATTTTATAGTTAAAAACTGTCCTTGTTGATATTGATGCTTCTATTCATGAAGGAGTGAAGGATTCTAATTAGCATTTCATAGTTATCTCTATCAGATGGATGGTGAGAGAGTCAAGGAATTCTGTGCTATCAGCATGCAATATATATATATATATAATATATATATATATAAATTGGGTGACTTATCAGTAATGAGAATAACCTACTCAAGTTTCACCAAACGGATCATCAGGGCTAACTGTAATGAATTAATCAAAATAATTATTTTGATTAATTCCTTGCATTTAGCCTTGATGATCCGTTTGATGAAACTTGAGTAGGTTATCTGTCTATAACATTTTACTTTAGCTCAGTCAGTAGAGCATCCTGCTAGGAATCCCAAGGTTCTTGGTTAAACACCAGCCCTCACCAACTTAGCATAGAGATTTGTGTGGTAAAGTGAGGAGCTGATGGTAGATGTGGTGATCCACCTAAGACGCTAAAATAATCTCCTTGATCTAGCGCAAGTGAAAAGGGGATAGACTCCCTCACTGTATGGTTTATACCAACGTTAGGTTGCCCTGATGACTGTGTGCGTGTATGTATATATATATATATATATATATATATATATATATATATATACACACACATGCTGATAGGTCCTGCATCACTGACATAAAAATCTAAAAGGATGCAGAAGAATCATATCCATGCGCCCAGTGTTTTTTTTCCCCACCATTTTCAGCTTACTGTAAATACATTTCAATATTTTCTTGGAAACGAATTACACTGTATGGGGTACAAGGTAGAGGTTAGATGGCTTTAGTTGTTCATAGATAAAAAATCTACAATTTATTAAAAAACTTTAATTGGGACCCATCAAATTTCCCGGGGACTCATTTAAATCAAATCTGTGCATCCCAGGATGCACTGAATTAAAAAGCTATCAGCATCACTGTATATATATATATATTGGTTAGGAGGTTGATCTAGAAGGCTATCACAATGCAGGTGTAAAGAAAAAATAATAATACGGTAACAATGATGTTGTGTGTTAACCTGTATTTAATTCTTGAATTTTTGAGATATCTCTTTTTCAAAAGATCACTGGAATTGAAGCAGTCTAGTTATGACATTTTTTTTTTAAATTCAAGAATTAAATACAGGTTAACACACAACATCTTGTTACCGTATTATTTTTTTTTCTTTACACCTGCATTGTGATAGCCTTCTAGATCAACCTCCTAACCAATATATACACAATGCTTCAAGCAAATTATAAAACTCTCTTATATATGTAAGTGTGTGTGTGTGTGTGTGTGTGTGTGTGTGTGTGTGTGTGTGTGTTTCTTTTAAAAAAATGCAATAGCAATGCTTGAACTAAGAAATAATTTGCCATGCAAAATTTTCCTAAAATTTAATTTTTCTTCTCAAAAAAAAAAAAAAAAAAAAAAAAAAAAAAAAAATCTTTGAATATTTTCAAGATATTGATTCTAAATTTAAGGAAATCAGATTAAAACTGCATTTGAAAAAGCGAAATTAGAGATGGATGGAAATATTCCATGACCCATTAGGTTGTTAGTATGCCATGCTTAATAATTCCCTCCTCTTTGGTCAATGGGGATTGTTTGGCTGATAATAATATAACCGCTAAAGGGTGTCCTGCTATTTAGCCAAAAACTGAAAGGGAGAAGTAGGTTCATGCCTATTCTATGGGTTAGTAAAGACTGTTTGAGACAGAATTTTAAAACAGGATTAATGAATATTTAAAAATGACTGTCAGTCGCAGCATCAATGCATTAAAAAGATAAAAAAAGATAAATAAAGAGAAAGGGAAAGAAAAAAAAAAAGGAAGAGGAAAATTAATCAATGGAGACAAAGAGAGAGGGTGAGTGTATGAGAGAGAGAGTATGTGTGTATTTATGAGAAATATGTGAGAGAGAGAGAGTGTGTGAGAGTGAGGAAGCGTGAGAGTGAGAAAGTGTGAGAGCATATGAGAGTGTGAGAGCAAGAGTGTGAGTGAGAAAGTGTGAGAGAAAGAGTGAGTGAATGAGAGAGAGAGAGTGTGTGAGTGAGAGAGAGAAGTGAGTGAGAGAGAGAGAGTGAGAGAGAGAGAGAGAGTGAGTGAGAAGTGTGTATGTGTGTGTGTGATGAGAACTGTAATGAAATAGAAAGACAAAATGGGTTAGAGAGAGAGAGAGAGATTTGTGCATTTGAGAAACTTATACCTGTGAATGTGCTGATATAATATCATGCAGTGTCTGCAGTAAGTCAGTCCTTTTGAAAAACAGGACTTGTTTTATATGTTTATGTTTATATATATATATATATATATATATATATATATATATATATATAATATATATGTGTGTGTGTGTGTGTGTGTGTGTGTGTGTGTGTGTGTGTGTGTATGTATGTATCTATGTGAGTGGTAACCTGGTACAAGAAGACCTTATTAAAGTCTGTTTACTGCATCCCTAAATAATAAGCAAAAATGCAGGGATATAATAATCTGAGGATATACGGTTACCTTGTTATACATTGAAAAGTTTCTTTACAACTGACATGTTGTTAAAAACAAATGAATAAATAAATATGTATGTCAATAGAATTGTGTCAATTTAAAAAGTAAAATCCTTGGAGCGGTCTAAAGACAGTATCAGCCAGACGGCGAGGGAGTCTATCCCTTTTTCACTAGCACACACTCTCTCTCACTCTCTTTCTTTCTCTCTCACACACACTCTCTCTCACACTCACGGAGATAGTTTTTTAGCATCTGAGGTGGAGTGTCACACCTACCATCAGCTCCTTACTTTACCACACAGATCCCTGTGCAACTCATACACTGAGTTGGCAAGGGCCGGTATTGAACCAGGAATCTTGTGGTTTCCAGGCGAATGCCTTAGAAATCAAAATCATATTTTTGTATGTGCATTTGAGATGAGGCTTGATATGAATAACTATGATATTTCGGACTGTTGTCCTCATCTTTATTGTGTGTAAACACAACGTTGAAACCACTGTAACCTCAGCTTCTGTTTTAGGTGTTTTTTTTAATTTATCTATTATTTTAATTACCTAAAAATAAGTCATCTTCAGACGATTACCCATGAATATCACTTACCTGTTTTTAGTCAAATTAAGATATTTAAGTAAGTGATAACGTTCTTTATGACATTTTGAAATTTCACTTTTTAATAAAATCTTCATTATTTTTGCACAAAAAGCAAGCTCTAGTGATAGTGAATGTGAATATTTATTTACTTTGTTGTTAATTGTTTTATTTTCGTAGTTTCATCCACATACATACATACACACAACATTCAGGCTCTGTTTTAGGTGTTTTTTTTTAAATTTATTTATTATTTTAATTACCTAAAAATAAATCTTCAGATGATTACCCATGAATTCAAATGCAGTTTTGGAGCTTAATCGTTACTGCTCCTTCAAGGGCAATGCAAGCAGCATAAATGCCACCATGCTTTGGTGATTTAGCCAGAACCAGTGCTTTTCAACGTGACTTGACCATATGTACGGCGAGATACGTTCAAATTCTGGATAGTCATAATCAGGAGCCTTCATGGAACTTTGAAAATGTTTCAGAGTTCAACAAGAAACACCTGAAGTAGGTCAGAGAGTAAATCGGCTGAAACATTGCTTATATAAAAAAAAATTTGAGTTTGAGTTTGAGTTTTGTTTAACGCATATCAACCTCTATGGGTCATTTAATGCAAAAAGGTTATTTTGGATTTCAGACTTTAAGGTAGTGGTTCTATGGAGATAATTGGTTATGTTCTGTTATTTTTGTTGAAAAGGTTTGCTTTTTTTAATAAAATTAAAAAAAAAAAAAAAGGGACAAGGAATAGTCCAGAAAAATCAAATGATCCAAATTTCA
>CM042165.1:47235359-47288194 GCA_023376005.1 Doryteuthis pealeii | reverse complement strand
GGAGAGAAGATCCACATGCTTGGTGATTTTAGCCAGACCAGTGCTTTTCAACGTGACTTGACCATATGTACGGCGAGATACGTTCAAATCTGGATAGTCATAATCAGGAGCCTTCATGGAACTTTGAAAATGTTTCAGAGTTCAACAAGAAACACCTGAAGTAGGTCAGAGAGTAAATCGGCTGAAACATTGCTTATAAAAAAAAAAGTTTGAGTTTGAGTTGAGTTTTGTTTAACGGCATATCAACCTCTATGGGTCATTTAATGCCAAAAAGGTTATTTTGGATTTCAGACTTTAAGGTAGTGGTTCTATGGAGATAATTGGTTATGTTCTGTTATATTTTGTTGAAAAGGTTGCTTTTTTTAATAAAATTAAAAAAAAAAAAAAAAAAAGGACAAGGACAATAGTCCAGAAAAATCCAAATGATCCAAATTATCAATCCTGATAAAAAAAAAAAAATCCAGACAAAGAGTAAAACTGTCTTACATTGTCTGGTTGAGGTGCCTGTGGAGCAATAGTTATCATCGTAGGGAATTTCACATAGGTATAAATCTATCTATTCCCCCTCCAGCTATGGGTAAATAGTAGAGCAGACTGGGATCTTTAACCTTGATTAGGCAACCAGTCTAAGAGAAGGAAAACTGAATTCTAACCTGTAAAACTCTGCTTAAGAAATCAACCTTATGCAGTGCAGAGGGGTTGGTGTATATATCTCATACTGGGAGAAGCTATCTGTCTGTGGAAGAATTTGAGTCCAACCAAATTAAACACCAAAAATTGAAGCAGGCTATTAGAAAGGTTTGGTTTTGTTTGGTTTTACGGCATATCAACCACAGTGGGTCATTTAATGCCGATAAAGTTTTGAAATAAATCAATTCTTAATGGATAATACAATTTTTTTATAAATACATTTTTCTATTTAACTCATAGATGGGACCCTAACAGGTACTACCACTCCGGGTCAGAGTGGACCAGGGAGCAATGGTGATGAAGGAGTGCTCCACATTCCCCAAACCTCCAAAACTGGGACCTCACCATCAAATAGAGTTTAACGTCATTCCCAGGACATGTAGACCCTCAGTCACCGCCTTCTAGCACCCATATGATAAAAAGGGGTTGGGGCTTGCCATAAGGGCAATAGGGTTGGGAAAATCATATAAGTGCTAGGGCTTGACGTGACCAGCCGATTGATCAGAGGGGGCCTCTCCGACCGCCCATCTAGCCCAAGATAGGGCCAAAGTGGAGTATTGCAAGTCATGAACTGCTTATCCACCTGGGCTCTATCCTTAAGCATCATGAGTTGCCACCCACAGCCAACAGGTGGCCACATTGGAGGAGTCTTACCCCTCTGCAGAGGTGCATTCTAACGCCCCACCGACAGGGCAGCTATTAGAAAGGGTAATTTTCAGCCCAGCAGCATTCAAAGTGGAGAAGTTCCAGCATGTAGTTTATGTGGAAGAGTATGTCTCTCCAGAGCTGGCCTGATGAGTCATCTTAGAAAACACAAGGATAGAGTGTCAAATGCTACTGGCACCTAACTATGATAACAAAAATAAAAAAAAACAACAACAAAATACATAGACATACATCCACTATAGATGATAATAATAGAATGAAATTTATAATTTACTATAAAAAATTTAAAACATTAAATTTAGTTATTAATAATAATTCATTCCCTTCTAAAAAGACAGTGGAAAAAAAAAACAACAATTATTTATCAATTTAAATGTCCATTGGGAGAATGCTTCTCTGACAATAAAAAAATGAGTTATATTGGCTACACCACAACAAAATTATCAAAGAGACTTACTTTACACTTATCAGATTCTAGCTACATATGCAAACATTAAAAGAAAAAGAAAAAGAAAAGAAATTATATATATATATATATATATATATATATATATATATATATATCTCAGATTATAAAACCTAATTTTAAAACATTAATTTTCTGGCACCTGCGGTTCCAAAGGTAGATAAACCAATTTTTTACATTGGCCGTTAAGTAGATCTCTAATTTCACCATTCCATCATCATTAAATTCTATTCAAGAATTTTTGTTTTTAACCATTATTCTTTTGTATTTCTTCTTGGAATTACAATCTATCAAAAGACTTTTATTGCTTTATCAATAATGATTAATAATGTCTCGTCTTAAACGCCACACAGAAAATAATTTCTGTTTTTTTTTTTACAGTTAGTCTTTTTCTTCCATAAATACAAACAAGATTTTTTGTTTTAATATTTGACATCACAATTAAAAATTGGAACTCTTTCAAAAATTATTCCAGTTGGTAAATCTAAAAGTAAAAGATTAAAAGAACTAGCAAAAATATGCGCCCTCCAGGCACAAGTATTTAAGTTTTAATATATATATATTTACCAACTCCTCTGCATGAGCAGAATGTGACACAAGGTCAATTTATTAAGCGAAGTTTAACAGGTTTGAATTCAGAGTTTTCCATCTCCTAGACCAGTTGCCTAACCAAGGTTTAAGAGCCCAGTCTGCCCTACTATTTACCCATAGTTGGAGGTAGAGTAGGATTAATACCTTTCCCAAGGGTATTAGCGCTAAGTGAAAATGCAATTTTCATGTCCAGGATTTGAACTCGGGGCGACAAGTCCATTTCCCATGACTTTAACCACTACACCATGCAATTTCTTTTAATATAATCAAACATCATATAGATTTAGAAAGACTAATGAAATTGAATAAGAAAAACCACAAGGTTCCTAGGTCGATACCCGCCCTTGCCAACTCAGCGTATGAGTAGCACAGGGATCTCTGCGGTAAAGTAAGGAGCTGATGGTAGGTGTGGCGCTCCACCTCAGATGCCAATACAATCTCCTTGGTCTAGCACTAGTGAAAAGGGGATAGACCGACATTAGGCCGCCATGACGACTTCACTTCACTTCACATTATTCTAATTGATTTCAACATAAAATTATACATAGGATTGCTTTTAATATGTTTGATTGGTTTGGTTTGTATTGTTTTACGGCATATCAACCTCAGTGGGTCATTTAATGCCAACAAAGTTGTGAAATAAATTCATTCTTAATGCATAATACAATTTTGTTTATCAACTCATGTTTTTCTATTTAACCCATAGATGGGACCCTAACAGGTACTACCACTCCGGGTCAGAGTGGACCAGGGAGCAATGGTGATGAAGGGGTGCTCCACATTCCCCAAACCTCAAAAACTGGAACCTCAACATCAAATAGAGTTTAACGTCATTCCCAGGACATTTAGACCTGCAGCCACCGCCTTCTAGTACCCATATGATAAAAAGGGTTGGGGCTTGCCATAAGGGCAATAGGGTTGGGGCAATCATATAGGTGCTAGGGCTTAACGTGACCAGCCGATTGATCTATCCTTAAGCATCACGGGTCGCCACCCACGGCCAACAGGTGGCCCCATTGGGGGAGTCTTACCCCTCTGCAGAGGTGCATTCTAATGCCCCAGCCGACAGGGCGGTAATATGTTTGAGAATTAGACAATAATATTAGAACTCAATAACACCAAGTAATTATTTATCAAACACTGTTTTGTTAAAACTGTTCTGCAAATTATTCACACCATATACTATGTTAACATTTATTTCCTAATGATATATAATCCACATTGCAGGATTTTAAACACATTAACAATATGGGCTGTTTTGAGGCAAATCTATCTTAGCTCAAGCTTAATAGAGACATTTTTAATAAATAAGATGCTAATTAAGGTTAAATAATCATTATTCAATAACCACTGGGAACGTATATAGCTAAGGGAATTGTGATGTTGGTGGTGACGTAGTTACAGACAGATAGACACATAATCTCCATTATAATATGATGATATTATGGAATCAAAATAGTTTGGTTTACTAAATAAAAGACAATATTTTTTTTACTTTTCTGTTCCACCATTTTCATGCCCTTGTTTCAAAAAGTATTCCAATAGATAAATCTAAAAGTAAAAACATTGTGGAACTAAAATAGTTAGACTTACTAAATAAAGATAAAAGACAAAAAAAAAAAAACTATAAAAATAAAAACAAAAAACACCAAATATGAGTCAAGGTAAAAAAATCATACATGAGTGAATAGCTAGATATTCCAGGTATAACAAGACATTGAAGAATAATTAAAGTTCCAATTACCTTCGAACTGGGAAGACAAGGCAACAAACGATTGTAACTCAAATACAAACTCGAATGCTACAAAGTCCACTGCAAAATGACAAAGTATATATAAGACTCCACAATGTCATTCAAATCAAGCAGTCAAGCAGCCAATTAGAACTCAAGGAATGGAATCGCCCAAATCACCCAGATTCATGGATGGATCATTCTTGATTCCTATTTATACCAGCTGTCTTGGACACTGCTTGAGTTGGACTTACTTAGCTGCTGTTATTCAAACCAACAGTAGACTAACTGACTTCAATAGACATTAGGTTTATAAGTTCCCAAAATTCACACTGGATTGTCCAAATGGACACATAGTGGATAAAGGAGTTAGGTTAAGACAGTTCTAAGTGACAGTTATCTCTAGATTGCAGGTTTAATCCTGGTCAGGGGCAGCAGTAACATAGAATAATAATTAACACAGCTTAATGCCGGTACCCCAGCTATGGTTAGTGGAATGAGAACAGGATACCCCTGTGGACTGAATAACGGGTTAGGTTCAAAGTTCCATGATGGCTCCCGATTACAACAAGAAGGTTCCCAAGTTCAAAAAGAAGGTTCTAGAGTCCATCAAGAAATACCTGAAGAAGGCTGCAGGGCACATTGGCTGAAACGTTGTACAGATAACAATGAAGATGAGGACAATAGTCTTATCAAGCCTCATCTCAAAAATTCAGAGAAATAAAAGACAATATATTTTTTTTTTATAGCTTTTTTGTTCCACCATTGACGTGCCATTCTTCAGTTAACTTCATAATGTTATATTACCAGAACAATGCTGGATCCCAAGCCACATTGGAGTGAAGGGAAACGAAAGAGCAGACTCAGCAGGTATAAATCGGCTTTAGATTCAAGATTCCGTATACGGGCATAAAAAACTAAAATTAATAGATTCCTTCATACAAAATAGCAACAATGCAGGAATAACAACATCCACAATAAACATTTCCTAATCAAACCCATTTTGGGAGACTGGAGACTAGCCTTAAGAAAGTCTAAAAAGGAACAAGTCATTGTGTCCCGATTACGCATTGGTCACACAGGACTTATGCACTCTTATATACTCAAACAACAAGAAGAACAACAACAGTGTGAAACATGTCAAACTCCTTTGGCTGTTAAACACTTTTTCATAGAATGTGGGATTTTTGCTCACTTCAGAAACCGATTTTTTTTTAATGCAAATAATATGAAAGATCTATTTGAAAAAGTCAACATAGAAAATATTCTGTTCTTTTTGAGTTTGTTTTGTTTTGTTTTACGGCATATCAACCTCAGTGGGTCATTTAATGCCGATAAAGTTTTGAAATAAATCAATTTTTAATGGATAATACAATTTTTTTATAAATACATTTTTCTATTTAACCCATAGATGGGACCCTAACAGGTACTACCACTCCGGGTCAGAGTGGACCAGGGAGCAATGGTGATGAAGGGGTGCTCTACATTTCCCAAACCTCCAGAATTGGAACCTCACCATCAGATAGAGTTTAACGTCATTCCCAGGACATGTAGACCCGCAGCCACCGCCTTCTAGCATCCATATGAAAAAAAGGGGTGGGGCTTGCCATAAGTGTGTTCTTTTTGAGGGAAATAGAATTATATCATAGAATATTAATAGGAAGCTGATCAATACTAAAAACAAAGGCTTGCAGACTTTTGTTTCACTAATAATTTCTTTTTCTTTAAACAAACGAAGGCCCTGAGGAAGGTTTGTTAAACAAACTGAAACACTGCAGTGTCACCTTATTAAACATCACTCGTGAATGAAACTTGCTTTTTTTTTTTTTTTCATTATTTTTAATAAAATTACATATTGTCGGATTTACTTCCATTTTTCTTCATTTTGGCTAGAACCCACAATGTTCCTAGTTCAATACCCGCCCTCGCCAACTCAGCATATGAGTAGCACGGGGATCTGTGTGGTAAAGTAAGGAGCTGATGGTAGGTGTGGCGCTCCACCTTAGACGCTAAAATAATCTCCTTGGTCTAGCGCTATTGAAAAGGGGATAGACTCTCTCACTGCTTGGCTGATACCGATATTAGGCTGCCCCGACGACTTTACTTTACTTTTAATATATATATATATATATATATATATATATATATATATATATATATGAAGTTAAGTAAACAAACAAATGTGTTTATTTTTTTATATGGCTTTAAGCCGACAATTTTTGGAGGATATATGCTTAATTGAAGTCATACCTAATTTTGAAAATTAATTAGCTTGACAGTCGAG
The DNA here is from genome assembly GCA_023376005.1 of Doryteuthis pealeii. Classification (NCBI taxonomy): domain Eukaryota; kingdom Metazoa; phylum Mollusca; class Cephalopoda; order Myopsida; family Loliginidae; genus Doryteuthis; species Doryteuthis pealeii. Next base: position 47,281,765 of record CM042165.1, on the reverse strand, counting down.
GTTTCGAGTCACACATGGAGCAGTCTCCCATGTCTATAACCTTGCTGATGAGACCTAATAGGTCGAAATGTACATTCAGGGATTGACATTTTCTCGATTCGTTTAGCCTTACATTTGAAAATATATGCCCGCCTAAAATTCATTAATTATTAACTAATTCATTTTCAAAATTAGGTATGACTTCAATTAAGCACATATCCTCCAAAAATATATATATAGTCGGGTTTCGAATCCCGCACAAGGCGGTCTTCCTATTTATAGCTCTGCTGATGAGGCCTAATAGGCCGAAATGTACATACAGAGATTGATTTTTCTCGATTTGTTTAGCCTTACATTTAATTAATTAATTATTAATTAATTAACTTTCAAAATTAGGTACGACTTCAATTAAGCACATATTCTCCCAAAAATTGTCCGCTAAAAAAAGCCATATCATAAACACATCGCCTGTGTATTTACTTCTCACATATATATATATACATATATATATATATATATATATATATATATATATTTACCAACCTCTCCACATGAGCAGGATGAGACACAAGGTCAATTTATGATACCTGCATTAGAAAAAGAAGGTCTAAAAAAATTTGGCTTCAGGTTAACCGTACAATGTTTTTTGGACTAATTACATCAAACAGGGATAGCTGAGTTCTTTTTCTATTTTATTCTTTATTGGTTTATCCCCCCACACACACACACACCAAAAAAAAAAAAAGAAAAAAAAAACTAAAAACAAAAACAAAAGTGTCATTTAAGCAGTTCAGCAATTTATCTTCTTTTAAGACACACGTGCATTAGCATATACACGTTTTTTTTTTCTTTTCTTTCACCCCACACTCCACTCCTCTCTCATCCTGGCCTATTAACCCACATAAAAATTAGAAAAATAAAAATCTTCACAATCGAAAATCCTTTAATCAGCAAAAAATAATAACTGGCTCTCTGCCTCTTCCAAATTTGCACTCATGTCAGGTCGCTTAATGTGCTACTGGTACTATGTAACCCAGTACAACCTGTTTCATAGTTGGATCATCAGTGACTAAACCAGTAACCCTACAGATTTTGTTTGATGAGGAGGGTGGCCAGACACCCTGTAGAATGAAAAAAAAAAGACCTGTAAAAGGACTGATGAAGCTCTTTGCTCAACAGCTATCTCGCACATTATTTCTAAAGTCCAACCCCTCCTCATCATGGCAGGGCTGTGTAAACTTGGTAGTATCAGAGCCATGCTGTTGGGAACAAGTTCCTGGCAGGGTCACCCAAGGAAGACAGGTCTGGCACCCAGTGGTATTAGGGCCAGAACCAGGCCAAAGGGACTGGCAAAAATCCAAAGGGAATCTCCATTATCGTCAGGAATCGACAGCTTTTGGCGTACTTGTCATTGCGTCTGTGGAAAATCTACAGCAAACAAGGGCATCTCCTTCCGGGATATACGTGGGGTTTGGGGACCGCTTGGGAATTTCATATTCTCTTGTTACTGTTGAGATTTTTGTGGATATAGGGTGTGTGCCAGATGGCTTGTATTTATAGACTGGCTGATAACCATGTGACCAACCTATTGACCAACCACTGGCAGTATTCTGCTGCTGATATTATTATTTATACTGGCTGTTCTAGTCATACCTACTTAAACCCTCGTGGACGACGGAACATAGGATTATATCACTGGACCTTTTGACACTACGTAGGATTACATAACCCAGGTCTTATTCACTTACCAAAGGATTCTATAGCTCAGGACTTACTTACTTTAAGTCCTTTTCAACTGGCCAAGTATGGCGGTCAGAAACTTAACAGTTACTCCTTCCATGAATTCACCACAGGTGAATTTATTGGTTGGTGCCAGCTCAACCGACCCAGGGTGAATGTCGTAACAATAACTGAATTTGCACATGAATGACAAATTCATCTTGAAAATTTTATTAAAGTTGGAGGCGCGTGGTCTAATGGTTAGAGTCGTGGGAAATGGACTCGTCGACCTGAGTTCAAATCCCGGTCGAAGCTACTGTTCGCATAGCGCTAATACCCTTGGGAAACTATTCTCCCTTCAGCTATGGGTAAAGAGTAGGGCAGACTGGGCTCTTTAACCTTGGTCAGGCAACCAGTCTAGGAGAAGGAAAACTCTGAATTCAAACCTGTTAAATCTGCTTGGGGTGGTCACTACTAGAATAGGCTCAGTTCTAATTAGTGATCTATTTCACTAATTTAATTTATCACCATTAGTTTTTGCCTCTCTTAAAATTCGGGGTGGCTAACCAGTAGAGTAGGTTGATTTTCACTATTTAAAAAAAAATATCAAATTACATGCGGCACCGAAAGTTGTATATTGGTCTATTAAGTAGTCATACCAAAAACTAGATCTTGCAAAACAAGTTCAAGATCAAGATCAAATTTTTGGTATCGGTACTTAATGGACCAATATACAACTTTTGGAAGGACCGGGTTAGCTCAGTCGGTAGAGCATTCTGCTAGAAACCGCAAGGTTCCTCGTTTGATACCAGTCCTCGCCAACTCAGCATATGAGTAGCACAGGGATCTGTGTGGTAAAGTAAGGAGCTGATGGTAGGTGTGGCGCCCCACCTCAGATGCAAAAACAATCACCTTGGTCTAGCTCTAGTGAAAAGGGGATAGACTCCCTCGCTGGTGGACTGATACCGACTTTAGGCAGCCCCTTTGACTTGACTGACAACTTTTGGTGCCTCATGTAATTTGATATTCTTTTAAAAAGTGAAAATCAACCTAGGTAAGTTGGTTGGTTATTTTTGTTTAATGGCACATCAACCCCTGTGGGCTATTTAATGCTATATCTTGTTTTTTTTATTTTTGTTTTTTTTATATACATATGATGTGTAAGTGAAGAGTTTGTAGGAAAATATATTTTTTGGGAGGTTTGTAGGGAAATATTTTTGTTTAGATTGGTAGAAATAAGTTTCATTAACTTTACGTGTATTAATAAATTAAAAGAAATAACTTCATGTTATAAATAAACTGGTTGTTGACCTTCAGCCACTGCCTTCTAGCACCTTTAAGATTAAAAAAAGGGGGTTGGGTGTTTGGTTGCCATCAGAGAAATTTGAAGAATACGGTTGGGACTTGATAGGGTAAGTGCTAGGGCTTGACATGACCAGCCGATTGATCTCAGAGGGCCTTCTCCAACTGCCTAAGTATGGACCTAAGTGGAGTATCATGTCATGGACTTCTCATCCACCAGGATTCCATTCTTAAGCATCACAGGTCACCACCCACAGCCAACAAGTGGCCCCATTGAAGAGGGGGGGGGGTCTTACCCCTATACAGAGGTGCAGTAGGTGTATTCTAAAATCCCAGCCACCAGGGCTCCACAACATAAGAGACTTGTGGGTTCAAAGGGTTGCTGTAAGGATAAAACATGGGGGGAGGGGGCTGGAGGGATGTACGGCTAACTTTTTTTTATTTTTTTATTATAGGCCTAAATTGTGAACAATGGATAATTGTCTTCATCAATAAAAAAAAAAAAAATAAATAAATAAAAATAATGTAATGAGATGAGATTTCAAGTTGGTTAACTTTTCTTTAAGGTTTCTTTTTTTTTTGGGGGGGGGGGGTAGGGGTAGATAACAAAAGTATTTATTAGCAAAGAAAAAAAAAGGGTGAGAGAGAGAGAGAGAGAGAGAGAGAGAGAGAGAAACTGTCCCCAAAAAACACTTATCTCACACACACGCACACAAACTCTTGAAGTATTCCAATGCTTTCCCTTAAAGAGAACAACTTCTTTTTCTTCTTATTGTGTCTTTTTTGGTGTTTTTTAATTCCACCAAATTTGGTTGTTTTTCTCTGAGAGAGAAAAAAGAAAAGCAAAATAGCTGCTGGCACCCAGTGGTAGACAGGAAAAAAGCAGAGCAACATTCCTTAGCAATCACAAAGCATGCAGGACTCTCCTTCTAACTCTAGAACTTAAAGGATCAGTTTCAAAAGAAGAAGAAGAAGGGTAAGAAGAAGAAAATATTAGTAGAGACTCAAGAAGATGAAGAAGAAGGGTAAGGGTAAGTAGAAGAAGGGTAAGGATAAGAAGAGGAAGAAGAAGAGGAAGAAGATGAAGAAGAAGGGTAAGAAGAAGAAGAAGGGTAAGGGTAAGAAGAGGAAGAAGATGAAGAAGAAGGGTAAGAAGAAGAAGAAAATATTAGTAGACTCAAGAAGATGATGAAGAAGAAGGGTAAGAAGAGGAAGATGATGAAGAAGAGGAAGAAGAAGAGGAAGAAGAAGAGGAAGAAGATGAAGAAGAAGGGTAAGAAGAAGAAGAAGAAATATTAGTAGACTCAAGAAGATGATGAAGAAGAAGGGTAAGAAGAGGAAGATGATGAAGAAGAGGAAGAAGAGAGGAAGAAGAAGAGGAAGAAGATGAAGAAGAAGGGTAAGAAGAAGAAGAAAATTTAGTAGACTCAACAAGATGAAGAAGAAGGGTAAGAAGAAAAAGGGTAAGGGTAAGTAAGAGGAAGAAGATGAAGAAGAAGGGTAAGAAGAAGAAGAAAATATTAGTAGACTCAAGAAGATGATGAAGAAGAAGTGTAAGAAGAGGAAGATGATGAAGAAGGGGAAGAAGATGAAGAAAATATTAGTAGAGACTCAAGAAGATGAAGAAGAAGGGGAAGAAGAGGAAGAAGAAGAGGAGGAAGAAGAAGAAGAAAATATTAGTAGACTCAAGAAGATGAAGAAGAAGGAGAAGAAGAAGAAGAAGAAGAAGAAGGGGAAGAAGAAGGGGAAGAAGAAGGAGAAATATTAGTACAGATTCAAGAAGAAGAAGAAGGATAGGAAAGGAAAAAGAAGGAGAAGAAAATATTAGAAGAGATAGAAGAAGAAAATATTAACAGAGGAAGAAGAAGAAGAATGAGCTGAGGCTGTGCGTGTGTGAGGGGGTGAGAGGTGTGAGAAAGGAGAGAGAAAAGGAAAAAAGAAAAGGACAAAAAAGGGGATAGAAAGTGTGTCTAATTAAAACATGGAGAGAAAGTCATGGAGGTAGTGTTTAAGGAAAAAAAAAGGACAAACAATTATGGGTCTGTGTCAAGGCAGAAGTATAAAGAAGTTCAGGGTGCGGGGGGGGGGGGCTGTGTGGTGCGTGAGGCGGGGGGTAATGCAGATAGCAGGATAAAAGCCAAAGGGAAAGGATGCATATTGGCAAGTGAATAAACAAGTTAAGGAAATCATTATCTCCAAAAATGGTGGGGGTCAGCTGAGATTTGGAGGGACCCCAGGGGGTTAAGAAACCAAATATGGAAGTTGAAGATTTAAGTTTAATATCAGATGAAGGTGAAAGTTTTGGTGGAAGGACAAAAATAAATCAAATAAAAATAACAGAGAGAGAGAGAGAGAGAGAAGGGGGAGAGAGAGACCCTGGCAAAATGTGAAACAAAGAAAAACAAATATACTTATATGTGTTTACTTATGTTTTTCTGATTAACTACAAAAGACCCACAAGCAATTTTTCAGCCAGGGATGGGGGGGGGGGAATTTAGATTTGTTAATCAGAATCTTTTGAATTTCTCTTCAAAAGATCAAGACTTAGCTTAAATAAATAACATTCTTCTTTAGAGGATTGAAAAATTCCAGGCGCAAAAATGTATTCCCATAGACTCAAAGACCCAAGTTTAACTAAAATGTATTCTTCATAGACTCAAAGACCCAAGTTTAACTAAAATTTAATTCTTCATAGACTCAAAGATCCAAGTTTAACTAAAATTTATTCTTCATAGACTCAAAGATCAAGTTTAACTAAAGATCTAAAATTTATTCTTCATAGACTCAAAGATCCAAGTTTAACTAAAATTTATTCTTCATAGACTCAAAGATCCAAGTTTAAACTAAAATTTATTCTTCACAGACTCAAAGATCCAAGTTTAACTAAAATTTATTCTTCATAGACTCAAAGATCCAAGTTTAACTAAAATTTATTCTTCACAGACTCAAAGATCCAAGTTTAACTAAAATTTATTCTTCATAGACTCAAAGATCCAAGTTTAACTGAAATTTATTCTTCACAGACTCAAAGATCCAAGTTTAACTAAAATTTATTCTTCATAGACTCAAAGACCCAAGTTTAACTAAATTTAATTCTCATAAGACTCAAAGACCCAAGTTTAACTAAAATTATTCTTCATAGACTCAAAGACCCAAGTTTAACTAAAATTTAATTCTTCATAGACTCAAGACCCAAGTTTAACTAAAATTTATTCTTCATAGACTCAAAGACCCAAGTTTAACTAAAATTTATTCTTCATAGACTCAAAGACCCAAGTTTAACTAAAAATTTATTCTTCATAGAACTCAAAGACCCAAGTTTAACTAAATTTATTCTTCATAGGACTCAAAGATCAAGTTTAACTAAATTTTAATTCTTCATAGACTCAAAGACCCAAGTTTAACTAAAATTTAATTCTTCATAGACTCAAAGACCAAGTTTAACTAAAATTTAATTCTTCATAGACTCAAAGACCCAAGTTTAACTAAAATTTATTCTTCATAGACTCAAGACCCAAGTTTAACTAAAATCTTCATAGACCCAAGTTTAACTAAAATTTAATTCTTCATAGACTCAAAGACCCAAGTTTAACTAAAATTTATTCTTCATAGACTCAAAGACCCAAGTTTAACTAAAAATTTATTCTTCATAGACTCAAAGACCAAGTTTAACTAAAATTTATTCTTCATAGACTCAAAGACCCAAGTTTAACTAAAATTTATTCTTCATAGACTCAAGATCCAAGTTTAACTAAATTTAATTCTTCATAGACTCAAAGACCCAAGTTTAAACTAAAATTTAATTCTTCATAGACTCAAAGACCCAAGTTTAACTAAAATTTAATTCTTCATAGACTCAAAGACCCAAGTTTAACTAAAATTTATTCTTCATAGACTCAAAGACCCAAGTTTAACTAAAATTTAATTCTTCATAGACTTCCAAGTTTAACTAAAATTTAGTTGTTGCTTTCTTATGCAAAAGAATTTTGCTAATATTCATTCTTGATTGGTATTCAATTCTTTTTTTTTCTTTTATTTAACCCATAGATGGAACTGATAGGTATTACCACTTTGAGTCAGAGTGGACTTGAGAGTAATGGCCATGAAGAGGTACTCCACACTCCCCAGAGCTCCAAAATTGGAACCTCACCACTAGACCAACTACAGCAGGTACTTCCATGACTTAAACTGCTTTGATCAAGTGAATATATACACCACAAACTAGGAAATGGACACAACGAGACGAGTTCAAATCCTAGACGCAGCTGTTTGTATTTCACATTGCGCTAATACCCTTGGGAAAGGTATGAATCCAATATTTCCCCTCCAGCTATGGGTATATAGTAGGGCAGGCTGAGCTCTTTAACTTTGGATGGGCAACTACGAGAAGGAAAACTCTGAATTCAAACCTGATAAACCCCGCTTAATAAATTGACCTTGTGTCACATCCTGCTCATGTGGAGTGGTTTGGTAAATATATATATATATATATATATATACATACACACACACCACAGGTCTTGTTTTTCGTCCTGCATTGTGTCTAGCCACCCTCCTCACCAGACAAAATCAGTGGGGTTACCAGTTTAGTAACCAATGATCCAAGCATGAAAAGGATGGAGGAAGCTCTTTGCTCAACTGCCATCTAGCACATTATTCCTAAAGTCCAACACCTCCTCACAGTGTCAGAGCCATGCCGTCAGGAACTTATGTTCCTAGTAGAGCCACCCAAGGCAGACACGCCTGGCACCCAGTGGTATTAGGGCCACAACCCGGCCAAAGGGGCTTTTGTGAAAATCCAAAGAGCATCTCCATCATTGTCAGGAATCAACGGCTTTTGAATATTTGTCACTGTGTCTGTGAAAAATCTGCAGCAAACAAGGGCATCTCCTTCCCCTAACTGGGATATGCATGCAGGTTTTGTGGACCACAAGTAAATTTCCTGTCCCCTTGTTACTCCTTCTGTAAATTCACTACAGATGAATTCGTTGATCAGAGCCGGCGCTACCGACCCAGGGTGAAGGCCGTAACAGTAAGTAAGTATATACACCACAAACTAGCAGATGCCAAAATATTGCAAAACTTTTGACTCACCAGCATATAGATTTACCAATGTGTCAATGTAGCTTAAGAAATTGACCTTGTGCCACATCCTGCTTGTGCAGAGGGGTTTGGTAAATATACATACACCACAAACTAGCACATGCCAAAATATTGCAAAACTTTTGACTCACCGGCATAATATGTTTTACTGGGTTTGGTTTGGTTGTTTTACGGCATATCAACCTCAGTGGGTCATTTAATGCAGATAAAGTTTTGAAATAAATCAATTCTTAATGGATACTCACAATTTAAAAAAAAAAAACATTTTTCTATTTAACCCATAGATGGGACCCTAACAGATACTACCACTCCGGGTCAGAGTGGACCAGGGAGCAATGGTGATGAAGGGGTGCTCCACATTCCCCAAACCTCCAAAACTGGAACCTCATCATCAGATAGAGTTTAACGTCATTCCCAGGACAGGTAGATCCTCAGCCACAGCCTTCTAGCACCCATATGATAAAAAGGGGTTGGGGCTTGCCATAAGGGTAATAGGGTTGGGAAAATCATATAGGTGCTAGGGCTTGATGTGACCAACCAATTTGATTGGAGGAATCCTCTCCGACCGCACATCTACCCTAAGGGCCAAAGTGGAGTATTGCAAGTCATGGACTGCTCAACCACCTGGGTTCTATCCTTAAGCATCACGGGTCGCCACCCATGGCCAATAGGTGGCCCCGTTGGGGGAGTCTTACCCCTCTGCAGAGATTCAGTCGGTGCATTCTAATACCCCAGCCGACAGGGCGGTTTACTGGGGTTACATACTTACAAAGAAACAGTTTAAAATAAAAGCAAGTACCAAAGGGGTAATTTGGGGTAAGACAAGATTAGATTTACCAATGTGTCAATGTAGCTTAAGAAATTGACCTTGTGTCACATCCTGCTCGTGCAGAGGGTGTTGGTAAATAAACGTATACCACAAACTAGCACATACCAAGTTACATACTAAGAGAGAAACAGAGTTCTCTCATAAAAATAATCAGTTTAAAATAAAAGCAAATACTAAAAGGGATAATTTGGGGGTAGACAGGATTAGATTTACCAAATGTGTCTGTGTGTCTGTGTAGATTCTTCTCCGTTGTTGTTGTTGTTGTTTGAAGCGACTTTTGGCTCCCCCCCCCCAAATCTGTGTCGCACACAGTGATTAACATAGAAGCATTTTTTTCTTTCTCTTTTCTAAATTCATATCAACGAGAGACTATTGTTTATATATTCCAAAAATATCTCTTTTCTTTTCTATTGATAGAGAAACCAAAACACTTTTCTTCTCTTGTTGTCAAATACCCCCTCTCTCTCTCTAAAAGGGGTGAGAGAAAAGCTTGGCCCATTCTTTCTGCCCCCCCCTCCCCCCAAATCTATTTTAGGTCATCAAAAGCCCCAATTCTATTCCTTTTGTCTCCAACATAACAATCATATAATAATGAACATTGTAACTTTCTCTCTATCCATAGCGTCTGTCACACTTATAATAATAATCTTATTATAATGGAGATTGTGTGCTTTTCTGTCTGTAACCGAAACTATATTACTACTCAAGTCACAATTCCCTTAATTATTTACGTCATATTCTCCATGATTTCATTCTTTTAAACCTTCAGTTATTAATAAAAATTGTATTACATTATTAATACTGTTGACCATATCTACGTACTAATAACATGCAATTGTATTTATATATACAACAAAATAGCGGTTTACAGTTTGAACGAGAAGGCTAATTTGCATATTGATATTTAAAGATTTATTTTAATAAATATGTGCTTGGTATTATTGATTTTTAATTGTTTGGTTTTATCTTAAGAAATATAAACAAAAATCTCGTGGATAAATCTTAAAAGAAATTTATTTTACAAGAAGAAATTAACTGTAATATTTTCTTTTTACTTCCTATTTTAACTAAATAGTTTAAATTAGGAAAATTTACCAATGAAAGAGGGGAGTAATGGAAATGATGGAATAGTTAGTTTCAAAGTTGTTCTATTTTTCGATTATACCCCCTTTGTTGCAGATCTTTTTATCTGCATTCTTAGTCAGTTTCATTAGCCTTTCTAATTTAATATGATATTATATTATATCAAAACTTAAATACTTGCACCCGGAGGGTGCATATATTTGCTAGTAATAATAAATAATGATAATAGAAGACAGATTTATAAAATTAACAATTGAATCCTGTGCCCTGATTTGAACACTTGACCTGAAGATAAGACAGGAAAATGGCATATCCACTAGGCCACCATGTGACTGCTTGAACAGCAAGTAAAAAGTAAGTAAAGTCATCGGGGTAGCCTAAAGTCGATTTTTTTTTTTGGCGTCTGAGGTGGAGTGACACACCTACCATCAAGCTCCTCACTTTATCACACAGATCAATGTACTACTCATACTGAGGCTTAGAACTTTTTGAACAACCCTAGTGATGATGATGATGATGATGATGATTCGAGCAAATAAGCAATTCTTTAGCCTCTAAAAGCAAAGAGCAATCAAATAGTTAACACACAGACAGATATATATATATATATATATATATATATATATGCATGTTTTGTTAAACTCAACAAACATTTCTTGTTTGACAAGTGTCTTTTCTACCCTTTCCAATTGTCTAGCCATCTTTTTTTATATTGGGATGGAATTGGTGAATGAATCCACCAAAGGTTCTTACACTAGTACTTTCTGCACTACTTAGTGCCATCATCAGGTGTAAAGTGGTGAGATGTTTCCATGGTTCTATTTAAACAAACAGTAGCAGTAGGAATAAGTAGGAAGAGGGACTCACAAGTTTATAAGAAATGTTATGGGGAATAATATATATATATATATATGTTGAAAAAAATAAATAAAGGAAAGAAAGTATAGAATCGATAAAATAGCATATACGTGTTTCGGTCAGGAGTTTATCCATGTGTACATTATTCAATCTATTATTATTTTTAAATAACCAAATGAAATGAAATAATAATAGAAAAAAAATGTAGAAATGTTCTGCACACAAAGAAAATTCGACCTTCATCAGAGTAAATCCTTATTTGAAATTTCATTTCAAATAAGGATTTACTCTGATGAAGGTCAAATTTTCTTTGTGTGCAGAACTTGGCAGACGAAAATTCTGTCGGGTTTTCGATCCTGGCTAGAGGTAGCTGTTAAAAGTAGAGCCGCACTGATGAGAAGTAAACTTTGAAAACACGTGTCTGTGGATGACTGATATATATATAAATATATAATATATATATATTATATATATATATATATATATATTGGTTTGTTGGTTGGTTTTGAAGGCTATCCACAATGCAAGTGTAGAAGAAAAAGAAGGTAACTGTGGTGTTGTTTGTTAACCTGTGATTTTATTCTCAATATTAAGAAATATTAAGAATTGAGATAGTCACAGGTTAACAAACAACACCACAGTTACCCTTCGTTTTTCTTCTAATAACCAACAAACCAATATAAACAATGCTTCAAGAAAATTACAAAACCCTTATATATATATATATATATATATATATATATTATTATAGGGTTTTGGTTTATTTCTACAGATTAATGAAATTTTATTTTAAACTTTCTTTAAGGTCTTTAAATTACTGTGCATTATTATTATTATTTTTTTTTTCTTTTAAGCAGATTGACAAGAATGGGAACTTTGAGCAACCTTACAAGAGAGAGAGAGAGAGAAAATAGTAATAGTGGTAAAAGTAGTAGTAAGAAGAACAACAAAAACAGAGTAAGTTAGTGTTGTCATAGGCCCGAATGCCTAATGAATCACTTTTACCTGACTCATTCAAAAACAGTTTTTTTTTTCTTTTTCTCAAAAGCTTCATTCTTTTTCTGGTTACACTGTCTCTAACCAAAGCTGCTACCTTACACACATCTGCATTGCACACACAGCCCCAACAGGTCTACACCCTTCACACACACACACACACACGAGAGTCCCAACACAGTCTACCCTATCAGTGCCCCAACAACAGGTCTGACCCTATCAACACACACACACCAGAGTCCCAACACCAAGGTCTACCCTATCAACACACACCACACCAGAGTCCCAAAACAGGTCTACCCTATCAACACGGAAAACACACACACAGAGTCCCAACAGGTCTATTCCCTATCAACAACACACACAGCCACCCAACAACAGGTCTACACTATCAACACAACACACACACAGAGTCCCAACAAACAGGTCTACACTATCAACACACACACACATAAATCAGTACGCACAAAGTCCCCAACAACAGGTCTACACTATCAACACACACACACAAAGTCCCAACAACAGGTCTACACTATCGACACACACACACAACAGTCCCAACAACAGGTCTACACTATCACACACACAACACAGTCCCAACAACAGGTCTACACTATCACACAACACACACAAAGTCCCAACAACAGGTCTACACTCGACTACAACACACACACAGAGTCCCAACAACAGTCTACACTATCAACACACCACACACAAAGTCCCAACAACAGTCTACACTATCGACACACACACACACAAAGTCCCAACAACAGGTCTACACTATCACACACACACAAGTCCCAACAACAGGTCTACAACTATCACACACACACACAAAGTCCCAACAACAGTCTAACTATCAACACACACACACAAGTCCCCAACAACAGGTCTACACTATCACACACACACACACAAGTCCAACAACAGGTCTACACTATCACACACACACACAGAGTCCCAACAACAGGTCTACACTATCAACACACACACACACAAGTCCCAACAACAGGTCTACACTATCGAACACACACACAGAGTCCCAACAACAGGTCTACACTATCACACACACACACAAAGTCCCAACAACAGGTCTACACTATCGACACACACACACACAAAGTCCCAACAACAGGTCACACTATCAACACACACACACAGTCCAACAACAGGTCTACACTATCGACACACACACACACAAGTCCCACAAAACAGGTCTACACTATCAACACACACACACAGTCCCAACAACAGGTCTACACTATCAACACACACACACACCCAACAACAGGTCTACACTATCAACACACACACACAAAGTCCCAACAACAGGTCTACACTATCAACACACACACACAACAAGTCCAACAACAGGTCTACACTATCACACACACACACAAAGTCCCAACAACAGGTCTACACTATCAACACACACACACACAGTCCCAAAACAACAGGTCTACACTATCAACACACACACAACAAAGTCCAACAACAGGTCTACACTATCAACACACACACCACACCAGTCCCCAACAACAGGTCTACACTAAACACACACACACAAAGTCCCAACAACACTACACATCACACACACACACACACAAGTCCCAACAACAGGTCTACACTATCACACACACCACACAAAAGTCCAACAAAGGTCTACACTATCAACACACACACACAAAGTCCAACAACAGGTCTACACTATCAACACACACACACAAAGTCCCAACAACAGGTCTACACTATCAACACACACACACAAAGTCCCAACAACAGGTCTACACTATCACACACACACACACAAAGTCCCAACAACAGGTCTACACTATCACACACACACACAAAGTCCCAACAACAGGTCTACACTATCGACACAACACACACAAATCCCAACAACAGGTCTACACTATCACACACACAGTCCCAACAACAGGTCTACACTATCAACACACACACACAAAGTCCCAACAACAGGTCTACACTATCAACACCACACACAAAAGTCCCAACAACAGTCTACACTATCACACACAGTCCAACACACAACACTATCAACACACACAACAAAGTCCCAACAACAGGTCTACACTATCAACACACACACACAAAGTCCCACAACAGACACTATCAACACACACACACAAAGTCCCAACAACAGGTCTACACTATCAACACACACACACAAAGTCCCAACAACAGGTCTACACTATCGACACACACACACAAAGTCCCAACAACAGGTCTACACTATCAACACACACACACAAAGTCCCAACAACAGGTCCTACACTATCAACAACACACACACAAAGTCCCAACAACAGGTCTACACTATCAACACCACACACACAAAGTCCAACAACAGGTCTACACTATCGACACACACACACAAGTCCCAACAACAGGTCTACACTACAACACACACAACAAAGTCCAACAACAGGTCTACACTATCAACACACACACACACAAAGTCCCAACAACAGGTCTACACTATCAACACACACACACACACACAAAGTCCCAACAACAGGTCTACACTATCGACACACACACACAAAGTCCAACAACAGGTCTACACTATCAAACACCACACACACAAAGTCCCAACAACAGGTCTACACTATCAACACACACACACAAAGTCCCAACAACAGGTCTACACTATTCAACACACACACATCCCATCACACTACACACACACACAAGTCCCAACAACAGGTCTACACTATCGACACACACACACAAAGTCCAACAACAGTCACACTATCAACACACACACACAAAGTCCAACAACAGGTCTACACTATCGACACACACACACAAAGTCCCAACAACAGGTCTACACTATCAACACACACACACACAAAGTCCCAACAACAGGTCTACACTATCAACACACACACACACAAAGGGTCTACACTATCAACACACACACACAAAGTCCCAACACAGGTCTACACTATCAACACACACACACACAGTCCCAACAACAGGTCTACACTATCACATCAAACACACACACACACCACAGTCCCAACAACAGGTCTACACTATCGACACACACACACACAGTCCCAAACAGGTCTACACTATCGACACACACACACACAGTCCCAACAACAGGTCTACACTATCGACACACACACACACAGTCCCAAAACAGGTCTACCCTATCAACACACACAACACACAACACAAACAGTCCCAACAACAGGTCTACCCTATCAACACACACACACACAGTCCCAACAACAGGTCTTACACTATCGACACACACACACCACAGTCCAACAACAGGTCTACACTATCGACACACCACACACACAGTCCCAACAACGGTCTACACTATCGACACACACACATACACAGTCCAACAACAGGTCTACACTATCGACACACACACACACAACACACACACACAGTCCCAACAACAGGTCTACACTATCGACACACACACACACAGTTCCCAACAACAGGTCTACACTATCGACACACACACAGTCCCAACACAGGTCTACACTATCGACACACACACAGTCCCAACAACAGGTCTTACACTATCGACACACACACACACAGTCCCAACAACAGGTCTACACTATCGACACACACACAGTCCCAACAACAGGTCTACACTATCGACACACACACAGTCCCAACACACACTATCGACACCACACACACACAGTCCCAACAACAGGTCTACCCTATCGACACACACACACACACAGAGTCCCAACAACAGGTCTACCTATCGACACACACACACCACAGAGTCCAACAACAGGTATACACTATCGACACACACACAGAGTCCCAACAACAGGTATACACTATCAACACACAGACACACACACACACCCACACACACACACAAGCAGTCCCAACAACAGGTATACACCACACACACAGAGTCCCAACAGGTCTACACTATCAACACATGCAGTTGAAGAATGGAGTAGAAGATGAGATAGGAGTGAAGCCTTGAAGATTTTTTGTCTGGGTGTTTGTCAGAAGTTCACAGTTACAGGCAGGGTGCCAATATTGGTGGCATTTTTTTTTTCGGGTAGAATGTGCACGTGCAAGAGAGAGAGAGAAAAAAAAAAAAAAGATGTCAGTGATGGAAATGGTGGAATCAAAATAATTTCTAACACCACATTCTTCACTGTCTTGTAAAGTGCAAATGAATTAGAAAAGGTGCACCAAGCAGGGAGGGAGGGAGATAATCTGAAGTCCCCCCCCCACTCCCTCACCCCAAAGGTACACACCTGTCTGCATTTTGAGCAGATAAGACAAACGTTTGAATTTTATGAGTGGTAAACATTCTATACTAAGCATTCACCTGCATCCATTCCATTTTAATAAATACTAAACAAACTTTTTTTTTTTTTTTTACTTTCCATTAGAACTGTAATGGAATGGTACTATTTGGATTATTCGGACTATTGTCCTCATCTTCATTGTTATTTGTACAATGTTTCAGCTGTGTGCCCTCCGGCCTTCTTCAAGTTGTACAAATAACTATAGAATAATCAAGGTAAGTTCCAATTACCATCGAATTGGTAAGACACGGCAACAAGCAGTCGTAACTTAAATACGAACCTGTCTTGCTGCAACCCTACTGCAGAATGACAGGGTATTTATGAAACTCCACAACATCATAAAACCAAACAGCCAATCAGAACTCAAGGAATGGAATCACCCAAATACATGAATGGACTATTCTTGATTTCCATAAATACCAACTGTCTTAGACACTGCTTCAGTTGTGCTTAGCCAGTTGCTGTTGTTCAAACCAACAGTTGACTGACTCAATAATAACAATGAAGATGAGGACAATAGTCCGAATAATCCAAATAATACTAATTATCAAGCCTCATCTCAAAAATTCAAAGAAATAGTCTAATGAAATGGTTAAATAATTCCCGCATTATTTGGAATCCTTAATGTAATCCTTAGCTGTTCATTGATCTATACATCACTAAACTTATTATTATGTTTTTGTGCACACACACCATTATATATATATATATATATATATATATATATATAATATATAATCATGGATCTTTGCCAATCCACGAAGCAAACAAATTTACTTCTGGATTAATTAAAATCGATTTAAAAAAGTGCTCAATAAAAAGAGCTAAATATACGTTTTTAAAAGCAAATGTTATAAAATATTCCGACTGCAGTTTCTTGCCATAGCAATTCTTCCGGGAATTCTATTGCTTATTACAGCCATCTACCTCTTAAGAATGGGTACAACCCGGATATAAATAAAGGTTTGATGGCTGTAATAAGCAATAAAATTCCTGAAGAATTGCTACGGCAAGAAACTGCAGTCGGAATATTTATAACATTTGCTTTTAAAAACATGTATATATACAGTGATGCTGATAGCTTTACGATTTAGTGCGTCCTGGGTCACACATATTTGCTTTGAATGAGTCCTCGGGGAAAAATTTAGGTGTCCCAACTAAAGCCGGCAAACTCCTACCTTGTAACCTATCCCATGTAATTCATTTCTAGCAAACTACTGAAATGTATTTACAGTTAGCTTTAAATGGAGAGGGAAGAAAAAAGAGAAACACTGGGATGCATGGATACAATTTTACAGCGTCCTTTTAGATTTTTGTGGGTCAGGGACGCAGGACGCGTACCTATTAGCATTTTTGTATACATATATCATAAAAAAATTTTAAAAAACGAAAACAATAGATTCTGCTTACACAACACTCCAAATAAGAACGGTGAATTCTTAGGTGAGTTCTCTCTCGAGAACAGACTTGTATGCTTAAACATCAAATATAATAAACGAAAGGGTAATCTACTTCTACCCAGATAATACAAAAGCACAATTAGACTACATCCTAATAAATAAAAAGTGGATAAACAGCGCTATGAATTGTGAAGAATACTCCTCTTTTGAAGGATAGACTTCAGAAGTGGAAAGACTCCTTCCAGAAACTGCTGGAAAACCCGTCTAAAATCATAGAAATTAATACCCAAAAATCATAGATAGCCAACAATACATCAAGCTTTACGATGCACTAACTAAACAAAGTCCTAAAAAAGCTCAAAAGTAGAAAAACTGCAGGTCTCGACAGAATACCCCCTGAGGTACGGAAGATAAGGAAATTTGATTACATACTTCTTAGACTATGTAATGCAGTGTATAAACAAAATACAATAGAAAAATGGATGAAAGACTGCATCCTCCCATTCCCCAACAAAGGTGACCTCGGAATTGCTAAGAACTACAGAGGCATAACTCTTACTGCTCTAGCTGTTAAGATATATAATGCCCTTCTTCTCAATTGCATCCAAACAGAAATAGAGAAAATCCTTAGGAAAAACCAAAATGGATTCCGCAAAAATTGATCCACAACCTCCCAGGTCCTGACTATTTGTCGAATTGTAGAAGGGGTTCAAGCAAAGAATCTTGAGGCAACGCTCCTTTTTGTAGATTTCTCCAAGGCATTTGACTCCATACACAGAGGGAAAAATGGAGCAAATACTACTAGCATATGGCCTCCCCAAAGAAACAGTTACTGCTATAATGATGCTCTACAAGACACTAAAGTAATGGTACGCTCACCAGATGGTGACACAGATTTCTTTGACATTGTCACTGGAGTCCTGCAATGAGATACATTAACAACATATATCTTATTATAATGGAGATTGTGGGTTTGTCTGTCTGTAACCGAAACTACACAAGTCACAATTCCCTTTGTTATTTACACACATTCTCCATGATGTTATTTTTTTTATTTAAACCTCAATTATTAGTAAAATTGTTTTACATCATTAAGACTGTTAACAATATCTACATACTAATAACATGCAATTATATTTATATATTCAACGAAATAGCGGTTTACAATGTGAATGGGAAGGCTAATTTGCATATTGATCTTAAAAAAATTGATTTAATAAATATATGCTTAGTATTATTGATTTCTAATTGTTTGGTTTATCTTAATAATATGAGCAAAAATCTCGGGGATAAATTTAACAGAAATCTATTAACATAAAGAATAACTGTAATTTTTATTCTTTTCTTCCTATTTTAACTAAATAGTTAAATTAGGGAAATTTATCACTGAAAGACGGGAGTAAGGGAAAATGGTGGAACAGAGTTTTTCAAATTGTTCTATTTTCCGATTATACCCCTCTGTTCCAAATATTTTTATCTGAATTCTTATTCAGTTTCATTAGCCTTTCTAATTTAACATGATATTTTATTATATTAAAACTTAATACTTGCACCCGGAGGGTGCATATTTGCTAGTATTTATAATAGGCCTAGACTACGTACTTCGAACATCATCAGATCCCATAAAAGGAAAAGACTTCACCCTTAAAAAGGCAAGACGCAGGCTATATCCTGCAGACACTATTATAGATGCTGCCTATGCAGATGATCTGGTGCTTCTTGCAAATACACCTGCACAAGCCGAATTCCTACTACATAGCCTGGAGAAAGCAGCAATGAACACCAACCTCCATGTGAACTCCAATAAAATTGATTTCATGTGTTTTAAAACTCTTAAAGTCCTATACCACCTCATTCCACCCGGCTGGAAGTCACATTCGTTTTAACTAATCAGCCCCAAACAATAGCCTTTGTTTAAATTTAATATTAAACATAAGTAGAAATCTTTGATTTAAGGGAAATAATAGGTAACTTTAGATGCAAAGGTCATTTTTAGCCATTTTTTTATATATCCTTATAGGAATGCTCTGGACTTAGAAAAAATCTCAACAGGATGTTAAGAGTTAAAAAAGAAGGAAGCATCTCCACACTCAGTAGACACAGTTTACCTGAAGAAGGCTGGAGAGTAGAATGACTGAAATGTTATGTTTTCATATGTCACAATAAAGATGATAATAAACATCCAGCCCATCTAAAAGATTCAGACAAATAATATCAAAATAATATTGTTATAGAATAATTTTGCATATCTGAATTTTTGAGATGAGGCTTGATAATTTATATTATTTGGACTATTGTCATCATCTTTATTGTTATATGTACAATGTTTCAGCCGATGTGCCCTCCAGTCTTCTTCAGGTATTTCTTGTCGGACTCGGGAGCCTTCTTGAACTTGGGAACTCTTCTCTTTGAACTCAGGAACCTCCTTGTCATAATCGGGAGCCTTCACAGAATGTTGAACCCAACCCTTTATTCAATCTATGGCAGTATACTGTTCTTATTCTGATAACCAGGACTGGGTACTAGTGTTAAACTGTGTTAATTATTATTCTATATTACTGTCGCCTTTGACCAGGATTGAATGATTTTATATAGAAACCAATTAAAATATAATTAAAATAAGTGTAATCTTTTTATATGCATTCTTATCTAATTTCATTAGTCTTTTTAATTCAATATATTTCATTACATTAAAACTTAAATACTTACACCCAGAGGGCACATATTCTTGCTAGTATACGGTAATTTTCCAAAAATGCATAAAAAAGAAAAAAATATATACAATTTCCCTTCTAAGAAATTGTTGTCATGCTGTTTTTCATTGTATTTCATTAAACTGAACTGAGAAAATGAAATACAGTTGTACGTGGCTAAATACTGGTGGATGTATATATAACAAATATATTACAACTTCATCAAAAGTTTGCTTCTTTTTTTTTTATTGTCATCAAATTATGTAGGGTACTCCCCCCACTCTACCATTAATTATTATTCTATGTTACTGTCGCCTTTGACCAGGATTGAACCCGCAGCCTAGAAATAACTAACTTAGGACTATATTAAATCAACGCCTATATCCACTACACCAGGTGTCCAAATAATACAAATTATGCATGTATTTTTGTTAATGCTTCTTTGTTGGTTGGTTGGTTGGTTGGTTGGTTTTTACGGCATGTCAACACTTGTTGGGTTATTTTATACCGAAGATGTTTTTGTTTTATTCATTTTTGATAGCTACTCAATTTTTTTTTAAAACTTCAATATTTTTTTCTGTTTAACCAATAGATGGGTACCCTAACAGTTACTACCACTCTGGGTCAGAGTGGACCTGGGAGTAATGTTGATGAAGGGGTATTCCACATTCCGCAGACCTCAACAACTGGAACCTCACCATCAGATAGTTTAACGTCATACCCAGGACATGCTTTCTTGTTGAGGATGAGATAGACATATTTGGTTGTAGCTGATAGATAGTAGCAGATATATGAAGAGCAAGCTGGTGTTAATATCCTTGGCTAGAATCCAGAGAAGATCTCTCTTGGTAATTCCAGTTTCTGTCTTCAATCAGGAATCCAGGTAATTCCTTCCACTCCTGCCAGTCGTCCCTAAAAATGGTTAAACCTAGGAACACTATCTCTTTTGCCTTTTACACTTCAAAAAGAGACAAACACAGAAGAGGTTGAGAGTTCAATCTCTACGGCCGGTATTTCTAGGGCACAATTAAAGAAAAGAGGTACTTCTCAGACCCAAATAGAAAAAAAAAATTTAAATACTATTTTTCTGAATTTTTTTTTAGATATGGCTTGATAATTTGCAGAGATGCTGATAGGTACATGTCCTGAAAAGGATGCAGAAAAATTGGGTCATTTTATACCGAAGATGTTTTTGTTTTATTCATTTTTGATAGCTACTCAATTTTTTTTTAAAACCTCAATATTTTTTCTGTTTAACCAATAGATGGGGACCCTAACAGTTACTACCACTCTGGGTCAGAGTGGACCTGGGAGTAATGGTGATGAAGGGGTATTCCACATTCCGCAGACCTCAACAACTGGAACCTCACCATCAGATAGTTTAACACTATATGGCTTGATAATTTGCAGAGATGCTGATAGGTACATGTCCTGAAAAGGATGCAGAAAAATCATATCCATGCATCCCAGTGTTTTTGTTTTTTCTTCCCTCATCATTTCAAGCTAACTGTAAATACATTTCAATAGTCTCTTAGAAATGAATTACACAATTTGTTGTTGACTTTGACTTGGATGCATGGCCAAATAACCACAAAGGATTATTCGTGCCCCCCTCCTTAGGAAATAGTAACTTGCTTTTTTTTTTTTTGTGGCATGATGATCATCTGTGTAGAATGAAAGGTACAAAGCAAAGCGAAACTTAATTTTACAATTAGAAAACACGTTTATTACTTGAGTTTTCTTACGTATTAGACCCATACATCTGTCTGCCAAGTAAAATAATAGTATATATATGTGGTAGTAACTGTTAGGGTCCCCATCTATTGGTTAAACAGAAAAAATATTGAGGTTCTAAAAAAAAAAATTGAGTAGCTATCAAAAATGAATAAAACAAAAACATCTTCGGTATAAAATGATCCAATGGGTTGACATGCCGTAAAAACCAACCAACCAACCAACCAACATTAACAAAAATACATGCATAATTTGTATTATTTGGACACATGGTGTTAGACCCATACATCTATCCGCCAAGTAAAATAATAGTATATATATATGTGTGCCTTAGGAAGCGCGTGGTGTAATGGTTAAAGTCATAGGAAATGGACTCGTCGCCCCGAGTTCAAATCCAGGACGTTCTAATTGCATTTCACTTAGCGCCATTACCCTTGGGAAAGGTATGCATTCTACTCTCCCTCCAGCTATGGGTAAATAGTAGGGCAGACTGGGCTCTTTAACCTTGGTTAGGCAACCAGTCTAGGAGAAGGAAAACTCTGAATTCAAACCTGTTAAACTCCGCTTAAGAAATTGACCTTGTGTCACATCCTGCTCGTGCAGAGGAGTTGGTAAATATATATATATATGTGTGTGTGTGCCTATATGTATGGGTGTATATGTGTTCTTGTATGTGGATGAATGCATATAAGTATAGGTATGTATAATGTGATAGGTTCACCCACAACCATAACGTTGACCTTTGCAATAATTGACCTGGTCACGAATACCTATATGCTCATCTAATAGTCCTCCGAATAATATATGTAGACATCTATGGATATAGGGATATAGGCATATGTATGTCTATATGTATGTGAGTATGCATATGTATTTACATGTGTTTGGGTATATATATATATATATACACATGTACTTATGTGTATGTAGATGTATATATATGGGGATATGTGTGTGTATGTAGGTACAAGGTAGGGGCTACATGGCTTTAGTTGTTCATAGACAAAAACTCTACAATTCATTAAGAAACTTTAGTTGGGACCCATCAAATTTCCAGGGACTCATTCAAATTAAATCCGTGTGTCCCAGGTCGCACTAAATTAAAAAGCTATCAGCATCACTGCATTTGTATTATTCAGATTATTTTGATATTTTATTAAAATTGCCAGTTAATTTCAAGAGAGCACAAAGGATCACAAATGAGTAAGGCATGAGCTGGTCCGAGATCAAATACTGAATAACCGCTGGAAGAAATATCAATTACGGTCTGAAATCTCAAGCCAAGCTCATCGTATTCCTGGAGACAATTATTAACTGGTAATCTAAAAAGTTGGACAGTTACAAAAAGTCCATTAGCATCGGAAACTTTGGCATTAAGTGAGGCAGCGGATGAAGGATTCTTCATCTCTTCTTTGATGCAAGAATCTTAATAATCCACAAGAATTATTACAATGACAAAACCCGAATCCAACAATATCTAGATGAATCCTACAACCAGGAATTTCAAGAAGTCAAGTCTCGTCAAATTAGGAAGTTTATGAGGACAATAGTCCTGTAAGATTCAAGGGTTATGACAAAGTCATAATTCGTTGGAACGCAAACTCCGACACAGGTTGAGGGACAAAACATTTTATATAACAGCACAAGAATAAACAGGGTACATAATACATACATAAGTAATATAAAGTTACATGTAAAAGGGATAGATATAAAAGCACAGACATGAGACTAAGAATAGTCCATGCTGGGAAATCATTTACAGTAATGTAAGGGGGGGGGGCAAAGCCCCAACAAGAAAGGGGTAGTTATAAGACTACCTCATTGTGTCTCGTAGGTCGAGCAGCAGGCAAAGAGAGGAAGAGAAGTTCAAATCAGCCGCTTAAATACACAAGGCCCCTAGCGGGAACCAGCGACACTAAACGGGCAGACAACTCCCCAGGCAAATACGAAAATAACTCCTACAGTCCGAATAATCCAAATAATCATAAATAAAAAAAATAGACTAAAATAATCACTGATGCTGATAGCTTTTTGACTTAGTGAGTCCTGGGACTCACATATTTACTTTGAATGGGTGCCCGAGAAAATTTATGGGTCCAACTAAAGCCGGCTAATTCCTAACTTGTAATCTATCCTGTGTAATTCATTTCGAAGAAACTATTGAAATGTATTTACAGTTAGCTTGAAGTAGTAGAGAAAGAAAAAAGAAAAACACTGGGATGCATACCTATTAGCATCTTTGAATAATACTCAGTGCAATGCATTCATTGGCCATCCAATCGTGGTGTAATGGTTAGCAAGCTAGTCTCGCAGATCCATTATTACTGAATAGCGAGTTTGATCCCCACTGGATGCCCCATACTTCCGACCTTGTGTCACATCTTACCCTGTGGTGAATGGGTTGGGTAAATACCTACTGCATCTCTGCAATTTAGTAATAAAATCCAAAAGTATTTGATAGATATTTAAGATTTTTAGATATTAAAATATACATAGGAATAGCATTGAAATTCCACTTAATAATGTCCAGCATTTGTAAATTTCAAAAGTAAACAAATCAATACACCAAGAGACGCTGGGTAGCTGCTTCTAGTATCATATATTGCATGTAATAAACGATCCCTAACTTTTGGCTATACTAGCCTATACAAATATTTCTTCATCATCCAATCACATAAGGATTTCCCCTTCATTCAAACACTTATTTATACTTTCAAAATCAAAGCCATACTGTAAATAAACAATATAGTCTAGACCTTGATGTAGCTTAACGTGTTTACTTGGATATTCTAAACATACTAAAACTCCTCCACTGACACACAATAGCATTGATAACATAACTAGAAGTGGCTACCCAGCATTGCCAGGGTATAGGCGGAGCAAAAAGTTAGTCTCGCAGATCCATTATTATTGTATTTAGCGTTAGTTTAATGGGAAAATAAATAAATAAATAATTGGGTTCTGTTTTTTTCTGGGTCACCCTAATTTTCTGACCGATTTGCAAGTTTAGCCCACCTTTGTTTAGGTTATAGACTATATGGGGAGACTTTGGACGAAAGTTATGGCAAAGTTAGGCCTAGAAGCAAGCTAAGCTTCTACTTGTTCAAAAATATCTTGTGTAATGAATGACCTGTTGTTTCTGAGATGAAGTATTGGTCTTAAAATCATTAGACGGTATCTGATGGAGATCATAATGGAGATTCAGTAGCCGTCCGTCTGTAACTGAAACTATGTCACTGCTTACATCACAATGCCCTCAGGAATTGCACAAGTTTATCAATGAGTATTTGATTTATAGTCAAAATCATTAATACATAGAATCAAATAAATCTTATTGATTAAGGATGTCTCTACGAAAATCTGAATAAGATTTGCCTCAAAACAGCCCATGTTATTAGTGCATTTAAAATCCTGCAATGTGTCTTATATATCACTAAGAAATAAAGGCTTACATGATATATGGTGTGGTTATTTTGCATACTGGTTTTAAGAAAACCGGATTTGATAAATAATTACTTGGTGTTATTGATCTCTAATATTATTGTTTTATTCTCCAATCAATCCTATGAATGATTTTATATAGAAACCAATTAAAATATAATTAAAATAAGTGTAATCTTTTTATATGCATTCTTATCTAATTTCATTAGTCTTTTTAATTCAATATATTACATTAAAACTTAAATACTTACACATATTCTTGCTAGTATATGGTAATTTTCCAAAAATGCATAAAAAGAAAAACAAATACATTTTCCCTTCTAAGAAATGATTGTTGTCATGCTGTTTTTCATTGTATTTCATTAAACTGAACCGAGAAAATGAAATACAGTTGTACGTGGCTAAATACTGGTGGATGTATATATAACAAATATATTAGAACTTCATCAAAGTTTGCTTCTTTTTTTTATTTTATTGTCATCAAATTATGTAGGGTCCTCTTCTATATATATATATATATATACACAGGGTGCCCCCCCACCCAAAAAAAAGACCTGACTTCTTTTTTTTTAAAGTCCGTTTTTTTTGGTCACCCTATATATCAGATGGAGGTCGGCCATTTTCATTCTCTGGTGATCAGTTCCAATTCTTGTATCGGCAGCGACACTTTATTTATATATGACTAATAATAATTACGGTTAGTTATGAAATCTTATAAGAATTAACTTGAAAACGATATTAGTCAAGGTTTAAATGAGGTATTTGTTGAGGAATAATTAGATTATATGAGCTTTTAATTTCCATAATAATGAAGTTAATTCTAGAGATAATTAAGAGATCGTAAATAAACATTCACTAAAAGATATCAAGCATTGAAATCATCCGTAATTCTTGTAGAATAGAATTATCAATGAATCTATGGGTAGTAAGGTAATTTGAAAGAGAAAACTGAATATTTTCAAAGACCTACATCAGTCAGCTCTGAGAGGATTCTGGATGCCGTGTGGAAGACCTGCCAGGGGCAATAACCGATAAGAAGGGTTGGTGAAAAAGTCATGGATATCCATGCTATCAGTGCAACCTGATGATGATGATGATACACATTGTAGGCACGTGGGTAAAATATTTAAAACTAGATTAGCAGTGGGTAGTGAGTGAAATGGATGATATTGTTGATAGTCACTGGGTGGGCCAGAAAAAACAGACAATATGTCTGGATAAGGACAGAACCAAGAAAAGAATAGAAGACTTATCAAAGAATAAGATAGCAACACCTATTTCGAGGATAAAGCAAAGTTTGGTTGGTTGGAATTTAACGGCATGTCAACTCTTGTTGGGTTATTGCTATATACCCTACCTATGAACATTAATAGGTGCTCTTCCAATATGTGATCTACCGAATGGTTTTCTAATCAAATATGTGATCTACCGAATGGTTTCTAATCAAATATGTGATCTACCGAATGGTTCTAATCAAATATGTGATCTACCGAATGGTTTCTAATCAAAATATGTGATCTACCGAATGGTTTTCTAATCAAAATATGTGATCTACCGAGTTGTTTCTAATCCAATATGTGATCTACTGAGTTGTTTCTAATCCAATATGTGATCTACTGAGTTGTTTCTAATCCAATATGTGATCTACGAGTTGTTTCTAATCCTACTAATCCAATATGTGATCTACCGAGTTGTTCTAATCCAATATGTGATCTACCGAGTTGTTTCTAATCCAATATGTGATCTACCGAGTTGTTTCTAATCCAATATGTGATCTACCGAGTTGTTTCTAATCCAATCCAATATGTGATCTACTGAGTTGTTTCTAATAATGTGATCTACCAAGTTGTTTCTAATCCAATATGTGATCTACTACTGAGTTGTTTCTAATCCAATATGTGATCTACCGAGTTGTTTCTAATCCAATATGTGATCTACTGAGTTGTTTCTAATCCAATATGTGATCTACTGAGTTGTTTTCCAATATGTGATCTACTGAGTTGTTTACATTCCAATATGTGATCTACTGAGTTGTTTATATTCCAATATGTGATCTACCAATTAAACTAACCCTAAACCCTAACCCTGTCTTTTTTTTCCAAGTAGATCACATGCCATGAATAGTAGATCAATAGTAGATCACAAACCTTCGGTAGATCACATTGAAAGAGCACCCATTAATGAGTATGTTCCAATCTTCATAAATACAGGAGTATTATTGTTAAGATTCTTGTGGCCAATTTTAGGCTGCAGGTGAGAGCACTTTACAGCGGAGATCCCTTGTATTCCTTAGTGTTAAGCAGAATCCTTGTGTTCCTGATCTGTTCGTCCGTGTCAAATACGAGTAACTGAACACCTTTCAATATTGGCCATTGAATAGTTAACCAACCACGTATTGGAACATGTTGATTGGCTGATTGAATCCACACGGCCACAAAGAGTCTATAAATTTAGATTGTGGCCTACAGCACACTCTATATACCGAAAATAATCCAACAATTATGCTGACTGAGTAGTCTTATACTACTAGCAGTTAGTATTGTATTTTGTAAACGTTATAAAGATTCCATTCCATTTCATTTCCAACCTCTGTTTGGTTATTTCTCATTTAGTAACCTCTGTTGGTTACAACAGTTATTTTATGCCAGATAAGTTTGGCATAAGGTGATTCTTGCAGAGCAGTCATTTGTTTGTTTGTTTGTTTTGTTTTACGGCATATCAACCTCAGTGGGTCATTTAATGCCGATAAAGTTTTGAAATAAATCAATTCTTAATGGATAATACAATTTTTTTATAAATACATTTTTCTATTTAACCCATAGATGGGACCCTAACAGGTACTACCACTCCGGGTCAGAGTGGACCAGGGAGCAATGGTGATGAAGGGGTGCTCCACATTCCCCAAACCTCCAAAACTGGAACCTCACCATCAGATAGAGTTTAACGTCATTCCCAGGACATGTAGACCCACAGCCACCGCCTTCTAGCACCCATATGATAAAAAGGGATTGGGGCTTGCCATAAGGGCAATAGGGTTGGGAAAATCATATAGGTGCTAGGGCTTGACATGACCAACCGATTGATCGGAGGGGGCCTCTCCGACCGCCTGTCTAGCCCAAGATAGGGCCAAAGTGGAGTATTGCATGTCATGAACTGCTCATCTACCTGGGCTCCATCCTTAAGCATCACGGGTTGCCACCCACGGCCAACAGGTGGCCCCATTGTGGGAGTCTTACCCCTCTGCAAAGGTGCAATCGGTGCATTCTAACGCCCCAGCCAACAGAGCAGTCAGTAAATATAAAACATTATCAATGGTTGGTCAGATCGGCACATTAGTGCACAGGTGAAAGAAAAAAGTATTTCGGTCTATAAAACTAGTCATCATTATCATGTTGCGCTAGCAGCACGGATATCCGTGACAATCTCTTGGCAACCATACCTATCACTCATCACCCCTGGGAGGTCTTCTGTGCAGCATCCAGTATCTGCGCAGAGCTGGTCAATCCACGTATTTGTTGGATGATCCACACTGTCTAGGCTAGTTGTTTTGTTTTACAGCATATCAACTCTTTTCGGGTCATCTAATACCGAAGTCATTTTGGTACAATGTTTTAAGGGTTAAAATGAAATTCTACTGGGATACAGGTGGGTAATTCCATGTCAAATCATCCAGAAAAAAGTAAAATTGCACCCCCCCCCTTGAATTTTTTCCAGATGTGGAATCCCCAAAATTTGAGATTCCAATTCCAAAAACTGGCGGAGTTATATCGATTTTTAGCTCTCCAAATTTGGTGGGTTTAGCGAAAAATTCCTTGTAAGGGGCTGCTTTCCTTAGGCACAAAATGTTTTTATAAACCAATTTTTAGGAGTAAGGAAGCTCTAGAACTCATTTTACAGACAAAAATAGGTTACAAAAAGTCATCATTTTTTGCGACCCCCCCCTCTCAAATTTGGAGAGCTAAAAATCAACACAACTCTGCCAATCTTTGGAATTGGAAGCTCAAATTTTTGGATTTGTCTAACTTTATCATAATTCACACTTGGACAAAATTTCAGAAAAATTCATGGGGATGGGTGACATGGCCTGGATGATTTGACATGGAATTACCCTGGCGTCCCAGTAGGTTAAAACATAATGTAAACTATATAAATTCTTATTTTTAGTCAGTGCGAACCGATAAAAAGTCGAACAAATTCTGAACTTAGGTACTACAGATACTGAAATTCAAATATGAAGGAAAAAAAACAGATTAGGAAAACAAAACAACAAAATGTGAGGAAAAGCACTGGAAAAGTGAATAACGAACACAAGCAATTAAATTCAAATAATATTATTTCATCTCTGTTGGTTTCAGAATGAATTTTATTATTTTAAAAAAGAATGGTATATAGATGAGGATACAGTAAAAGGAGGAGGCAGAGAAGGGGGTGGTAAGGATTTTCACAGATGTAGGTATGTTCGGAAAATTCTGGAAGCAACAGAGGTGAAATATTAATTGAAATTAATTGATTGTGTTCCCTTTTCCGATGCTTTTCCTCACACATGCACAAATTATATATAATATTATTATATATATTATATATATATATTCATACAGAGATGCTAATAGGTACGCATCCTGCGTCCCTAACGCACAGAAATCTAAAAGGACAACAGTAAAATCATATCCATGCATCCCAATGTCTTTCATTTTTCTTCCCTCATCATTTCAATATTTTCTAGACGGTTAGACAGCTTTAGTTGTTTCTCCAGATCATAAATAAAAACTCTACAATTTATTAAGAAACTTTACTTGGGAACCATAAATTTTCCCAGAGACTCATTCAAAGCAAATATATGCATCCCAGGATGCACTAAATCAAAAAGCTTTCAGCATCACTATATATATATATATATATTATATATATATATATATATATATATATATATATATATTAAATACCAATGTTAAACATCCATTGCATGTGTGGGTGCACCCGTTGAATGATTGTGTGTGTGTGTGTGGGGGGGGGTATCTCCTTTTGAACAAGTCTCCCCAGAGGAAATTATGTTTGAAATAAGACTAAAAACCAATGGGGCATGGTGAAACTGTGAAAGATGAAAAAAGAATGAAAGAGAAAGAAAGAACAAAGAAAACAAAGAGAAAGAATAAAACAATTTAAGAGGCATTACAAATGTTACCCCCCCTCCCATAAAAAATAAGTTGGGGGGCACAAATTAAAAGCCTTTGTGAATTATTAGGGAGAAATGTGCTGTGAAATTAACTTTTTTTACACAAAGAGATGTTAATCGTTTTTGGGATGCTGCATGCGGTTTTAAATCAACCCTAAAAGAAGCATCCTACAAAACAGCAGCTGTATGGCCACTTACCTCCCATCTCACAAACCATCCAAGTAAGATAGCCATTATGCCACCAGACTCCCCAAGAATGGTCCTTTTTGAAAACATATTTTGTATTTTTAAGATTTAGAAGTGTAGCATCCTACAAAACAGCAGCTGTATGGCCACTTACCTCCCATCTGGTTTAAATTCAGGTTTGTCCTTCTCCCAAACTGGCCGCCTAACAAAGGCTAAAGATCCCAGTCTACCCAACTGCTTACCCATAGCTGAGGAGAGAAGAGATGGCTTTCTCAATGGCATTAACATGAAGTGAAACCCAAACAGCCTCGTCCAGGATTTGAACTCGGCTCATTAAATGTAATTGCATTTAGATTTTTTTTTTAAATCGCATGTCTTGCTAGTCTTACATGGATGCACAAACCATCCATGTAAGACTAGCAAGACATGCGATTTAAAAAAAAAATCTAAATGCAATTACATTTAATGAGCCGAGTTCAAATCCTGGACGAGGCTGTTTGGGTTTCACTTCATGTTAATGCCATTGAGAAAGCCATCTCTTCTCTCCTCAGCTATGGGTAAGCAGTTGGGTAGACTGGGATCTTTAGCCTTTGTTAGGCGGCCAGTTTGTGAGAAGGACAAACCTGAATTTAAACCAGTTGTGCTCTGTTTAAAAATTGACCTTGTGCCACATCCTGCCCATGGTGGAGAGGTTTGAGTATATACATACAATTTTTGGCTGAACTTGCACAAAGGTGTCAAAATTATGGTGACCCAGAAAAAACAGAACCCAAATTATCTATTTTCCCATTAAACTAACCTTAAACCCCAACCTAACCCTAGACCCCCCCCCCCTAGTTAAAATTAACAGTTTTATTACAAAATTTGGGGGTTCTGTTTTTTCTGGGTCACCCTAATTTTGACACCTTTGTGCAAGTTCAGCCCAATTTTTATACAATATATCCGAGAGTAGGGTGCTGAAAAGTTCATATGATGACATCATATGACTTTCTTTTTTCTTTTTTTGCTAATGGGACCCAAACACTGCAACACTAGTGGAAGACGTGTGAGGACAGCAAAGGAGGGTATGTTGAAAAATAAACATCCTTTGATCACATTCCATGAGTGTATCTTGGTCAGCCTATTAACTTTTCAGCCTATCCTTGTAGTGTAAGGCCTTACAGCAGGCAATTCAATAAAAAGAAAAGCAATATATTTATATATGTTTCCCCAAGATCTGGCTTTGTGATAAATTTTATGATAATCCAAGGTGTGTATATATATATATATATATGTGTGTGTGTGTGTGTGTGTGTGTGTGTGTGTGTGTGAGTGTGTTTGTTTTAACATAACAAGATAAACAGAACAAAGACAGTCTTACTAGGAAGAGAAGGTGGGGGGTGGAAGCAATGGGCAAAAGAAAATAAGAGTGGGGGGGAGAAATGAAGAAAGAAAGAAAGAAAGAAGGAATAAAGGAAATGGAGAAAAGGAAGGTGGAAAGAAAAAGAAAAGACAAATGACAAAAGAAGGAAAATAGAAGAAATATTTTTTTAAAAACGGAAGAAAATACAAGAAAAAAAGATGTAGAGATAAAAATGATGAAAGAGGAAAGAAATTGAAAATAAATATTGGGAGGGAGAGAGTGAAGTTTGAAGAGAGAGAGGGGGGTTGGAACAGAGAGAGAGAAAGAGGGTTGGAACAGAGAGAGTGAGGGGGTAACAAAGAGAGAGAAAGAAGTTGGAACAGTGGGGGATAGAGAGAGAGAAATGTTAGGAGAGAGAGAAGAAAAGTTGGAAGGGAAAGAGAGGGAAAGAAAAACGTTGAAACAGAAAGAGGGGGGAGAAAGAAAAGTTGAAACAGAGAGAGAGGGGGAGAGAGAAAATTGAGAGAACAGAGAGAAAAGTTGAAACAGAGAGAGACGGGGGAGAGAGAAAGTTGAAACAGAGAGAGACGGGGGAGAGAGAAAAGTTGAAAACAGTTGAAACAGAGAGAGACAGAGAGAGACGGGGGAGAGAGAAAAAGTTGAAACAGAGAGAGACGGGGGAGAGAGAAAAGTTGAAACAGAGAGAGAACGGGGAGAGAGAAAAAAGTTGAAACAGAGAGAGACGGGGAGAGAGAAAAGTTGAAACAGAGAGAGACGGGGGAGAGAGAAAAGTTGAAACAGAGAGAGACGGGGGAGAGAGAAAAGTTGAAACAGAGAGAGAGAGAGAGAAGTTGAAACAGAGAGAGACGGGGAGAGAGAAAAGTTGAAACAGAGAGAGAGAGAGAGAGAAAAGAGAGAGAGAGAGAGAAGAGAGGAGAGAGAGAGAGAGGGAAAGAGAGAGAGAGGAGAGAGAGAAGAGGAAGAGAGAGAAGAGAGAGAGAAGAGAGAGAGAGAGAGAGAGAGAAGAGAGAAGAGGAAGAGAGAGAGAGAAAAAGAAAGTTGGAAGAGGGGGGAAAGATTTGGTACAGAAAAAGAACATAGAAAGATTTGTAGAAGGAAGAAAGAAAGAAAGTTTCTCTTGGAAATAAACAAATTGCAGAATTTATCAAACTGTAAAAAGGGGTTCCGAAAAATGCAACACGATTTCAACAAACAAAATAAACAGAAACTATACAAGAAGAAGAAGAAGGAAAGAAAGAAAGAAAAATCACACACACACATCTAAATCATAACCTAAAAAAAGCAAGGAATGATGATGATGATGACAACAGCAGTGAACAGTGAATAAAATGAAAAGAAATAAGTAAAATAATAAAAAATAAAAATAATACATTCTAGTGCAGTTTTTACGACAAGGCAAGTAATTTCTAAGCGTTCAAATCTCATCTTACACATTTGTCTTCACTGCTCTAGAAATCCAAGTAAATATTCGTTCCCAGACACAAGAGGGGACACCCAATGCCACAAAAAACACAAAAAAAAAACCCAACTCTGTTTTCATAGCATTTACTAAAAGGACATCTTATTTAAATAGTTCTTAACATCACCACTACTACTACTATGACTAATGACGGTGATTATTTTGACCAAGTTTCATATTACAAATGTCTAAAACATTAAAATTTTCTTTATCATCTAAAAAATAAAATTAAAAAAAAGATTTAATAATAAAGAAAAAAAATTAATTAAACTTGATGGGAAAAATTTTTGTGACAAAAAAAAAAATGAAAGTGTTTTCTTTAATGGCATATCAACCATCAGTGTGTGTGTGTGTGTGTGTGTGTGTGTTGGTTGGTTGGGTTGACTTTACGGCAAGTCAACCCACTGGGTTATTTTATGCGGAAGACGTTTTGTTTTATTCATTCTTGATGGGTACTCATTTTTTTAAACTTATGTTTTTCTATTTAACCTATAGATGGGACCCTAACAGGTACTACCTGGGGTCAGCGTGGACCTGGGAGTAATGGTGATCAAGGGGTACTCCAGAGCTTGAACTTCAGCATCAGATAGAGTTTAACATCATACCCAGGACAATATATATATTTACCAACCCCTCCGCACGAGCAGGATGCGAAACAAGGTCAATTTCTTAAGCGGAGTTTAACAGGTTTGAATTAAGAGTTTTCCTTCTCCTAGACTGGTTACCTAGCCATGGTTAAAGAGCCCAGTCTGTCCGGCTATTTACCCATAGCTGGAGGGAGAACTGGATTCATACTTTTCCCAAGAGTATTAGCGCTATGGGAAATGCAAACAGCTTCGTCCAGGAATCAAACTCGGGTTGCCAAGTCCATTTCCTACGACTCTAACCATTAGACCACGCGCATTCCATCATACCCAGGACAATAAGACCCTCAGCCACCGCCTTCTAGCACATGTATGATATAAAGGGTTGGGGCTTGCCATAGGGGCAATAGGGTCGGGACAATCATATAAGTTCTAAGACTTAAAGTGACCAACCGACTGATTCATAGGAGGTTTGGTTTCTCTGTTTAATGGCATATCAATCTTGGGTTATTTAATACCAAAGCCATCCTTGTAGAAGAATAGTAGTGGTGCTATTTTATTTAGCCCATACCTGGTGGGATGAAGGGATCCATACCTTTCCTAAGGGGGTTCAAACTCGCTTACTAAGGTTTCGCAGTCTAGCACGTTACTCTCCTGAATGTTCAGAGCTAGCGTGACCAAGGCCCTTCATAATTCCCCATATTACCATGACTAGGGCCGGGTTAGCTCAGTCGGTAGAGCGTTCGGCTAGAAACCAAAAGGTTCCTTGTTCGATACTGGCCCTCGCCAATTCAGCATATGAGTAGCACAGGGATCTGTGCGGTAAAGTAAGGAGCTGATGGTAGGTATGGCGCTCCACCTCAGATGCAATAACAATCTCCTTAGTCTAGCGCTAGTGCAAAGGGGATAGACTCCCTCGCTGATTGGCTGATACCGACTTTAGGCCACTCTGTCATCTTTACTTTTACTTTATTCTTCATAAAGATACTGACATAGTTTCCCTGTTGTTTTCTCTGCAATTTAAATTCAGAGTTATCTTTCTCCTAGATTGGTTGTCTACTACCATGCCTAGGGAGCCCAATCAGCCATGAGGAGAGTGAAGTGAATTCGGTTTGGTTTGATTTGTTTTGTTTTACAGAATATCAACCTCAGTGGGTCATTTAATGCTAATAAAGTTTTGAAATAAATTCATTCTTAACGGATACTCAATTTAAAAAAAATAAATAAAATACTTAAATATGTAAAAAGTATGATAATCTTGATTTAACTCTTTTCATTATGTTTCAATGAAACAAATTAGCATTATTGCTTCCGAGCGCTCACCCCCTCTCTCTACCTTTCCCCTACTCTTTCTTTGTTAATTTGTTTCTTTCTTTCTTATATTTTTCTGTGTAGCATGTCCTTTTTCTTCCCTTTCTTTATAATAAAAACGGAATCGTTCATTATTTAGCTGGGGGTGACGACACTCATGAGAAATAAGAACTCGGCGGATAAGCAACACAAGATAATCAGAATTCACATTTCTTGCATTTCATCTTGGATGATTTGGATGGTCCCCTTTTTAACCAGAGAGTGTTGCAAGATGATGACGGTCGGAAAATTAAGGAACAAGAGTATTAATATATAGATAGATTCTTCCAGTGGTGTAGCAGTTACAAATAGATGACAACATCACCCTTAAAATGACAACTACACAAGCCCCCCATCCCACCCACCCCCAAAAGCTGACAAGTTGTTCCTTAATCTTCTGACCGTTATCATCTT
Source organism: Doryteuthis pealeii (assembly GCA_023376005.1). Taxonomy (NCBI): domain Eukaryota; kingdom Metazoa; phylum Mollusca; class Cephalopoda; order Myopsida; family Loliginidae; genus Doryteuthis; species Doryteuthis pealeii. The sequence goes on along the minus strand of CM042165.1, from coordinate 47,245,768 downwards.
GCAACAACCTCTGGTTAAAAATCAGACCGTCCAAATCATCCAAGATGAAATGCATAATCGGATTATCTGGTATTGCTTATCCGCCGAATTCTTATTTCTTATGACTGTGTCACCTCAGCTAAATAACGGACCATTCCGTTTTTATTATAAATAAAAAAAATAAAGATAAAGGACATGTTACACAGAAAAATATTACAAGAAAGAAAGAAAGAAAGAGAGTAGGGAAAAAGATAGAGAGAGGGGATGAGCGCGCGGAAGCTGACAACTTCAATCGCAGTTTAGCATTTCTCATTTCCATTTTGGAGGAGTGTTTGACTAACTGACTCTTCTTCCCAGAAATAATGGAACCCCCAAAGATTTCGACTACAACGACCACTGGATTTTCCTAGCCAAAACCTCAGTGTTTTTTTTTTGTTTTTTTTTAATGTCACTTTACCAAGCCCAGCTGAAATGTTACAGCATTTGACCTTTTCGAAGTCAAAGGTCAACCCAAAAAAACAAATGTTTACAACAACTTCTACTTATCTAACTAAAAATTCGGATTGAGAGGAGGAGGAGGGGGAGTTGGGGGGTCAAACTGAGAAATCTTAGAAAGATCAGAGTTCCTTATTTTTTTGCAAGAATTCGGTGAGAAAGAGCAAAGCAAGAATATTATAACTTTTATTTGGATAGGGTTGAGAATTTATACATTGATATAACAATGATCTAGTTATTTACTAAGGTTAGCTTAGATGTGGCACAAGGCCAGAAATATGGGGCTTCCAATGAGAATCGAACTCACAAACAATGGTCTGCGAACCTAGCTTGCTAACACCACGTGAGGTGCCCTAATTTACTTAGCTTAGCTTAGATGTGGCACAAGGCCAGAAATATGGGACACACAAAAATCAAACTCACTAAAAATGGTCTGCAAATCTAGCTTGTTAACCATTACACCACAAAATGCCAATGAACAATGATATAATCAGAGTTTATAAAATAGACTGATAATTTATGAGGAAGAGCGTCCCGGTCTCCTGCCTCAAAAACCGCTACCTGGTGACTATCAAAATAACAACCCCAGCTCGTTGTAATTCTTGTTTAGATATGAAGATGAATATATAGTTTTGAATAGATTGAGATAGATAGATAAACAAACAAAATAATATAGATAGATACAAACAAATGGAGATAGATATTTTCGACAAGTAGATGTATGGGGGGGGGTCGCTTCTTTTTTTGTCGTAATTCTTGTTTATTTAAACTAAAAATAAGACATTAAACAAACATGAATTTTTAAAAATCTTAGTATTTAAAGTAATATAGATAAATAGGAACAAATGGAGATAGATGGATAGATAGATATGAAGATGGATAGTTTTGAATAGATTGAGCTGGGTCATTATTTTAATAGTCACCGGGCAGCAACTCTTGAGGCAGGAGACCGGGACGCACTTCCTCATAAATTACCAATAGGCTGTTAAAGTAAGAAGTGTAGATTACAACAAAAATCTGGGGAAAAAAATTCTTTTTTTTTTTGTATAATACGCACTAAATTTTAGAATTTGTAACAGCTAACCTTACCTAAATTTTACAATTGTTCAACATTTTCATATTAACTAAAAATAGTATTTATATATAGTTTGCATTAGAGTAAAATTGGGGAAATCAATCAGACGCTATAACGTTTCGATTTTTGCAACCTTCTTCAGGACACGTAGTGAAACCTTGTGTGGTTTTGTTTTGTTTTACGGCATATCAACCCCGGTGGGTCATTTAATGCCGATAAAGTTTTGAAATAAATCAATTCTTAATGGATAATACAATTTTTTTATAAATACATTTTTCTATTTAACCCATAGATGGGACCCTAACAGGTACTACCACTCCGGGTCAGAGTGGACCAGGGAGCAATGGTGATGAAGGGGTACTCCACATTTCCCAAACCTTCAAAACTGGAACCTCACCATCAGATAGAGTTTAACATCATTCCCAGGACATGTAGACCCGTAGCCACCGCCTTCTAGCACCCATATGATAAAAAAGGGTTGGGGCTTGCCATACGGGCAATAGGGTTTGGAAAATCATATAGGTGCTAGGGCTTGACGTGACCAGCCGATTGATCGGAGGGGGGCCTCTCCGACCGCCCATCTAGCCCAAGAAAGGGCCAAAGTGGAGTATTGCAAGTCATGAACTGCTCATAAATCTTGTGTGGAGATGTTAAGATCCTGCTTGTAGGGTATGAGCGGTGCTGGTCACATAATGGTGAAGTTGATAGGATTATATTTTTTCTACATAATTCGCATGGTGTCTTAACTTACTGAGTGTCCCTCCCCAGTCAAATTTTCATTTTAACCTTTAAAACGTTGTACTCAAAGTATGATTTTGTATAAAAAAAACTTTTTTTAAATTTTGTAGTAAAGGGTTAAAACACAAAATTAACAGTATTTAGAGAACAAACATGGACATATTCACAAAAAAAATGCAACAAGCTCACAGCAAAAATAAGATTAGATTAGGAGAAAAAAGGGGCCAGTTTAGCTCAGTCGCTAGAGTACATGCCTAGGAATCGCTAGGTTTCAGGTTCAATACCAGTCCTCGCCAACCCAGCACATGAGTAGTACAGATTGGGTAATCTGATCTGTGCGGTAAATTGGGGAGCTGGTGGTAGGTGTAGTGCTCCACCTCAGCAAAAAGCAATCCCCCTTGTCTAGCACTAGCAAAAAGGAGATAGACTCCCTCACTGATGGCTGATACTGACAATTGGCCATTTCGCTAACTTACTTTAAGAGAAAGAAAATTATACACAAACACACATTCCGGTGGATATTTTTCTGTAACAGCGTAAAACACACATTATTTTGGACTATAGAAATAACTTGTGTCATGTCCCAAATATTGCGAGGCATGTGGCCGGAAAAAGTTCATTATATAGTTCACATGTATAATAAAAGTCGTCGGGGTGGCCTAAAGTCAGTATCAGCCAATCAGCAAGGGAGTCTATCCCCTTTTCACTAGCGCTAATCTATGTATAAAACATAACCATAACTTTGGGCTGAAAAATAGTGCATCTTATTATTATATCTACTAGCAAATATATGCACCCGGAGGGTGCAAGTATTTAAGTTTTAATATAATAAAATATCATATTAAATTAGAAAGTCTAATGAAACTGAATAAGAATGCAGATAAAAAGATTTGGAACAGAGGGGGTATGATTGAAAAATAGAACAACTTTGAAATTAACTCTTCCATCATTTTCCATTACTCCCGTCTTTCATTGGTAAATTTTCCAAATTTAACTATTTAGTTAAAATAGGAATTAAAGAATAATATTACAATTATTTCTTCTTGTTAATGGATTTCTTTTAAGATTTATCACAGAGATTTTTGCTTATATTCAATAAGATAAAACCAAACAATTAGAAATCAATAATACTAAGCATATATTTATTAAAATCAAATTTTTAAGATCAATATGCAAATTAGCCATCCCATTCACACTGTAATCTGCTATTTTGTTGTATATATAAATACAATTGGATGTTATTAGTTTGTAGATATGGTGAACAGTATTGATAATGTAAAACAATTTTATTAATAATTGAGGTTTAAATAAAAAATAAAATCATGGAGAATGTGATAACAAAGGGAATTGTGACTCGTATAGTAATATAGTTTCGGTTACAGACAAACACACAATCTCCATTATAAGGTTTATTTGGTTTAGCCGGTTTAGCTCAGTCGGCAGAGCGTTCGGCTAGGAATCACAAGGTTCCTGGTTCGATACCGGCCCCTCGCCGACTCAGCGTATGAGTAGCACAGGGATCTGTGTGGTAAAGTGAGGGCTGATGGTAGGTGTGGCGCTCCACCTCAGATGCTAAAATAATCTTAGTCTAGCGCTAGTGAAAAGGGGATAGACTCCCTCACTGTCTGGCTGATACCGACATTAGGCCACCACCATGGTATCCTGTCATGTGTAGAGATTCGAGTTGAGAGACTAGTATTCAGCTGTGTTGCAAGTTGAATCATTTCTAAGATTCCAGACTTGGTAGGTGGTTTAAATAGCAGGTTGGGCTATTCCACTTGTGTATCTGGGCCAAGTCAATTCCTAGTATTCTCATTGGCTGCTGGTTTTAATGTGGATACTTTTATCCATATATACTGAACACTTGACTGTGTTCTGGCAGTTGGTACAGAGTGTATTCACTTACGCTCTGTCTTCTTTGTTTTTTTTTTTTTTGTCTGATGAGTGGATGCTAGTCACAGCCTTCCTGTGAAGGGGAGTATGATGTTCATTCTACATCATGGTGTAATGGTTAGCAAGGCTAGTCTTGCACATCCATTACTACTGAATAGTGAGTTTGATCCTCACTGAATGCTCCATACTTGTGACCTTGTGTCACATCCAAACCCAGTGGCTAAATGGATTGGGTAATATTTCTCTGAATTTTTGAGATTGGGCTTGATAATTAGTATTATTTGGATTGTTCGGACTATTGGGTTCAAAGTTCCGTGAAGGTTCCCAATTACGACTAGAAGGTTCCCAAGTTCGAGAAGGCTCCTGAGTCTGACAAGAAACACCTGAAGAAGGCCAGAGGATACATTGGCTGAAACGTTGTACAAATAACAATAAAAATGAGGACAATAGTCCGACCAATCCAAATAATACTGGACTGGGTAAATAATTTTTTCTTTATCCCTCTTCCCTTTAAGATATTATTGTAATTGCTTATATATTTTTCTTGCTATTTGTTTGTTTAGTGCATGTGTTAATTGTAAAAATTAATGTGCCTGTTTGAAAAAAACAACAACAAAAAAACAGCACAGTTATAAACACCTGCTATTTTGATAGTGGAAGCCTCAACTTTGTTGGGGGTATGAAGTGAAATGTAACTATGGTAACAGTTTTGCCACCCACACTCCAGTTCCAAAATTACCAACAGGTATATACAGAGAATTGAAAATAATTATCATTAGAGAATTTTTTTTTTTTTTTTTTTTGGGGGGGGTCTTTTTAAAAAAATCTGATCTTGATTAAAAATGACATTCTAACAAATGCCATACTTTGCGGTCAGCTATTAAGATGAATATCTTATACCACAAATATGTCAGAAGATAAAAAAACTGATAAACACCACACAGTTATAAACTTATATTTTTAAACTAACATTTTTTTTAAATTTTTTTTTTTACACTTTCACAGTCAGATAATAATTTTTTAATCCTTGTAGAGCGGATGAATCATTTTCTGAAAATTTGCAAAATAGAGGCTATTTTCAAATAAGTCAATTTATCTATATCTATACCACCATCTCCAACTCCGTCTCCATTGATACTGAAGTCAACAGCAGAATTGCGAAAGCAGCAGCAGTTATGGCCAAACTGAGCCAGAGAGTCTGGTACAATGCCAGCCTCACTAAGAAAACCAAACCGCATGTCTACAAAGACTGCATTATCCATATACTCCTCTACAGTAGCGAAGTGTGGACAACATATTCAAGCCACGAAAGGAAACTCAACAATTTCCACCTCAGGTATCTACGACACATCCTGCACATCCACTGGCAGGATAAAGTGCCCAACACAGACGTGCTGGATTACACCAACATGAACAGCATGTTCTTCATCTTCTGTGAGCATGTCAGGAGGATGGAAAATGGCTGCATCCTGAATTAATTTTTGTATGGCAAATTAGTAAAAGGTTCGCGATCAGTAGGTAGACCACACCTATGCTTTAAAGATATCTGCGGGAGAGACATGAGGATATGCCACATTGACACAAACACATGGGAGGTAGATGCAGAAAATTAGGTGGTCTGGCGCCTTAATGTTAAACAAGGCAGAAGAGGAGTGAGGTGGAGAGGAGAGTAACCTCCACAACAAAGAGAGCCAGAAGGAAGGAAAACTGTCACTCAAGGGTTGGCCTGCTCAGTCACTTGTGCAGATAATTTTTTTTTGGGGGGGACACTACGCCATTGTCCTTAGTGGACGGAAAGGTACCAACAATCTATACATGTACAGATACTCTGATAGATATGTGTCATGAGGGGGTTCATACCTTTCCCAAGGGTATTAGTCCAAAAGTGAACATAATAGCAGAGATGCTGATAAGTATGCGTCCTGCGTCACTGACGCACAAAAATCTAAAAGGACGCAGTAAAATCATATCCATGCATCCCAATGTCTTTCTTTTTTTCTTCTCTCACCATTTCAAGCTAACTGTAAAGACGTTTCTTAGAAACTAATTACATGGGATAGGTTACAAGCTAGGAGTTAGCCGGCTTTAGTCGTTTCCCCAGATCATAAATAAAAACCCTACAATCTATTAAGAAAATTTAGTTGGGACCTATAAATTTTCCCGAGGACTCATTCAAAGCAAATATGTGGAACCCAGAACGCACTAAATCAAAAAGCTATCAGCATCACTGTATATATAAAAGGTAGAATTTTGTGCATCCTCAAATACAGACAACAGACTGGAAATGAACTTTGACCGATTTTAAAGTTTGGTAGTATATTCCATTTTTTGGGTTGAATTCTTCATTCTTAGAAACTTAAGGGTGCTCTTCCAATATGTGATCTACCAAGTTGTTTACATTCCAATACGTGATCTACCCTTTAACTACCCATTATTTTCCCATTAAACTTTTCTCTATCTCGCTCAACAACAACAAGTTTCAATCACAGACAAAACTGCTACAATCGCACAAATATAAACATTACATGTCACACACAACTATGTACAGACACATACAGTCTGCAACACTGCTGAAAGAACAATTGAATATACCAATTGTAAATTAATGTATATAAAGTTTGTTTCCTTTATCAATTTTGTCTTCTTTTGTTACCTATGGAAACTACATTTCCGTAGTCTAATACATATAAATTATGAGGACCCATAACTCGGATCTTCTTCAACTCCTCAACTAAACACTCACCAAACAACCATGGTCCCTACAACCCTAACCCTAACTTCTTTTTTCCTAGTAGATCACATGCCATGAATCAATAGTAGATCACAAACCTTCAGTAGATCACATATTGGAAGTGTACCCATATAACACTATGTGTCTCATATATCACAAAGAAATAAAGGTTTACATAATGTAGCGATTGTCTTCACTTGTTTGGATGGAGTAAAGATTGGCAAAGGGTTATCTTCCCTTGCCACCAGGGTTTGCCACTAGGTGGCGTTACAGCCTGGCTATTTAAGCTTAAATAGAAAATTAAGGTATTTTCCGGGATGAAGTAGATACAAAAACCACAGCATCCAACATCAATGCAAACCGCCCAAGTTCTTTTTTTTCTTTCTTTTAACTTATCGCTGAACTAAATATTTTCTTGCAAATAACTGCGAGTCCACAACATTTTTTTTAAAACTCTGTTTTTGAATTCATAGACAAACCAAACTGTGTCAGGACACACAAGTCCATTAAAGCAATTTTAGTTGGAAATACAAGACGACATTCAAAGAAGATGGAATCTACCAATCAAGCAAAGTTGGGCACAAGGTCAGATTTATGGTGCACCCAGCAAGAATCAGAACACAATAACCATAATAGTTGTTACATTTAGTGTATAAAATGTATATGCAAATGTATAAACTTTTATGGGACACATTATATAAAGCATTTGGTGATTATTTTTTTGTTTTGTTTTTTTAATGTTTTGACTTTAGATCAGGTTTATCACAAATCTTAAATCACTTAACTATCATACACACACACACACATTATATATATATATATATATATATATGTGAAGAAAGGAAGTGAATCTGACGGTATGTAGTACTGTGTTTTTTCATTTTTCTTAATATACTACATATATATATATGTGAAGAAAGCAAGTGAATCTGATGGTATGTAGTACTGTGTTTTTTTTCATTTTTCTTAATATACTACATATATATATATATATATACATATATATATATATATATGAAATGCCCACGTTGGTGAATATTGTAACGTCTTTCGTTTTTTGCAGTATTAAGGTTTTTTTTTTTTGTTTTGTAAACTCATTTTGACTTTCCTCTCCGACCCAAACAACTACGGGAGTGAATGAGCTCTGATGATGATTTTTGTAAAATCGAAATATTGATCAGTATCAGCTATGATTATATTATAAATTGTTTTCTTCTTTAACAGCATTGTGTGATGTTTTCATTCCACCTTTTCTACTCATATATATATATATATATATATATATATATATATATATATTGCAAGCATGATATGTATGTGTGTGTGTGTGTGAATAAAAAGTTATCATGTGACCTGATTCAGGTTTGGAAGATAGAAAAAGAAAGAAAGAAAAATCGGAAGTTAAAATCTCCCGATTGTTTGGGTCAGAAGTACAGGGCCGCGATCGAAATATGACCTGATCTAGGTTTTGAAATTAGAAGAAAGAAAGAATTAATAAACGGAAATATAACTCGTAGATCTAAAACAGATGGGCGATCCGAAAATGACCTCGGTCGAGGCGATAGTAGCCGGTAGTAAAATCTCAAGTAGGTCGGAACTCCAGAAGTGAGGGAAGCCGTTCTTAGACGAGTCTTTGATGTATCCAGACTTTTTAGTCTCATGGGAAAAGATAAATCTTGTTTTATAGATTACCGGAACATGAAGAAACCAGGATTAAAGAGAATCTATTGTTTTTATGTTTCCCTATTGCTGGATAATGGAGATAAACTCTTGTTGGAAATCGACATTAAAAAAAAAGGGTCGAATGTATTAAAAAAAAAAACACATTCAAGTGGCCGGAAGAGATGGTACCCAGATTGGTGGGCGGAAGTAAATTTGATTGGCTCGTTGAACAAGAGGAAGGCGGTTACCCTTCTTGGGTGGGTGGAGCAGAAAAATTCCCGATGTTTTTCATGCCGACCGGAAATAAAATTGTTCCGGTCGGAGTGTTACTTAACTCGGGCGTTTTTGGCTTGAGGGCAGATTAAGCCACGCTGCGCTTGAAAGAGGACGTTGGTTGTTTGAGGATCACATGCGCTGACCGGGCTAGCTGACAAGATTAACGCAATACTGAGAGCCGAGAGTAACTGACTTCAGCTAAGACCATTTTGAAAACTTAGTCAACTTACGAACTGTTTTGCACAATACTCTGCAGAAGACCAGAAGTATTTAATTACGGGCACATCACTCCCACAAACCTTGAGAAGTAATTATTTGTATTCCTATATTTTCGAATATAAATGTTGTTGATTTTTTTAAAAAGAAAAGATTCGTTATTCTTTTTTTCATATGACCAATCGGCCGCCATTAATCTCGGAAATCAGTTTCTATAGCAGATTTTCTAGTCGTTTGAGATCTTAGCACAACGTGGGGCATTCGGCTAGATTTCCAGCAAATATAGATACCCTGCAATCCGTGGTTGATGCAGAAAATCCGATCTTGACGGCCAATTTTCGGAGATTCTGTGAGCCCTTCAGCTCGGGAGGACCGACGGGTTATATTTGGTGCCTTAATGACCCAGGATTTTTCGACCGGACTGTGACCACAGAAAAAAAAACCCAAGAAGAAACCACCCCAGGAACCCAGACAGCAAGGACGCTGAAACGTTGAGACCCAGAACCCAGGAGCTTTGAACGAGACGACAGTTTTTAAAAGAAAAACAAAAAACAAAAGAGACTCTAGTCAATTTGACTTTAAAAAAAAAATAAAAATTCTGAGAGAACCAGCAACCCAGAAACTGAGGAGGCAAGGATCATTTAAAGGTAGGACACTCTTTTGGTTTTTCCCTTTTTCTTGTTGTCATATATCTTTGCCAGTGTTTTTGAGTATAATGAGTATGAGCGGGTCTCAAGATAGTTTGAATAGGGGGTGTCAGGGCTGATGAGGTGGATTAGAAGGAGGAAACCTTCATAGGATATTAGGTGGGATGCGAGTGCCAGTGTTTAAGGGCGATTCTACCAGACTGCAAGACTGGGATAGAGTCGATAGAAAAAAAGAAATTGATCTATAGACTATCAGATAGAGAATCGGTGCTGTTAGCATTTGAGGCAACAGCGGGACCGGTTTCAAATCCATAAGAGATGGATTGAAGAAAGTCCGGTTTTAGGGTGGGAAGAATTGAAAAATAGAGTGATAGAAAAGTATGCTAGTGTTCGTACCGAGATAGAGGCAAAGGAAACTACTTAGGCTGAAGCAGGAATCTGGAGAAACCCTTCAGAGTTAGGTGAGAGAGCGACCGATTTGGCGTTGCTTGCCTACCCGGAGGAGGTGTCTCGGGAATGTAAGGTGATCCAGGCCCAGCTGGTGGATCTATATGTAGATGCCTTACAGGACGACGAAGTGAGAAACGAGATACTTCGTGGGAGACGGCCAGGTTGGCCGATGCGTTAGAGCTAGCCCGAGATGGAGAGAGATTCTGGGATCGATCTCGAATTAGAAAGAGCCCAAGCTCAGGAAAGG
>CM042165.1:47101479-47235259 GCA_023376005.1 Doryteuthis pealeii | reverse complement strand
TTGACCAGCAGTAATATCGAAAATCACAACAAAGATAAAGAAACTCATATATATACTAAAATTAAAATACTTATTATCCATACTAACTATATGATATAATTATATTATAAAGACCAAAATAGATGGTCAACCAAGAAACTACAGTTATCCTACTCACTACCGCTCAATCTCACATTCTTACAATTTCTATCCTACACTAACACTCAACTACCTATAACTCATTTACATATAGTACAACTGAAGGCCTAAAGATAATATAAACAACCTATAATATCATGTCCGTATCGTATATTAAGAAAATGAAAAACAACCTATACTATCTTCAGCGATTTAATCCGAGTTCACCTGTCGGGCTTTCTTCACACATATATCTAAGTGTATAAGCTACTATAGTAAATTATATATATAGTACATCGCATATTACCAGTATAATTAATTATAAATATAAACCAAAATAATAAAATAATATATAATAGTAGAAATATATAGAAAATGTTAAAATCAATCTAGATTACACGCGACACACGCTTCTCGGAATTCATCTTCTCAATATTCTAGTCATTCACATATTCCAATTAAATATTAATTGATAAATATATATTATATAATTAGATATGGCCCATACTGTTGTGTTCGACATAGTTAATGTTCTAAATTTGTGCCTCTAAACCTGATCTAAAGTCAAAACCTATTAAATCAATACAATAACTTAAATCACCAAAATGCAGTTAATAAAATATAAATTGTACACCAAGATTCTACCTAAATGATATATTACATTTCTACATCTATAAGTGTAATCACAATACAACTGATAAATATTGGTAATATTGGTGATTACTTGATTATCCTTGCGCGAATACTGAAGTTGCACAATATATCTGACCCTTGTGTTCCCAAACTATAGCATGATTATCCGTTGCCATAGGTCATAATCCATCTTCTTCGTAATGTCTCTGTTCATTGTTCATTTACCCAACTTAATCAATAGATCTTTAATGGGTACGGTGGTTCCTGACAGTCAGTTTCGCCTCCTTGCTCATCCCATGAATTTCACCAAATAACAGAGTATAGATAAAATGTTGTGTGAGTCTCGCAGTTTATTTCGCAAGAATACATATTTCATTGCACGCTCTCTAGCTGATTAAGTAGAAACACGAAAGAAAGAAAAACCACACGGCATTGGGCGGGTTTTCAGGATAATAGATATGAATATCGATGCCCTGTGGTTTTTTGTATCTACTTCATCCCGTAAAAATTACGCACTCATATAAGTATTATTCTATTTAAGTGCCCTTACTTAATTCATACGCCAAAGCCTTGTACAACAAGCCAGCCTTTATGTGCCAAAGAAAGCTGGGGTGTATGACCTAGAGCTCCTAGGCAAGGCAGTAATAGATATACCCTTGACATGGCCATCTCTCTAGCTCGCGTTGCCAAATCAATTGAAGACATATACTCGCAATAACATTAATCCGCCTGTATACCGTTAATTTCTACTGGGTGAAGTATAATTGAGATCATCATAGTGTATGATATAATGTCTCTACAACACTCAATAGTGATCTAACTAAAGGTTCTGTGAGTGTTTCATCTCATTGATCAAATAGACATAATAGATTCTGCTACGCGAAAAAAGAAGTTAGGTTTAGGGTTGTACCGGGACCATGGTTGTTTGGTGAGTGTTTTAGTTGAGGAGTTGAAAGAACTAGATCCGACTCGTTATGGGGTCCCCACATTTATATGTATTACGCACTATGGGAAATGTAGTCCATAGGTAAAGAAGAAGAAGACAAAAAGTTGATAAAAGAGAAACAAACTTTATATACATAAATTCACCACTCATGGTCATACTTCACATTGTTCTACTTCAGATCAGGTGTTGACCTAAACATGTCTGGTCCCATGCTCAAATAGTTTGTGTAACCATAACTCGTGCAGTGTACAATGTGATCATGTATATTGTATTAAAAACCCTTACATTAGTCACCAACACATTATGTATATTGGGCTGGAGCGGAGATGAGCAGATATAGAGGCAAGTCGTGTGTAGTTCAGAAAGTTATTCCTTGTGTGGCGTGATTGAAGAGAACTTTGATTGTCGTCTCTGAGCGTGAAGAATCCTAGATGACCAGTTCTAACTCGGCGCAAAATATATGATATCCAGATTAAAGGGTAGATCACAATTTGGAATATGGGTTATAACAAACATCGTAGAATCACATATAATGTAATATCTACCCCTAAGTAATCCTTAAGCAATGCAAAAAAATTTCAACCCAAAAAATAGGGTATATAGATCAAACTCTATAACTCGGTCAAACGTTCAAATCCAGTCTGTGTCGTATTGAGGTTGCAGTAACATCTCCGATTAACAAGTTTACTCCATATTAAACAAATGCCTATGCCATAAGACATTTCTAGATTATTAAGTTAGCGTTCTTGGGTAATCCACATATTTGCTGAGATGAACGTCCTCGGGATAAATTTATAAAGGTCCCAACTAAATTTCTTAAATAAAGATTGAATGTCATATCGAGTATTCTCTATGATACTAGGCTGTGTGATTAATTAACTAATAGTCTCGGTCCAATACCCTCTATTAGCTCTGCACTATCATCACTGGTAAATAATAGTTCTAATTGACATGTATTACAGTTACTTAATATGAGAAGAAATATATAGAAAGACATATATATGATTTACGTGTGTCCTAATAAATTATTGGTGCACAGTTAGTGACTACAGGAAATCGAATATACAGATACTAGATCACATAATAACAAAGAACATAGCATACTGCAATTATTATGTTCAGAATAATGGTATATCGAGAAGATTACAGCTAACTATCCCTGTGAGAAGTTAATGGAACCTGCCTCACCTGACCACTATCTATCAAGTCACTAGCGTATCTCCTCATATAATGATAAAATAGATTGTTCTTTGGTTATATTCGTTCATAAACAATCATCATCCATTTCCTCACTATATCTACTCTGTAAATGGCATCATTTCGAGAATAAAACACACCACAATCCGACACACTATCAATTAACAAACTCACAATATTAAAACTTGGACCCCATCAATCCTCGACCAGGTCAAATCAATGTCCAGTTACCAAATGGCCGCTTAAGTGCCCCCCCCTCCACACACCTACAATAATATAAAAAAAAGCAATCCATATACTGATTAATTAATCTGCATCTTTAGTGACTGCAGTCACGGGGCCAACGCCTTTTGTTAAGTTTGACAGGGATTTTCACTACACAATTCTGGCTACTCTACTGCTGAGGAGAGTTCCCTCTCACTGGCTACCCACTCCCAACGTCACTCTTACTGCCATGTTCTATAAATACAATTCTAGAGCTAACCGGCACCGGAAAGCACTCAAATTTTCTGATCTGACTATCCCAATGTGTTTGTGTCAAACTGATGTAACCCGCGCAGTGAATAACCTCATTAGTCTACATCACCACCGAATATCTCCTCTAAAACAGTCCAACCAGGTGTGGGTCTTACCTCCACTATTCACGAACTTTTTAACTTAATCGTCCATACAAAAGATAAATTTTCAAGGATCCAGCCATTTTCCACTCACTGACATGGCTCACAGAAAGAGGAGTAAACATTCTGTTTCATGATTGGATGTGATCAAGACAGCAGCATACGCTACTAGTGTTGGGCAAACTTTCTATCCTGCTAGTGGCAAATGCTGCCAGGAATGTGACGAATGTGGATATCCTCATGTCTCTGCCCCGCAGAATACTATCTTAAAGGCAAATAGTGTGGTCTTACCTACTGATTCACGAACTTTTAATTAATTTGCCATACAAAAATTTCATTTCAGGATGCACGGGCCATTTTTTCCATCCTCTGACATGCTCACAAGGAAGATGAAGAACATGCTGTTCTATCGTGCTGCAATCAGTGCACGTCTGTGTGGGCCTTAATCCTGGCAGTGAGAATAAGTGGTCAGAATGCTGATCCGATCAAAGATACCTGTAGGTGGAAAATTGTTGTAGTTCCCTTATCAGATCGGACTGAAAATCCTGCCTCCTGGTACCACACTCCAAGAACTTACTGGATATGAGGAAGTCTATGGATAATCCACGCCTTTGTAGACTGCAAGGCCTTGCTAGTTTGTTTAGTGAGCTGGGCATTAGATACCAGACTCTGGCCAGTTGGCCACCCATGTAAACTGCTCTGCAGCTTCGCAATTCTGCTGTTGAACTCAACTCAGTAAGTCAATGAGGGACTGAGTGGAAGGATGCGCTGGAGATAGGTAGTATGATCACCAGATTGAGCTGTATTTGAAAGGCGAGTGAAGGCTCGTGATTGCAAGTATTCTCAAGAAACAAAATCATTGATGATACATACCGCTCTACGCTCTCACAAGAAACAGACTGTAACGGGTACTATCATGTCGTGCCCCTCTAGATGACATGATGCGATGTGTAGTAAAACGACAAAAGAGCAATAGCAGTATCACTAGTGAAAAGAGTTAAGATGTTAAAGGAAATAGAAACTCAAAAATAGTATAAATACAGCTACTGCTTGGTGATATATACTACACAAGTTTTATGATCCATTTGCATCTGTATGCTATATAGGTGTCTGCCTCTGCAGATGATACACTTAAATGACCAATATTGCTGATCATAATTGCTGAGTGGCTTGATCCCACTCAAGAGTGTGCTTCCATGGGTCAAGATAGAATTGAGTCTAGTTATGTATTGATCAAAATGAATTGTCAGTCTCTTTAAGAAGATAGTCCTGCCACGCCGCCCATAGTGATATGATATGAATGGAGGAAACAATTAGTTAAACAGAAATAATCCAAATTAATCCTTAAAATAATATACAATAACAATTAGACTTAAAATATGATATCATATTGAATGTCTGATAGTCTTCTTAATTTTATTTCGTGAGAAATTTCCTGGGATACTTCACACTTAGTTTACTTTTGGAGTATTGGGTTATTTGCCCCTCTTGGGATAGGAAAACAATTGTTGATGGGATTCCAAACACTAAAAGACCGGTGGTTAATTGCTTAACTTGTTATCTATGCCTGTGAATTTCATTGTTGTGCAAGAACTATGAGAAATGACTATATTTAGTCATAGCTCATCTTTAATAGTATGAAGAGTTAAAAAGAAAAACCACTGGCAGTATTGTCACTTCCATATTCCCCCATTACCACATTTTCAAGTTATATTAGTCAGGGTCCTCAATACGCCAATATATGCCCATCCAAATCATAGTGGAGGTGTATATTGGTGTCTGTAAGTCAAGCATAAGTTCTCTGGTGCAGTAGTCTTCATTATATAGTTCTTGAAGTATGCTTTGTTATTTCTTTGTATCCCCCACTGTGGTATGCCCCAGTTACTTCCTACCTTGTGTCACATCTTACCCTTGTGGTGAATGGGTTTGGGTAAATATCTACTGCATCTCTGCAATTAGTAATAAAATCCAAAATATTTGACTAGATATTTAAAGATTTTTAGATTATTAAAATAACTAGAATAGCATTGAAATTCCAACTTAATAATGTTCCAGCATTTTGTAAATTTCCCAAAGTTAAACAAATCAATACACCAAGAGACGCTGGGTTAGCTGCTTCTAGTATCATATATGATTTTTAAACAGGCACATTAATTTTTACAAAATTATAACGAATCCCTGCAACTTTTTGCGGCTATACACTAGCCTTATAGCAACTATTTCATCATCCTATTTCACACAAGGATATTCTACCTTCAATTTCAAACACTAATCAATATTAGCTTATAAAAGATCAAAAACCATACTGATAAAATAAACAATATAGTTCTAAGACCTGAGTTACAAAGTACAACTATATTTAGTCTTTAAGGGTTGAGAAGAACTAACTATATCGATTGTATTATGCTAGGACCCAGTCTCTATGTCATAATATTTTAGTGGCATCTTAACGGATTCACCTGTCGTACCCTCACTTGTACACCTTTCTATTAGCTAGTTTGTAATTTACGTCAACATAATTATGGCGTTTGATCCGAAAGCATGTTGCTCTTAGGCAGGCATATAGGATGGAGCAATAAAGTTATCCTCTGTCTCCTCGTGCAGATCCATTATTTATGTACATTGGTACCTTGTAGTTTAACTGGTAATAGATATACATAAAGAGTCATATGTGTTTCCTGTTGTGTACTGGCCGTTTTTCACCTCTCAATAATTTATCTCGTAGGGACCCGATTCGCAAGTTTTATAGTCCCCCTATCTTTTAGTGATATAAGACCTATTCTAATGGAGACTTTGGACGATGAGTTATTAGGCAACTTTTAGGTCCTGTACGCAAAATAAAGTCAAGCCAACCGTTACTACTTGTTTTCAAACAAAAATTATCTTCTGGTGAGATAAATAATAGATAATAACTCTAGATTGATTCTTGCAAGAGATGCACCAGAAAGGTTCTTAAAATTCATTAGACGGGTATGCTATTTTCAATGAGAGAATCAGATATACTGTTCAGGGATCCGTCAATTATAACTCTATGAACAACTCATGATACACTGTCCCTATTTTGACGATCCACGCTAGGATCGTCTCCCGTCAAGTGAAGTTAGCGCACGTAAATCAGGTCAATCGAAGTGAGTTATGTTTAATAGTTATATGTTCCAGTAAGATCAATCAACTAATCTACACTCAGTGAATATTCTAAATAAATCTATGATTGAATTAGAGATGGTGCTCGAATTAATTCATATGTAAATATTCTGTGAAAAGATTCTTGCCTCAAATATACCGGAGCCATCGTATTAATGATGGTCAATTATAAAATCTGCATGGGAACACTCTATACTCCCTTAACAGGAGTCAACTAAGAAATAAATGGGCCTGACATTAAATATAGATGATCCAGTTCTGGTCTCATATCGCATATGGTTTTAAGAAAACCGGATTTGATAAATAATTACTTGTGTATTGATCTCTAATATTATTGTTTTATTCTCCAATCAATCCTATGAATGATTTTTATAAAACCAATTAAAATATTAATTAAAATAAGTGTAATCTTTTTATATGCATTCTTATCTAATTTCATTAGTCTTTTTAATTCAATATATTACATTAAAACTTAAAATACTTACACCCGGAGGCACATATTCTTGCTAGTATATGGTAATTTTCCAAAAAAATGCATAAAAAGAAAAACAAATACATTTTCCCTTCTAAGAAATGATTGTTGTCATGCTGTTTTCATTGTATTTCATTAAACTGAACAGAGAAAATGAAATACAGTTGTACGTGGCATACTGGTGGATGTATATATAACAAATATATTAGAACTTCATCAAAAGTTTGCTTTTTTTTTTTTTATTGTCATCAAATTATGTAGGTCATCTTCTATATATATATATATATATATATATATTATATATATATATATATACAGGGTGCCCTCCCACCTACCCCCCCAAAAAAAAAACAGACCTGACTTTTTTTTAAAGTCTGTTTTTTTTTTGGTCAACCTATATATCAGATGGAGGTCGGCCATTTTCATTCTCTGGTGATCAGTTCCAATCTTGTATCGGCAGCGACACTTTATTCATATATGACTAATAATAATTACGGTTTAGTTATGAAATCTAAAGAATTAACTTGAAATGATATTAGTCGAGGTTTAAATGAGGTATTTGTTGAGGAATAATTAGATTATATGAGCTTTTTAATTTCCATAATAATGAAGTTAATTCTAGAGATAATTAAGAGATCGTAAATATAAACATTCACTAAAAGATATCAAGCATTGAAATCATCCGTAATTCTTCTAGAATAGAATCATCAATGAATCTAGGGTAGTTAAGGTAATTTGAAAGAGAAAACTGAATATTTCAAAGACCTACATCAGTCAGCTCTGAGAGGATTCTGGATGCCATGTGGAAGACCTGCCAGGGCAATAACCGATAAGGAGGTGGTGAGAGAGTCATGGATATCCATGCTATCAGTGCAACCTGATGATATGATGATACACATTGTAGGCACATGGGTAAAATATTTAAAACTAGATTAGCAGTGGGTAGTGAGTGAAATGGATGATATTGTTGATAGTCGCTGGTGGCCAGAAAAAACAGACAATATGTCTGGATAAGGACAGAACCAAGAAAAGAATAGAAGACTTATCAAAGAATAAGATAGCAACACCTATTTCGAGGATAAAGCAAAGTTTGGTTGGTTGGAATTTAACGGCATGTCAACTCTTGTTGGGTTATTGCTATATACCCTACCTATGAACATTAATAGGTGCTCTTCCAATATGTGATCTACCGAATGGTTTCTAATCCAATATGTGATCTACCGAGTTGTTTCTAATCCAATATGTGATCTACCCATTAACTACCCATTATCCTAACCCTGTCTTTTTTTTTCCTAGTAGATCACATGCCATGAATAGTAGATCAATAGTAGATCACAAACCTTTGGTAGATCACATTGAAAGAGCATTAATGAGTATGTCCTAATCCTCATGAATACAGGAGTATTATTGTTAAGATTCTTGTGGCCAATTTTAGGCTGCAGGTGAGAGCACTTTACAGTGGAGATCCCTTGTATGCCTTAGTGTTAAGCAGAATCCTTGTGTTCCTAATCTGTTCGGCCGTGTCAAATACGAGTAACTGAACACCTTTCAAGATCGGCCATTGAATAGTTAACCAACCACGTATTCAAGCGTGTTGATTAGCTGATTGAATCCACACAGCCACAAAGAGTCTATAAATTTAGATTGCGGCCTACAGCACACTCTATATACCGAAATAATCCAAGAATTATGCTGACTGAGTAGTAGCTGGCGGAGTTATATCGATTTTTAGCTCTCCAAATTTGGTGGCGTTGGTGAAAAATTCCTTGTAGGGTGCTGCTTTCCTTGGGCACAAAATGTTTTTATAAACCAATTTTTAGGAGTAAGGAAGCTCTAGAACTCATTTTACAGACAAAAATAGGTTACAAAAAGTCATCATTTTTCGCGAATTTGGAGAGCTAAAAATCAACATAACTCTGCCAATCTTTGGAACTGGAATCTCAAATTTTGGGATTTGTCTAACTTTATCATAATCCACACTTGGACAAAATTTCAGAAAAATTCATGGGGGTGGGTGACATGGCCTAGATGATTTGACATGGAATTACCCTGGTGTCCCAGTAGGTTAAAACATAATGTAAACTATATAAATTCTTATTTTTATTCAGTACGAACCGATAAAAAGTCGAACAAATTCTGAACTTAGGTACTACAGATACTGAAATTCAAATATGAAGAAGAAAAAACAGATTAGGAAAAACAAACAACAACAAAATGTGAAGAAAAGCATTGGAAAAGTGAATAACAAACACAAGCAATTAAATTCAAATGATATTATTTCTTCTCTGTTGGTTTCAGAATGAATTTTATTATTTTAAAAAAGAATGGTATATAGATGAGGATACAGTAAAAGGAGGAGGCAGAGAAGGGGGGTAAGGATTTTCACAGATGTAGGTATGTTCGGAAAAATTCTGGAAGCAACAGAGGTGAAATATTAATTGAAATTAATTGTGTTCCCTTTTCCGATGCTTTTCCTCACAACATGCACAAATTATATATATAATATATATAATTATATTCATACAGAGATGCTAATAGGTACGCATTCTGCGTCCCTAACACACAGAATCTAAAAGGACAACAGTAAAATCATATCCATGCATCCCAATGTCTTCATTTTTCTTCCCTCATCATTTCAATATTTTCTAGACGGTTAGACATTAGTTGTTTCCCAGATCATAAATAAAAACCCTACAATTTATTAAGAAACTTTACTTTGACCCATAAATTTTCCCAGAGACTCATTCAAAGCAAAATATATGCATCCCAGGATGCACTAAATCAAAAAGCTATCAGCATCACTATATATATATATATATATATATATATATATATATATATTTAAATACCAATGTTAAACATCCATTGCATGTGTGGGTCCACCCGTTGAATGATTGTGTGTGTGTGTGTGGGGGGGAAGTATCTCCTTTTGAACAAGTCTCCCCAGAGGAAATTATGTTTGAAATAAGACTAAAACCAATGGGGCACGGTGAAACTGTGAAAGATGAAAAAAAAATGAAAGAGAAAGAAAGAACAAAGAAAACAAGAGAAAGAATAAAACAATTTAAAGAGGCATTACAAATGTTACCCCCCCTCCATAAAAAATAAGTTGGGGGCACAAATTAAAAGCCTTTGTGATTATTAGGGAGAAATTGTGCTGTGAAATTAACTTTTTTTACACAAAGAGATGTTAATCGTTTTTGGGATGCTGCATGCGGTTTTAAATCAACCCTAAAAGAAGCATCCTACAAAACAGCAGCTGTATGGCCACTTACCTCCCATCTCACAAACCATCCAAGTAAGATAGCCATTATGCCACCAGACTCCCCAAGAATGGTCCTTTTTGAAAACATATTTTGTATTTTTAAGATTTAGAAGTGTAGCATCCTACAAAACAGCAGCTGTATGGCCACTTACCTCCCATCTCACAAACCATCCATGTAAGACTAGCAAGACATGCGATTTAAAAAAAAATCTAAATGCAATTACATTTAATGAGCCGAGTTCAAATCCTGGACGAGGCTGTTTGGGTTTCACTTCATGTTAATGCCATTGAGAAAGCCATCTCTTCTCTCCTCAGCTATGGGTAAGCAGTTGGGTAGACTGGGATCTTTAGCCTTTGTTAGGCGGCCAGTTTGGGATAAGGACAAACCTGAATTTAAACCAGTTGTGCTCTGTTTAAAAATTGACCTTGTGCCACATCCTGCCCATGGTGGAGAGGTTTGAGTATATACATACAATTTTTGGCTGAACTTGCACAAAGGTGTCAAAATTATGGTGACCCAGAAAAAACAGAACCCAAATTATCTATTTTCCCCATTAAACTAACCTTAAACCCCAACCTAACCCTAGACCCCCCCCCCCTAGTTAAAATTAACAGTTTTATTACAAAATTTGGGGTTCTGTTTTTTCTGGGTCACCCTAATTTTTGACACCTTTGTGCAAGTTCAGCCCAATTTTTATACAATATATCCGAAGTAGGGTGCTGAAAAGTTCATATGATGAATCATATGACTTCTTTTTTCTTTTTGCTAATGGGACCCAAACACTGCAACACTAGTGGAAGACGTGTGAGGACAGCAAAGGAGGGGTGTGAAAAATAAACATCCTTTGATCACATTCCATGAGTGTATCTTGGTCAGCCTATTAACTTTTCAGCCTATCCTTGTAGTGTAAGGCCTTACAGCAGGCAATTCAATAAAAAGAAAAGCAATTATTTATATTATGTTTCCCCAAGATCTGGCTTTGTGATAAATTTTATGATAACCAAGGTGTATATATATATATATATATATATATATATATGTGTTGTGTGTGTGTGTGTGTGTGTGTGTGTGTGTGTGTGTGTGTTTTGTTTTAACATAAACAGATAAACAGAACAAAGACAGTCTTTACTAGAGAGAAGGTGGGGTGGAAGCAATGGGCAAAAGAAAATAAGAGTGGGGGGGGGGGTGAAGAAAAGAAGAAGGATAAAGGAAATGGAGAAAAAAGGAAGGTGGAAAGAAAAGAAAAGACAAAATGACAAAAAGAAGGAAAATAGAAGAAATATTTTTTAAAAAACGGAAGAAAATACAAAAAAAAAAAAAAGATGTAGAGAATAAAAATGATGAAAGAGGAAAGAAATTGAAAATAAATATTGAGAGAGAGAGAGAGAGAGAAGTTTGAAGGGAGAGAGAGAAAGAGGGTTGGAACAGAGAGAGTGAGGGGGTAACAAAGAGGGGATAGAGAAAGAAGTTGAAACAGAGGGGATAGAGAAAGAAGTTGAACAGAGGGGTAGAGAAAGAAGTTGAAACAGAGGGGGATAGAGAAGAAAAAGTGAAACAGAGGGGATAGAGAGAGAAAATGTTAGGAGAGAGAAAAGAAATGTTTAGGGAAGAGAGAAGAAGAAAAGTTGGAAGGGAGAGAGAGGGAAAGATAAACGTTGAAAAACAGAGAGAGAAAGAGAGAGGGGGGAACAAAAGTTGCACAGAGAGAGAAGAGAGAGAGAGAGAGAAAAGAGAGAAAAGTTGAAACAGAGAGAGAGAGAAGGAAAGAGAGAAAAGTTGAACAGAGAGAGAGAGAAGGAAAGGGGGAAAAGTTGAAACAGAGAGAGAGAGAAGGAAAGAGGGAAAAGTTGAAAATAGAGAGAGAGAAGGAAGAGGGAAAAGTTTGAAAACAGAGAGAAGAGAGAAGGAAAGAGAGAAAAGTTGAAACAGAGAGAGAGAGAAGGAAAGAAGAAAAGTGTAAACAGAGAGAGAGAAAGGAAAGAGAGAAAAGTTGAAACGAGAGAAAGAGGAGAGACAGGAAAAGAGAGAAAAAGTTTGAAAACAGAGAGAGAAGAAGGAAAGAGAGAAAAGTTGAAACAGAGAGAGAGAGAGAGAGAAGGAAAGAGAGAAAAGTTGAAACAGAGAGAGAGAGAGAGAAGGAAAAAGAGAAAAGTTGAACAGAGAGAGGGGAGAGAGAGAGAGAGAGAGAGAGAGAGAGAGAGAAAGAAAGAAAGTTGGAAAAGGAGGGAAAAGATTTGGTACAGAAAAAGAAAGAAAGATTTGTAGAAGGAAGAAAGAAAGAAAGTTTCTCTTGGGAAATAAACAAATTGCAGAATTTATCAAACTGTAAAAAGGGGTTCCGAAAAATGCAACACGATTTCAACAAACAAAATAAAAAAGAAACTATACAAGAAGAAGAAGAAGAAGGAAAGAAAGAAAGAAAAATCACACACACACATCTAAATCATAACCTAAAAAAAGCAAAGAATGATGATGATGACAACAGCAGTGAACAGTGAATAAAATGAAAAGAAATAAGTAAAAAAATAAAAAATAAAAATAATACATTCTAGTGCAGTTTTTACGACAAGGCAAGTAATTTCTAAGCGTTCAAATCTCATCTTACACATTTGTCTTCACTGCTCTAGAAATCCAAGTAAATATTCGTTCCCAGACACAAGAGGGGACACCCAATGCCACAAAAAAAACAAAAAAAAACCCAACTCTGTTTTCATAGCATTTACTAAAAGGACATCTTATTTAAATAGTTCTTAACATCACCACTACTACTACTATGACTAATGACGGTGATTATTTTGACCAAGTTTCATATTACAAATGTCTAAAACATTAAAATTTTCTTTATCATCTGAAAAAAAATTTTAAAAATAAAATTAAAAAAAGATTTAATAATAAAGAAAAAAAATTAATTAAACTTGATGGGAAAAATTTTTGTGACAAAAAAAAATGAAAGTGTTTTTTTTTTAATGGCATATCAACCATCATGGGTTATTTAATGTCAGTGTGTGTGTGTGTATGTGTGTGTGTGTTGGTTGGTTGGGTTGACTTTACAGCAAGTCAACCCATTGGGTTATTTTATGCCAAAGACGTTTTGTTTTATTCATTCTTGATGGGTACTCATTTTTTAAACTCAATCTTTTTTTAAAACATTTTTTTAAACTTATGTTTTTCTATTTAACCTATAGATGGGACCCTAACAGGTACTACCTGGGGTCAGAGTGGACCTGGGAGTAATGGTGATCAAGGGGTACTCCAGAACTTGAACTTCAGCATTAGATAGAGTTTAACATCATACCCAGGACAATATATATATATCTACCAACCAGGATGCGACACAAGGTCAATTTCTTAAGCGGAGTTTAACAGGTTTGAATTAAGAGTTTTCCTTCTCCTAGACTGGTTACCTAGCCATGGTTAAAGAGCCCAGTCTGTGCTATTTACCCATAGCTGGAGGGAGAACTGGATTCATACTTTTCCCAAGAGTATTAGCGCTATGGGAAATGCAAACAGCTTCGTCCAGGAATCAAACTCGGGTTGCCAAGTCCATTTCCTACGACTCTAACCATTAGACCACGCGCATTCCATCATACCCAGGACAATAAGACCCTCAGCCACCGCCTTCTAGCACATGTATGATATAAAGGGTTGGGATTGCCATAGGGGCAATAGGGTCAGGACAATCATATAAGTTCTAAGACTTGAAGTGACCAACCGACTGATTCATAGGAGGTTTGGTTTCTCTGTTTAATGGCATATCAATCTTGGGTTATTTAATACCAAAGCCATTCTTGTAGAAGAATAGTAGTGGTGCTATTTTATTTAGCCCATACCTGGTGGGATGAAGGGATCCATACCTTTCCTAAGGGGGTTCAAACTCGCTTACTAAGGTTTCGCAGTCTAGCACATTACTCTCCTGAATGTTCAGAGCTAGCGTGACCAAGGCCCTTCATAATTCCCCATATTACCATGACTAGGGCCGGGTTAGCTCAGTCGGTAGAGCGTTCGGCTAGAAACCATAAGGTTCCTAGTTCGATACTGGCCTTCGCCAACTCAGCGTATGAGTAGCACAGGGGTCTGTGTGGTAAAGTAAGGAGCTGATGGTAGGTATGGCGCTCCACCTCAGACGCAATAATAATCTCCTTAGTCTAGCGCTAGTGCAAAGGGGATAGACTCCCTTGCTGATTGGCTGATACCGACTTTAGGCCACTGTCATCTTTACTTTTACTTTATTCTTCATAAAGATACTGACATGGTTTCCCTGTTGTTTTCTCTGCAATTTAAATTCAGAGTTATCTTTCTCCTAGATTGGTTGTCTACTACCATGCCTAGGGAGCCCAATCAGCCCTGAGGAGAGTGAAGTGAATTCGGTTTGGTTTGATTTGTTTTGTTTTACAGAATATCAACCTCAGTGGGTCATTTAATGCTAATAAAGTTTTGAAATAAATTCATTCTTAACGGATACTCAATTCTTTAAAAAAAATAAAATACTTCAATATGTAAAAAGTATGATAATCTTGATTTAACTCTTTTCATTATGTTTCAATGAAACAAATTAGCATTATTGCTTCCGAGCGCTCACCCCCTCTCTCTCTACCTTTCCCCTACTCTTTCTTTGTTTGAGTGTTTCTTTCTTTCTTTCTTATATTTTTCTGTGTAGCATGTCGTTTTTCTTCCCTTTCTTTATAATAAAAACGGAATCGTTCATTATTTAGCTGGGGGTGACGACACTCATGAGAAATAAAAACTCGGTGGATAAGCAACACAAGATAATCAGGATTCACATTTCTTGCATTTCATCTTGGATGATTTGGGTTTGAGTTTGAGTTTGAGTTTTGTTTAACGGCATATCAACCTCTGTGGGTCATTTAATGCCAAAAGGTTATTTTGGATTTCAGTCTTTAACGTAGTGTTTCTATGGAGATAATTGGTTATGTTCTGTTATATTTTGTTGAAAAGGTTGCTTTTTTTTCTTTTTTTATTTAAAATGTTTTCAGGGTTTGTATTCTTAAAGATGTCTTTCAGGTTTCTTGCTTGATAGTAATTGGCGTGGATATGTTTAAGTCTGTTACAATTTAGAAGGATATGCTTGGTTGTAAGTTGTACTTTGCATGTTGGGCACACTGGGGCATTGGATGATTTGGTCCCCTTTTTAACCAGAGAGTGTTACAAGATGATGACGGTCGGAAAATTAAGGAACAAGAGTATTAATAGATAGATAGATAGATAGATAGATTCTTCCAGGGGTGTAGCAGTTACAAATAGATGACAACATATTCCCTTAAAATGACAACTACACAAGCCACCCCCATCCCCGAAAAAAAAAAAAAGCTGACAATTTGAATTTGTTCCTTAATCTTCTGACCGTTACCATCTTGCAACAACCTCTGGTTAAAAACCAGACCGTCCAAACCATCCAAGATGAAATGCATAATCTGATTATCTGGTATTGCTTATCCGCCGAATTCTTATTTCTTATGACTGTGTCACCTCAGCTAAATAACGGACCATTCAGTTTTTATTATAAAGAAAGAAATGAAGATAAAGGACATGTTACACAGAAAAATATTACAAGAAAGAAAGAAAGAAAGAGAGTAGGGAAAAAGATATAGAGAGGTGATGAGCGCGCGGAAGCTGACAACTTCAATCGCAGTTTAGCATTTCTCATTTCCATTTTGGAGGAGTGTTTGGCTAACTGACTCTTCTTCCCAGAAATAATGGAACCCCCAAAGATTTCGTCTACAACGACCACTGGATTTTCCTAGCCAAAACCTCAGTGTTTTTTTTTTTTGTTTTTTTTTATAATGTCACTTCACCAAGCCCAGCTGAAATGTTACAGCATTTGACCTTTTCGAAGTCAAAGGTCAACCCCAAAAAAACAAATGTTTACAAACAACTTCTACTTATCTAACTAAAAATTCGGATTGAGAGGAGGAGTTGGGGGGGGTCAAACTGAGAAATCTTAGAAAGATCAGAGTTCCTTATTTTTTTGCAAGAATTCGGTGAGAAAGAGCAAAGCAAGAATATTATAACTTTTATTTGGATAGGGTTGAGAATTTATACATTGATATAACAATGATATAGTTATTCACTAAGGTTAGCTTAGATGTGGCACAAGGCCAGAAATATGGAGCTTCCAATGAGAATCGAACTCACAAAACAATGGTCTGCGAATCTAGCTTGCTAACATCACGAGGTGTCCTAATTTACAAAGCTTAGCTTAGATGTGGTACAAGGCCAGAAGTATGGGGCGCTCAATGAGAATCAAACTTACTAACAATGGTCTGCGAATCTAGCTTGCCACGCAAGATGCCCTACTTTACTAAGCGTAGCTTAGATGTGGCACAAGGCCAGAAATATGGGGGACACAATAAAAATCAAACTCACTAAAAATGGTCTACAAATCTAGCTTGCTAACTATTACATCACGTGAGGTGCCCTAATTTACTAAGCTTAGCTTAGATGTGGCACAAGGCCAGAAATATGGGGGACACAATAAAAATCAAACTCACTAAAAATGGTCTGCGAATCTAGCTTGCTAACATCACATGAGGTGCCCTAATTTACAAAGCTTAGCTTAGATGTGGTACAAGGCCAGAAGTATGGGGCGCTCAATGAGAATCAAACTTACTAACAATGGTCTGCGAATCTAGCTTGCCACGCAAGATGCCCTACTTTACTAAGCGTAGCTTAGATGTGGCCACAAGGTCAGAAATATGGGGGACACAATAAAAATCAAACTCACTAAAATGGTCTACAAATCTAGCTTGCTAACTATTACATCACGTGAGGTGCCCTAATTTACTAAGCTTAGCTTTAGATGTGGCACAAGGCCAGAAATATGGGGGACACAATAAGAATGGAACTCACTAAAATGGTCTGCGAATCTAGCTTGCTAACATCACGTGAGGTGCCCTAATTTACTAAGCTTAGCTTAGATGTGGCACAAGGCCAGAAATATGGGGGACACAATAAAAATCAAACTCACTAAAAATGGTCTACAAATCTAGCTTGCTAACTATTACATCACGTGAGGTGCCCTAATTTACTAAGCTTAGCTTAGATGTGGCACAAGGCCAGAAATATGGGGGACACAATAAAAATCGAACTCACTAAAAATGGTCTACGAATCTAGCTTGTTAACCATTACACCACAAAATGCCCAATGAACAATGATATAATCAGAGTTTATAAAATAGACCGTTAAAGTAAGACGAAGTGTAAATTACAACAAAAATCTGAGGAAAAATTTTTTTTTTTGTTGTACAATACGCACTAAATTTTAGAATTTATAGCAGCTAAACAAACCTAAATTTTACAATTGTTCAACATTTTCATATTAACTAAAAATAGTATTTATATATAGTTCGCATTAAAGTAAAATTTGGGAAATCAATCAGACGCTATAACTCACTCACTGTCTGGCTGATACCGACATTAGGCTGCCCCGACGACGACTCCTCCTCCTCTAATAAGGCATCCTGTCATGTGTAGAGATTCGAGTTGAGAGACTAGTATTCAGCTGTGTTGCAAGTTGAATCGGTTCTAAGATTCCAGACTTGTTAGGTAGTTTAAATAGCAGGTTGGGCTATTCCACTTGTGTATCTGGGCCAAGTCAATTCCTAGGATACTCATTGGCTGCTGGTTTTAATGTGGATACTTTTATCCATATATACTGAACACTTGACTGTGTTCTGGCAGTTGGTACAGAGTGTATTCACTTATGCTCTGTCTTTTTTTTTTTTTTTTTTTTTTTTGTCTGGTGAGTGGATGCTAGTCACAGCCTTCCTGTGAAGGGGAGTATGATGTTCATTCTACATCATGGTGTAATGGTTAGCAAGCTAGTCTTGCACATCTATTACTACTGAATAGTGAGTTTGATCCTCACTGAATGCTCCATACTTGTGACCTTGTGTCACATCCAAACCCAGTGGCTAAATGGATTGGGTAATATTTCTCTGAATTTTTGAGATTGGGCTTGATAATTAGTATTATTCGGATTGTTCGGACTATTGGGTTCAAAGTTCCGTGAAGGTTCCCGATTACGACTAGAAGGTTCCCAAGTTCGAAAAGGCTCCCGAGTCTGACAAGAAACACCTGAAGAAGGCCAGAGGATACATTGGCTGAAACGTTGTACAAATAACAATAAAAATGAGGACAATAGTCCGACCAATCCAAATAATACTGGACTGGGTAAATAATTTTTTCTTCATCCCTTCAAGATATTATTGTAATTGCTTATATTTTTTTCTTGCTATTTGTTTGTTTAGTGCATGTGTTAATTGTAAAAATTAATGTGCCTGTTTGAAGAAAAAAAAACAACAAAAAAACAGCACAGTTATAAACACCTGCTATTTTGATAATGGAAGCCTCAACTTTGTTGGGGGTATGAAGTGAAATGTAACTATGGTAACAGTTTTGCCACCCACACTCCAGTTCCAAAAATTACCAACAGGTATATACAGAGAATTGAAAATAATTATCATTAGAGAATTTTTTTTTTTTTTGGGGGGGGGGTCTTTTTAAAAAAATCTGATCTTGATTAAAAATGACATTCTAACAAACGCCATACTTTGGGGTCAGCTATTAAGATGAATATCTTATACCACAAATATGTCAGAAGATAAAAAAACTGATAAACACCACACTGTTATAAACTTATGTTTTTAAACTAACTTTTTTTTATATTTTTTTTTTACACTTTCACAGTCAGATAATCATTTTTTAATCCTTGTAGAGCGGATGAATCATTTTCTGAAAATTTGCAAAATAGAGGCTATTTTCAAATAAGTCAATCTATCTATATCTATACCACCATCTCCAACTCAGTCTCCATTGATACTGAAGTCAACAGCAGAATTGCGAAAGCTGCAGCAGTTATGGCCAAACTGAGCCAGAGAGTCTGGTACAATGCCAGCCTCACTAAGAAAACCAAACCGCATGTCTACAAAGGCTGCATTATCCATATACTCCTCTACAGTAGCGAAGTGTGGACAACATATTCAAGCCACGAAAGGAAACTCAACAATTTCCACCTCAGGTATCTACGACGCATCCTGCACATCCACTGCCAGGATAAAGTGCCCAACACAGACGTGCTGGATTGCACCAACATGAACAGCATGTTCTTCATCTTCTGTGAGCATGTCAGGAGGATGGAAAATGGCCGCATCCTGAATGAATTTTTGTATGGCAAATTATTAAAAGGTTCGTGATCAGTAGGTAGACCACACCTATGCTTTAAAGATATCTGCGGGGAGAGACATGAGGATATGCCACATTGACACATCCTGCACATCCACTGGCAGGATAAAGTGCCCAACACAGACGTGCTGGATTGCACCAACATGAACAGCATGTTCTTCATCTTTCTGTGAGCATGTCAGGAGGATGGAAAATGGCTGGATCCTGAATTAATTTTTGTATGGCAAATTAGTAAAAGGTTCGTGATCAGTAGGTAGACCACACCTATGCTTTAAAGATATCTGTGGGGAGAGACATGAGGACATGCCACATTGACACAAACACATGGGAGGTAGATGCAGAAAATTGAGTGGCTTGGTGCCTTAATGTTAAACAAGGCAGAAGAGGAGTGAGGTGGAGAGGAGAGTAACCTCCACAGCAAAGAGAGCCAGAAGGAAGGAAAACTGTCACTCAAGGGTTGGCCTGCTCAGTCACGTGCAGATAATTTTTTTTTTTGTGTTGTGTGGGGGGGGGGGCACTACGCCATTGTCCTTAGTGGACGGAAAGGTACCAACAATCTATACATGTAGAGATACTCTGATAGATACGTGTCATGAGGAGGTTCATACCTTTCCCAAGGGTATTAGTCCAAAATTGAACATAATAGCAGAGATGCTGATAGGTATGCGTCCTGTGTCACTAACGCACAAAAATCTAAAAGGACACAGTAAAATCATATCCATGCAACCCAATGTCTTTCTTTTTTTCTTCTCTCACCATTCCAAGCTAACTGTAAATACATTTCTTAGAAACTAATTACATGAAATAGGTTACAAGCTAAGAGTTAGCCGGCTTTAGTTGTTTCCCCAGATCATAAATAAAAACCCTACAATCTATTAAGAAAATTTAGTTGGGACCTATAAATTTTCCCGAGGACTCATTCAAAGCAAATATGTGGATCCCAGAACGCACTAAATCAAAAAGCTATCAGCATCACTGTATATAGAAAAGGTAGAATTTTCTGCATCCTCAAATACAGACAACAGACTGGAAATGAACTTTGACCGAATTTAGAGTTTGGTAGTATATTCCATTTTTTGGGTTGAATTCTTCATTCTTAGAAACTTAAGGGTGCTCTTCCAATATGTGATCTACCGAGTTGTTTACATTCCAATATGTGATCTACCCTTTAACTACCCATTATTTTCCCATTAAACTTTTCTCTATCTCGCTCAACAACAACAAGTTTCAATCACAGACAAAACTGCTACAATCGCACAAATATGTGTGTGACATGTAATGTTTATACATTACATGTCACATTACATGTCACACACAACTATGTACAGACACATACAGTCTTGCAACACCTCTGAAAGAACAATTGAATATACCAAGTGTAAATTAATGTATATAAAGTTTGTTTCCTTTATCAATTTTGTCTTCTTTTCTTACCTATGGAAACTACATTTCCATAGTCTTATACATATAAATTGTGGGGACCCATAACTCGGATCTTCTTCAACTCCTCAACTAAACACTCACCAAACAACCATGGTCCCTACAACCCTAAACCTAACTTCTTTTTTCCTAGTAGATCATATGCTATGATCAATAGTAGACCACAAACCTTTAGTAGATCACATATTGGAAGTGTACCCATATAACACTATGTGTCTCATATATCACAAAGAAATAAAGGTATACATAATGTAGCGATTGTCTTCAATTGTTTGGACGGAGTAGAGATTGGCAAAGGGTTATCTTCCCTTGCCGCCAGTGTTTGCCACTAGGTGGCGTTACAACCTGGCTATTTAAGCTTAAATAGAAAACTTAAGGTATTTTCGGGATGAAGTAGATACAAAAACCACAGCATCCAACATCAATGCAAACCGCCCAAGTTCTTTTTTTCTTTCTTTCTTTTAACTTATCGCTGAACTAAATATTTTCTTGCGAATAACTGCGAGTCCACAACATTTTTTTAAACTCTGTTTTTGAATTCATAGACAAACCAAACTGTGTCAGGACACACAAGTCCATTAAAGCAATTTAAGTTGGAAATACAAGACGACATTCAAAGAAGATGGAATCTACCAATCAAGCAAAGTTGGGCACAAGGTCAGATTTATGGTGCACCCAGCAAGAATCAGAACACAATAACCATAATAGTTGTTACATTTAGTGTATGAAATGTATATGCAAATGTATAAACTTTTATGGGACATTATATAAAGCATTTGGTGATTATTTTTTTGTTTTGTTTTTTTAATAGGTTTTGACTTTAGATCAGGTTTATCACAAATCTTAAATCACTTAACTATCATACACACACACATTATATATATATACATATATATATATGTGAAGAAAGGAAGTGAATCCGACGGTGTGTAGTACTGTGTTTTTTCATTTTTCTTAATATACTACATATATATATATATATATATATATATATATATATATATATATATATATATATATATATATATGTGTGAAGAAAGGAAGTGAATCTGACGGTATGTAGTACTGTGTTTTTTCATTTTTCTTAATATACTACATATAATATATATATATATATATATATATATATATATATGTGTGAAGAAAGGAAGTGAATCTGACGGTATGTAGTACTGTGTTTTTTCATTTTTCTTAATATACTACATATATATATATATATATATATATATATATGTGTGAAGAAAGGAAGTGAATCTGACGGTATGTAGTACTGTGTTTTTTCATTTTTCTTAATATACTACATATATATATATATATATGTGTGAAAAAAGGAAGTGAATCTGACGGTATGTAGTACTGTGTTTTTTCATTTTTCTTAATATACTACATATATATATATATATATGTGTGAAAAAAGGAAGTGAATCTGACGGTATGTAGTACTGTGTTTTTTTCATTTTAATATTACTATATATATATATATATATATATATATATATATATATATATATATATATATATATATATATATATATATATATATATATTGCAAGTATGATATGTGTGTGTGAATAAAAAGTTATCAGAGCATTTGCCAGAATAATTTTTATAGTGTGTGAAATGTGTGGGAACTTTATTATTATAGACTTTGATATATGATTTACATCATGGTGTGTGCAAAATGTTTATATATATATATATATATATATATATATTATATATATATGCCAACAAAAAAAAGGTTGTTATCACTGGATTCTACCTAATGGATTGATCAGTACCGGTTAGATCTAACTGCAAACTGTTTTAGATAAACAGACATCCAACAGAAAGGGAATGGTTGGGGGGTAACCTAGAGACACCCAACAGTGGTGGTGTCCCCAAAGCTTAGTCACAAAAACACACAATGGAGAAGTCAGAAAATACACACACACACACACATATATATACATACATACACACACGCACACACACACACACAAAGAAAACATTTTCTGACATATTTACAGTTAATAGGACACTGTAAATTTTTACACACATACACAATTATATATTATCGATATATCAATACTAGTGTTCCTAAATTGTACGACTGTTATCATTTTGCAACACCCTCTGGTTAAAAATGAGACTGTCCATATCATCCAAGATGAAATGCAAAAATGAAATTCTGGTGTTGTTTATCCACTGAATTCTTATTTCTTATGAGTGTCATTACCCCAGTTAAATAATGGACCATTCCGTTTTTATTATAAAGAAAGAAAGAGAAGAAAAAGGACATGATAGACTCTTTGAGGTGGGTGTGTATGTGTGTGTGTGTGATTATTCACACATACACTTGGAATAAGAATCTATAGTTGTTGGAAACTGAAAAACAATTATATCTTTCAAGACATAAAGAGACACACATTGTTAAAAGAGAGAGACACACACACACACACACACACACAGAAGTATTGCCTGAATACATGAAAGGACACACACACACACACACTCACAACAGGTTATAGTATTACAATTAGCTTAAAAAAAAAAAAAATTTTTAAATTTAAAAAAAAACAAAAAAAACACTTTCATCCATCCATTCCATTTTTATAACCCCCACCCTGCTTCTCTTCCCAGGGCCAGTACTTTTTTGTTTTCACATTTTGGAATCATTTACAACTAATTGCTTTAATGAACCCCAGATTTTTGGAGGTGGGGTGGGTCAAAGGTCACTGGATCAAAAATGTGTGAGACTGGTTATGAGAACAGATTTAAACCTAGGACTGCTGGACATACCCTAACAACATTTACCAAAAAAAAAAAAAAAAAAAAAAAAAAAAAAAAAAAAAATGTCTCCAGCAGTTTATTTTTTTAAGGTCTTTGACTAACAAAATAGAACTGCTGACTAAATTGCTTTAAAGACTTCAATTTAATAAATACCCTGCGTCGTTTGAGTAGGGGGCGGGGGTAAAAAGGGTAGTCTCGCAGATCCACTATTACTTATCGTGAAACATAAAAATCCCCACGTAAAAAATACCTGGTGAGACATCAGGGTTTTTTTAACCTGAGTAAAAGGAATGACATCACAGACTGAACTTGCACAAAGGTGTCAAAATTAGGGTGACCCAGAAAAACAGAACCCAAATTATTTATTTTCCATCAAACTAACCTTAACCCCCCCCCCAGTTAAAATTAACAGTTTTATTACAAAATTTGTGGGTTCTGTTTTTTCTGGGTCACCGGTATACAGGGTGACCAGGAAAAAACAGAACCCAAATTATTTATTCATTTTCCCATTAAACTAACCCTAAACCTAGACTCCCCTAGTTAAAATTAACAATTTACAAAATTTGTGGGTTCTGTTTTTTCTGGTTCACCTTAATTTTGACACCTTTATGCAAGTTCAGCCGCCATCACATATGAAATAATAATGAAATTTATTGTGTCCAGTGCTCAGGTTCACCACAACTCATCAAAGTCTCATGTCTAGTACATAGAATAATGTATTAGTGTCAGGAAGAACAGTGTACAGTAATAATATACATGTATGTGTGCGTGCATATGTATGTGGAGAGGGGTATCAGGTATAGTGTTGGCGGACTACAGGAAGCATGGAGGCTTTGAAAGATGCAGTGTTTCAGCAGCCTACAACAGACGCAGGCAGCTTATTCCATGCCTCGGCAATTCTGGGCGTGAAAAAATGTTACCGAAAGTCATGTGAGCAATGCTATAAAGAAATTTCAATTCGATAATTTACAATTTTTTAAAAAGATAAAATATAAATGAGGCAATTAATTCAATCAACCAATATCATATTTCAAAGTAGAAAATAAATAAATGAATAAATAAAATAACGCGCTAATGATTTTCCCTTCTGTTATTATACAAATTTTAATTTTGAAATATTTTCCTAAATATAAATGAAATCGGTAAAACTTGCAAATCTTCATCAAAATTAAAACGGAAACTTATTTGGTGCTGATCCAGGACAGTTTAACTACAGTGTATGAATGAACTTTTTTGCAAATTGGGTTACGGTTTAGGGGATTAAAGTTGTTTTTATTTACATATTGCATAAAAAAAAAAAAAAATTAAAACAAATTAAAACAAATTACTAATTTCTCTGAATGTTTGAAATGAGGCTTGATTAGTATTATCTGCGTTGTTCGGACTATTGTCCCCATCTTCATTGTTATTTGTACAACGTTTCGGCCGATATACCCTCCGGCCTTCTTCAGGTATTTCAGAAGGTTCCCGAGTCCGACAAGAAATACCTGAAGAAGGCCAGAGGGTATATCGGCCGAAACGTTGTACAAATAACAATGAAGATGTGGACAATAGTCCGAATAATGCAGATAATACTAAATTACTAATTTTTTAATAATTTTTTTTAAAACCAAGTTTAAGTGAAATTATACATCGCAATACTAACACAAACAATTGAGACTAATGTGTCTACCATTGGATTCAAGAATTAATTTCAATGGTTAATTAAAATGTATAGTAATTTGGGTTTTTTTGTTGTTGTTGTTTTTTTTTTTTAAAGCAATACGTAATTAAAAACAA
Source organism: Doryteuthis pealeii (assembly GCA_023376005.1). Classification (NCBI taxonomy): domain Eukaryota; kingdom Metazoa; phylum Mollusca; class Cephalopoda; order Myopsida; family Loliginidae; genus Doryteuthis; species Doryteuthis pealeii. Next base: position 47,209,675 of record CM042165.1, on the reverse strand, counting down.
CCTTAATCTCCAAACCACTAAACCGTTACCCAATTCGCAAAAAAGTTCATTCATACACTGTAGTTAAACTGTCATGGATCAACACCAAATAAGTTTCCGTTTTAATTTTGATGACGATTTGCAAGTTTTACCATAAAATCTTCATTATTTTTTGCACAAAAAGCAAGCTCTGGTTATATCTAATGTGCATATATATATATATATATATATATATTTACTTTGTCGTTAATTGTTTTATTTTTTGTAGTTTCCTCCAGACATACACACACAACTGCCCTTTAAATATGCAGAATAGGTTACAATGTAGAAGTTAGATGGCTTTAGTTGGGACCCATAAATTAGAGATTATTTTAGCATCTGAGGTGGAGCGCAGAGATACTATATTACATTCATCACTATCACAGAGCTTGCTTTTCGAGGAAAAAATAATGAAGATCTTATTTATATCTGGAAAGATATTTTAAAATTAAGATTTGAATAGTAAGAAAAGCGGAAGTCATTGGCGGTGTTTGTGATTAAACAAAACAAATCATTATGTAAGACCAAAACAATCAATGGGCCTGAAAACTAACTTCTTATTATCCCCCCCGCATCTTACCCAGGCATGCCGAGTAGCAGCATCTAGTTTAAAATAAAAGATCCTAAGTTTTATGACGTAGGATTACGAAACTGGATAGCAAAAAAATAAAATAAAATTTAAAAAAATAAAAAAAAATGGTAAAACAAATACATCATAAAAGTAAGTAAAAGGTCGCGGAGTGGCCTATTGTCAATATCAGCCAGACAAGCGAAGGAGTCTACCCCCTTTACACTAAATTATTTCAGAACCAGAGAGATTGTTTTTTGCATCTTAAGTGGTACCCCACACCTACCATCAAGCTACCCACTTTAACGCACAGATCCAAGCGGTGCTACTCATGTGCTGAGTTTGGCGAGGACCGATATCGGAACCGGAACCTTGCGATTCCTAGTGGTCGCTCTACCGACTGAGCTAAACCGGCCCTCAAATACAAATACATCATAGAGCTGGTTTAGCTCAGTCAGTAGAGCATACCGCCTAGGAACCACAGGGTTCCAGGTTTTAAATGAGTTTAACGGGTTTGAATTCAGAGTTTTCCTTCTCCTAGACTGGTTGCCTAGCCATGGTTAAAGAGTCTAGTCTATTTACCATAACTGGGGGGAGTGAAGTTGGATGCATACCGTTCCCAAGGTATTAGCCGCGATGTGAAATGTAAACAGCCTCGTCCGGATTTGAACTCGGGTCGACAGGTGCATGTCGTAACGATTCTAAACCATTACACCACATACATATCCAACTATTCTCCTACATAGCGACATTTCCAGCATTCACGACTAACAACCAAAAGGAGGAGACAGATGGAATTTCAGAAAGGGGAAGGAGGGGGGAGGAGGAGACTTGGAAGAGGAATTAACACTCACAGGATGCATCGATTGAAAAAAGAAGCAGAAGCAAAAAAATTGTGGGTAACCTACTGGAAATTCGAGAGAGAGAGCGAGTGAAAAATGAATAGAGGAATAAAAATCGAAAGATGAAAGAGGAGTTGGAAGAAATAAAGAAAGGAAAGCTACGGACAGACAGGATCACTAACAGAGAGAGGGAAGGAAAGAAAGAGGGAGAAAGGAGAGAGAAAGAGAGAAAGAGGGGGAGAAAGAGAGAAGAGGGGGAGAAAGAGAGGAAGGGGGGGGAAAGAGAGAGGAAAGGGGGAGAAAAGAGGAGGAAGAGGAGGAGAGAGAAGAGGAGGAGAAAGAGAAGAGGAGGAGAAGAGAAAAGAGGGAGAAAGAGAAAAGAGGGGAGAGAGAGAAAAGAGGGGAGAGAGAGAAAAAGAGGGGAGAGAGAGAGAAAAGAGGGGAGAGAGAGAAAGAAGAGGGGGAGAGAGAGAGAGAGAGAGGAGAGAGAGAGCAAGCAAAAGTGAAATATTTTGAGAAATTCTCAAAAGTCCTCCTCACCATCTCCACTCAAGATTTCACCCTTATTCTTGATGAAAGTCGCATCAATCGAAACGTTGACGTTACCCTATCACAGAATGAAATTCAACTTTTGAACACTTCGTGTTTCTCTATTTTTATCTAAACAATATACATCTATCTATATATATATAAAAGCCAGTGTGTGTGTGTGTGTGTGTGTGTGTGGTCCGAATAGGAGACATTCATTTTTATTTTCAGAGTATCTGGATCAACGTATTTTTTTTTTTTTTTTTTTTTTTTTTTACTAAGGATTTTAAATGGGCATCCTGCAAGGATCCAACTCGCGATTCATACAATAATGGATCTNCACACCTACCATCAGCTCCTCACTTTACCGCACAAATCCCTGTGCTACTCATACACCGAGTTGGTGGAGCCGGTACGAACCAAGAAACTTGTGATTCCTAGCCGAACACTCTACTGACTGAGCTAAACCAGCCCCTGGTTTCCGAAAAAATTGATATCATTCTGCAATCTAATAACTTGACCAATTCTCGTTCAAATGACCTCAAATTCTTTAACAGCATGTGTATCTCCAAATTCTATATTTAATGATTGTTTTTTTTATCTTTTCAGATAATCAAATCCATTTACTGGAAAAAAAAAATGGTATTTAAACATTAAAGTAGCTGTGTCAGTACTATTGTATGGTTACACCAACTGGACTTTAATGAAAAGCCCCCCCCCCCTTTTCAAATTAACCCTTGCCAGTCCACACAGAAAATCATATCAACCACACATGATTAACTCAAATAGCAAAATTCTTCACTGTGTCAAGAAAGTAATAAAAAAAAAAATAAAAAAATTTTTTTTAAATAAATTTAAAAAAAACCAAAAAAACTGTGGGTTCAGTCAGCGCCTTCTAAGATATACACTGATATCTTAGAGCCTTGGTTCAGTCCTGTCATCAGGGAATAAAAAATTAAAAAATACTTGATACAATACGTCTCAGTAAATTCTATCAATTCTTCCTAATTAGTTCCTAAATCTTGCTGTCTTTTAATTAGGCTGCTATATTTTCAAATTTTTTTTTTTTTTTTTTTTTTTTTTTTTAAATCAAAATTAATGATTTTTGTTTTAAATAGATAACTTTCTAAAGATTTTTTGATTATCAATATCAAAATTGGCTGAAAACCGGACAAAATTTGGTATTTTTACAACTTTTATTATTCATCAACTAACAGCAGAGTGGTCTATTATCGGTATCAGCCAGACAGCAAAGGAGTCTATCCCATAACCACACAGATCAGATTATGCAATCTGTGCTACTCATGGGCTGAGTTGGGAGGACCAGGAACCTTATGATTACCTAGGCTATATATAGGCTAGGGCACCTCATTGGTGTAATAGACAAGCTAGAATAGTGAATTCGATTCTCTTTGGGCACCCAATACTTCTGCCTTGTGCCACATATAGGTCAAGCTTAATAAATAACTATATAATATATATATATAGGCTAAGGTGCTATAACGAGTGAGCTAAACCAGCCTTAGTAACACTAATATCGAATTGACAGCAAATTAAAAAAAAAGTAGTTCCAATTTTTACATTTCATATGATTTTTAGTCAAATATACAAAAGTAGGTGAGGAGAGAGAAAGACAAATTAATTTACCAAACTTCATCATTTACAGCAAATTTTTTACTTACCTACAAAAAAGAAAGAAAAAGATTTGAAAAATTTATTGAAACAACACACATAGCATACAATTGCAAATTTGCCACTGAAATATTTATCTCTAATGATAAAAACAAATGTTAGCATGTCAGTAGGTCACATTTTTCCCCAACTTTGCTCCTAGTGGCCGTAGTCCAATATATCATACCATTTGGAATTATGCTAACTCCATGAGCAAATTAAAAACATTGCAGGCCAAATCCAGACTCCGTAATACTGGAATTTTGGATTTACAATGTTTAATGATAGTTTCAGTGATTTTTGTGACAAATTTTTTTTTTTTTATAACTTGAAAATAAATCTCTAAAAATAATACTCAATGCATGAAGTGTCATTGTTGGGCCCAATCAAGCTCCTCCAATCAATTGGCTGGAAATGTCAAGCCCTAGTATCTATATGATTGTCCCAGCCCTATTGTCCTTATGGCAAGCCCAACCCTTTTTATCAATGGAGTACCCCTTCATCACCATTGCTTCCAGGTCCACTCTGCTCCTGGGTGGTACTACCTTTTAGGTTCTATCTATGGGTCAAATAAAAAAAATTGAGTAACCATCAAGAATGAATAAAACAAAAACGTCTTCGGCATAAAATGATTCAATGGGTTGAGATGCTGTAAAAGCCAACTAACTAACTAACCAACCATCCAACCAAGAGCCCTCCGTGAGAGTTAGCTAACTGACGCCAGATAGGGCGACTTTTAAGCTAGCATTAAATGAAATTGAATGCCTCTAGAATATTTCTTGACATTATATTTCTAGTGGAGTTATTTGAAATTCATGTTAAAACAAATTTTGAGACATTGGCTATTTATGACCGTGTCAAGAAAAATATCTATTGGGCTTGTGCGAGGCCACCGAAAGAAAGTAGGCCTCGGCTTGTGCATGGCCCACTAATATGTACGGCTCCACATGTCACGTAGGCAGGCAGAATTCTAACAGGCTGGTTCGTTCTATAGTCAATTCAAATCTGTTTCGAAAAATGTTGAAACTCTACAAAAATACACAAAACGATTGTCTTTTTGTTCTTTTTTTTTTTTCAGAAGTGTAATAATAAAAGATTGTAAACAAACTGAAAAAGGACTTTATTTTGCAGCAAAGACTGTTTGGAATATATTTCACAACAAAAAAACTGTTTTTTAAAATGTTTAAAAAAAAAACAGGCTATGGTCAAAAGAAATTTTATTTATAAAGATCAAGGTATAACTGCATAATGTTTTAATAAGTATTATTTGTTTGTTTACAACGTTCATTATTACGTTTCTGAAAAAAACAACAAAAAAAAAAACAAAAAAAAAACAGTTTGTGTATTTTATAGTTTTACCATTTTTCGAAACAGACATCAATTGACTATGAAACTGCATGTTAATGACATGTGGGGCCGTATATATTTGTGGTCATGGTTGGTGCATGATTATTGAGGGTTGGGTTTTTTTTTTTTTTTTTGGGGGGGGTCAACAAATTTTATCTAAAAAAAACAAAACAAATAACAATTGGCGGTTTGTTTAATTTGTTTCATAAAAATAATCCTCTCTTTTCAGAATGCGTATCAAAAATCATATCCACATTCGTCATACTATGGTCTACCACTCCGAGAAAGGTTGGAATGCAGCACCGGTCGTTTCACGATCTCAATGAACTTTTTGGTGAAGGAACAATCAGCAAAAGACTAAATGAAAGATGGTTCAGGAAGTTCAAATCGAGCAACACAAACCTCACAGATGAAGAAGGAAAAGGTTGACCATCAAATTTCAAAGGCTTTTGGCAGCCGGTGGAAGAGAACGAAGGCTTGACAACGAAAATGTTGGCCAAGACTTCAATGTGGATCATTCAATTATCGTTCGTCGTCTCAAAAAGCTCAGAAAAGTATGGAAATTGCTGGGTGGGTCACCCACGAACTCTCTGATAACAACAAATAACGTCCGAATTTTAACTATTTATAAAATTTGCTAAAAAAAACAAAAAAAAAAAACAAAAAAAAAACCTAATAATTATGCACCAACCCAATATTTTTCTGAATATCTCTTCAAACAAGTGCCATAATAACCATTCGGGGTGAAACTTAGGTAGTAGGGTTTGACTCATGTAGGTCCTTATAATTATGCTCACTTAGTGTACTGAGCACTTTTTATATATGTAACTTAGAAAACTCCTTGGGTGTTTTTTTCTTTTGGCCACTACATATGATACGGATGATTATTTTCAGAAAGTAAGGGTGTGGCTGGTCTTTTCTTTTCTTTTAATTTCTCCCCCCCCCCCGATGTCAATTTGAATTTTTATTTGAAAACTGAGTTATGTGCTGTTTTTTTCTCTCCCACACCGGTTGACTTTAGAATATATATATATATATATATATATATATATATATATATATATATATATATATACCAACCCCTCAAGGTCAATTTCTTAAGCGGAGTTCAACAGGTTTGAAATCAGAGTTTTCCTTCTCCTAGACCGGTTTCCTAACCAAGGTTAAAGAGCCCAGTCTGCCCTACTATTTACCCATAGCTGGAGGAGAGTAGGATCCATACCATTTCCCAAGGATATTAGCGCTAAATGAATGCAATTACCACGTCCAGGATTTGAACTCGGGGTGGCGAAGTCCATTTCCCATGGAACCATTTAACCATACACCACGCGCTCCCTATATATATATATATATCCTGCAGTTGCATGGCTTGATTCTGACAGAAACAACCCATAGCAGATTATGAATAATGAATTGTTTTAATGTCAGGATAATCAAACTTGATCCTAGACTTGACCTTGATGAATAGTTCAGCTAACACACACCATACCGACACATACACACTTGTGAAAATGCGTAATATATCATGATAAACAATTACTCTTAATCATAAAACTATTAAAAGAAACCAACAAAACGTGTTTCATTTTTGTGGGACATTTATATACACTAACATTTATGAGAGAGAGAAAGTGCAATTATATGTTTACTGATTATACACACACACGAGAGAGAGAAAGAATATGAGAGAGAGAGATATGAGAGAGAGAGTGAAGAGGGATATGTGGAGAGAGGGATATGAGAGGATATGGGAGAGAGAGGGATATGGAGAGAGGGATATGGGAGAGAGAGGGGATATGGGAGAGAGAGAGAGGATATGGGAGAGAGAGAGGGGGATATGGGAGAGAGAGAGGGGATATGGGAGAGAGAGAGGGGATATGGGAAGAGAGAGAGGGAGAGATGCACGCACGTACACACAAAAAAGATATATATATATATATAATAATATATATATATATATATATATATATATATATATATATATATATAAAACACACACACGTCATTGAGAGAAGAAAAGAAAATACACACACACACAAAGACAAGAGACAGAGAAACAGGCGCGAGCGAGACAGAAAGAGATGCGCGCACACACACACACACACACATACGAGAGAGGGGGGGGATAAGCGTACACCTATATACTTGTAAGTTTGTAAAGGCTTCATGAATGAATAAGTAATAAGTGAAATGCCTGACTGACACCCACTCTTCTTCATCTATTTTAAAATCCCAGGTAACAGCTGTTACAAGAGATTTCCTTTCTTTCTTTCCTTTTTTTCTTTCTTTGTTATTTAAGATCGAGGTAACATCGGGTACATCTTCTTCAACCGATATTATCATTCTTTCATTTTCTCATTACCTACACAGTTGTTTTGTTTTCTTTTTTTATTTTATATAAATCTTTTCCCAAAAGCACATCTTCATATAAATCTTTGAAGAACAAGAATAAGAAAAGAAAAAAAATGGATTTTTTTTTTATAAGAAAATAAAAATGAATAAAAGGTGAAAGAAATCCAGGTTAACAGGTGTGCTTGACTTTGTATAGATATGTACGGAGGTTGACGTGGGGGGGGGATGCGGATAAGTGTCTATTAAGGTCAATATAACAATAAAGAATAAAAAAAAACTTGTTGGAAGGCTGAACTCTAAGATTTGCATTTATAAAAAAAACGATAGAAATCTTTCTTTTTTAACACAATTTACTGTCATATTGTCACAACAATTGGACCTCTCTTTGGTGACTCATAGATAACACTGGTTACATTTCTTATGAACTTTTCTTTTTTTTCATTTTTTCCCCAGGTGAGTTTTGTAGTATATTTTTACTAACAAATTATTTGCCCGTTTTATTTTCTTACCGCAAGGATGAACTAATAGATTAGTATATATTATATAATATTATATAATATATATTATATATATATAAACAAGGAATGTTTAATGGCTTTTTTGCCGACAATTTTTGGAGAATATGTGCTTAATTGGAGTTGTACCTAATTTTTGAAAATTAATTAATTAATAATGAATTAGGCGGGAATGCTTATTTAAATGTATGGCTAAACAAATGATTGATTTTTCTCGATTTGTTAGCTATACATTTAAATAGGCATTCCCGCCTAATTCATTATTAATTAATTAATTTTCAAAATTAGTACGACTCCAATTAAGCATATATATATATATATATATATATATATATATATATATATATATATATATGTGTGTGTGTGTGTGATGTTGTAAGAATAAACCATAACCCAAAGAATAAGAAGAATTCCTCAAACAACATCGGCGCTCTCCACAGCGCAGGACTCTGGCATTGATGATCACCTGTGCAGTATAATTAGCTGCAAAATCAACTATAGTGATCGCAATTTTCTGTTCATACAAAGCCAGGACAAATCACTATCTTCATGTCCTCAGACAGTCGCATATTTATTATTATATTTTTTTTTTTTTTTTTACTGCCCGACCTTGTGTAGACAGATCATTTGAAACACTCCCTGGTAATTTTTGCTGGGGATACCCAATGTATACATTTGATCTTTTAAACGATCCTATCGGTTATTAACTTTTGAAAAAGCACCATCAAAAGGCCTTTGTTTCTATCTTTCGCCTCATTTAAAAAGAATTCGTTTAATAGCTGACCCTATAATAAAGTAGTTACTCAAATTTATATATAAAATTAGCTTACCAAAAACTTGTTATATATATATATATTTATAATATATATATATATATATAATATATATATATATATATATATATATACACACACACACACCATTAAATCAAACCAAACAATACCGTGCAATTTTGAACTTATCACATGTCTGTGTTCAATGAAGAGTAAAATTGAGCAAAGTACACAAAATTTTGAAAACTAAAAAAAAAAAAAAAAAAAAAAAGAAAAAGATGTATCAAAATCTAAAACCCTTACAAAGGGCTCCGTCAATTTTAAAAACCCACTCTGAGTAGAGGGGCCCAAATACTCTAAATTGTTTCAAGAGGCCCATTAAATCTGAGAATAAATAAAACTCCGCTGTTCTTAATATTTTCTTATTATTATTCTTTAGTTTTATCATCCCTTGGGGATCTCTCTAGTTTTAGGCTCCCTGGACAGTAGCCCATTGTAAAACCGGCAAAGTATAAAAAAGCTGTTTGCTTTATTGAGCTAAAACAATCTCAAGCCAATAAAGATCGTTGGATTTATTTTATTTTACAGAGAGAGGGGGAGCAAAAAGGGCCGGGTTAGCTCAGTCGTTAGAGCGTTCGGCTAGAAACCACAAGTTCCTAGTTCGATAATGGCCATACTTAAGTTTTAATATAATTATTTATTCTAATTAATTTCAATATATAATTATACATAGGATTGCTTTTAATACTTTTGTGAGAATAAAACAATAATATTAGAAATCAATGACACAAAGTAATTATTTATTAAACACGGTTTTATTAAAACCTGTATTCAAATTATTCACACCATATTCTATGTAATCATTCATTTCTTAATGATACTAGCAAAATAAAAAAAGCCCTCTGGCGACGTAAAATAAATATTACCTGAGGGATGGGAGTTGAAAATTTAATATTAGAGAGTTTGTATCATAAGTAAAGTAAAATCATCAAATTTATTAAGGAGTAAAAAAAAATTGAAATGGAAACTTAGTTTTGATAACTTTAAATATATTTTTTTTAAAAACTATATATAGATAGATAATACCAGGTATGTATATTTAAAACTTGTTAAAAACCCAATGAGGACTGTCTAACATTTGCATGCTCAAATTTTTAGTGTATTCTATTATGACGATTTTAGGCAGTGTGACGTAAGCAGTGACGTAGTTTTTGTTACAGACAAAAAACCGGAAGCGAATCTCCATTATTAATAGATAAACACACATTGCAGGATTTTAAACACATAGGCTGTTTTTGAGGCAAATCTATTTCAGCAAAACCTTTATAGAGACATTGTTAATAAAATAAGATGCTAATTAAGATTAAATAAATAATAATAATGATTATTTAATAACATTAAGAATATAACTTAAATAACTAAGGGAATGGTGACGTTAGTGGTGACATAGTTTCGGTTACAGACAGACAGTACATAATGTCCATTATAATAAGATATCTTTCACTCATGCACCATCTTTCTCTTTTTTTATTACATCAAAAGAAAAGCTTTTTAAAGATTAACCGTCTCCAGACTGTTTATATCTAAATCTTACTATGATGCAATTCCGATAGTTCATAGGAAATGTTTATATTTACTAGGTACACACAATTTTTCCTGTGAAATACCCCCCCCCCCTATATTTAACACAATGAAACTTGCATAAAGGTTAATATTATCTTGAAATTTTTGTCCATTTGAAAGAAGAAACATTAAACAAACTCCTGATGATTAAAAAAAAATTTCAGCTTACGGAAATAATGAAAAATATCAACAAAAAAATAGGTTTACATTTTTGCACCGTTAAATCAATTGAAATTTAACAAAAGCCAAAAACAAGTTTATGACTACCGACCTTTTAAAAAATTCTATGAAAAATCAATTAAGCGTCCGATTTTCACGAAAATGTCCGATATACTTACTTTTGATAAAAATCTGCCTTAAATAGTTTTTTCTAAAATTTAGGGGAATATCTTTTACGAGGTTTACCCCCCGCCCTTCATTTTATTTTAGGAAATATGACAAAATACTGACAAAATACGATTTTACTTTTTTTCTATAAAGATAAGAGTCTGAATAATTATATCAGAAGATTTTTTTATAAGTCTCAATGCGGGAGCTTTTTAGAAAAAAAGAATTCTGCCTAAAAAAAATATCAATAAAGAAACTGAAATATAAAAAATTAAAAAAGTAATTAAATAAATTTAAAAAAAAGAGAAAGATTTTTTTAATTTATGAAATAAAACAATTACTAACCTGACTTATCAACAAAAAAAAAGTCAAGTTATTTTGAATCGGATGTTGCAAATCGTCGTCAAAATTTCCCGTTTTAATATGATGACGATTACCAAGTTAGCCCAAAATTCTCACTCCACAAGTGATATGACAAGTAGAAAAAACACTTTACAAATCAGATTTATAGCTATTTCTCTTGAATTTTTAGATGGGCTTGATAATTAGTATTATTTGATTAGTCGGACATTGTCCTCAATCTTTATTGTTATCTGTACAACGTTTGGACGAATTACGACAAGAAGGTTCCCGAATTCGAAAAGAGTCCAAGTTCCAGAAGTTCCGAATTACGACAAGAAATACACGAAAGAAGGCCGGGGGGCACATCGACCGAAAACGTTGTACAGTTAACAATAAAGATGAAACAATAGTCCGCAATAATCCAAATAATATTTAGATTTAATGATCTATTATAAAAGATATTATGGGCATTCCTTATGAATCATTATTAGGATCGGTTAAGTGAAGAAAAGAAATTAATCTTTAAGTCATTAAAGAAAGGAGAAATGGAAATCCTTTTAGATTTACCCCCCTCTCGCCTCCCTTCTTTATCTCCCTCCCCCTATTCTCCCTCTCTTATACTAATGATCATCCTCAAACACCGAAATGGCTGTAAGAAAAGGAGATGAAAAAGAACTGACACCTGTTCATAGTTTGAGAGAAAGGAGCACTCTCTAAAACATAGACACCTCATATAATATAAGTGTCATTCCTTTTTGTATGATTATAAAAGTGTGAAATTTCATCTCAACACAACGTCAAGATTAGAACAGGAAGAGAGATAACACAGACAAAGGCGGGGGGGGTATTTTTACGGGTTCAGAAGAGAAGAAACGTAAAAGAAATACTTATCATTAATAAATATTTCTTTTGTTACCTGCACATCTTATATAATGGAGATTTGTGTTTTTCTGTCGTAACCCGAAACTATATCGCTACTCCAGTAACACTTCCCTTAGTTATTGACATCACATTCCCAATGATTTTATTTTTTATTTAAACATCAATTATAATAAATTGTTTTCACATATTAATACTGTCAACTATATCTACATACTAACAACAGCAATTATATTTATATATACAAACAAAATAGCGGTTTACAGTGTGAATGGGAAGGCGTATTAGCATATTGATATTAAAAAATGTGATTAAGTATTATTATATCTAACTTTTTGTTTTATTCTAATGCATATAAGCAAAAATCTCTTCAATGAATTTTAAATGAAATCCATTAACAAGAAGAAATAACTGTCATTTTATTCTTTACTTCCTCTTTTAACTAAATACTAAATTAGAAAAAATAACAATGAAAAGACGAGAGTGATGGAAGAGTAAGTTTCAGTTGTTCTATTTTCGATTATACTCCCTCTGTTTTAATCTTTTTATCTGCATTCTTATTTAGTTTCACTTAGCCTTTCTAATTTAATACAATATTTTATTGCATTAAAACTTAAATACTTGCACCCGGAGGGTGCATAATATTTGCTAGTAACCGAAATTACAAAACGAAAAAATTAAAATAGAAAACGGATTCAAACTAGACATGCCCGACTGATTGGAATTCATCGCAATCAACCCTTGTTGGGTATTTCATGACGAATACGTTTTGTTTTCTCCTGAATGTTTGAGATGAGGCTTGAAAATTGTATTATCTGCGTTATTCGACTATTGTCCCCATCTTCATTGTTATTTCGTACGTTTCGGCGATATACACTCGCCTTCTTCAGTATTTCCGAATACGACAAGAAAGTTCCCGAATCGAAAAGAAGGTTCCCGGATCGAAAGAAGTCCCGGATCGAAAAGAAATTCCCGAATCGAGAAGGAAGAAGCCAGAGGGTATATCGCCGAAAACGTTGTACAAATAACAACGAAGATGGGGACAATAGTCCGAAAACGCAGATAATACTAACGTTTTGTTTTAGTCATCCCTGATGGTACTCATTTTTTTTTCATTCAATTTATTTTTATTAAACTCATTTTTTCTATTCAACCCATAGATGGACCCTAACAGGTACTACCACTCCGGTCAGAATGGAGCTGAGAGTAATTGTCATAAGGGGTACTCCACATCACCCGAGTTTACCCGTCTGCAGAAGTGCAGTCGGTGTATTCTAAAGCCCAGCCAAAACGACTAGTTATATATCTCTAAGAATATAAACATTTACATAGTATGATATAGGTGAAATAATTTGCCTGGCTTCTGAATTTACGGTCGGAAAAATCAACACACACAGTTTTTGCAGATGGTCCCCAATGACAGTTTTATATCACAGTCTATGAAATTAACATTTTGCGAATTAGGTATACGTGTTATCATCTATCACATTGGGACTTATAAACGCTATCTTATATCTCTAAGTGTAACGCAGCTCGCTGCCTGTGCTCTAAACATACTTCTATTCAAAAATCACAAGAGTAAACTCAGCGCACATATACTCAACACCGCGAGATTACCTTTTTTTACTCCCTCTACCCAGGCGACGGCAGGTAGCCGCTTTTAGTGTTTATTAAAAGGAAAACAGGCGAATCTGTAATTGCTACAAAGACGGCTTTTCGTGCTGATTTCATGTAACGTTGGAATGCTGCGGTTCCAGATAGAAAATTGACACTGAATATGGGTTGAAAATTCCTAGTTTTTTTTGTTTTTTTTAGTAGGGGGGGGGGTCTCCTGAAATTAGCACGTATGTAAATATTGCAAAACTTTTCACTCACTTCTAGTATCATAAACTTACAAAGCTGATATCGATAACAAGTCTCAGAATTAGAAGATGTTAAAAGGCCAGCAGGCAATTGGGGGTGTATCTTGACATTAAGCCAAGATAAAGCTAAAAGATCGTTTAACAAGAGCATATATATATATATATATATATATATATTATATATATATATATATATATATATACACAACAGAAGCCTCTTAAAACAAAAAAAACAAAAAAAAACAAAACCTGCTGACTGACTCTTTATGACCACCAGATAATTTCAAACAAAACCCCCACATATTATTTAACTTTTTGGCAAAGCAGACTGATGCTTTAATGGCAGTTGGTTGGGGGGTTGGGTTTTACGGCATGTCAACCCTTGTTGGGTCATTTTATGCCAAAGATGTTTTGTATTTTATTCATTCTTGATGGGTACTCAATTTTTTTTTAAACACACTTTTTCTATTCAATCTATAGATGGGACCCTAAAAGGTACTACCACTCCAGGTCAGAGTGGACTTGGGAGCAATGGTGATGAAGGGGTACTCTACATTCCCCAGAGCTCCAGAACTGGAATTTCACCATCAGATAAACGGTTTAACGCCATACCCAGGACATAAAGACCCTCAGCCACCGCCTTCTAGCATATATACGATTAAAAAAATTTTTTTAAAGGCTGGGGCTTGCCATAAGGGCAAATAGAGTTGGGACAATCATATAGGTGATAGGGCTTGATTTAACCAGCCGATTGATAGGAGGGGCCCTCTCCGACCGCCCGTCTAACCTAAAATTAAGTGGAGTGTTGCATGTCAGCTACCAGGATTCCATCATTATGCATCACGGATCACCACCCAGGGGGGGGGTCCCTCTGCAAAGGTGCAGTCGGTGTATTCTAAAGCCACAGCCGACAGACGACATCCAGTGTCCGCAAAGAGCTGATGAATCTATGTTTTCGCTTGTCAGCCTCTGAACATTTCAGCCTACTCTCGTACACAGAAAAGGAGAATTATACACACCAGCCAAAAAATATGAGCCCTACGCCGGGCGTAAGCATTTAAGTTTTAATGTAATGAAAGATATTAAATTAGAAAGTTTGTTTTTTTTTGTTTTACGGCATATCAACCTCAGTGGGTCATTTAATGCCGATAAGTTTTGAAATAAATCAATTCTTAATGGATAATACAATTTTTTTTTCATCACTCATGTTTTTTATTTTAACCCATAAATGGGTAAATTAGAAAGACTAACGAAATTAAATAAGAATGCATATAAAAGATTACACTTATTTTAATTGGTTTGTATATAAAATCATTCATAGGATTAATTCTAATAAGTTGGGGAATAAAACAATAATATTAGAGATGAATAACAAGTGATTATTTGTGAAAACCAGTATGCAAATTAAGCACACCAAATATTATGTAAACCTTTATTTCTTAGTGATATATAAGACACATTACAGGATTTTAAATGCACTAATAACATGGACTGTTTTGAAGCTAATCAAACTCAGATTTTAATAGACATCGTTGATGAATAACATTTATTCTATGCATTAATGATTTTGAATATAAATTAAATGCTCAATGATATGCTTATGCTATTCCTGAGGGTATTGTGACGTAATCAGTGACGTAGTTTCGGTTGTAGATAGACACCGAAGCTCCATTATAATAAGATAACAAGAAGATTGCTTTATAGTTTCTTTTTTTGTCCGAGGGGATTAAAATTATTATTTTTCTATGAGCCCCACTGAATTGAAATCACTATAGAACATGGAAGTTTCCTGTTCAACACGTCATGCAAGAACACCCAAGATGATTCTGATAAAATAGAGAATAAAACTCTTTCTTGCAAATGCAAAACAACAACAACAACAACAAAAAGTGCCAATAGGAAAATGATATTCAAATCCTGGACGAGACTTTGCATTTCACATAGCGCTAATACCCTTGGGAAAGGTATGAATCCAACTATTCTTCCTCCAGCTATGGCTAAATAGTAGGGCAGACTGGGCTCTTTAACATTATATATATATTAGTTGTAGGAAAACGGATTCAACGATCAGAGTTCAAATCCGGGACAAGGCTGTTTGCATTTCACATAGTGCTAACACCCTTGGGAAAGGTATGCATCCAATTATTCTCTCTCCAGGTATGGGAAAATAGTAGGGAAAACAGGTCTCTAACCTTTGGTAGGTAACTAGTCTAGAAGGAAAACTGAATTCAAACCTGTTAAAATCCGCTTAAGAAATTGACCTTGTGTCACATCCTGCTTGTGCAGAGGGGTTGAATTATATATATATATATAATATATATATATATATATATATATGATATTCAAATTGGCAATTATTTTAACATTTTCTTCTGATTTCCCTTTGTCTAGCCCCCCCCGGCTTTGATGCACCCCAGTTCTCATCATCATCATTTCCTCCACTCCCCAGAAGTTGCTACCTCTCTGATCTATTTGATACCCGATATTCTCTGTCTGTCTGTGTCTCTCTCTTTGTTCCCCGCGTGGTACAACCATAATTATCCAGAATCTGATGATGATGATGGTGTGTTCAGTTTGGATGAATGAGAAACCGCTTGCTCTGATCATTTCACAAGAAAAAGAAGAAAAAAAAGAAAAGAAAAAATGTGGGGGTGTTGCCTGCCTTTATGACCCACAGCTTGGAACAAAACAAAAAAAAAGTTTCTATTTGTGGAAGAGATTGGAAAAAGACTTCTTATCAGATGTTTCTGCTATTGGTGGTGCTGGTTGTCTTCGTCGTATTAATGCAATAAACGTGTTGGAAAAACAGTTCGAGAAATGATAGCCAAATAGTTCTCATGAATTACCAACAACTGAATGAATTGGGATGGAAACTTACAACTCACAAAAGAAGAAAAAACATAACATGCTTAGTTTCTTGGAAATTTTCAAATCGGAGTGGGGTATAAAATTGAAGGGATATGCAAAACAAAATCACAAAAAATTTAATTTTTGGAAGATATTACCTGAGGAGGGTGGGGAAAAATTAGATAAAATAAAACATTTTAAATTTAAAAAAAATAATAATAATTACTTTAAAAAGCATCATATTCACTCTA
Source organism: Doryteuthis pealeii (assembly GCA_023376005.1). NCBI lineage: Eukaryota > Metazoa > Mollusca > Cephalopoda > Myopsida > Loliginidae > Doryteuthis > Doryteuthis pealeii. Next base: position 47,192,930 of record CM042165.1, on the reverse strand, counting down.
ATCCACTGAGATGTTTGTTTTGTTTTACGACAAACGACTAATGTTCAGAAAAGAACCAAAAATACTTGGTTTACCAATAATAACTCTTTCGAACAACTGATTAACGCATTTCAAGATGAGAACATAAAAAAAATTGTTAGAAATCTCGAAAGAAAAACGAAAAATAAATTGAAAAAAAAAAAACAAGGATTCTATCATATTAAACAAATTATATATATATATATATATATATATATATATATATATATATATATATATGACAGAGAGAGAGATTTGTTTGAATTAATTTATTGCATATAAATTTTCATTAGAAAAATAAGTCATAAATATAAAAGGATATATTTATTTCTATTAAAAAATTTTTTTTAAAAGAAAAAAAAGATACTACTTTATTTAATGGGAGTCTTGTGGTTGATGATGCTCTGCTAACTTTACAATATTCAGTTCCAACGTTGTCAATGATAATCAAAGATCATCTCTTTGTATAATTTTGAGTCATTTATTAGTTTTTGGTAATAAGCCACCTATACAATTGAAACGGGATTCAACGAGATAAGATGAAGGAATAGCAGTAATATCTATGTATTAATACTCTTGTTCCTAAATCTTCTGATTTGAGTTATCATCTTGCAACACCCTCTGGTTAAAAATGAGACTGTCCAAATCGTTGGGGGGGGGGTAAACTATCTAAATTGATATGTCAAATTAATTAGAATAAGTAAAAAACAAGTAATCTTTTTTGTGTTCTTTATATATATATATATATATATATAAGAGATAGAGAGATAGAGAGAGAGAGAGAGAGGGATAGAGGGAGAGATAGAGAAGTAGAGGGAGAGATAGAGAAGTAGAGGGAGAGATAGAGAAGTAGAGGGAGAGATAGAGAGATAGATTTGTTTGAATTAATTTATTGCATATAAATTTTAAAAACTGACTAAATTCTATAGGAAACAAATGTTCATTAGAAAAATAAGTCATAAATATAAAAGGACATATTTATTTCTATAAAAAAATAAATAAATGTAGATATTTAAAAAAAAAAAACATCTACATAAATTTGCCGATAGAAAGCGAGAAATACAACACGGAAAATATCTACCTTTGGCCAGAATTAGATACGACACCGGCAAGTAAAAACAATGTAAATTAGGACAGAAGTCCGAAACGAAAAAAATGTTAAAATTATCTTTAATTTTATGATAAAAAGAAGTGAAGCAACCATGTGTCATAATCTTGAGTTTTTGGATGTTTGTAACACTAATAAAATATATTAAATTAGAAAGACTAATGAAATTAAATAAGAACACAAAAAAGATTACACTTATTTTTACTTTAATCTAATAAATTTCAATATAAAAATCATACATAGGAGGTTTAGATAAAAATAAAATCATGGAAAATGGGGCGTAAATAACGAAGGGGATTGTGACTCGAGTAGTAATATAGTTTCTATTACAAACAAACACACAATCTCCATTATAATAAAATGCAGATAAGGTCAACAGTATTAATAATATAAAACAATTTGGTAATAAAGGACTATTTGCTCGTAAATTCCTACCATAAAATAAACTGAACCCCCATTTTATGTCCGTGTTTTTGCAATAAATGTTATATTTTTCTTGCACTCGTTATTTTACAATACTAAATTTATGCCTAAATTGTAAAACGAGCCCCCACTTTAAAACTAACCACTCTCACAAAATAAAAACTTTTAGAATATGCACATTGAAATGAATATTAAAATAAATAAATAAAATATATTTTGTATTGTAACATAACGGGTGCAAGAAAAATAAAACATTTATTGCAAAAACACGGACATAACATGGGGTTCAGTTTATTTTATGGTAGGAATTTACGAGCAATTAGTATTTTATTACCACAATTTTATTAATAATTGAGGTTTAAATAAAAAATAAAATCATGGAGAATGTGACGTAAATAAGTAAGGGAATTGTAATATAGTTTCGGTTACAGAAAGACAAACGCACAATCTCCATTATAATAAGATGGATGCTTTGTAACACTAACAAGAAGATGAAGAAAAAGAAATGTGATTTCTCGGTTAAGACATCGTTGTAGAAGAAACCTTCGGAGGCAGAAAAGAAAGAATCCCGGCTCACCATTTTGGCAACAGATGGTTAAACATACAAGTGATTCCCAGAGAATGAGAACCAAATAAATAACATCACTGCAGGGGGGGGGGGGGGCTTGAAGAGAGAGAGAGAGAGATGGGGGGGAGAACACGTGTGAGTGTTGTGGATTGGGGGGGGGGGGCAGTAAGGAAAAGGCGAGAGGGGGGGATTTGCAAATATGTGCAATGTGACAATTGTGTTGTTGATATCTGATACGGGTAAGAATATACAACAACAACAACAATCAGTTGGAAGAACAGACACTAAATGTCAAATAGCAGACACCCAACTTTTCAGACTTTGTTTCTCAGACGTTGAATATTTGTCGAAGGGAGAAGAAAGAAGAAAGAAAGAAAAAAAAAGAAAAAAAGAAGAAAAGAAAAGAAAGAAAAAGAAAAGAAAGAAAAAAGAAAGAAAAAAGAAAAGAAAGAAAAAGAAAGAAGAAAAGAAGAAGAAAGAAAAGAAAGAAAAAGAAAGAAGAAGAAAAAGAAAAAGAAGAAAAGAAAGAAAAAGAAAGAAAGAAGAAAGAAAAAGAAAGAAAGAAAGAAAGAAGAAAGAAAAAGAAAGAAAAGAAAGAAGAAGAAAAAGAAAGAAGAAAGAAAGAAAAAGAAAGAAGAAAGAAGAAAAAGAAAAAGAAGAAAAAAGAAGAAAGAAAAAGAAAGAAGGAAAGAAAAAGAAAAAAAGAAAGAAAAAGAAAAAGAAAGAAAGAAAGAAAGAAAGAAGAAAAAGAAAGAAAGAAAAAGAAAGAAAAAGAAAGAAAGAAAAAAAGAAAAAGAAGAAAGAAAAAGAAAGAAAGAAGAAAGAAAGAAAGAAAGAAAGAAGAAAGAAAGAAAGAAAGAAAGAAAGAAGAAAGAAGAAAGAAAAAGAAAGAAAGAAGAAAGAAAAAGAAAGAAGAAGAAAGAAGAAAGAAAGAAAGAAAGAAGAAGAAAAGAAAGAAAGAAGAAAGAAAGAAGAAAGAAAAAGAAAGAAAGAAGAAAGAAAGAAGAAGAAAGAAAAGAAAAAGAAAAGAAAAAGAAAGAAAAAGAAAGAAAAAAGAAAAAGAAAGAAAAAGAAAAAGAAAGAAAGAAAGAAAAAAAGAAAGAAAGAAAGAAAAAGAAAGAAAGAAAGAAAAAGGGTAAAAGAAAGGCAATTAAATTCACTTTCTCTACAACAAGATAAGGAGACTATTTTGGATTTGGATTTTCAGTTGGGATATTATCAGATAAGGTACCAACAAATTTAACGCCATAGATGTATTTTACAAAATCAATTTTGTGAAACTACGTCACTACCAACGTCACAATTCCGTTAGTAATTTACGTAATATTCTCAATGGTTATTAAATAATCATTACTTAATTTTAATTAGCATCTTATTTATTAACAATGTCTCTGTAAAGGTCTGGCTGAGATAGATTTGTCCCAAAACAGCCCAGTCCTGTCGATTGGAGCTTTAGAATACACCGACTGCTCCTCTACATAGGGGCAAGACCCCACCCCAATTGAACTACCAGTTGGACCCTTACTTTCTGAGGCTAGACGGGTGGACGGAGGGGGCCTCCCCCGATCAATCGGTTGATCAAGTCAAGCCCTAGCACCAATATGATTGTTCTAACCCCATTGAAAAAAAAAATCAGAGAATTATCCGATTTTAATGACATTTTCCGTGTTGATTTATCAATAAATTAATTTTATAATGCATCAGTTATTTTATTTCAAAACTTTCTGATTTTTTTTTCGGGTCACTTAACTTTGACACCCCCTATTTGGGGGGCGCAAAATATCGGTGGGGTTATATAAATTTGAAACTAATTACAGTATAAATTAAAAAGACAAAAGACCGAAAGGAGTGATTTTGGTTGAAAATAAGTACCAAAAATCGGAAAATTAAATGTTAAAAAAAACTAAAAAAAAAAAATTTTTAAAGAAAAAGATTTCCGGAGATTTTTTTTTCATTACTCTGTTGTATATGAAATATAATTTTCTTTTAGATTATCAGTGAAAAAAAATTATACATCGATATTTGTTCTGTTTAAAAGGGTGGGGGCCTAACTTTTAAATTGAGAATTCTGGGATTTTCTTAGCTTGGCAAAGTGGCTGTTAGAGAATCACCACAATCACCTAGTGCCATGAGAATGGATTAGTCCAGGTGGTAGATTTGTTATAATCTTTTTTTTTAAGGAAAAAAGAAGCTCCCGTTTCTCTCTCTATCTTAAAAAAAGAAGAAGAAAAAAAAAAGATGTGTTGTCAGTACAAAGAAGAGATTCGGTTTTCTGAACAGTTTTTGGCGCGTCAACACCATCTATGGCTTTAGGTGTCTCCTGTGACACGTTTGAGGGCCAATTTAAGATGACGGTATCAACCAGACAGCGAGGGAGTCTATCTCTTTTCCCTAGCGCTAGACCAAGGAGATTGTTTTTTGCGTCTGAGGTGGGGCGCCATACCTATCATCAGCTCCTTACTTTACCGCAAAGATCCCTGTGCTACTCATACGCTGAGTTGGCGAGGGCCGGTATCGAACTAGGAACCTTGTGGTTTCTAGCCGAATGCTCTACCGACTGAGAACGAACTTGTTAGTGAAAGGGTTAGCGATGGAGCTTATCTGTTGAATTTCACGGCATGTCAAACCCATTGGGTCATTTTATGCCAATGACGTTCTTGATGGATACTCAATTTTTTAAACACATTTTTAACTCATTTTTATATTTAACCCATAGATGGGATCCTAACTGATACTACCAATCCAGGTCAGAGTGGACCTGGGAGTAATGGTAATGAAGAGGTGCTCCAGGACTGGAACTTCACCATTAGAGTTTAACGTCATACCCAAGACAATAAGACCCTCAGTCACCACCTTTTATCACATAGATGATAAAAAGGGTTGGCCTTGTCATTAAGGGCAATAGGGCTAGGGCAATCATATAGGTGCTAGGGCTTGATCTGGTCAGCCAATTCCCGTCTAACCTAAGAAAATACCAAAGTGGAGTGTTGCATGTCATGGACTGTTCAGCTACTAGGGTTCCTTCCTTAAGTATCACGGTCACCACCCACAGCCAACTAGTGGTTATATGGGGGGTCTTACCCCTCTGTAGAGGTGCAGTCGGTGTATTCTAAAGCCCCAGTCGACAGGGCTGGGCTGTTTTGTGGCAAATCTATCTCAGCCAGACCTTTATAGAGACACTGTTAATAAATAAGATGTCAATTAAGATTAAATAATGATTTAATAACCATATATATAACGTAAATAACTAAGGGAATTGTGACGTTGGTGGTGACGTAGTTTCGGCTACAGACAGACACAATCTGCATTATTATAAGAAGAGATGATTGATAATAGAGGCGTGTGGTCTAATGGTTAGAGTCGTAGGAAATGGAGTGCTCAATATTGATGATAGAACATATATAACTTATATATTGGAGGCACGTGGTATAATGGTTAGAGTTGTAGGAATGGACTAGTCGATCCGAGTTCAATTCCTGGACGAAGCTGTTTGCATTTCACATGGAGCTAATACCATTGGGAAAGGTATGCATCCACTTCTTCCTCCAGCTATGGGTAAATAGCAGGTCAGACTTGGCTCTTTAACCATGTCAATTGAGATTAATTAGGAGAAGGAAAACTCTGAATTCAAACCTGTTAAACTCCACTTAAGAAATTGACATTGTGTCGCATCCTGCTCGTGCGGAAGGGTTGGTAAATATATACAAGATGATTGATAAAATATAATTTAACAAAAAAACAAAACTTTGTAATGAAAGGGTTAAGAGGTTTTCATTCTTTTGGTTGGTTGGGTTTGTTTTACGGCATATCAACCTCAGTGGGTCATTTAATGCCGATAAAGTTTTGAAATAAATCAATTCTTAATGGATAATACAACTTTTTTATAAATACATTTTTCTATTTAACCCATAGATGGGACCCTAACAGGTACTACCACTCCGGGTCAGAGTGGACCAGGGAGCAATGGTGATGAAGGGGTGCTCCACATTCCCCAAACCTCCAAAACTGGAACCTCACCATCAGATAGAGTTTAACGTCATTCCCAGGACATGTAGACCCGCAGCCACCGCCTTCTAGCACTCATATGATAAGTTTACATTCTTTCTTAATAACCAAATCAAGCTGAAAACAAAGAAGCCAAACAAAAATATCAAATAGTTATTTTGAAGAAAGTTTTTTTTTAATATTAGAACCACTTCTTTTCTTTTTTTCTGTTTACCAAATGTCATGAGTTTTATTGGATGTCGTGAGAGAGTTCAAGACGAAATGGCTGTGATGGAACATTGCAACAATGGGCACTTGTTAACAGTTTTTAGATTAGGGGGAACGAAAAAATAAAATAATCTTGGCGTCAAAATCTGGTTGTGTCTGAAAACTAAAAAAAAAAAAAAAAAAAAAAAAAATGATTTGTTCCTTAAAGAATCTATCCCGCCAAATTTGGTTTAAACAGGATGTGCACGGTTAGGGGGGGGGTTGCAATAAGGAGTGGGGGTTCATATTCCTTTGGGAGGAGCTGTATCCCCAGATCAGTTTCAACATGCCAGAAAACTGATTCTTAAAAATTTTACAAGCGCTCCTTTTTCCCCCGTTCTTTACAGCGTTTTTATGTCACTAACACCCGTAAGCAACCATATATATCCGTGTAATGAACGACCCATAATTTGTAGCCATAAAGAAGGTTTGGTTTGGTTTGTTTTAAGGCATATCAACCTTTGTTGGGTCATTTTATGCCGAAGAAGTTTTGAAATAAATTCATTCTTAATGGATACTCATTTTTTTTTTTTTATGAACACATTTTTCTATTTAACCCATACATAGGACCCTAATAGGTACTACAACTCCGGATCAGAATAGACCAGGAAGCAATGGTGATGAAGGCGTGCTCCACATTCCCCAAACCACCAGAACTGGAACCTCACCAGATATAGTTTAATGTCATACCCAGGACATGAAGACCCCCAGCTACCGCATTCTAGTAGCCATATGATGTTGAGGGTTGTCATATGGGCAATAGTGCCACAAAAAGGTGTTGTTTTTTTTTAATCAAATATTGTGTGTAAGGAATGACAGCAAGCTTCGCCGTATCTAAAACGTGTAATGAACGACTCCTTTGCTTTTTCTAGGTTGGTTGGTTGGTTTTACGGCATGTCAACCCTTATTGAGTCATTTTATGCCGAAGAAGTTTTTCTTATATTCATTCTTGATGGGTACTCAATTTTTTTAACTCCCGTTTTTCAATTTAACCCATAGATATGACCCTAACAGGTACTACCACTCCGGATCAGAGTGGATCTGGGAGTAATGGTGATGAAGGGGTACTCTACATTCCCCAGAGTTCCAGAACAGGAACCTCACCATCAGATAGGGTTTAACGTCAAACCCAGGACATATCTGCCAACGCCTTCTAGCACATATATGATAAAAGGGTTGGGACTTGCCATAAGGGCAATAGTGTAAAGACAACCATATATGTGCTAAAGCTTGACTTGACCAGCCAATTGATCGGAGGGGGGCCTCTCCGACCGCTCGTCTGGTCTAAGTAAGAACCACAATGGAATGTTGCATGTCATGGACTGCTCAGCCACCTGTCGCTTTTAAGTGAAAAATTGGTCTTAAAAAGTCGTTCATTACACGAGTATACACTATAAAGAAAGATTAGAGCGTTAAGACTGAGATTGACCCAATTACATTTAAATGTGATTAAATTAAATTACATATATGTAAATTTAAATTTTGCTTTTTTAAAGTTAAATATGAAAATTAAATTACATTTTAATCCCTTTAATTGTTCTCATTCTAAAACCAGATCTGATGGTTGTCACCCCATCTTACCTACACTGTAAATAAATTGTCATAGATTTAACAAGGTACAATATTTTTCATGACTAAAACTAAATCGAATTCAATGATGAGTGCATGGCCATTCTTAAAAAATAAAAAAAAACAAATACAAAATGGTGCGCATAAAACATGAGTGACATTCCAAATTAAAATTCAACTTTAAAAGTTTTCAAAATGTCACTAAAACCTGTTGAAAAGCTGAATCACAATTTCAGCCAAATTCAACGAAAATGGTCCGGCCCCTGCTGTAAAATATCAAATTAATTTAGTACGGCATTCCTGAAATTGAAATGGAAAATGCCAATTCAACCAAATTTACAAAATGAAGCCCATGAAAGGAAACAAAAAATGCGAATTAAAATAACAAAATTTGGTCTAAAGCAAAATATTTAATAGAATAGAATTTGGTCTAAAATATCTAATAGAATAGAATTTGGTCTAAAATATCTAATAGAATAGAATTTGGTCTAAAATATCTAATAGAATAGAATTTGGTCTAAAATATCAAATAGAATAGAATTTGGTCTAAAATATCAAATAGAATAGAATTTGGTCTAAAATATCAAATAGAATTTGGTCTAAAATATCAAATAGAATTTGGTCTAAAGCAAAATATTTAATAGAACTGCATGGATTCGTAGTGTTAAGCTTTAACATATAATTCATTGGAGAGTACTTTCGGTCCTCGAAGAACACTGCTTGATTGCCCGACTGCTCAGTCCATCGCTACTAATAGCCTTTGTTTAGGTATACTCTATGCGTGGGGACACTTTAGGTCGAAGTTGGCAAGGTTAGACCTAGAAACAATGTTAGCTTCTTCATGTAATGAACGACCTGTTGTTTTTAAGGTGAAAAGTTGGTTTTAAAAAGTCGTTAATTACAGGAGCATATGCGACAAACAAATAAATAGAATAAAATAAAACCACTGTACTAAACCGAATCTTCATCTTTTTGCTTAACTATATAAAGTATACATCTGACTGATAGCTTACTAACCAGTAACTGAACTTATTTGATTATATATATATATATATATATATATATATATATATATATATATTAGGTACCACCAATTTTCCCTGTGAAATTTACCCCCCACCCATATTTAACACAATGAAACTCGCACAAAAGTTATTATCTTGAAAAAAAAAAATTTCCATTCGAAAGAAACATTAAAAAAAACTCCTGATGATTTAAAAAAAAAAAAAAAAAAAATTTCAGCTTACGGAAATAATGAAAATTATGATTGAAAAATAATGTTTTCATTTTTACACCTTTAAATCAACTGAAATTTAACGTAGCCAAAAACAAGTTACGACAAGAGGATTTTTAAAAAAATTCTGTCTGAAATAGTATTTTCCTAAAATATATTAGGGGAAATATTTGTATTTACATTTATGAGTAATGGTCTCAAGGGTTTGGATTGATTGATTTTAACGGCATGTCAATCTGCCTAGGATTATTTTATGCTTAGAGGTTAGGGAATCGCGTTCATTTTACGTTCATATCCACATTTTTTTGGTGTAGTTGTTCAAGAGTTTCTTTTCGTACACGGTCCAAGCGAATACGAATAATTTTTAAACAGTTATATTTTAACCATAGAGTCGACCTGGGAGTAATGACAATGAAATGGTACTCCACACTCCCCCAGATCTCCAGAACGGAAGACTCACCATCAGATGCAGTTTAGTGTCGATCCATGACACGTCTTTTTTTGTGGGGGGGGGGGTATATCTATACAAACATATACACTAACAACTAATGCTACTATAACTACAAATAGGCACGTGGTATAATAGGTGTCGTAAGAAAATGGACACGAAGAGACGAGTTCAAATCCTGGATGAGGTTGTTTGCATTTCACAAAGCGCTAATATCCTTCGGGTGAGGTATGAATCCAACTATTCTCCCTCCAGCTATGGGTAAATAGTAGGGTAGACTGGGCTCTTTAATCTTGGTATGGCAACGGGTCTAGGAAAAGGAAAACTCCGCTGAAGAGACTGACCTTGTGCGGAGGGGTGGGGAAATATTCCACACTCCCTCTCTCTTAGCCATGTGCTCTGACTATATATAATAAGTGAGCACGTCATTATTTTGGACTGGCTTCGATGATTAGTAGCTTACCTCACTATTCTTTGTCTGTTTTATTGTATCTCTCTTAAATCTACGAACGTGTTGACTGATCCTTCCATCTCGACTACAAACTTGTCTGACTGTATCCCTTTTAAGGACACAGCAAGTTTATATATATATATATATATCAACTTGCTGTGTCCTTAAAAGGGATACAGTCAGACAAGTTTGTAGTCGAGTTGGAAGGATTCACCTTCACATACATACACACATCATTTTATCCAATCATACGCATCCCATGTCTATTGAATTTTTTGAAATTTTTTCGATTTTCCTCACATTTGAAACATCTTCACCTGATGAATGCATCGCATGAAACCAATATGGTTGTGAATGTTCCTTTGTCACCCAATAAATAGATATGTAAAACTTATATATTTATCTTATTATATTATATAACAGCTCTATTTTATATTGAGCACTCTACCAATTAATACTGCCTTTGGTACACCATTCCAGCAAAAGCTGAAATAGTGACCATCTCACACTACAGTATATATCATCATCATCATGTCGCGCAATTAGCACGGATATCCATGACAATCTCTTGCCAACCTTCCCTATCACTCATTGCACCTGGGAGGTCCTCTGCGGAGCATCCAGTATCCTCGCATATTTGGTCAATGTAGGTCCTTGCTGGGCGCCCCACACTTGCATGTCCATGTGTTGGCTTCCACAGGAGAACGTCGCTTATGAGCTCGTCCTTGCTTCTCCAACAGTGTCCCGCATGCCTTGTCCGTCTCACTCGGATAGTTTGTGAGATGGGGGGCAAGTGACCGTACAGTTGTCTCCTCGTGGGGTGCTGCTTCCACGATTTGTTCAAGACTGCACGTAGCATTCTTGTGCAGCTTCCATCTAGCTTATTTTCAAGACGCTTCGTTAGGGTCCATGTGGTGCATCCATATAGTAGCACTGATACAACCACAGCCTGAAAGAACCGTCTCTTTAGTTTGTCAGGGAGATCGGACCTCCATACGACTGATAATTTGTTTGTGGCCGCCCATGCCTTTGCTATTCGTGTATTAACATCACTCTCTGTAGATGAGATATTACTACTAGGTACGTGAATTGTTCTACTGGCTTGAGAGGTGTGCCGTTGAGTGTGGTGATGTTTCTTTTCTTTTTGAAGCTTATGAACTCCGTTTTACTGGAGTTCACACAGAGGCCGATATTTTTCTGCTGCCTCCTCCAAGCTATGTAGTAGTGACTCAGCCTGTGCTGGTGTATCTGCAAGAAGTGCAAGATCATCAGCATAGTCTGCATCTGTGACTGTTTGTGCGGGATATCGCCTACTTCTTGCCTTTTTCAGTGTGAAACCTTTTTTTTTATGGTATCTAATGATGTTCTGAGTACGTAGTCTAGGCATATTATAAATATATATGGTGCCAATGTATCTCCTTGTAGGACCCCAGCGGCGATGTCAAAGAAATCTGTGTCACCATCAGGTGATCGTACCATCGCTTTAGTGTCTTTGTATAGCATCATCATAGCTGCAACTGTTTCTTTGGGGATACCATATGCTAGTAGTATTTGTTCCATTTTTCCTCTATGTATGGAATCAAATGCCTTGGAGAAATCTACGAATAGCAGCGTTGCCTCTAGATTCTTTGCTCGTACCCCTTCTATGATCCGTCTAATAGTCAGGATCTGAGAGGTAGTGGATCGATTTCTGCGGAATCCGTTTTGGTTTTTCCTAAGGATTTTTTCTATTTCGGGTCGGATGCGATTAAGAAGAAGGGCATTAAATACCTTGGCTGCAATAGCCGTAAGAGTTATGCCTCTGTAATTTTTAGCGATTCCGAGATCTCCCTTTTTATATATATATTCCGAGATCTCCCTTTTTATATATATATATATATATGTGTGTGTGTGTGTGTGTGTATAGTATAGTGAGAAATTTGAAAGAACAGGTTTAAATAAAATGAGTGGTAAGTTTATTAGCGAACGATGCAGTGTTTCAATCAGTTTAGTAGATCTTCTTCAGGGCTTTTGTTTTAAGGAAAATAAATTTATCACGGGTAATAAGGAGATTGTGAAAGTCTTTTGTTGATCAATCCCCCTAAAAATACTGAGTGAAAAACTAATAAACTTACCACTCATTTTATTTAAACCTGTGTTTTTTCAAATTTTCACTATACTACATACCGTCGGATTCACTTACATTTCTCTTCATATATATATATATATATATATATATATATATATATATATATAATATAAACTACAAATAATCTCAGAATAATTACTACTTAAAGAATTACAACAAATATTATCCCCCACCACCACCACCACCACACCCTGTTGATAACTTAAAGCTACTATTATAACAAGCGGCGTAGTTGGAGTGCGTATCGCCCGGGGTCGCCCTCAAGTTTATCTCCTCCCCGCCACAGGCCCCTCAAAAAAATAAATATACAAGCTTATAACTTATAGTCGACCCAAATGTGCCGTCACCTTAAAAGTGTCACCCGGCGCGAACCGTTCCCTTGCACCCCCCCACTCCAGCTACACTGATTATAACAGCTAATCATACAAATTACTATCTTTATATTAATACTCTGGTTCTTTAATCTTCACACCGTTATCATCTTGCAGTAACCTCTGGTTAAAAATGAAACCGTCCAAGTTGAAATGTAAATACTGATTATCTGGTGTCACTTAATCGCCGAATTCTTATTTCTTATGAGTGTCGTCACTTCAGCTAAATAGTTAACTTTTCTGTTTTTATTAGAAAGAGGGAAAGAGCATACTACACAGAAAAAATATACTAAGAAAGAAAGAGAGTAGGGGAAAGATGGTGAGCGCGCGGAAGCGGTTACGCTAATCTGTTTCAATTGAACGTAAAAGATGAAAGGAAGGAAAGAAAAAAGAGAGTTAAATCGATTATTATACTTTTGACTTATTGAACTATTTGCAATAGCTCTTAAGTAAACATATCAAAAGTGTGTAAAAATTAAATTATCATACTGTAGTATATCCACAGGTCCTGCTAGTAAATATTACTCTTTCAATCTACAGGTCAAGCTAGTACAACTATAAATACGTCTAAAGCAAAACACTTTTCACTAACCACTAAGATACTATCATGGACGCACGATTTACAATTTTGACTGTGTGGACACCCAAAAATCTCATATGGACCTCAGTTAAAAATCCCTAATTTAATCCGGAGCTGAGGGTGCCAGCTTTAAAATGTGGGAGGTATTTCTGTCGTACCCTGTATAAGAAAGTCGACTGAAATATTTGGATTATACTTTTTACACATTGAACTAGTTGGCAATAGCTCTTAAGTAAACATATCAAATTATTAGGTACCACCAATTTTCCCTGTGAAATCTATCTCCCTATATTTAACACAATGAAACTTGCATAAAGGTTAATATTATCTTGAAAAGTTTTTGTCTATTTGGAAGAAGAAACATTAAACAAACTCCTGATGATTTTTTTTTAAATTTCAGTTTACGGAAATAATGAAAATTATGATCGAAAAACAATGTTTTCATTTTTGCACCATTAAATCAACTGAAATTTAACGTAGCCAAGTTATGATAAGAGAATTTTTAAAAAAATTATATGAAAAATCAATTAATGGTCCGATTTTGATGAAAATTTCCAGAATTGCTTTTCTTTTGATGAAAATATGTCTCAAATAGTTTTTTTCTAAAATATATTAGGGGAAATATATATATTTTTACGAGGTCTACCACCACCCCCCATTTTCTTTTGTGTGGTTTGAAAAAAATGAATCTGAAAAAAAACAAAACAAAAAAAAAAAAAAACGATTTTTACTTTTTTTTTCTATAAAAGATAAGTGTCTGAATAAGTATATCAATAGATTTGTATAAAATTCAAAGCGGTAGTTTTTGTAGAAAAAAAAATGAATTCTGAAATAAAAAGTGCTAATAAATGTCATAATATTATTATTTGAAAGGTTGCTTTTTGACTTTTTTAATTGATATGTACTATATTCTATTGTCAAGAAAACATTTTTTTTTTAAGAAATTAATTTTTAAGAGATTTTAAATCTTTTGTGCGCTTGAATAATTTTTTTTTTTAATGTTTAAAAATCTTTTTTGTGTGTACTAATCGAATTTTTCACTAATATTTAAATATAATAAAACACTGAATTTTAGAATTCAGGTGAACTAAAAATTTGTCCGATCCACGATATATTAATATTTTAAAGAGAATTTGTAATTTTTATTGTTGAATAGTAATGTTTAATTCTTTTAATATACAGAAGAGCAAAACTGACAATATTTGTAATACTTTTTGTCTTTTCTTTGCTTCAGTTACCCTATAAGTTCAACTAAAAAGATATTCCGGAGTTATTCTGAAACTACCACAAAAAAAAAAAAAAATCTTTCAAAAATCGTTGAAAACCAATAATCGGTTATTGAATATGCACAAAAAAAAAAAAAACAATTATGTCGAATACAGCCACCCATACATTTAAATGTATAATTGCCAAAGAGAGACAATATGTAAATTTGCAGTCCTGGTTTCTACAGAAAAATCAGCCTTTTGCAAGTAAAACGGAGTTTTATTTATTTTTCAAGATAACTGTGTAATTTTTCCCAATCGGATAATTTGATCTTTGAATTAACTGTTTTTCTTTGTAATAACACTGTATGATCGTTACTTTTTTTTTTTTTTTTTTGCGAGATTTGAAAAAAAAAAGTTCAAAAATATTTACTTTCGTTTATTCAATACGGCCTAAACTGATCACGTGACCAGATATTGGCGACACCTATAAATTATCATACTGTGGTATATCCACAGGTCCTGCTAGTTAAAATCATTGCTACAACTAAGCACAACTATCGCAATTGTTTCACAATTTAGGGGAGAGACTAAAACCAGAATCTTGCCTCCAAAGTTTGTTGTGTTTGTGTAATGGGGTGAGAAGCAACCCCCTTGCAAAAAGGAGGACATATTGCTAAATTTGAGATAAATAGAATATGTCATGCAAACCCCCACCTCCAACCAATACACTATAATGGGGCGGGAGGGGTGCTGGCGGTGGAGGGGAGGGGTGAGAACAACAACACATCAACAGTGACTACTAACAACATTAACTGACATTTTCTCAGCAGATCTAGTCTCTCTATTACAAACACCACTTATTAGGGGTCTCAGTCCTCCTCGTAGGCGAGACCCCATGACCATTGCCTAATAAATATAACCTGAACAGGGTGTGGCAGTTTGAGAGTCGCGGGAACAAACCAAAAAAGTGTGGGGGGGGGGGGTAAAAGAGAAGTTAAAGAGAAACGTTCATAGAAATGGAATTTGGAGAAGAAAAAATATATCAAAATATCTATAAATAAATATAATACTGGTGTTCCTACGAAAGAAATACGACCGTTATCATCTTGCAACACCCTCTGGTTAAAGATGAGTCCGTCCAAATGAGTCGTCACCACAGCTAAATAATAGACCACTCCGTTTTTATTAGGAATAAAGAAAAAGAAAAAAAGTATAATAAGAAAGAAAGAAGTCAGTTTTATTGGAGTTCACATAGAGGCCAATGTTCTTTGCTATCTATCTCTATATATCTATCTCTATATATCTATCTCTATATATCTATCTCTATCTATCTCTATATATCTATCTCTATCTCTCTCTATATATCTATCTCTATCTCTCTCTATATATCTATCTCTATCTCTCTCTATATATCTATCTCTATCTCTCTCTATATATCTATCTCTATCTATCTCTATATATCTATCTCTATCTCTATCTATCTCTATATATCTATCTCTATCTCTCTCTATATATCTATCTTTATTATACTATTTATAGTTTTATTGGAGTTCACATGTTCTTTGTTGCCTTTTCTAAAAGGCTCCAGAATTGGAACTACATCAACTTGTTGAAGGAAATGTGCACTGAAATATGCATCTTATTTCTTAAACCTGTATTACATCCTGAAACTATTTACAATGTCTGATGACAATAATGTCAAATTTGTAAGATTCCATCTCTAAGGAGTTGAACATTTCTTCAATGTTTTCAGACATTGTGCAGATATTTCAAAAGGAACAACAAAAAAAAAGAAAGAAAGAAAGTGGAGTGTGAGGATTTAAGTACCACTTGGTTTTAATCAGGAGATTTTATCACAGGCAAATTGTTGGGTTGCAATTTTCATATTCATTCACAAATTCGTTTATTTAATGCTGTCATTAGAGTTTCTTTAACATAGTATTTTTTTGCACTTTAACAAAACGTTCAGAGAAGAAGCTAGATGAGAACTACACAAGAATGCTGCATGTTATTTTGAACAAATCCTGGAAGCAGCATCATACAAAACACCAGTTGTATGGCCACTTACCTCCCATCTCACAAATGCTAATTAATATACCATTTACAAAGTTCAGAGTTTCTTTAACATAGTATTTATTTGCACTTTAACAAATGTTCAGAGAAGAAGCTAGATGAGAACTACACAAGAATGCTGCATGTTATTTTTAACAAATCCTGGAAGCAGCATCATACAAAACACCAGTTGTATGGCCACTTACCTCCCATCTCACAAATGCTAATTAATATACCATTTACCAAAGTCTAGAGTTTCTTTAACATAGTATTTACTTGTAATTCAACAAAACGTTCAGAGAAGAAGCTAGATGAGAACTACACAAGAATTCTGCATACCGAATAATACAAATTATCAAGCCTCCTCTCAAAATTTCAGAGAGAGTAAACCAGTTGACATTCATTGGTAGCAATATCTCATCTACTGAAAGCAATGTCAACATACACATAAATAAGACATGTTAACAAGTATATAGAAATATGATCACGGATAAAATAAAAAGGAAATTCTTTCAAGCTGTATCTGGGTCAGTACTGCTGTATGGTTGCACCACTTGGAATTTAATTCAAGAAATGCTGTATGCTATTTTGAACAAATCCTGGAAGCAGCATCCTACAAAACACCAGTTGTATGGCCACTTACCTCCCATCTCACAAATGCTAATTAATATACCATTTACAAAGTCTAGAGTTTCTTTAACATAGTATTTACTTGTAATTCAACAAAACGTTCAGAGAAGAAGCTAGATGAGAACTATACAAGAATGCTGCATGCCATCTTGAATAAATACTGCAAGCAGCATCCCGCAAAAAAAAAAAAAAAAAAAAAAAAAAAAAAAAATCACCTGTATGGCCACTTACCTCCTATCACACAAGCAATGCTTTGGTTTCTTTGTTTAATGGAATATGAACTCGTCAACACAAGTTAAAATCATAGACAAGGTTGTTCGCATTTCCCACAGCGCTAATACCCTTGGGAAAGATATGCATCCAACTACTCTCCCTCTAGCTATGGGTAAATAGCAGGGCAGATTGGGCTCTTTAACCTTGGTTAGGCAACTGGTCTAGGAGAAGGAAAACTCTGAATTCAAACTTTCAATAAGTAATGGGAGGCACATGGTGTAATGGTCAGAGTCGTAGGAAATGGCCTTGTGGACTAGAGTTCAATTCCTTGACAAGGCTGTTTGCGTTTCAACCAACGCTAATACCCCTAGGGTGGTATGTATCCAACAATTCTCTCCTCCAGACAGTAAGGCAGATTGGGCTCTTTAACCTTGGCTAGGTAATCAGTCTAGGGTAAACTCTGAATTCAAACCTGTTAAACTCCGCTTAAGAAATTGACCTCGTGTCACATCCTGCTTGTGCAGAGGGTTTGGTAAATATATATACACTAACAACTAACATTACTATAACTAAAAATTATATCACAACCATTATTACTTTTTTTAAATTTTATTAGGCCAGTTTAGCTCAGTCAGTAGAGCATCCAACTAGGAACCACAAGGTTCTGGGTTCGATACCAGTCTTTGCCAACTCAGCATATGAGTAGCATAGGTATCTGTGTAGTAAAGTGAGGAGCTGATGGTAGGAGCAGCACTCTGCTTCAGACGCTAAAATAATCTCCTTGGTCTAATGCTAGTGAAAAGGCGATAGACTCCCTCGCTGTCTGGCTGATACCAATATTAGGCTGCCCCGATGACTAAATGTTATGCGACAATATTAGTCACATGATAACAGTGTGCACAGAGACTGCTTCAGACATTCAAATAATCTCCTTGGTCTAGTGCTAGTGAAAAGGCGATAGACTCCCTCGCTGTCTGGCTGATACTGACATTAGGCCACCCTGCCAACTTTGCTGTTAATTTTTTTTTAAAACTGTGACCAAAGTTGGAACCTCACTATCAGATGCAGTATAGCATCATATTTAGGACTTTATTAAACACCCTGTATGCATCGTCTTCTATTCTGAAGATGATTATTTACTCCCCACGACACCATCTTTCTCAGTACTGATCATTAGGATTTCCCCTCCCCCAAATTCAACCCAAGTCTGGTTCTAAGTTTCCCAGAGGAGTAACCAATGAGTGACTGTTTAATACTTAGACAGGTGACCATTTAAGCAACAACAGGTACTGTAAGAAACCAAGCATTGAATGACTTGAAAAGGGTTGATATGCCATAAAACAAACCCCACCAACAACTGATGATTAGGATTATTTTTTTCTCTGAATTTTTTAGATGAGGCTTGATAATTAGTATTATTTGGATTATTCGGACTATTGTCCTCATCTTCATTGTTATCTGTACAATGCAGAATGAGAACAGGATACCCTCATGGAGTGAATAAAGGGTTAGGTTCAAAGTTCTGTGAGGGTTCCCGATTATGAAAAGAAGGTTCCCGATTATGAAAAGAAGGTTCCCGATTACGAAATACCTGAAGAACAATTATTTTTTTCTCTGAATTTTTGAGATGAGGCTTGATAATTAGTATTATTTGGATTATTCGGACCATTGTCCTCATCTTTATTGTGATCTGTACAACGCGGAATGAGAATAGGATACCCTCATGGACTGAATAAAGGGTTAGGTTCAAAGTTTCGTGATGGTTCCCGATTACGAAAAGAAGGTTCCCAAGTCCGAAATACCTGAAGAAGACCAGAGGGCACATCGGCCGAAACGTTGTACAGATAACAATGAAGATGAGGACAATAGTCCGAATAATCCAAATAATACTAGATTATGAAAAGAAGGTTCCCGATTACGAAAAGAAGGTTCCCGATTACGAAATACCTGAAGAAGACCAGAGGGTGCATCGGTCGAAACGTTGTACAGATAACAAAGAAGATGAGGACAATAGTCCGAATAATCCAAATAATACTAGGATTATTTTAATTTTCTTTTTTTTTTTTTTTTCAAATTCAACCCAAGTCTGGTTCCAAGTTTCCCAGAGGAGTAACCAATGAGTAAGCAGCGATAAATAATCACTAACATGACATATAATAGCTAGAACCCTTCTCGACTATCAGTTTACATCTGTAGCGTCATAGCAACAAGTTTTTAAAACCATTTAAGCCAACATCATCTAATACTCTTACTCCCTTCCTTTCTAACCTTTCTTTCTTTCTCTCCTTCCTTTTGTGTTTCCTACCTTTGCAATAAATCTTGAAAGGCGGCCCAACACCATGCATATTCATGATCAATATATCTCTTGAAATATCTGACAGCAAATACAACAGAAAAATGAAACAGACCAGCAAAATTTGGCCTTTATGACCTCAACAATATGACAAATGGACAAACAATGCACAGTAGGCTTCCCTGCTTGGAAAATTTAATCACTATATTCTTTATTCATTGACCGACTGATTTTTTTTTTTTTTTTTTTGTCATTTGTTCATAAAATGATATATTGGATTAAACAAGTAGCATTTGAGAATGGAATTTTCAGCAAGAAAACAAAGGGAGATAACCAGTGTCAATGGAGGCACATGTCTAGTGGTTAGAGTTGTAGGAAGTGGACTCGTCAACCAGAGTTCAATTCCTGGATGAACCTGTTTGCATTTCACATGGCGCTAATACCCCTGGGAAAGGTATGAATCCAAGTATCCCTCCAGCTATGGTAAATAGCAGGGCAGACTGGGCTCTTTAACCATGTCTAGGTAAGCAGAGAAAGAAAACTGAATTCAAACCTGTTAAACATCACTTCAATTCACATTGGTGTAATGGTTATCATCATTTCCAAGTTCATTGGACAAGGTTGTTTACATTTCACATAGCACTAGTACTCTTGGGAAAGGTATGCATTTAATTATTTTCCCTGCAGCTAATTATATTTCAATTGGTTTCTGTATAAAATCATTCATTGGATTGATTTTAATACAGTGGAAAATAAAATAATAATATTAGAGATCAATAACACAAAGTAATTATTTATTAAACCTGGTTTTGTTAAAACCAATATGCAAATTAACCACACCATATATTATGCAAACCTTTATTTCTTAGTGATCAATAAGACATATTGCAGGATTTTAAATGCACTAATAACATGGGCTGTTTTGAGGCAAATCTAACTGATTTTCAGAGAGACCTAATTAATTAATAAAATATATTCTATATATTAATGATTTTGACTATAAATGAAATACTCATTGATAAATTTATGCAATTCCTGAGTGTATAGTCACGTAATCAGTGACAGTTTCAATTACAGACACAGAATCTCCATTATAATAAGTTGACAAGATTTTTGTCAACTGTCATTTCATTTCTTCTAACTTTTCCAAAAATGTTGAATCAGCTAATTCAGATGAAGTCAGTGAACAAGACCGACAATAAAATCCCACACAACTTCAACCCACAAGGGATCAACAAAGAGAGACAAGTAGAGAAAGGGGAGGGTAGGGAGAGTGAAGGTAGAGTGAGAGAGGGAAGGGGTAGGAGAGGGGAGGGAGAGAGAGGAGGGAGAGAGAGGAGGGAGAGGAGAGGAGAGAGAGGAGGGAGAGAGAGAGAGGGATGAGAGAGAGAGAGAGAGGGATGAGAGAGAGAGAGAGAGAGGGATGAGAGAGACGAAGGGAGAGGAGAGAGACGAAGGAGAGGAGAGAGAGGAAGGGAGAGGAGAGAGACGAAGGGAGAGGAGAGAGACGAAGGGAGAGAGAGAGAGACGAAGGGAGAGGAGAGGAGAGACGAAAGGGAGAGAGAGAGGAGACGAAGGGAGAGAGAGAGAGAGAGAGAGAGGAAGGGAGAGAGAGACGAGAGACGAAGGGAGAGAGAGAGAGAGAGCGAAGGGAGAGAGAGAGAGAGACGAGAGGAGAGAGAGAGACGAGAGGAGAAGAGAGAGAGAAGGAGAGAGAGAGAGAGACGAAGGAGAGGAGAGAGAGAGACGAAGGGAGAGGAGAGAGAGAGACGAAGGGAGAGGAGAGAGGGAGACGAAGGGAGAGGAGAGAGGAGACGAAGGGAGAGGAGAGAGAGAGACGAAGGGAGAGGAGAGAGAGAGACGAAGGGAGAGGAGAGAGAGAGACGAAGGGAGAAGGAGAGAGAGAGACGAAGAGAGAGAGAGAGAGAGGAGGAGAGGAGAGGAGAGAGACGAAGGGAGAGGAGAGAGAGAGACGAAGGGAGAGGAGAGAGAGAGACGAAGGGAGAGGAGAGAGGGAGAGGAGGAGAGAGAAGAGAGAGAGAGGAGAGAGGAGAGAGAGAGAGAGAGAGGGAGAAGGGAGAGGAGAGAGAGAGACGAAGGGAGAGGAGAGAGAGAGACGAAGGGAGAGGAGAGAGGGAGAGGAGAGAGAAGAGAGAAGGAGAGGAGAGAGGGAGAGGAGAGAGAGAGACGAGGGAGAGGAGAGAGGGAGAGGAGAGAGAGAGGGAGAGAGAGAGACGAAGGGAGAGGAGAGAGGGAGACGAAGGGAGGAGAGAGGGAGACGAAGGGAGAGGAGAGAGGGAGACGAAGGGAGAGGAGAGAGAGAGGAGAGGAGAGAGGGAGACGAAGGGAGAGGAGAGAGGGAGAGGAGAGAGGAGAGAGACGAAGGGAGACGAAGAGAGAGAGATGAAGAGAGAGGAGACGAAGGGAGAGAGAGACGAGAAGGGAGAGGGAGACGAAGAGAGAGAGAGAAGAGAGGGAGAGAGAGAGAGAGAGAGAGAGAGAGAGAGAGAGAGAGAGAGACGAAGAGAGAGTGAGAGAGAGAGAGACGAGAGAGAGTGAGAGAGAGAGAGAGACGAAGAGAGAGTGAGAGAGAGAGAGAGAGAGACGAAGAGAGAGTGAGAGAGAGAGAGAGAGAGACGAGAGAGAGAGAGTGAGAGAGAGAGAGAGAGACGAAGAGAGAGTGAGAGAGAGAGAGAAAGAGAGAAGAGAGAGAGAGACGAAGAGAGAGTGAGAGAGAGAGAGACGAAGAGAGAGTGAGAGAGAGAGAGACGAAGAGAGAGTGAGAGACGAGAGACGAAGAGAGAGTGAGAGAGAGAGAGTGAGAGAGAGAGACGAAGAGAGAGTGAGAGAGAGAGACGAAGAGAGAGAGAGAGAGAGAGAAGAGAGAGAGAGAGAGAGAGAGAGAGAGAAGAGAGAGAGAGAGAGAGAAGAGAACAAACAACAGTAGCTCATTGTGTCAATCTTAAGATGAAGTATTTTTATTATTCTATATTATTTAGACTAAATCTTATCTTAATGTCCTTCTTTTTTCTTTTTTATCAAATTTCAGCTGATATGTTTGTTGCCTTTCTTTGTATATAAGAAGTCTTTCAATGTAATCCAGCGCCAGAACCAGTGACAGTGCTGGGGTCTATAAAACACCACACAGAGAGGAAGTCATCAGAATGTTATTAATGTACAGTCGGCTGCTAGGCCAAGAGCCCAGTCTACCCTATTATTTACCCAGAAATGGAGGGAGAGTAGTTGGATACATACCTCTCCCAAAGGTATTAGCACTATGTGAAATGAAAATAACCTCGTCCAGGATTTTAACTCTGGTCACCGAGTGCATTTTCTAATCTTAAAGGCAGTGACAGAGGGTCAAACACTGATTTATTAATACACATGAAGTCATTTCTCCCATTTTATTAATATACATAAAATTAATGGAAAATCTAACATAAAAATAATTTCTACCAGTTTATGATAGATATTGATTGAATGAAAATTATTAATTCCAGTTTATGTAACCAAACTAAAATATTTACCAACAAACTGATCGCTTACAAATCACACACAATCACACATACACACAAGTTAAGACCTATGCAATTTTTAAATTGGTTTCAAAATCTTGTAGGCGAGACACTGTCAGTAACGAAGCACCGTTGACTTCATGTCCACACTATCCTAACAAGGTGTGACAAGAAAGTATCAATCGAGATTTTTGTACTTTTTGACACACCTTGTAATCTGAAAAAAATGAACGTTCCATTCATTGTTCATTTCTATCTTGGTAAATACAGCTTTAAACTTGGTACTTTTTTGAGACACCTTGTATTCTGGAAAAAAAAAAAAAAAAAAAAAATGAACGGAACGTTTTTTTGGGTTTTTTTTTTTCAGAATACAAGGTGTCTAAAAAAAATTTTAAAAATCTCGATCCTTTTTTTATACACCTTGTAAATGCTCTATCCACGATATTGAGCACTATTTACTTATAAATATAGCACCCTATATTATATATAAGTAAAAGTAAAGTCATCAGTGTGGTCTAAAGTCGGTATCAGCCAGACAGCGAGTGAGTTTATCCATTTTTTACTTGCGCCAGACCAAGGAAATTGTTTTTTTGCACCCGAGGTGAAGCGCCACACCAACCATCAGCTCCTCACTTTACTGCACAGATCCCCGTGCTATTCATACATTGAGTGGCTAAACTTGTAAATTGGTTGGAAAATTAAAACGGAAAGTTTTTTGGTGTCCCCATGACTTTAACTACAGTCTATGAATGAACTTTTTGCGAATTGGGTTACGGTTTAGGGGATTAAGGTTGTTTTTAATTACGTACTGCTTAAAAAAAACAAAAAAACAAACAAATTACTATACATTTAATAACCATTGAAATTAATTATTGAACCCAACGGTAGACACTTAGTTGTTTGTGGTAGTATTGCAATTAAACTTGGTTTTAAGAAAATCTTTTTAAACATTAAATGTATAATAATTTGGGGGTTTTTTGTTGGTTTTTAAAGCAATACGTAATTAAAAACAACCTTAATCCCCATTCCCTAAACAGTAACCCAATTCGCAAAAAGTTTATTCATAGACTGTAGTTAAACTGTCATGGGGGACCACCAAAAAACTTTCCGTTTTAATTTTCCGACCAATTTGAAAGTTTAGCCCATTGAGTTAGCAAGTGCCGGTATCGAACCATGAAACTTGGTTCCCAAGCGGATACTCTACTGACTGAGCTAGACCGATGATTTGGCATTAAATAACCCACAAGGGTTGATACACCTTTAAATACCAACAAATCAATCAATCCAATGCCACTCTACAAAATCACAAGTGTTCAAGAGGTAAAAAGAAGCCCAACACATGTCATGGAATGAGGTTAAAATATTATGTGGAAAACCGAATAGAAAAGGATAGAAAAAGAAGGGGAAATTGTACATATGAATTCCACAGTTGACAAACTTAGAAAGAAATCTCTGTGTGCGCGGGGGGGGGGGGGTAATTAAACTTTAAATGGGACAAAAATAATTAAGTATTAAGACCTTCTACATTAAAAACCAACATATATGCTAGTTTTTTTATGGTTGGGATATTTTTATCTGGCCTGAAATTTTCTCATGAAGCCCCAAGATTTCATTACTCTATATTAGGTATACCCAATTTGTCGAAAAAGTCCGTGTTTTTACAATACAAAGACACCCGCTGAAAAAAAAATACCAAAAATCAGAGAATTCTCCGATTTTAATGAAATTTTCAGTGTTGATTTATCAATGAATGAATTTTATTTCAAAACTTTCAAATTTTTTTCAGGTCACTTAACTTTGACCCCCACCTTTATTTTTGGGGCGCAAAATATCGGTGGGGTTATATGTAATTGATACTTTTTTCTGCATAAATAAAAATACAAAAGACCGAAGGTGTAAATAGAAGAAAAACACATTTTAAGGAATCTGCTCTGGTAGTAAATAAGTACCGAAAATCGGAAAATAAAATGAAATAAATAATAAAAAAATCAAAAAATTAAAAAATAATTTTTTCAGATTTTTTTTACTCATTTCGATAATTATTTAATTGGCTATTATCTAATAAAAAGAAAAAAAATTATACATCAATACCTGCTCCGTTTAAGGGGGGGGGGGCGCTAAATTTCCAATACAGTTTTCGATAATAAAAAAATTATAGGTTGATACTAAAGTAAAGTAGTTATCAAAATAAAATCAAAATAAAATGTTTTTAGAATCTAATAATATAACATTTTAAACTTAACATCATGCTGCTCATATTTTAAATGAATTTTAATTTATCATAGCAGAAATACCTAATTAAATCAAAGTTTGAAATAAAATAATTGATGTATTATAAAATTCATTCATTGATAAATCAATACTTAAAATTTTATTAAAATCGGATAATTCCTTGATTTTTGGCAATTTTTTTTCAATCGTGAGTGTTACATTTTTTTGTAAAGACGGATTTTATGCCATCTTTAAACAGCGTTTACGACCATACGGCCATAATATAGTACAGTCTTTATTTTTAAAAAATATTGAAAATAATGTTTGAATTAAAAATTGTTGTCATTTTATTACTGGAAGTATGTAAGGGATATAATATTCTTTTTCTTTTTTTTTTTTTTTTTTTTTTGGAAAACTGTTGTTGCTGCTGCAGTGAATAATTTCAAATAAGTTTAAAATCCGTGACACCTGTAGAGCTCAAACAGTGTTTGTTTGAAGAAATTAATTATTTTTGAAATCAACAATAAAAATTACAATTATGAAATTGTATGAAAGTTCTGACGAGGAAAATTGCTTATTTACAAAATATGAAATAGGGGCAGACTATTTGAATAAGGATTTTTATATTGTGGAATAATAGCAATTTTCAATTCAAGGCCCTATTTTCAAATTTTAATTTTTTTTAATATGTGAATTTATAAGCTACAAAATTAACTAAAGAATACTTCACCTTTGAGGTATGTAGTGTTTTATATACTTTATTAGAAATGTATCGAAAAAAATTTATGATCCTCCATAGAAAATTACTTGGGTCTAATTGTTCGCGTCAAGATGCGATAACTATGTCAACAAAGATTAAGAATTCATTGCAAATTTATTTAAAATGCAAAAATTTACGTTATATGTAACAGAAATTTGTTTTTTCTTTTTTATAACACATAAACTTGGAATTGTTATTAATATGAAACGTAAAAGAAAACATTAAAAAGTTAATTTTCCATTTTTTATTAAAACGTCAGTTTTAAAATATTTTTTAAACAATTTCTGCTAGTATGAAAAGTCCGCGAATTGGACATACCTAATAATAACTAACCTTTTGATGAAAATGTTTGAAATAGGTTTTTTTTCTAAAATATATTAGAGGAAATATTTTTTACGAGGTCTACACCCCCCCCCCCCATTTATTAATTATTTAATAATTATATCAGAAGATTTTTATAAGTTTCTACACGGAGTGTTTTTAGTAAAAGAACCATGAATACAGAATTCTGCTAAAAAACATCAATAAAGAAACTAACCCTGTTGTAAAAAACGAACTGTTTTTCTTATTTTTCAAATAACGGTGAGTAATTTTTTCCCAACTGGAAAATCTGATCTTTGAATTAACTGTTTTTTTCTTTGGAACAACTCTTTATGTTCGTTATTTTTTTTTTTTTGCGAGATTGTTTTTGAAAAAAAAAAGTTCAAAAAGATTTACATTTCTTCCTTCAATATGGCCTAAACTGATCACGTGACGTGATTTTGGTGGTACCTACTGATTATCCTCTATCAACAGTACACATGCTAAAATAAGATGGAGATCAAGGACAAATACACACAACTCAAGATACTATCTACACACACACACATTTTTCTCCCGCAACAACTCCAATCACAAGTGTTTGTGAAGGAGGGGGGTCCCACCTGAAAATAAATGTTCTTGTAAAACAATGAATGTAAAGAATAAAAAAAAAGATTGTGTGTAGCAGTAACAATGGGTTTTTTTTTTTGTTTCTTTTTTTTTTTTTTTTCAGATTGGCTGCACATTTGTGTTGTTGGAAAATATTCAAAACTATCACGTGATGGGAGTCAAATATTGTTATCAGCAGCAGCAACAATGGAAGGAGAAAGAAACTTATCTTTCTCTGAATTTTTTAGATGGGGCTTGATAATTAGTATTATTTGGATTATTCAGACTATTGTCCTCATCTTTATTGTTATCTGTACAACGTTTCGGCCGATGTGCCCCCCCCCGCCTTCTTCATGTATTTCTGTCGTAATCGGGAACCATCACGGAACTTTTAACCCAACCCTTTATTCAATCCAAGAGTCCGACAAGAAATACCTGGAGAAGGCCGTAGGGCACATCGGCCGAAACGTTGTAGAGATAACGATGAGGACAAATAATAAAGTATTCTGCATTTTAGTGTAAGTCACGATTGAAAATATAATTCCAATATGCTAAATTGAGAATCAAATAATTCTATTAAAAAAAAAAAAAAAAAAAAAAAAAAGGACATGAGACATGAAAAAGACTAAAAATTCCCCCACCCATGATTACACACCAAAAAAAGTCTAGGGGGGACCAATTTTCCGGAATCACGGAATCGTTAATCTGAACCGGAATCCGGGATTTTTTTAATGTAATTTTCAAAAATAAATAAGAAATTAATCAATTGATTTCTTTTTTTCTTTCGAATTTTTAGTTTTAATTCTTTCAAAACTTAACGATCTTGGTAAACATTTTATTTTTCAAATTCTGTCTCCATAGTGTCGACATTTTAAGGATTGACCCTATCAAAGATCAAATCAAATCAAAAATTCATTGGAAGAAAAAAAAAGAAAAGTTATCTCAACTGAAACAGAAAACAATTACAATTTTGATGAAATGTTACAGTTTTACATATAATTCATTTTTAGACTTTGATTTTAATATTAAAAAAATGTATTTGCGGTTTCTTTAAATGTAATAAAAACTTTGAATTTTGTTTTTGTTTTTTTATAATAAGTTTGTTTTGTTTTGTTTTACGGCATATCAACCTCAGTGGGTCATTTAATGCCGATAAAGTTTTGAAATAAATCAATTCTTAATGGATAATACAATTTTTTTATAAATACATTTTTCTATTTAACCCATAGATGGGACCCTAACAGGTACTACCATTCCGTGTCAGAGTGGACCAGGGAACAATGGTGATGAAGGGGTGCTCCACATTCCCCAAACCTCCAAAACTGGAACCTCACCATCAGATAGAGTTTAACGTCATTCCCAGGACATGTAGGCCCGCAGCCACCGCCTTCTCGCACCCATATGATAAAAAGGGGTTGGGGCTTGCCATAAGGGCAATAGGGTTGGGAATTTTTATAATAATAATTATAGCATATTTTATTGCAATTTTCTCACAAAATACTATAAAAATTTAAAAAAAAAAACAAAAAAAAAACGGAAAGAGAATTAAGAAAAATTTGAAACGGAAAATTGAGGGCACTAAAATTCTAGTTCAGTTGAAAAGGGTACAAAAGCTAAAATGTTTGTAAAAGGGCAGATCAAGCAATTAAATTAGTGACCGAGAGCCCAATGTACTAAAAGGCCAAAGTGTCGTTACAGCTAAAATGTTTTAACATTGCATATCACTGCTATTTTATTATTATACTAGCAGGACTCTCGAGTTTAGCTCTGTCAGTAGAGCATCCGACACGGTTCGGACACGGGCCCTCACCAACTCAGCATATGAGTAGCACAGGGATCAGACGCAAAAAACAATCTCCTTGGTCTATCGCTAATGCAAAGGGGATAGACTCCGTAGCTATCTGACTGGTACCGACTTTAGACCACCCCGACGGCTTTACTTTTACTTAAGAGCTGTTGAGAAATAGTTGAATAGGTAAAAAGTACAATAATCTTGATTTAACTCTTTCCCACTCTTTTTTTCTCTTTCTTTTCGTATTTTCATTATGTTCGATTGAAATAGATTAGCGTTATCGCTTGCGCGCGTTCACCCCTCTTTTTTATTATATTTTATCTGTGTAGCATGTCCTTTTTCTTATTTTTATTTCTTTATAATAAAATATCTCTCTCTCTCTCTCTCTCTCTGTTTTTTCTTTCTTTCCTTCTTTTCATTTTTTCATTATGTTCATTTGAAACAGATTAGCATTATTGCTTCACACGCTTACCCCCTCTCTATATATTTCCCCTACTTTCTTTCTTTCTTTCTAATAAAAACGGAATGGTCCATTATTTAGCTGAAGTGACGACAGTCCTAAGAAATAAAAATTCCACACATAAGCAAAACCAGATAATCAGGATTCCCATTTTTGCATTTCATCATGGACAATTTGAATTTAATCATTTTCTAGAAAAGTATTGACGAGGACATGCTTAACATGTAAATATTTACTTGTTATCTCTCTCTACAAAAAATCTATTTTCATATTAAGACATTTCTCTATATAGCATGTCCTTTTTCTTATTTTTATTTCTTTATAATAAAAAAACTTAATGATCCATTATTTAGCTGAGCTGACGACAATCATAAGAAATAAGAATTCGGCGGATAAGCAACACCAGATAAACAGAATTTACATGTGTTGCAATACATTATGGACAACTCGGGCGGTCTCATTTTTAACCGACTTTAGGCCACCCCGACGGTTTTACTTTTACTTAAGAGCTGTTGAGAAATAGTTGAATAGGTAAAAAGTACAATAATCTTGATTTAACTCTTTCCCACTCTTTTTTTCTTTCTTTCTTTTCGTATTTACATGTTTGCAATACATTATGGACAACTCGGACGGTCTCATTTTTTAACCAGAGAGTGTTGCAAGATGATAACGGTCGGTCGGAAGATTAAGGAACAGGCGTATTAATATATAGATAGTGTGATGTGTCCTAATCCAAATTGCTATAAGGAAGGAGACTATTTGGCGGTGACATTTTGTTGCTAGGAAAAATGAACACCAGTAACGAACAGGGACAAAGTAATGGAAACCAACGAACAGGAGCAACAAAAGTTGAGATTGTTCCAGGGTTAGGGTTTGGGTTTTGCCGGGAATGTTCTAAATCAAAAACGTTTGAAATACATTAGGGCCAATGAGTGCATTTTGAATTTGTTTTGTTTAACAGCATATCAATGTCGGTGGGTCAATTTAATGCCGACAGTTTTGAAATAAATTCCTTCTTAATGGATACCCAATTTTTTTTATAAACACATTTTCTATTTAACCCATAGATGGGACCCTAACAAGTACTACCATGTCAGACCGTGGATCTGGGAGCAATGGTGATGATGAGGTACTCCACATCCCCAGATCTCCAGAACTGAAACTTCACCATCAGATAGAGTTTAACGCCATTCCTAGGACATGAAGACCCTCAGCAACAGCCTTCTAGCACATATATGATAAAAAGGGAAATAATAGGAAGCGCGTGGTGTAATGGTTAAAGTTATGGGAAATGGACTCGTTGCCCCGAGTTCAATTCCTGGATGTGGTAATTGCATTTCACTTAGCGCTAATACCCTTGAGAAAGGTATGAATCCTACTCTCCCTCCAGCTATGGATAAATAGTAGGGCAGACTGGGCTCTTTAACCTTGGTTAGGCAACCGGTCTAGGAGAAGGAAAACTCGGAGTTCAAACCTGTTGAACTCCGCTTAAGAAATTGACCTTGTGTCGCATCCTGCTCGTGCGGAGGGGTTGGTAAATATATATATATGATAAAAAGGGTCGGAGCTTGCCATAAGGGCAATAAAGTTGGGACAATCATATAGATACTAGGGCTTGATGTGACCAGCCGATTGAGTGGACCGCCCGTTAGCCTAAGTAAGGACCAAAGTGGAATGTTTCAGCCACCAGGATCCTGTCTTCAAGCATCATAGGTCGCCAGCCACTGCCAACAAGTGGCCCCGTTGGGGGAGGGGGGGCGTACCCTCTGCAGAGGTACAGTCGGTGTATTCTAAAACCCCAGCCAACAGTGCTGCTGGAATATTTGCTGAGATTCATTAAATCTTTAATATTCATTTTACTTATTACCAAATATATGTAATAAAAAAATTTTTTTTTTTTTTTCATTATGTCATTAATTCCATATATATTAAAATTAAACAAGATCCAGACAAGATATTTTTTCTCCATACTAGAGCTAGAGCTGGAAAAAAACAAAAAAAAAACAAACCTTTTATAGAAAATCTGTTAAATAAACTAGAAAATATATGTACCCTACGCTGGGCACAAGTATTTAAGTTTTAATATAATAAAATATCATATTAAATTAGAAAGGCTAATGAAACTAAATAAGAATGCAGATAAAAAAATTTGAAACAGAAGGGGGTATAATCGAAATATAGAACAACTGAAACTTACTTTTCCATCACTCCCGTCTTTCATTGCTAAATTTTCCTAATTTAACTATTTAGTTAAATACGAAGTAAAGAAGAAAATTACAGTTATTTCTTCATATTAATGGATTTTTTAAAAGATTTATCTCCAAGATTTTTGCTCATATTCATTAAGATAAAACCAAACAATTAGAAATCTATAATACTAAGCACATATTTATTAAAATCAAATTCATAATTTTTTATTTTTTTATTTTTTTCATTATGTCATTAATTCCATATTATTAAAATTAAACAAGATCCAGACAAGATATTTTTTCACATTACCATACTACAAGATATTTTCTCGCTGGAGCTGAAAAAAAACCAAAAAAACAAAAAAAAAACAACCTTTTTATAGAAAATCTGTTAAATAAACTAGAAAATATATGTACCCTACGCTGGGCACAAGTATTTAAGTTTTAATATAATAAATTATTATATTAAATTAGAAAATTGTTGAGAATTTTTATATATAAAGGTGTGTGCTAGATACCCGCTCCTACTTATAGACTCGGCAAGAACCATGTGATCGAACTCTTGGCCAATCACTTGCAGTACTCTGCTGCTGATACAATACTTAAACTGACCATAACTATGTTGACACTCTTTGACTACGGACATAGGATTGAAACACTGGACCTTTACCAATTCGCAGGATAGGACTTATACGCTTACCAAAGGATTCCATAACACAGGACTTTCTTTAAGCCCTTTTCAACTGGCCAAGGATGGCATTTAAAAACTTTACACTAATGAAACTAAATAAGAATGCAGATAAAAAGATTGGAAACAGGCGGGTATAATCAAAATATAGAACAACTGAAACTTACTTTTCTATCACTCCCGTCTTTCATTGCTAAATTTTCCTAATTTAACTATTTAGTTAAATAGGAAGTAAAGAATAAAATTACAGTTATTTCTTCTTGTTAATGGATTTCTTTCAAGATTTATCCCAGAGATTTTTGCTCATATTCGTTAAGATAAAGCCACACAATTAGACATCAATAATACTAAACATATTAACTAAAATCAAATTTTTAATATCAATATGCAAATTAGTCTTCAAGTTCACACTGTAAACCGCTATTTTGTGGTATATATAAATACAATTGCATGTTATTAGTATGTAGATATGGTCAACAGTATTAATAATGTAAAATAATTTTATTAATAATTGAGGTTTAAATAAAAAAAATAAAATCATGTCCTGTTAATGTAGAAGAAGGATTTAAAGACTTAGTTGTCATGTGTGGTCCTCATGACATACATATGTAATCCATGTGGCCCTAAGGGTCTATTCACATGTTTGACATGCCTATTCTAACATACCTTAATGTTTCTCTTTAGAAAGGCTTAAAAAGACAAAGAAACAAAAAAAATGGACATGGTAAAAGTGACCCCAATTTCTTAATCGACAAATCAGCAAAGCCCCATTTGACATTTACCAGTCATAAAACTTCCAAGAAGCTAAACAATAAATGGCACGAGAATAATTACAGAACAACAAGAAAAATGGGGAGGGGGGTCTTTAGAAAGAAAGAAAGAAAGAGAGAAGAGAAGAGAGAGAGACAACATCTTGATCAGCTAAATCCTTGTCATCAACCATTATTCTCTATTTTTGTTGTTGTCGCCTTCAACAATTTACAAAACTGAAAAGATCATGACAGCATTTGTTGAACATCCCATCAAACTCTTGAAGGTTTTGACCTTTCCTATCGCAAATGTGTGAACAGAATAAGAAATTAATGAATAGAAAACTTATTCTGCTAAACTAAATGATTTAGTATTTTTAAAGTATGCAATTATACATACATACCTATGTCAGTTTGTTAGTCAATTTTTTGGTTGGTTGGGTTTTATGGCATGTCAACCCATTGGGTCATTTTATGCTGAAGATGTTTTGTTTTGTTCATTCTTGATGGGTTGGATTGGTTTGGTTGTTTTATGGCATATCAACCTCGGTGGGTCATTTAATGCCGACAAAGTTGTGAAATAAATTCATTCTTAATGCATAATCCAATTTTGTTTATAAACTCGTGTTTTTCTATTCAACTCATATATGGGACCCTAACAGGTACTACAACTCTGGGTCAGAGTGGACCAGGGAGCAATGGTGATGAAGGGGTGCTTCACATTCCCCAAACCTCCAGAACTGGAACCTCACCATCAGATAGAGTTTTACGTCATTCCCAGGACATGTAGACCCTCAGCCACCGCCTTCTAGTATCCATATGATAAGAAGGATTGGGGGTTGCCACAAGGGCAATAGGGTTGGGGCAATCATATAGGTGCTAGGGCTTGACGTGGCCAGCCGATTGATCAGAGTGGGCCTCTCTGACCAAGAAAAGCCTAAAGTAGAATATTGCAAGTCATGGACTGCTCAGCCACCTGGGTCTTATCCTTAAGCATCACGGGTCGCCACCCACAGCCAACATTGGGGAAGTCTTACCCCTCTGCAGAGGTACAGTCGGTGCATTCTAATGCTCCAGCCGACAGGGTGGTTGGTTGGGTTTTATGGCATGTCAACCCATTGGGTCATTTTACACTGAAGATGTTTTGTTTTTTATTCATTCTTGATGGGTACTGAATCTTTGTTTTGTTTTACGACATGTCAACCACGGGGGCCATTTAATGCCGGCAAAGTTTTGAAAGATTTCGTTTGGAAGAACATTTTTTTAACTTTTTTTTTGTAAATAAATTTTCTACTTAACCCATAGATGAGACCCTAACAGGTACTACCACTCCAGATCAGAATGAACCTGTGAGTAATGGTGATGAAGGAGTACACCATGTTCCCCAGAGCTCACCATCAGTTAGAGTTTAATGTCATACCGTGAACATGAAGACCCTCAGACACTGCCTTCTAGCACCCATATGATAAAAAGGGTTGATGCTTGCCATAAGAGCAATAGGGTTGGGACTATCATATAGGTGCTAGAGCTTGATGTGAGCATCCGATTGATTGGAGAGAGCCTCTTTGACTGCCTTTCTAGCCCAAGTAAAGACCAAATTTTTCTCATTGTCTTCCCAGGGTACCACAGCTGCCACCCACCCGTCCTTCGGGACGGGGGTCCAGTGAGCTTCGGCCTCTGGACCGGTGGGATGCTAAATTAATAGCGTCGATCCCAGAGGGCCGTCCCTCCAGGCAATACCTGCCTCATTGCATTTAAAGGGGCAGGGCTGGGTTTATTGCCCAGCGCCTGAGGTGCACCCCCTTGAGGGGGAATGCCGAAGGGATCAACGCAATTTTTCTACCTACCACCCAAATTGTGGGTGGTCCCCACATAAAACGGCCTTGTGCCATATCGTGTGAAAGTGGGACACATGTAAATACCAGTAAAGACTAAAGTGGTGTGTTGCATGTCATGTACTGCTCGGCTACCAGGGTTCCTTCCTTAAACCAGGTAAAGTAGGGAAGGCACTGAATGTTGATACATATGTTGTTATTTAGTCATTTTTCCACATCTCATATAGTCTTTCTATATTGATATCAGTTGGTCAATTTGTTCTTTAATATGTAATCATATTGTCATTTTTTAAATATCAGCATTTATTTGCAAAAAGGTTTCTTTCTCAGAAGGAAAACTTGGATTTTTTTTTTCTTTTATCAATTCTTTTTTAAGTATTTGAAATAATGAATGACCCAAGCAAAAACTTCCACAAAAAAAAAAAGAAAAAAAGTTGCCTTTGGATAGAATAGAAAATATTTATATATTATACGATTGTACCTGTCATCACCTCAGATAAATAATGGATCATTCCGTTTTCATTATGAGGAAAGAGAAAGGAAGAAAAACAACATGTTACACATCAGAAAGAAAATATGATAAGAAAGAAATAAAGAAAAGAGAGAGAGAGAAAGAAAGCAAAATATAAAGCTAATCACTCGTATCGTCTGTTTCAATAGAGTGATGGAAGGAAAGAGAGAGAGAGAGAAATAGTTTGGTTTGTTTGGTTTGTTTTCTTTTATGGCATATCAACCTCAGTGGGTCATTTAATGCCGATAAAGTTTTGAAATAAATCAATTCTTAATGGATAATACAATTTTTTTATTAACACATTTTTCTATTTAACCCATAGATGGGACCCTAACAGGTACTACCACTCCGGGTCAGAGTGGACCAGGGAGCAATGGTGATGGAGGGGTGCTCCACATTCCCCAAACCTCCAAAACTGGAACCTCACCATCAGATAGAGTTTAACGTCATTCCCAGGACATGTAGACCAGCAGCCACCGCCTTCTAGCACCCATATGATAAAAAGGGTTGGGGAAATCATATAGGTGCTAGGGCTTGACGTGACCAGGGCCTCTCCGACCGCCCATCTAGCCCAAGATAGGGCCAAAGTGGAGTATTGCAGGTCATGAACTGCTCATCCACCTTGGTTCTATCCTTAAGCATCACAGGTCGCCACCCACGGCCAACAGGTGGCCCCAATGGGGGAGTCTTACCCCTCTGCAGAGGTGCAGTCGGTGTATTCTAACGCCCCAGCCAACAGAGCAGGAAAGAGAGAGAGAGAGAGAGAGAGAGAAATAGTTTCAAAATAAGAGAGGTATGATCATGATGTTGGACAGCTGTTTGTGATAAAAAAAAAAAATTTAAAAAAGAAGTAATGAAGATGAGGATATTAGTAATAAAGAATATTTATGTTTTACAATCACATCTTAACTGTGTTGTACTGACAATGGTTGTTGAAGAAGAAGAAACATAAAGATGATTGGATATATTTCTAGGGCAGGGGTTCCACCTTGTCAGCAAAAAATGGGGGGGGGGGTACCCTGGGAAGACAATGAGAAAAATTTTGGCAGTTAGTTATAAAGATAATAATCTTCTGCTTCTGGGGAAAGGAAGGGCAGGGTGGGTCGGTGGGTGGGTAATGTTGATGGCTTCCTATATTTTTGATTCAAGAGAACCCCAACATTTCTGCAAGGTTCTTAAAACAAAAAAAAAACAAAAAAACAAAAATGAATTCTTACTGACCCACTTGCTCTAGAAATTTCTTATAAATTCTTTTATTTATTATTATTTTTTTTTATATGTTTATGGTCTCTGTCCCACCCCAACTCCAATCTCTACCCCTCATTTAATGGTACCCCCCTTCTGTTTTAACCTTTCTCTCCTTCTGTTGTTAGTGATCTCCAATTTCATGGTACCCACTATTCTTTGAAACATTTAATCAGTAAGACAGCTGTCGCTATTTTTTTTTTATATTCTTGAAGCCATTATTTGTATCATTTCTGTATCAACTGGAATCATTATCTCAGATAATATTCTCATCCTAGATTTCATTGTCTGTACTTTTGAGATGAGGCTTGATGTGAATGATTTTGATTTTTCAAACTATTGTACTCATTTCTATTGTGGTATATATAAACACAACATTTCAACCATGTATCCTCTGGCCTTCCTCGGGTGTTTCCTGTTTATCTAAGTATAGTAATGACCTAACATAGGAAATCATTTTTAATAGTTTAACAGTTGATAATATTCTCATTCTAGATTTCTTTGTCTGTATTTTTGAGAAGAGGCTTGATGTGAAAAATTTTGATTTTTTAAACTGTTGTACTCATTTCTATTGTGGTATATATAAACACAACATTTCAACCACTGTATCCTCCAGTCTTCCTCAGGTGTTTCCTGTTTATCTAAGTATAGTAATGACCTAACATGGGAAATCATTTTTAATAGTTTAACAGTTGATAATATTCTCATCCTAGATTTCATTGTCTGTACTTTTGAGATGAGGCTTGATGTGAATAATTTTGATTTTTCAGACTGTTGTCTTCATCTTTATTATGGTATGTATAAACACCTTTAGGCTGCTGTGTCCTCTGGCCTTCCTCGGGTGTTCCCTGTGTATTTGAGTAATGATCTAACCAGGGAAATCATTTTTAATAATTGGACAGAACTTTTGAAGATCTCATTCAAAAAATGACATCATTGTTTTTGCACGCCTATCATTCTGACATGTCTCATGTGAAGAATCACAATCATTTTGGTTGGTTGGTTTTACGGCATATCAACCCTTTTCAGATCTAATGCTGAATTAAAAGGCTTGATGTGAATAATTTTGATTCTAATGACCAAACCTCTACTTTATTAAGGCATATATAAACACGTTTCAACCACTGTATCCTCTGGCCTTCCTCAGGTGTTTCCTGTTTATCTAAGTATAGTAATGATCTAACCTGGGAAATCATTTTTAATAGTTTAACAGTTGATAATATTCTCATCCTAGATTTCATTGTCTGTACTTTTGAGATGAGGCTTGATGTGAATAATTTTGATTTTTCGGACTGTTGTCTTCATCTTTATTGTGCTATGTATAAACACAACATTTCAACCACTGTGTCCTCTGGCTTTCCTCAGGTGTTTCCTGTGTATCTAAGTATAGTAATGAACTAACCTGGGAAATCATTTTTAAGTGTTGCATACCATTAGCATTCCCAGTTGATTTTTGTTTTAAGCTGTTCGACCGAAAATACAGTTTTAACTCGCTGTTAATTCAATAATTCAATTGATGAAAACCGATAAAAGTTACATATTTAGGAAGATAACTCTATTCTCTTTCCAACCATATAAATCTTTTTAAGATTGGTTAAGAAATACTCGAGAAATTGCAAATTGAACTGATTAAGGTCGCAAATTTGAAAATGTCAGCGTTTTTCAGCTAAATGCTTGTAATGCTAATACCATGCACTGCTCACCCACCAGAGTTGCATCCTTAAGCATTACAGGTTGCCACCCAAAGCCAACAGGTGGCCTCATTGGGAGGGTCTTACTCCTCTGCAGAGGTGCAGTTGGTGTATTCTAAACCCCCTGCCAACAAGGCTGAGTTAGACAAAGATTTAAGAATCTTTTAAAAAATTATGGTTCCTTCTGGCAAAATAATCACTTCCTATGTGTATCTAAGCCATTGAAGGTTCATTCAAATTTGTGGCAATAATAAAAATAAATAAATCTATTTCAAAACTGAATAAAAAGGACCAATAAAGATCATCTTACAAATTAGAGAGAGTGGACTGAATTACTAATAGAACAATCCCCCCATGAATAAGAGCAATAATTGAATAAATAAAGTTACCTCGTTATCATCTTAAATTAGCCTTGGGTGAAATCTGAACAGCCAACCATATGAGCACCTGTTCTTTTTGGCTGGCTTCATCCTGATAAACATCTTATTCTCTCTCTGTGCTTTCTCTCTTTCTCTCTCTCTCTCTCTTTGCTTTCTTTCTCTCTCTAATTATCTATAGGTTCCCCCCCTCTCTCTCTCAGCAGCTGATGAGTTTAAAATCCAAATATTCACACCAAGGTATTTTCTTTTTTATAGGTGTTTTGTAACGCTCATTGTGTAATGGTTATCATGGTAGGGAATGAACTCTGCAATCAGAGTTCAAATCCTTGATGAGGCTCTTTGCATTTCATTATTATTATCTTTATTAACAGCAAAGGTTGCAAGAGACTTATGGAACGTGGTTAAAGACTACTGTAATTCTGTTTCTGTGACGGCATTCAATCTGGGTCGGTTGAGCCCACGCCATCCAGCGAATTCACTTGAGGTGAATTCATGGAAGGAGTAACAAGGGAATAGGAAATTCAAAAGCGGCCCCCAAACACTGCATGCATATATTCTGGTCAGGGGAAGGAGATGCCCTTGTTTGCTGCAGATGCAGTTACAAGTATGCCAAAAGTCGTTGATTCCTGACATAGATGAAGACTAGTATTATCTGCGTTATTCGGACTATTGTCCCCCATCTTCATTGTTATTTGTACAACGTTTTGGCCGATATACCCTCCGGCCTTCTTCAGGTATTTCTTGTCAGACTCGGGAACCTTCTCGGACTCGGGAACCTTCTTGTATTCGGGACAAAGTTCCGTGATGGCTCCCGAGTTCGAAAAGAAAGTTCCCGAGTTCGACAAGAAATACCCGAAAAAGGCCGGAGGGTATATCGGCCGAAACGTTGTACAAATAACAATGAAGATGGGACAATAGTCCGAATAACGCAGATAATACTAATCTTCAAGCCTCATCTCAAACATTCAGAGAAATAGATGAAGACGCCCTTTGGTTTTTTGCCAGAGTCCCTATTGGCCGGGTTGTGGCCCTAATACAGCGTCACTTGGGTAAGGAGGGGGTTAAAAGTTAGTCTCGCAGATCCATTATTAGTTATCACAAGTTAGATCCTCACTGGATGCCCTATAAAATCCCCATGTAAATATATAACAATATAGTAAGAAATTCAATAATTTACAATTTAAAAGAAAAAACAATATAAATGAGGTGATTAATTCAATCAATCAACATCATATTTCAATTACCTTCTGTTACTATACAAATTTTAATTTTTAAATATCTTCCCAAACATAAATAATATCTTCATTATTTTTGCTCAAAAACCAAGCCCTGGTGATAGTGAATATATATATATATATATATATATATATATATATATATATATATACTTACCGGACATACAGATTCACACAACTGTCCTTTATATATGTATAGATAGATAGAAGATAGATTATTCCTGACATTAGATGGGTTGACAAACAGGGCCAATGCGTCTGCTGTAATATTCTTTTTGCTTTGGGGAAATAATAGAGTAGAAAGACTTTATCTGCAAATCGATTACCCAAATCTTTTTTGTTTTTCACCGCATTTAACCCTTTCACTACCAAGTTATATTGAAATTATTTTGAAATTAAAGATTTTTTTTTAAAAATGTGCTGCTAGCATCTTCCAGATAAGCTTCATCTTTAACCCTTTCACTCAAGTTATTCTTTTATAGTTTTTGATATGCAAAATTACACTTTGAGCAGGACATTTTAAAGGTTAACAACGACCTACTTATAATAAGAATAAAAAAGAATAAAAGAATAAGAATAAAAAGAAGAATAAAAAGAATAAGAAAGAGAAGAATAAAAAGAAGAATAAGAATAAAAGAAGAATAAAAGAAGAATAAGAATAAAAAGAAGAATAAAAAGAAGAATAAGAATAAAAAGAAGAATAAAAAGAAGAAGAAGAAGAAGAAGAAAGAAGAAGAAAAAGAAGAAGAAAAAGAAGATTAAAAAGAAGAAGAAAAAGAAGATTAAAAAGAAGAAGAAGATTAAAAAGAAGAAAAAGAAGAAAAGAAGAAGAAAAAGAAGAAAAGAAGAAGAAAAAGAAGAAAGAAGAAGAAGAAGAAAAAAAAGAAGATAATAAAAAGAAGAATAATAAAAGAAGAATAATAAAAAGAAGAAGAAAAAAGAAGAATAAAAAAGAATAATAAAAAGTAGAAAAATAATAAAAAGAAGAAGAATAATAAAAAGAAGAATAATAAAAAGAAGAATAAGAATAATAAAAAGAATAATAAGAAGAAAAAGAATAAGAAAAAGAAGAAAAGAAAAAAAGAATAAGAAGAAAAGAAAAAAAGAAGAATAAGAAGAAGAAAAGAAAAAAGAAGAATAAGAATAAGAAAAAAATAATAATAAGTAGGCAGTGGATTAACAAATTCCTACTGTTGGATTATCCTTTAAAACAAAAAACAAACTCACAGCCACTTGTCTAATAATCCACCATCTTATATTTTTGGAGGCATGTGGTCGATCTGAGTTCAAATCCCGGAGGAGACTGTTTGCATTTCATATAGTGCTAATACCCTACTCTCCCACCAGCTATGGGTTAATAGCAAGGTAGACTGGGCTCTTTAACCTTGGCTAGGTAACCAGACTAAGAGAAGGAAAATTAGGAGAATTCTAAGCAACACTTAAGAAATTGCCCATGTGTCACATCCTGCTCATGCTGAGGGGTTGGTAAATATACAACGTGTGTCAAAAAGTATCAAGATTTTTTGTCATTTTCGACACACCTTGTATTCTAAAAAAAAATTAAAAAAAAATAACGTTCCATTCATTAATTTTTTTTAGAATACAAGGTGTGTCAAAAAAGTACCATGTTTAAAGCTGTATTTACTGAGACAGAATTGAAGAATGAATGGAATGTTTTTTTTTTCAGAGTACAAGGTGTGTCAAAAAGTACAACAAAATCAATACTTTTTCGACACATATATATATATATATATATATATATATATATATATATATATGTATGTGTGTGTGTGTGTGTGTGTGTGTGTGTGTAAAAAAGGAATAGGAATTGAATCAGACAATATGAGGAAAAAATGAGTAAAGAAAAGAAATGTAGATGGATAAAAATGAATTTAATCGATATCACTTACACATTTGTTTATCTTCAGAGACGAATTTCAGAATTCGTCTCTGAAGATAAAGTGCATTGTAATTGCTTTCAAATTATTAATATATTATAACATACTTAATAATGCTTCAAGCAAATTACCAATTACTTATATATATATATATATATACATACATATATATATATATATATATACATACACACATTCCTTCTTTTTTTCCTTCTACATTTCTTTTCTTTACTCATTTTTTCTTATATATAATATATATATATATATATATACACACACACATTCCTTCTTTTTTTTTTTCCTTGTTTCTCTGCAACAGCCAAGTGGAATTGAAAAAACGTGAATAATTCTCAGATTGACAATTCACACAGTTCCATCAAGTCTTCTCTCTGTTTCTTTGCCCTTGGAATTAGAACAAATAAAACATTTGACCTAAAATTATCATTAGTGGACTCTATTTAGGGGATGTTAACAAAAAGAACAACAACAAAAAAAAAAAACCAAAGAAAAGAGTCTGTGAGCAGACTGACATTCACTGGCTTGGAACAACCGTTATAGGGGGTGTGGGGGATGCGGTGAGCGGGGTGGAGGAGATGGTTTTTCAGGATGATTATCTCTTTCTCTCTCTCTCTCTCTCTCTCTCTCTGTCAATATATAAAGGCCAGTTCTTCCATTGTTACTGTTGTTAAATCTCTCATTTGAATTCAAAAATATTTGGGTGGTGTGATCTGAATAAATTGTTTAAAGGTTTTTACCCTTAAATTTTGTTTGGAACCTTTCAATTCTTGTTTAAAAAGGGATTAAAAAAAAAATTTTTTTCAGCAATGACTAAATTTCTATTTGGTTGGTTGACTGGTTATTTTGTTTTACTGCATATCAACCTTTTATCTACCAGAGCGCCTCAAACCGCCTGACAATCAAAATGAAAACGATAGTCAGCTCTTAGAAAATGGTTTAGTGTTGATAAATTAAATTAAATGAATACATTTCTTTTCAGTAGTAAAGGATCTGCAATACATACTAGTTCGTCAACCATTTAACCAACGCTCTATTGCAGTGGCAGATAACCAACGCTCTATTGCAGTGGCAGATAACCAACGATCAATTGCAGTGGCAGACAACCAACGCTCAATTGCAGTGGCAGACAACAAACGCTCTATTGCAGTGGCAGACAACCAACGCTCTATTGCAGTGGCAGACAAAGGGTTAATGCCAAGCCATTCTGATATCAGGTTTCTTAGTCCAGAGCCCCATTTCTATAGGATTTATCAATAAATGGTTAAAAATGGCTTTTTCATTTAAAGTTACCTGTTATTTCTCGTAAATCAAAAACTGCTAAATATGTTTAATATTACATTTAAACAAAAGCTATTTGGGGTGGATTAGGAAAACAAATGTGACTTCCAGCCGGGTGGAATAAGGTGGTATAGGACGTTAAGAGTTCTTAATAGTCACCCATCTAAATATTGAACAGGCTCATAATTGCTTAACTTTGGTGATCTGGTGCTTTCAATGGGACTTGACTGTAAGAAATTTCCTATTTGGAAAAGTGTATTTGAACTTAATATATATTATAAAAAAGAAAATACATTGCTGATTTTGATTAATTTAATGGTTACTGGAATCTCAAGTCTTTGAATCTCATTCGAAACCCTCGCACCTTACCAAAAGTCTTTCGGATACACTGGCGGCAGTGTTCCATTAAGGGCCTTGTAGTACATGAGAGTTGCTGTACCATGTCAATAGTATCGTCGTTCACTGAAGGCATCTTGCGTAAAACTTCCAGATGGTTCCGAAAAGCATTGAGGGCCTTCTCACAATAAGCTTTTGCCAGCCAAATAATCAAGGTCTCTTTTTGTTGGTGAAGCACATGTTCCAGAGGACTACAAGGAGCACAGGCATCGAGAAAGCTTGAGGCCTCATTCAATCGAGCATTGGCAAGTAACAGAACTTTGGCCATATCAAGGTTCACATTGTCGATGGCAAACCAGAGGGGCAATGTACCGACTGCATCCTCGATATCTGGATCGGCACCATATTGCAGCAGCATAACTACAAGTTGGAAGTTGTTGTAAAAAACAGCATCCTTGTGCAGCTCCTTCCAGTCTATTTTCCAGGCGCCTCGTCAAGATCCAAGTGGTGCAGCCATACAGCAGCACTGACACCACCACGGCCTGGAAGAATTGTCGCTTCAACTTGTCGAGGAGGTCTGACTTCCGTATAACTGACAGTCTGTTTATTGCGGACTGTGGCTTCCCTATGCGTGCATCAACATCGTTTTCTGTGGATGAGATATTACTACCTAGGTACATGAGTTGTTAAAGGCATAACATGATCTAATGGGTTGACATGCCGTAAAACCCAACCAACCAATCAACCATTATACCATGATGTGACAAGATAGAAGTTCCACTCTTCAACCACAGTTTGACATCTCATTCGCCAAAAATAAAATCGAATAAAAACCTAAACACTTCTGTGTCATTTTTATTAAATATTATAGTTCTATGTTTATGATATATTGAACATTCTGTAATAAATTACTAATGGCCTTGCAACACAATGACGCCATTAATTGTCGTTCCATGCAGACCCCGTTTACAACCTTCTTCCAGAAGCAATTAAACAGTGTCATGAATGACCATGTGACAATAGACATTCACCGATTCAAAGTGTCAGCATTGCCTGCTATTTGCAAGATGTTCCAGATGCATACTCGGTATTAAGCTTTCACATGGATGGAGGTTGGTTTGAATCATGACGTGAAGGGCCAGGATGTTGGAAGCTGCGAATTGAGACACCCGGATAGAGTGCGACTGCCTGCTTGATTAATGCAGTAAGCAGGAAAGGTAGGCAGAGAAAATTCACAGGTGGTGAGAGGCTATTCCGATTCTTCCCAGGTGAGACGTTTCGAACATGGTTGAAGACTTCTGTAATATTTTTGTAAATAGAAAGACTGTTGGCAGACTTTTGAAGTTGGGAAATCGATTACCCGAATCAGTCATTTTTTCCATACATCAGACCCCTAACTTTTGGCTATGCTAACCTACAAAGGTAATTTATGAGGAAGTGCGTCCCGGTCTCCTGCCTCAAAAATTGCTACCAGGTGTCTTTCAAAATAACAACCCCAGCTCGTCATAATTCTTGTTTATTTATCGTAATT
The DNA here is from genome assembly GCA_023376005.1 of Doryteuthis pealeii. Classification (NCBI taxonomy): domain Eukaryota; kingdom Metazoa; phylum Mollusca; class Cephalopoda; order Myopsida; family Loliginidae; genus Doryteuthis; species Doryteuthis pealeii. Next base: position 47,148,154 of record CM042165.1, on the reverse strand, counting down.
TGTCGTAATTTTTGTTTAGATATGAAGATGGATATATAGTTTGGAATATACTGAGATAGATAAACAAACAAAATAATATAGATAGATATGAACAAATGGAGATAGATAGATATTTTCGACAAGTAAATGTATTGGGGGGGGGGGTCGCATCTTTTTTTGTCGTAATTCTTGTTTATTTAAACTAAAAACAAGACATTAAACAAACATGAATAAAAAAAATCTTAGTATTTAAAGTAATATAGATAAATATGAACAAATTGAGATAGATAGATATGAAGATGGATAGTTTTGAATAGACCGAGCTGGGTTGTTATTTTAATAGTCACCGGGTAGCAATTTTTGAGGCAGGAGACCGGGACGCACTTCCTCATAAATTACCCTACAAAAATATTTCTTCAATATAAAAAAAAAAAAAAAAAAATTTATTTATTAATACTATTTGTCTGTATTTTTTAGATAAAGCTTCATGAGAATAATTTTGATTTTTTGGTTTGGTTTGGTTTGGTTTTTTTTACGGCATATCAACCTCAGTGGGTCATTTAATGCCGATAAAGTTTTGAAATAAATCAATTCTTAATGGATAATACAATTTTTTTATAAATACATTTTTCTATTTAACCCATAGATGGGACCCTAACAGGTACTACCATTCCGGGTCAGAGTGGACCAGGGAGCAATGGTGATGAAGGGGTGCTCCACATTCCCCAAACCTCCAAAACTGGAACCTCACCATCAGATAGAGTTTAATGTCATTCCCAGGACATGTAGACCCGCAGCCACCGCCTTCTAGCACCCATATGATAATGATTTTTCGGACTTTTGAGTAGACCAAGTATAGAGATGAAAAAAATATGGGAACCAATCATTAAAAAGGCTACATCAAATTGTTTTTCAAGTAAATTACTTTAAAAATAAAAACATCGAAAAAGACTGATGTCATTGGATTTTGCACGTTGAGATCAACAAGAAACGCCAATACACATTATTAGATTTTTTTTTTTTTTTCTTTAATGATCGTGATTTTTCTCGTGAGACATGACCGATTGATAGATGTGCAAAAAATGACGTCATCTTTTCAATAGATCTAAGAAAAAAAAAAAAAAAAAAAAAAAAAAAAGAAATAAAAAGAAAAAAAAAGAAAAAAAGAAAAAAGAAAAAAAGAAAAAAAAGAAAAAAAGAAAAAAAAAAAAAGAAAAAAAAGAAAAAAAGAAAATTTTTTAAAAAATAAGAAACAAAAAAAACAAAATAAAGAAACAAAAAAAGAAAAAAAAAGAAACAAAAAAAAAAAAAATAAAGAACAAAAAAGAACAAAAATAAGAAAAAATAAAGAAAAAAAAAAAGAAGAAAAAAAAGAAAAAAAAAAAGAAAAAAAAAAAAGAAAAAAAGAAAGAAAAAAAAAAAGAAGAAAAAAAGAAAGAAAAAAAAAAGAAAGAAAAAAAAAGAAAAAAAAAGAAAAAAAAAAAAAAAAAAAAAAGAAAAAAAAAAAAAAAAAAAAAAGAAAAAAAAAGAAAGAAAAAAAAAGTTCTTTGACGCCCGTTTGATCAACCGTCAAACTATCAATGATTTCCCAGGTTGTATCATCACTATACTCGGATACGCTGAAAAGGCTGGAGGATACAGCGATTGAAATGTTGTGTTAATAACCACTCCAATAAAGATTAAGACAATAGTCCGAAAAATCAAAACTTATTTATACTTTCAAAAACTACTATTGAAATCAATGCAATACTGTAAATAAACAATGTAGTCTAGGCCTTGATGTAGCCTACTGTGTTTACTTGCATATTCCAAACATGCGGAAACCTCACTACTGAATATGATAATTACATATGCAATTGATTAAGTATTCTTGGGAGGCATTATCTATCTTAAAAAAAACTTTATTATCTTAACTTATAATATAACAATATTGGCTCACACCAACTCAGCATATGAGTAGCACAGGGATCTGTGCAGTAAAGTGATGAGCTGATGGTAGGTATGGTGCTCCAGCTCAGATAAAAAAATTTTTTAAATCTCCTTGGTCTAGCATTAATGAAAAGGGGATAGACTCCCTTGCTGTCTGGCTGATAATGACTTTAAGCTACTCCGACGACTTATTGCGGATAAAAAAACGATAACACAGGAGGGTTTATTAGCAAGAATGGTAATCTTATTATAATGGAGATTGTGTGTTTTTCTGTCTGTAACCGAAACTATATTACTACTCAAGTCACAATTCCCTTAGTTATTTACGTCACATTCTCTATGATTTTATTTCTATTTAAACTTCAATTAATAATAAAACTGTTTGACATTATTAATACTGTTGGCCTTACCTAAATACTAATAACATGCAATTGTATTTATATATACAACAAAATACCAGTTTTCAGAGTAAACGTAAAGCTAATTTGCATATTGATATTAAAAAAACTGATTTTAATAAAATGTGCTTGATGTTATTGATTTCTAATTGTTTGGTTTTATCTTAATGAATATGAGTAAAATCTCTTCAATAAATCCTTAAAAAAATTCATTAACAAGAAGGAATAATTGTCATTTTATTCTTTACTTCTATTTAACTAAATAGTTAAATTAGTAAAATTTAGCATTGAAAAACGAAAGTGATGAAAGAGTTTCAGTTGTTCTATTTTCCGATTATACCCTCCGTTTCAAATCTTTTTATCTGAATTCTTAATTAGTTTCATTAGCCTTTCTGATTTAATCTAATATTTTATTACATTTTAACTTAAATACTTGCACCCGGAGGGTGCATATATTTGCTAGTAAATGTTAATAATTAAAAACGTTAATAAACTTAAATGTACAACTTATATGTAAATAAACTTAAATGTAAATGTAACTTAAATAAACTTAATTTATTAAATAAATATAAATGTGACTTAAATAAACTTAATTTATTAAAAACTTAAATATAAATGTAAACTTAAATGTACAACTTATATGTAAATGTTAATAAATAATAATGTTAATAAACTCTTTGATATAATCCATTGACTACATTGATGATTTTAGAAGAAAAAAAGACAAAACAAATGAGTGAGACACAGACTAATTCTATTAAAATTTCCACAGAATGACTCAAAACAAAATATAATAAACGTTTGTTACAAAAAAGCCTCAATAGAAAAAAGGGGTTAGCCGGAACATAAAATAAATGAAGCTTCACACACAATTTTAGCAATTAAAAACAACAAGACAAAACTTTCTTTTTTTTTTTAGATACATTAATTTAAAAGCAGCAGATGGACACAATGAATGAACATTTTTTAAATTTTGTTTCATCATCATCATCATCATCATTATTGTTTTATTATTATCACTAGCAAGAATATGCGCCCTCCGGGCATAAGTATTTAAGTTTTGATGTAAAAAGTAAAGTAAAGTCGTCGGGGCGGCCTAAAGTCGGTATCAGCCATACAGCGAGGGAGTCTATCCCCTTTTCAATAGCGCTAGACCAAGGAGATTGTTTTAGCTTCTGGGGGGAGCGCCACACCTACCATCAGCTCCTTACTTTACCGCACAGATCCCTGTGCTACTCATACGCTGAGTTGGCGAGGACCGGTATCGAACTAGGAACCTTGTGGTTTCTAGCCGAACGCTCTACCGACTGAGCTAACCCGGCCCATTGAAGTTTTGATGTAATGCAATATATTAAGTTAAAAAGACTAACGAAATTAGATAAGAACACATATAAAAAGATTACACTTATTTCAATTATATTTTAATTGGTTTCTATATAAAAATCATTCATAGGATTGATTTTAATATGCTGAAGAATAAAACAATAATATTAGAGATCAGTAACATCAAGTAATTATTTATTAAACCTGGTCCTGTTAAAAACAGTATGCAAATAAACCACACTATATATTATGTAAACCTTTATTTCTTAGTGATAAGACACATTACAGGATTTTAAATGCACTAACATGGGCTATTTTGAAACAAATCTAACTCAGATTTTCATAGAGGCATAGTTAATAAATGAGGTTTATTCTAAGTATTAATGATTTTGACTATAAATTAAATACCCATTGGTAAACTTGCGCAATTCCTGAGGGTATTGTGATGTAAGAAGTGATGTAGTTTCAGTTACAGACAGACACTGAATCACCATTATAATAAGATTATTATAGCAGTTTATTTTTTTAAAAATCATTTTAACTCTTAACATCCTATATCACCTCATTCCACCCGGCCAGAAGTCACATTCATTTTCCTAATCTGCCCCAAATGATAGACTTTGTTCAAATGTAATATTAAATATATTTAGAAGTCTTTATTTTAAGGGAAATAACAGGTAACTTTAAATGAAAAGGCCATTTTTAGCATTTTTGATAGATCCTTATAGGAATACTGCTCTGGACTTAGAAAATTCTCAATAGGATGTTAAGAGTTAAAATTTTAAAACACGCAGAAATAAATAAAACCATTTTAAGGACCATATAGAAATTGATAAAATAAAAATGGAAAAACATCTCCAAAGAGTATTGAATCCAATAAATAAAAACTTAAGTGAAATTTAATATTTTGTTATTGTTGGCAGAGTGCTCTTTTGTCAGTATCAGCTGGACAGCAAGGAAGTCTATCCCCTTTTCGCTAGCGCTAAACCAGGGATATTGTTTTTGCTGAGGTGGAGTTCCAAACTTCCCATCAGCTCCCCACTTTATCGCGCACACATCAGATTACCCAAGCTGTGCTACTCATGTGCAGAGTTGGCGGGGACAAGGATCAAACCCAAAACTTTGTCACCCATTGAGCTCTGGGTAGATAATTGTGTTTATGGAAAAGTAATTTTGCAAAGCGAATTAAATTTAAAAAATAAAAATATTTAAAAAGAAACAAAAAAAACCTTAAAATCATTTTTGTAATATTTCTAAGAAAGGGAACGTTTGACCTAATTTAAGCTATGGGCTAGCTGCTTGTGAAACTTAACATACAAATATATTTTGCACTCTCTAAATTACCCTCTTTACCCTCACAGAGAAACTAACATATATAACAAGGAGGTAATCAAGATATATATAGAGAGGGGGAAAATGTCAGGCATAATGTGAAGTAAGAGGTCAGTTTTTGACTTAATTGCAAAGTACGACTAATTCGAACCAGCTAAAATGGATTTTTTTTTTCAAACATAACTTATTCCCAAAAGTAAGGAATATTTTTATATGAAATTTTTGTGTCATTAAATTAAATAGGAAAAATGCCTTTAACAAAAAATCATTGATTCACTCAGCTTCGGTATAATAATAATAATAATAATATATATAAAGTTTGAAACCAAACTTTTTTAGACCTTATTTTCTGATACAGCAATCATTGGGGAATGATAAAGATTTTGGTAAACTACAATTTGATTTCTTAAATCAAATTTCTATTTTCTCGTTCCCCAATAAAGATGAAAATTAATGCTTTTAGTCGGGACTATATAGAATAATATAGTAAGGAAGCGCGTGGTGTAATGGTTAAAGTCTTGGGAAATGGACTCGTCGCCCCGAGTTCAAATTCTGGACGTGGTAATTGCATTTCACTTAGCACTAATATCCTTGGGAAAGGTATGAATCCTACTCTCCCTCCAGCTATGGATAAATAGTAGGGCAGACTGGGCTCTTTAACCATGGTTAGGCAACCAGTCTAGGAGAAGGAAAACTCTGAATTCAAACCTGATAAACTCCGCTTAAGAAATTGACCTTGTGTCACATCCTGCTTGTGCGGAGGGGTTGGTGTGTGTGTGTGTGTATATATATATATATATATAGATAGATAGATAGATAGATAGATAGATAGATAGATAGATAGATAGAATAATATAGAATTTGCTTCTATATAGTCCAGAGCATCAGAATACAGTAAAACATCACATAAGATAATTTCCATGCAAATTATTATCAAATAAATACATTGCAAACAAGATCATCTTTTTGTTGCCTCTATTTAGAGACAGATTAGAGCAAAGATTCATATTGTGACAGTCTAACTTTTTGTACTTTTATAATCCCCTCACCCCAAAAATGTTCTTCAACAGAAACACATATCACATTTGAACTCATAACCCCTATACCTGGAAATACTTCTGGATTTCATTATCCAATGAAAATAAGGAAAAGTAGAAAAGGAAGTATTTAAAAACTGATAATGATAACCCCTTATATAAGAAATCTTAATCCATTTTTTAGAAGGAACAGTCTGAGATAGATATATATATATATATATCAGAGACAGTGTGGGGAGACAGATACAGAGAAAGAGAGAGAGAGATAATAATAATGTGATAAAGAATAAATGTTTAGTGTTATACACAATCACACATACACACGCAAATATATAGCCAGGGGTAGCTGTTAAACAGTATAACCACACTGATGAGAGGTGATACCTCGAAACACGTGTCTGTAGATTACTTTATTATATGCTCCCAATTTGGTTGAGCACTTTAATTAGAAGGGATTTAATTACAAAATTCACCGTATTCGGCGCACAGCTAAGCCTCGCTTTGTTTACATAAAAGTTTGAGGCCTCTAGTGAATTCATTTCCACTTAGAAATGTAGCGATTAAATAGTCTCTTATATTTGACAGCTGCCTATGGCCGTACGGGTAAGAGGATTGGCGAACGAAAGTTCATTCGGGTCTCGAACCCGGCCAGGGGTAGCTGTTAAACGGTATAACCACACTGATGAGAGGTGATACCTCGAAACACTTGTCTGTGGATTACTTATATATATATATTTAAACTGGAAAAACAGCAATGGCATGGATTAAAATAGATAAATAAATGAAAACAAAGAAAGAAATAAAGAAAAAAAACTTTTTTCAACTTACAATTTTTCAAGGAACTGGGAACAGGCCTCATCGCGGAATGGATCCTTTGGATCCAATGTCTTTAATCGTCTGGCTAATTCTCGGATTTCTCGAGACAAATTCTTGTATCTAGAATTTTGGAATGTTAAATTTTGATTTGCAAATAATTGCTAGACAATACAAGAGAGAAAAATATGTCTCGGCTTTTAAGAAAAAAAAAAACAAAAAAAAAAAAAACAAACAAAATCTTTTTCTTGGAATTGATTAAAATTTTAAAAAACAAATTGATAGATGGAGAAAGACTCTGGAAAAAAAATGAAAAGCAAAAAATTCTTACTGCAAAAACAATATACAACATCAATGGTTTAGAAAGAGTGACAAAACTAATAAAAAGAGTAAAAGATTACAGTCATAGAAAAAGATTCAAGAAATTAGGATTAACTAAAATAGGCAAAGTGGCTGGTATCAGCCAGAGAGTGAGGGAGCCTATCCCCTTTTCACTAGCGCTAGACCATGGAGATTATTTTATGCGTCTTAGGTGGAGCATCACACCTACTGTCAGCTCCCCATTTTACCACACAGAAGCTGTGCTACACATACGAGGGTGAGGGTTCGTATCAAACCCAGAAACTTGCGGTTTCGAGGCGGACGCTCTACCGACTGAGCGAAACCGGCACTTTATAGGGGCCGTTATAGGATTAACTATTTTACTAGAAAGAAGAAAGAGAGGTGATCTAATTAAAACTTTCAAAATAATAAATGGAATTATTAATTATGGTAGACATTCGGTAAATATTTCAAATGTAAATATTTCTGCTGGAGAAGCAAGGATGAACTCATAAGTGACATTCTCCTGTGGACGCCTATACATAAACACACCAGTGTGAGCCAACCAGCAATCAGTTGTGTGCAGAATCTGGATGCCATGCCAGGAGCAATGACAATCCCTTATCAATTGTCACGAATACTCATGCCTCATGGGTAATTCCATATCAAATCATCCAGGCCATGTCACCCACCCTCTTCAATGGGTAATTCCATGTCAAATCATCCAGGCCATGGCATCCACCCTCTTCAATGGGTAATTCCATGTCAAATCATCCAGGCCACGTCACCTACCCCCTTCAATTTTTCAAGTGTGGATTATAATAAAGTTATACAATCCCCAAAATCTAAGCTTCCAATTCCAAAAATTGGCGGAGTTATGTCGATTTTTAGCTTTCCAAATTTGAGGAGGAGTTGTGAAAAATGGCAACTTTTTGTAACCTATTTTTGTCTGTAAAATGAGTTCTAGAGCTTCCCTACTGCTAAAAATCGGTTTATAAAAACATTTTTGCACAAGGAATCCAAAAATGCTATCAAAAAAGTCAACCAATTTGAAGTTATTGATGATTTCTGATTTTTTCATAGCAAGATCAATATCCTGATGGGGCACTGCATCTATGACAAAAAAAAATTTCTATTATTATTTCAAATATATTGAACAGGGGATGAGTAACACCTTTACTTTTTCTGCATGATTTGAACATGGAATTACCCTCATGGAAGATTCTTTTGCTTCCCCAAATTCATGGAAATTCTATGCCATCTGATGTCATCTGAACCGTTTCTGCGGAGGTCTGTTCAACATGCTAGGGTGAGGATTTGTCAGTCCTACATTATCCTCCTGGACCAGCGGTCCCCAACCCGATACCGGGCCACAGGCCAGTAAGTACTGGGCCGCAGAGAACATTTGAATTTTTCTTCTTTTTTTTTATTGATTATCAGTCTAAATGTTGATGTTTTATTTTGAAAAGTGATTCACTTGTTCACTCTTGATATAGAAATGATCAGTCTTGTCACTTGAATCGAGTTTTTTTTATTATAATTATTTCTTATTAGAAAGGATTTTTCAATCTAAAATAATAAATAATATTAAATAAATATTTTCGTTTACAGAGATGTTGTTGATTATTAATTTATGAACAAAAAGTTGTTTATTGTCTATTGATGTTTGCATTTGACATAAGACCAATGCGGATGATTTATTATTAGATTACGTCATTAACAATTATCAAGCAAATGTAGGCCGGAGCATATGAAGGCCGGTCCGTGAAAATATGGTCTTAGATGAAACCGGTCCGTGGCGCAAAAAAGGTTCGGGACCGCTGTCCTGGACTCTTGAGAGCTGGATTATGTGTAGCAATTGTCTACCCCTGATGGGATGGACTTGGGTCCAGAAATATTATCTTCCCTTACCGCCATGTGTGGCTGATGTATTTAAGCAACAACCCGGGAAAATTCAGTCTCTTTTCTCTCGGTCCAGCAACCACTACATATGGGTTACACGCTTGGTGTCCATGTCTATTAAGTGTGTGTGTGTGGGGGGGCTTTGTCCCCCAACCAGGAGTAAGTGACTTATTTCTTCATGAACTCTTTATCACTTCTTTAGGACTTAGTCCTATCTGTTTCTGTATCTACATTGCTTTTTATCTATGTATCATATTGTATCTTGTTATTTATGTATGTCCTTCTACACGTGCTCAGACAATAAAGTCTGCATCTGTTATTATATGTAACTCTTTGTCGGATTATTTTATGTACATATATGTACACAAGTTGGAAGGTTTATCTGAGCCTTCTAACGTATTATAAGAATCACACATTCTTATTTGATAGGTCTATTAAAGTTCAACTGGTATCATTTTCACACGATACTGGACATGGGGGTAAATCATGCACAGATACAAATTCTCGCCCATCAGGATATTTGATATAAGCATAAATTGGATTTGCTTCAATAATCTCCACTTGCTATACTATAGGTTTATTCTTGTTAATATATATTTACCAACCCCTCTGCACGAGTAGGATGTGACACAAGGTCAATTTCTTAAGCGGAGTTTAACAGGTTTGAATTCAGAGTTTTTCTTCTCCTAGACCGGTTGCCTAACAAAGGTTAAAGAGCCCAGTCTGCCCTACTATTTATCCATAGCTGGAGGGAGAGTAGGATCAATATGTTTCCCAAGGGTATTAGCGCAAAGCGAAATGCAATTACCACATCCAGGATTTGAACTCGGGGCGACGAGTCCATTTCCCATGACTTTAACCATTACACCAAGCGCTTCCATTTATTCTTGTTAATAGGGTGAATCAAAAGTTTTGCAATATTTTAGTAACATGAGGCATAATTTAGCAGCTCCAGATGCTTTTGCCGAGGCACATGGTGTACTGGTTAAAGTCATAGGAAATGGACTCGTCGGCCCAAGTTCAAATTCTGAACAAAGCCACAGTTCACATAGCGCTAATACCCTTGGGAAAGGTATGAATCCAACTATTCTCCCTCCAGATATGGGTAAATAGTAGGACGGACTGGGCTCTTTAACCTTGGTTAGGCAACCAGTCTAGGAGATGGAAAACTCTGAATTCAAACCTCTTAAATCTCCGCTTGAGGTGGTCACTACTAGAATAGGCTCAGACCTACTTAGTGATCTATTTCAATTAAAAAAATAAATGAATTTTTTTTTTTTTTTTTTAATTTTATTTGTGAAGGTGACAAAACACACTAGACTGTGAAATGCTGAGCTCATCCGATAATCCCTGAGTTCTACTAGTCAGATTTGCCTCTATGGATTACAGTACGGCCTCGGAATTATCCACAGTTTTAGGCCTACATGACCCAATCTGGGAAATCCTTTTTAATAGTATGACTGTTGATCTTATTCAAAAAATGACATCATTGTTTTCCCAGGTTGGGTCATTACTATGCTCAGATACACAGGGAATGCTTGAGGAATGCCGGCGGATAAAGCAGCCGAAACATTGTGTTTATACATACCACAATAAAGATGAGGACAACAGCCCGAAACATCAAAATTATTCACATCAAGCCTCATCTCAAAAATACAAACAAATGAATCTGACGGTATGTAGAAATATAAAAAAATGAAGTATTCTCAAAAATTCGGACAAATAATATTCCAAAAGATAAATTTATTTGTAGATGGTGAAGTCGATGTTTAAAACGTTTCGGCTTATCATAAAACCTTCATCATCAGGACATTAGGAGGAGTATAGTGTTGTCTAAACAGTGTTGGAATTCTTTTCAAAATGAAAATAAAAGATGAGAAAGTATTTGTTTTCATTTTGAAATGTCCTGATGATGACGGTTTTATAAGGCGAAACGTTTTAAACATTGACTTCATCTACAAATAGGTTTATCTTTTTGGAATAGTTTTCTTTATATATATATATATATATATATATATATATATATATATATATATATATTCATGCTAAAATAGCATAGCTCTCCTAATAAAACGGATTGAGCACTCCCTAGCAGCCTTATATGTTTACATCATTAAATGAGACTTTATATGTTGAAATAGGACAGTATGTGGATGACTATACACAAATGTTTCATGTATATTTTAGAACATAACAATATGACGTCCCATTGTGGTGTAATAGTTAGCAAGCTAGTTTCGCAGATCCATACTACTGAATAGAGAGCTTGATGATCACTGGATACCCCATAATTGCGACCTTGTGTCACATCCTACTCATGCCAAATTTAAGTCTCACTGGGTGCCCCCATCTAAGCAAAACTTAGTAAATAACTATTTTATTATCGTATTTCAATGTATTTTTGTTGGTACATTAAAAATAAAATTAACAAATGTTAGTGAGTGGGAAATTCAGTACAATCACTCTCATTTCTTTTTTTGGATTTCTAGTCGAGATATTTACATTGTCTACATTTAACTCGGTATAGCCAAAATTTCAGTACGAAAGCACTTCTCCATTTCTTTAAACTTTTATGAAAAATCTAAAATTGCTACTTTTTTTAATTGTTTCTTTAAGGACAGGGCTTAAGCTTAAATACAAAAACAAATTCTATGTATTTCTTATAACACTGAAATAAATCACGTTAAAAAGGTACATCTTCAAGAGAGAGAAAAACGGCGAAACGGCGCCATTTTTCAGATTTTTATTTATTCTAATCTAGTTTTAAAGACTGTAAAGTGTAAAACAAATAATTTTAACGTTATTTTTTTTTTTAATTTCCTCATTATAATAAAATAAATTTACGTTAAGCTTCATTCATTTTTCCGAGTTTTCTTGAATTTATGGGAGAGTTAAAACAAAAAATAAAAACACGTGAAATTTTGTTCATATTTACCACATTCAATAACTTTTCTTCTTTTTTTTAAATACAATTTTCTTCCCTCCTTAAATTGAGATAGAGTTTTAAGATATAGTTTAATTTTCTCTTTATTCGGAAAACAAAACAAGAGGGGGAAAAAGTTTCAAGTTAGGGTTACTTCCTTAATTAAGATCACGAATTTTTTGTAGTGTTTCTTTTTTCTTATATGGATTCAAAAATTTTTTAAAAAAAGTTTTATTAACTCCTGTTGGTGTAATGAACTATGCTCAGATAATTTTCTTAATCCCTTCAAATTATTCGTATAGTATCCAATAAACAATTAAATGCCTTTAAAAAGCTGTTAGTGTTTTTGAGTACCCACGTGTTGCTAGCTGTACAATACTACTACATATTCTCATTGAACACTAACAAAACAACAATATAAATAAATTAATGGATAAAAAAGTAACAAGAACATAAAAATTCCAATTTTAAAAAACTAAAATTTTGACAATTAAAAACTGTTGTAGTGTGTAAAACAAAATTAAGCCGGTGGATTTTTTTAATGAGCTGCAAAACAAAACACATGGTGTTATATTTTAATATTTCCATACTTACTTTACGTACGTCTCTCGTTTCAAAATTTTGAATCGTCTCATCAATTTAACTTCATGTAAGTTATTGTCTGCTTCCCAAGAAATAAAATCAACTTTTTTAAGCAGCTTTTTTCTCGTGAAATTTCAATTTTCGCACCATTTTCGTAGAATTTAATAAAACCTAACGACAGAGAAAACGTTCGATGACAGGAAGTTTACACCGACGCAAACCGGAAGTGAATCTGTTTGAGACTGTCGTTCACGTTACGCACGTTGCCGAATAATAATAAAAAATATAATTTATATTTTTTAAATTTACCTTTTATTCACAATGAATAAAAATGTATTTTAATTCATTTTCTATTTTTTATTTTTACAAAATAAGGTACCGGACAAGATTTGTGAAATTACACAAACATAAATATCAACACACGAGGTTATCACTCGTGGGTACTGGACATTTCGACCGCAAACGGTTTGTGGTCGAAATGTCCAGTTACCAGAGTTTGTTTTATCATCGGCATAAAGTTTACGCCGATGATAAAACTAACTCGGATGTTTCGGATTGAATTCATTATTATATTCATTTTTGCAAAAACTTAATGCGGTAGAGAGTGGATTCAGGAGCGTAAGTTTTGCTATAGCCTACCGGACAGGTGTTAGTGGAATATGATATGAAGTCGAATGTATGTATTTTTAATTTCCCAACTGTGACTAATATTTTAATAAAAATCAAACTCTACGGAAAAATATCTTAATACCATCGTTCATTTATAAATTAAAAAAAAAAACGACAGCATTAATTGATGTTGTATAGATTTAAAGTTGTTGCGTAGTGATTCGGTTACGTTAATTAATAATAATAAAAAATTAAAACAGTCCATTTTGCAGTTCTTATGTCAAAAAAGTGTATTACTGAATCACTACAAAACAACTTTACAACTTATTTTTTAACATATATTCCGCTGATTTTTGTAAACAAAAATACGCAAAACAATATTTTTAGTGGCAGTGCGTTTTAGTTTTTCTGCGTGTTTTGAAAGAAAAAAAAGAAGATATTTCATTTAAAAGAAATATCAACAAATAGCTATTGTTCTGTACATAGTGTATTTAATGTTTTTTGTTATTGATTTCTAAGAAGAAACTATTGTTGTTTTTTTTTTGTTTTTTGTTTTTTTTTTTTTTTTTTACTTTTAATAACGTGTTTTGTTAACTTCACGTCAAACTTCGTAAATTTTCGGGCTAATTTAATGTTTAAAATATATTAAAAATTAATTATATATGTAATTTTATTTTGCCTTTTTACTGATATTACTACTTTTTTACCTAAATAAATAAAAAAAAACTTGACCTTAAATAATCGATTTAAAATCTTAATTCGTTTTTAAGAGAAAATCGGCGCCTAAATTGTTACTGCCTAAAGTAAAGTAAAATATATATATATATATATATATAAAATATTAAAAGAATAAAAATAGGAATTGAAAAAGAAAAGTTAGGATCACAAAATAAATCTATATTATTGGAAATTCCATAACCAATTATCTCCCCCTGCCGCTAGGGGGAGAATCGCCGGCATCGTATGTTGGCGCCAAAAACCAAAAACTTCACTTATCGTACAGCAGTTACTGGAGAAGAGACGTAAAAATAAACGTTCTCTCACTTAGCCCAAACAGGGCCTACTTATCATGGAACTCTACAACCAGCTCACTTCTAAGGCATTGTATCAGCATAAGTTTAAAGGCAGGTACGATAGCACACTTACTGAAGGACGAGAAACTACCGAGACGAAGCGTCTTATCAACATTTCCTACCGACGAAAAGAATACCTTGTTATCACCATTACTCCAGGAAAATTACTCAGATAAGTCTTGTAACAAATACCATTAAAATTTGCAACAATTTTATGTAATTTCTTAATATATTAATACTCGTGTTCCTTAATTGTACGACAGTTATCCTCTTGCAACACCCTCTAGTTAAAAATCAGATCGTCCAAATCGTCCCAGATGACATGCAAAAATGTAAATATTGATTATCTAGTGTTGCTTATCTGCCGATTTCTTATTTATTATTAAGAGGGTTGTCAATTCAGCTAAATAATGGACCCTTCCGTTTTTATTAAAAAGAAAGGGGAAGAAAAGGACATGCTACACAAAAAATATAATAAGAAAGAAAGGAGTAGTGGAAAGATAGAGCGAGGTGGTAAGCGCTCGAAAGCGATAACGCTAATCTGTTTCAATCGAACATAATGAAAAGAAGGAAAGAAATTGGTGGGTAGTGGCTAACGTAATTTAACAGCTCCGGATGCTTATATATATATATATATATATATATATATATATATATATATATATATATAAGGAAAATAACGAAGGAGATTTAGATTGAATATTATAGACTATTTCAGGAGACCTAGAGAAATGGTTATTCCTCCGGCCACGGCTCTGTGACTAACAATAAGAGGACACATTGAGCTCTGAAAAATTACGACTATTGAAAAACTACTACGTCGTAAGGGAGATTTCTTCACTCAGTCATATATATATATATATATATATATATATATATACACTTATATATATATACACACAGACACACTCACTCACACACACACACACACACACACAACCTTAAGGTTTATTTCCGCTGTCGTTTATCGCAAAAGATTTATACACACACACACACACAACCACACTAAAAAATGCACAATGTTTCCTTTCGATACACACACCTACACCGCCCCATACTCACGCCATAAAATAGAATATTTGACGTCATATTTCAAACCGTCTCCCTTTTTTCAAACCTCAAAAATTTTTTAAACAGATGAATAACAAGGACTACCACTCGCTTTTCTCGTTATTCTGTGATAAAAAAAATTCTTATCACCTTCCATATACCAACAAATGCCCTGAAGATGATCTAATTAATAGATCGAAACACTGCAGCGTCGGCCAATAAACTCACCACTTAACCCATTTAAACCTGTGTTTTTTCATTTTTCAATATACTATATATATATATATATATATATATATATATATATATATATATATATATATCCTCGCACCATCCTCAACATCCACTGGAGTGGCTTCATCACCAATATATAAGTCCTTGGACAGGTGAAAATCACCAGTATCAACAGGTTGATCTGCTTTTTTACAAACGTTTTCTATTTTATTTTGTAAGATTTTATTCTAAGCTTTACACAGACTGCTGGATTATTTTAAGGTATAACTATTTATTATATATTTAAAAGAATTATACCAAAATAGGGGGCGTGTTGGATTATTTTAGGTATAGTTATTTACTAAGCTTCGCATAGATGTGGCACAAGGCCGAATGTAAGGGGGGCACCTAGTGAGACTCGAACTCACTAGTTATGGTTTGCCCATCTACCTTTCTAACCATTACACAACCTGAGACGATTGTTTTAGGTATAGTTATTTACTAAGCGTAGCTTAGATACAGCACAAGGCCAGAAGTGTGGGGCTCCCAATGAGAATCGAACTCACTAACAATGGTTTGCGAAGCGAGCTTGCTAACCATTACACCACGCGAGCTGCCCTAAGTTATTGTGATATAGTTATTTACTAAGCTTAGATTATTTTAGGTATAGTTATTTACTAAGCTTAGCTTAGATATGGCACAAGGCCAGAAGTATGGGGCTCCCAATGAGAATCGAACTCACTAACAATGGTTTGCGAAGCGAGCTTGCTAACCATTACACCACGCGAGGTGCCCTAAGTTATTGTGATATAGTTATTTACTAAGCTTAGATTATTTTAGGTATAAGGTCTGCGAAAGACCTCAACTTATATTTATAAACTGTTTCAAAACAACAAGAGCTGAATTAACTAATCAAAAAACGCGTATTTAATTAACTATTTAACGGCGTTGATAAATTGTCCTAAAATTACTTGTTTAAAGGAATGACTACAGGATCAACTCTGATACAACTTTCTACTTCGAATACAGATCAACAGCCAAGGATTACATCTAATACATCTTTGTACTTTGAGGACAGATCAACAGACAAGGATTAAAACTGATACTACATCTTTCTACTTCAAGACAGGATCAAACTTTATGTCACAAAGAATCTCCACTGTAAAACTACATTCAACTACTGTCCTGATACGACCTTGCGAATCGTAACACACACACACACACACACACACACACACACACACACATATATGTGCTAAGGAGGCGCATGGTCTAATGGTTAGAGTCATAGGAAATGGACTCGTCGACCCGAGTTCAATTCCTGGACGAAGCTGTTTGAATTTCACATAGCGCTAATACCCTTGGGAAAGGTATAAATCCAATTCTCCTTCCAGCTATGGGTAGACTGGGCTCTTTAACCCTGGCTCGGTAACCAGTCTAGGAGAAGGACAACTCTGAATTCAAACCTGTTAAACTCCGCTTAATAAATTGACCTTGTGTCACATCCTGCTGGTGCGGAGGGGTTGGTAAATATATATATATGTGTGTGTGTGTGTGTGTTTGTGAAGAAGTACTCGGTCCAAGCCCGAACTAAAATTATTTTAGGAAGACCAGGGAGCGAGAGAGAAAGGAGAGAAGAGAGGTGTAAGAGAGGGAGTGGGAGGAAAATAACGTAGCGAATTCTTTAGCAAATTAATAAGAATTCACAAAGAATTCACGTATCAAAATTTTCGTTTATTTTAAGGATTTCTTTTTGCTTACATGTAAAATATCATTTTAAAAATGTAACCCAAAACACGTGAATATTTTGAAACAATTTTATTTTTCTAAATACTTTTGTTGGTACACATGACAAAAAAATTATTTCAGTACTCAATCGTTTGTTGACTTAAAGAGATAAAAATGTATTCGTTCAATTTATCTTATTTTTTACCCCTAAAAATGTAACATTAAAAATAAGCTAATAATTAAATATATGTCCTTATTTGTAGGAGGAAAATTTTGCGCATTAATTCAGATGAAAATTATTCGTTTACTCTATGAATAGTTTATTTCTTTTTGTATTTATGAAGAAATGTGGAGAGTTCCACAATTCGATTGATTTTAATTATTGAATCATATCATTTAATCAGTAAAAATCAAAAATAAAATTTTCTTCTTGTCCTTATTATAAACGTATTAAAGTGTATGTGCGATTTTAATGTTCAATGCCATCTCTTTTCTGAGTTATAAGTTGACACGTACATACTAAAACAGGCGTGAATCATATATATATATATATATATATATATATATATATATATATATATATATATATATTGTATTACGCATTGTAATTGCCTTCAAATCATTAATATATTATAACATATTAAGTAAAAAGTAAAGTCGACAGGGCGGCCTAAAGTCGGTTTCAGCCAGTCAGCGAGGGAGTCTATCCCCTTTTCAATAGCGTTAGACCAAGGAGATTGTTTTAGCATCTGAGGTGGAGCGACACACCTACCATCAGCTCCTTACTTTACCACACAGATTCCTGTGCTACTCATACGCTGAGTTGGCGAGGGCCAGTATCGAATTAGGAACCTTGTCGTTTCTAGCCAAACGCTCTACCGACTGGGCTAACCCGGCCCCTTTTCCTAATTAATGATCATCCCCCACACATTAATACAATAACCAACATTACTTATTTTTGTTTTGTGTGACATTGTTTATATTGTGTAAAGGGACTGTATTTTTGACTCAGGTTTGTAGTGACAAACCCATCTTTAGCCTATTTGTAAACATTTTTTTTTTTTTTTTTACTAAAACAAGCTTATCCGTACACCTCAACATTTTTCATATGGTTTGCACTTCTCAGCCACCAAAATTATGATGACAGACCTTTGTCAAGTCTGGAGGCGTGAGTGTGACTTGTCGCCATTTTGAATGAGCCTCAAAACAAATATTTTTGCGAGATTCAAATATTTTGTCCTTCTATTAAGCAATTCCGTTGGAGGTGCGTCGTTTAAGTGTTACTGGCGTAGGTGTCAGTATATATATATATATATATATATATATATATATATATATATATATGAAATTTAACATTTTTGAAAAAACAAATGATGTTATATAATTGCTGACAGATATTTGTTTCGACCAACTCAATAGATCGGTCATCGTCAAGAGCAACATATGAGAGAAAGACGGAAAAAAAACTTTTATATTTGGTTATTTTTTTCCGTAGATTAGAGGTATTGACGCACACTACGCATCATTTAAAAGCTTGAACCCTTCTTCATTCATATACGTGATGATAGATAGAATCAATGACTGGAACCCACCTGAATCATGAAAGAGAATAACTTGTATCATGATGATCAGCGCCGGCCATCAAAATAAGGAGACTATGGTTGCTGCCCAATGCTCCCTGAACACTGTAAAAACATACAGGGATGAATTGGAGAATTACAATGGAGACTACGAGGCTGTGGATATAAGAAAGCAACATAACAGATGATCTGATTGCGTTCGTACAGCAGAATTCCTCGAAAATCTGAATAAAAAAGTGTCGGAGGACCCCAGATGCATACGTGGGTTGCTAAACACTGAAGTCAAGCCCTGGATAACAAGGGTAGCCAATAGTAGGCTATATGTATCACAGCGGGATTCGGCCCCTGCCACACCTCTGGGAAAAGTCAAAAATGGTTGTCGGCGAATTTTTACAACTACACCAGTCCCAAAGTTTGGTCTCCGAACTCCCCAGATCTTAACCCCATGGATTATTATGTATGTGACGCTGTTGAGAAAGTCACCAATCGCTGTGCCAGTACTACAAAACCCCGTTAATCGACAGAATTAAGGTAATTTTTGAGACCCTTCCCAGGGAAACTATAACATAAGCTTGCTCCAGGTCCTGAGCAGGATTGAGACTGTGATCGACGCTAATGGCGGTTATTTTGGGTGAAACTTTTGAAAGTAGTATAATTTCCGTGCCTGTTGAATTTCTTTACAATCCACTAAAGTTTGTAGTTATCAAGCACTCTTTCTTTTTCCCTAGGAAACTGTCAAATTTATCCCGAACACCCTGTGCATATATATATATATATATATATATATATATATATATATATATATATACACACACAGGTGGGCCAAAAGTAGGGTTACAGCTAACACTTAAACATTTTACCTTTATTAGAAATTTAGACATTTATTTACACCCTTATGGCAAGCCCCAACCCCTTTTTATCATATGGGTGCTAGAAGGCGGTGGCTGCGGGTCTACATGTCCTGGGAATGACATTAAACTCTATCTGATGGTGAGGTTCCAGTTTTGGAGGTTTGGGGAATGTGGAGCACCCCTTCATCACCATTGCTCCCTGGTCCACTCTGACCCGGAGTGGTAGTACCTGTTAGGGTCCCATCTATGGGTTAAATAGAAAAATGTATTTATAAAAAAAATTGTATTATCCATTAAGAATTGATTTATTTCAAAACTTTATCGGCATTAAATGACCCACTGAGGTTGATATGCCGTAAAACAAAACAAACCAAACAAACCAAAACATTTATTTACATATATTTACATACATTATATTTACATATTAGACATTTTACAGTCGTGGACGGTAAGGTTTCAATTTCAGATTATCCATTAGGCATCGCAATGATTTTCTTGGTATTGATAGTTGCTGTGAATCACGTCATGGGGACTTCCTTGGTTTGTTCACAAATATCATAGCCACCAACATCTCATTTTCTTCAATCATGGAAGTCTTAGAACGTCCAGATTTTGGAGCATTACACCCTAAACCTAGAATTTCAAATGTATCCCTTATGCGATAAATTGCCTTGCGTGAAGGTGGAGATGTATAATAGGCTTCTTGCCAAGCTGGTCGTACATGCTCGGCATTTTCCAACTTCCAATATTGTTTTAGTATCCACTTTCTTTGCTCTGTATTGTAATTGTTTGGCATTGTTCACAGTTCAGGGTTCCTGTAAATATAAAAACAAATTTATAAAATGTGCAACGTTTTAAGGCATGAGTAAGAAGCATAGGAATAAGGGATCGGTGGGTTTTTTTCTTCTTTCTATAATTCATATCTAAAACGTGATTGTGAAGGTGAAACAGATAAGGAAGTAACTGTAACCCTACTTTTGGTCCTTCTTGTAATCTTGTAATCGGGAGCCCTTATATAATGATTTTGTTTTTCACTGATGCGAGGTGGTTATTGTCTCAACTATTCCATCCGTTTTCTGTAGCACCAATATTTTGTTTTTGATTATCTATATCTGTACATATATAAAAGAGGGGTTGGGTAGATACAAAACCTCCGCGGCCTAGTAGCTGTACCTTACCCCAATGAAAGACTAGGGGAGTAAACCCCCAAGACAAATCAGGAGCCGGAGTCCCTAAAGTGGTGTGATGCTGAAATCCAGTGCTACCCACCAACTCCTGCGACATTGCCACTGCCAAACTGCATTGGTTCCTTACCTTTCCTTTGGATCACAGCGGCAGTGTGGAGAGGGAGGATTTGCTGCTTTGGCAGCAGTTCATCCTCCATAGGAACCCGCCCATGCTACTTAGTTCCGAAAAAAATTGGACACTACGCCATCGTCTCTCGTAGACTTAAGGATGCTAACAACTTTTGGTCCACCCTATATATATATATATATATATATATTATGGACTCTCTCGTCGATTTTCGACGCATGAGGGTTTATATAATGAACACCCACACAGTGATTTATTTATAGTGGTGAAGGCTTGTGTTGGACCATCCACACTTTTTGGCACAGTCGATAGGAAATAAATGGTGCATCAAGAGTTGCCACAAACCCAATCAACGACCGACCTCAGGAATTTTGAATTCAGAGTTATCCCTCTCCTAGACTGGTTGCCTACCCAAGGCTGAAGGGCCCAGTCTTCCCTACTATTTAACGCATAGCTGGAGGGAGAATATATGGATTCCTACCTTTCCCAAGGGTATTAGCTCTATGTGAGATGCCAATAGCTTCGTCTAGGAATTGAATTCGAATATATATATATATATATATATATATATATATATATATATTGTTACCGACAATACTGAGTCTATATTTATGGGAAAAGATTCTTTTTAAACATTTCTGAGAAAGATCTTTTTTATTTTAACTCCCCCCCTTATTTACTAAATTACCGAGGGTGGCCTAAAGTCGGTATCAGCCAATCATCGAGGGAGTCTATCCCCTTTTCACTAGCGCTAGACCAAGGAGATTGTTTTTGCGTCTGATATGGAGTGTCACACCTACCATCAGCTCTTTACTTTACCGCACAGATCCCTGTGCTACTCATACGCTGAGTTGCCGAGGGCCGGTATCGAACTAGGAACCTTGTGGTTTCTAGCTGAACGCTCTACCGACTGAGCTAACCCGGCCCTTTATATATATATATATATATATATATATATATATATATTATATATATATATATATATATATATATATATATATATATATATATATATATATATATATATATATATATATATATATATATATATATATATATATATATATATATATATATATCAAATGTAATACTGTACCTCTTGGTGGTTTCCTAGGGATTACCACTTGGAAGAAGAAAAAAATCAACTTTATATATATATATATATATATATATATATATATATATATATATATATATATATAATATATATATATATATATATATATATATATTACAAACAATACAGAGTCTATATTTATGGGAAAAGATTCGGAAAAATTTATGAAAAGATCTTTTTTTTATTTTAACTCTCCTTATTTACTGAATTACCGAGGTAATATATATATATATATATATATATATATATATATATATATATATATATATATATATATATATATGAGAAGGGTGGGTCTCGTAATTTGGTTACACTTTCTGAATTAAATGGCTGATCATCAAATGTAATAGTGTACAACTTGGTGGTTTCTTAGGGATTACCACTTGGAAGAAGTAAAAAAAAAAACAACACATCTAGGGAGTTGATTTCATCAAGTGATTTTCAATGGAAAAAACGGATAACAAAAAAAGAACGTAAAGTCGTCGTCACATTAGAATGAAATTCTTTTGGCCAATTGGTTTATACGACCGTGTGAACAAAATAGAAGCCAGGAAATAAGTTATTAAATATAACATTGATGTACACAAATTTTCTTTTGATTTATGTATTTTTTTTCATAGACATCTGTAACCAATTAAATATATCAGTAAATTGATAAATTTCTTCTTCAAGTTCCTTAGTTGGCAGTTTTTTTATTTTTAACTAGCGGTGTTCTCATTAAAGAAATGACATAAATGATTAATGTGTAGAATAACGGTTTATGCCTGGGATCAGTGTGTAGTATCTGTGCATTCTGTCTAGGATCAGTATGTAGTATTAGTGCACTATGTCTAGGATTAATGTGTGCACTGCCTAGGATCAGAGATTGGTATCAGTACGATCCGCCTTGGATCAGGGTGTACTATCAGTGCACCCTGCCTAGAATCAGAGTGTAGTATCTATACATCCCACATAGTATTAGTGTATTGCATTTGCATGATCTACTTTGGATCAGAGTGTAGTATCTGTGCTCCCCGCATAGGATCAGTGTGTCGTATCTGTGCATCCTGCCTAGGATCAGTGTGTAGTATCTGTGTATCCTGCCTAGGATCAGAGTGTAGTATCTATACACCCAGCATAGGATCAGCGTGTAGTATCTGTGCACCCTGCCTATGATCAGTGCAGTATCTGTGCACTCCGCATCGGATCAGTGTATAACATCTGTATGATCTACCTAGGATCAGTGTATAGTATCTGTGCACCCTGCCTAGGATCAGTGTGTAGTATCAGTGCGATCTGCCTAGGTTTAGGGTATTGTATATGTGCACTTTGCCGAGGATCAAACTGTATATGTGCATCCCGCATAGGATCAATATGTAGTATCTGTGCATCCCGCTTGTGATCAGTATGTTGTATCAGTACGATATGTCTAGGATCAATGTGTAGTATCTGTGTATCATGCCTAGGATTAGTGTGTAGTATCTGCGCATCCTGTCCAGGATTAGTATGTAGTATTTGTGCAGCCCGTATAGGATCAGTGTATAGTATCTGTGTGATTTACCTAGGATCCGTGTGTAGTATCTATGTTACTTGCCTAGGATTAGTGTATAGTATCTGTGCGCCCTGCCTATGATAAGAGTGTACTATCTGTGACTGAATCAATTTCTTTGCAATATCGCAAAGTGACAGGCCACAATCATTGCACGTCCAGATTTGACCTTTTTCGAACTCAGACAACTGATTATTAGCCATTAGCAAAAAATAATCACAAATTAGGATATCAAATCAATTTTTTGGTATTTCTGAAAATTATGACTTTTTGCTACAACCACGGCCTACTAATATATACGGCCCCACATGTCACATAAGCAGATAGAATTCTAACAGGCCGATTCGTTTTATAGTTTTATAGTTCCTGTCTGTTTCAAAAAATTTTAAAGCACAAACATTTGGCTAGATGGAACCGTAAGATCTCCTTGGGAAATACTGTTTCTCTGTAGTATCATCCCTATCATTGCCTACCATGACCAGGGAATACATTTCACATTGAAAAGGTTTCATTTTTTTCTGATATAACCTGAAATCATACATAAATTGTTGGTGTATAACTGCATAATTTTTTTTAACTATTTTTTTTTTTTTGATAGTTTGTTTACAATCTTTTATTATTACATTTCTGAAGAAGAGAAAAAGTTTGTATATTCTAACATTTTTTTCGAAACAGGCATAAATTGACTATGAAACGAATCGGCCTGTTAGAATTCAGCTTGCTTATGTGACATGTGAGGCCGTATATATTAGTAGGCCGTGCTACAACTAATGGAACTTTGATTACAATTATAAATCAATGAAAATTATTAAATCATTTCCTGTGTGTGCCAAAGACATTCAAGTTTCATTAAAATTTGTGGCAATAAGGAATTGTCCACTACTATAGATAATTATTTAAAAACATTTTTCTTGTAATACATTTAATTAGACATCCATCTGAACAGATACTACATTTTGATCTGAAGTATCAGGTTGGTGCAAAAGTAATGTTCGAATTTTAGATGTATCTTTTTGTTATAGTTGTGATATAATTTTGTGACAAAACTGAACTATCATTTATTTTGATATTTTATTATATGATATCGAAACTGATATTGTCTTTCAGATTATCTCTGTTCCGTTAATATTTTTTTGAAGAATTGGCACCCATGTTTGTCCCGTCCAAAGATCACATGAGAAATGTTTTACTCTACGAGTTTCATAAAGGTGTTAATGCAAGTGCGGTTGCAAGATCTATTCAGAGCATTTATGGGGAAGATGTAGTGAATGAAAAAAGTTCCTGTTTTCCTGTTTCCGAAGTGGGGATTTCAGTTTAAAAGATGAGCCAAAAAATGGTAATCGAAAAAGTCTGGATTCCGATCTGTTGGAAGCTCTTGTTTCAGAGAATCCTATTGTTACCACTAGGGAAATTGCAGAACAGTTAAACGTTGTCCATAAAACGGTGGTACGCCAGCTAAAACACATTGGAAAAGTTTCAGTGGCTGGAAAAGAGGTTATTCACGAGTTGTCTCCAGAGAATCGACAACAGCGAGCTGTTTGTTGTGAATCATTGCTTTCTCGACACATTCAAGCAACATTTTTGGACAGGCTTGTTACAGGCGATGAAAAGTGGATTCTTTACCGACGAAAACGAAGATGTAGTGAATGAAAAAAGTTGCCGGAGATGGTTATCCCGTTTCCGAAGTTGTGATTTCACTTTAAAAGATGAGCAAAAAAAAAAAAAAATGGTCGTCAAAAAAAAAAAAAATAAATAAATAAATAAAACTTGATTCCGATCTATTGGAAGCTCTTGTTTCAGAGAACCCTACTATTACCACTAGGGAAATTGCAAAACAGTTAAACACCACAAAGACAGATTTGACCAAACTTTGTCAGTCTAGTGCGGATGCCCATATATGTACAAGTAAATAATGACATAATCATCTAGTCTTTAGTTTAGGAAGAATAACAGATATTACATGCTGATCCCAGCCTAAAGGAGAGAAAGCTACACTCTTATCCCATGCAGAAATACCAGGGAACAACACTTTGGTCTGAGGATGCAGCGAATGCATCCTCCGTGTTCGATAGCGACAATTCATATCTAACACCACTGTTCGGTCAAGATGCAGAATCTCCTCCCTCCGCCAGGCTCTTCTTGCGAGACGTCTTTGTTGACTCGGCCATGCTCTTCGTCAACTACCCGGTAACATCATCTGTGAATCCATCGACCCAGTACCAACTCAGCGCTGGAAGAAACGCAAAGGGGGTCAACTGAAAACCCATCTCAAAACAGTCAAGAAGATGCCGAGCCGTTTTGGGGCCCAGGCCTTTATGGAGTTCGTCGATGGAATCGCAAATGGTTGGCATTTTTAACTTCAATTGCGTTGGATCGCCGCGCATGGTTTGTCTTCATTTGGGATACGGTGAATTCGTTGTGTGGAGCCGGTTCAACCGATCCAGGGTAAATGCTGTCACAGATATAGAGATATTTTGATCTGGGACAAGGTAGATTCAACATCCCGTTCCAATAAAAGTCTTGGACAAAGTGTTATGGACTAGCCTAGCTTACCTTTCGAAGAGTGTGAATGCGCTGGTCCAGGGATATTTGTACACTGCTGTTTTAGAACATCGGAGTTATTCCTTAGCCTTATTCAGAGCGCTTTGGCCTCTGGAGCGGCTTAGTAAAATTAACAGAGTTGATCCCAGGGGGCTATCCCCACCAGGTAAAACCTACCCCTTGATTTAAAGGGGTAGGGCTGGGTTTATTGCCCAGTGCTTGAGGTTCCCCCTTGAGGGGGGAATGCGGACAGGATCAATGCATTTTTGTGTCTACCACCCATGATTTTCAGCTTGTGGGTGGGTCCACATAAAAATGTCCTTGTGTCACGTCCTTATAAGTGGGATGAGAGGCAAATACCTTGCTGAGTCGGCTTCAGTGTGCTTTGGCCTCTGGGGCGGCTTAGTAAAATTAACAGCGTTGATCCCAGGGGGTTATCCTTCCCAGGCAAAACCTGCCCTTGATTTAAAGGGACACGGCTGGGTTTATTACTCAGTGCCTGAGGCACCCTCTTGAGGGAGAATGCCGACGGGATCAACACATTTTTGTGCCTACCACCCATGAGATTCAGCTTGTGGGTGGGTCCACATAAAAATGTCCTTGTGTCACGCCCTCATAAGTGGGATGAGAGGAAAATACCCTGAGACTGCGAAGATTACGGAACCATTATGTGAACCGTCTACCTCAATGTTTTAGCACTCTGTTGCGAGTTACACTATGTCTGGCGCAAATTGTAGTTGGATGTACTAGTAATACTGAATATTGTATGATCCAGTATACAACACAAAGAAAGAAAGAGAGCCACAGTTAGTTATGTAGACATGATTGTTTTTAGGTTGGTTGGTTGGTTGGTTGGTTGGTTGGTTTCGTTGGTTGATGGATTTTAACGGCATATCAACCCATCTGGGGATATTTTATATATAGAGGCAGTGACAACAATGGGACACAAAATCACCCTGATCCAAAAGGGTTGCTATAACATTGGAATATATTGCCTAACTTTTGCCACTATACTCCTGAACAATGAATGCTCAGAATTTGAAAGTGGGCGGGTAGATGGAGCTCTGAAAAATCTGAATCAGTATTTATTATTGGCCACCAGAGGGAACGCTAAACTGAACTCTTGCCACCCCTCTGGATCACTACTACGGCACAGTGTTATTTATCATGTCAAACCCCAACTATCACTATGATTGCAGTTCCAAAATCGACCTTCCCTAATGGCACACCACTGCCTTGAGGTTAGGCTCAGATACTACGCTCTGATCCTAGGCAGAAGCACAAATCCATGAATAAATAATCCCATCCTTTTGATGGTTCAGTTTCTTTGTTTAATGGCATATCAGCATTCATTGGTTATTTAATGCCAGTGTCATCCTTGCAGAAGAACATTTAGTATTTAACCCATAGCTGGGCAAATACAGGGGTTCATACTTTTCCCAAAGGTATTAGTCCGAACGTGAACGCAATAGCACCATTGGAGTTCGAACTCGCTTACTACAATGTCGCTGTCCAGTACGTTGGCCACGACGCCATGGGGACCGCCTTTTTGATGGGATTTCATTGAATTAATGAATATCCATAAAACACATGTACGGATATATGTCCATATTACTTGTGACTGGTTCTTTTAGTGTTTAACATCTTTAGTAAAATAACAACAAAAATACTAAGCGTTTCTTCAGATGTCATCATTACATTTCGTGTGTGCGTGTATGTGTGTGTGTATGTGTGTTTGTATGCTTTTTTGTATGCATGTGTATGCATGTGTATACATGTGTGTGTATGCGCACATGTGTGTGTGTATGTGTGTGTGTCCCTGTAAAATCCCTTTATTCATCCAGTTCATCTCGTGTTTCACATAGTAAATAACAAAACTCAGTTTTCCCTTTGCCTATAATCTCATTGGGGATTTTTTTTAAATCAAGGTCAAAATAACAAGAATCAGAAATATTCATTACAAACACCGAAAGAACCGCAGCCCTGTCGGTTGTGGCTTTAGAATACACCGACTGCACCTCTCTAGAGGGGTAAGAACCCCTCTTATGGGGCCACATGTCGGTCGTGGGTGGCGACTCGGGATGCTTAAGAATGGGGCCCTAGTGGCTGAGCAGCCCATAACATGCAACACTCCACTTTGGTCCTTACTTAGGATAGACGGTCGGTCGGAGAGGCCCCCTCCGATCAATCGGCTGGTTACGTCAAGCCCTAGCACCTATATGATTGTCTCGACCCTATTGCCCTTATGACAAGCCGCGGCCTTTTTTTATATCATATATGTGCTAGAAGGTGGTGGCTGAGGGTCTTAATGCCATGGGTATGACGTTAAACTGTATCTGATTGTGAAGTTCCAATTCTGGAGCTCGGGGAATGTAGAATACACTTTTATCACAATTACTTCCAGGTTCACCCAGATCCAGAGTGGTAGTACCTGTTAGGGTCCCATCTATGGGTTAAATAGAACAAAATGAGTTCTAAAGAACGTGCTTGAAAAATTGAGTTAAAAAGAAATTGAGTACTCATCAAGAACGAATAAAACAAAACTTCTTCGGCATAAAATGACCCAACAAGGGTTGACATGCCTTAAAATCCAACTCACCAACCAACCAGCCGAAACAACTGTTAGAAAAGACGAAAGTCAAGACGTGATTGGTACACGCGTAGACGAAAGTCAAGACGTGATTGGTACACGCGTAGACGAAAGTCAAGACGTGATTGGTACACGCGAAATCAAAAGTTAAGACGTGATTGTTACTCGGAGAGATGTTGAAAATATATGGCGTATTTCTTACAGACACCATTGTTTAAAATACGAGAAAAGTATTAATTGTCTGGATTTTTGAGAAAAAGTAGAAGGAATAAGAAAAAGAAAAAGAACAAAACACACATTTCAAAACAAACCCACAGAACAATAACAACATACACCTGAAAACAAAAAGATGCACTATCAAAAAGACATACACTATAAAAAAAATATACTATCAAAAAGACATACACTATCAAAAAAATATACTATCAAAAAGACATACACTATCAAAAAAAGTACACTATCAAAAAGACATACACTATCAAAAAAAGTACACTATCAAAAAGACATACACTATCAAAAAGACATACACGATTAAAAAACATACACTATCAAAAAGACACACACTATAAAAAAAAATACACTATAAAAAAGACATCCACTATCAAAAAACATACACTGTCAAAAAGACATACACTATCAAAAGACATACACTATTAAAAAGACATACACTATCAAAAAAATACACTATCAAAAAGACATACGTTATCAAAAAAATACACTATCAAAAACATACACTATCACTCACAAGGAAAACCATAATAAATACACGCATTGTTTTTTATTCATTTAATTAAATTTTTTTCTTTATTTTTTACGTCACAGTCTTGAAATAGAATGCTAAATAACAAGCTAAAAAGTGCTAAGTGCTATGACTCTTTTACTTCCTGTATTTAAAATGAATGATTGGTAATTTGCTTGAAGCATTGTTAAGTATGTTATAAAATATAAAAATTCGAAGGCAATACAATGCGTACAAAAAATAAAGACAAAAAGATGTTTTTTTTATGTCTTATCGATTTCGAAGCTAGAGCTTCACCATCAGAGTTTATTTTCAGAAATGACGTGCTTATGTTTTTATCTGTGTGGTTATAATTTCTCTTCTTATTTCCTTTTCCTCTCTTTCTTCTTCTCCTCTTTTATGAATGAAATGGGCGAATAACTGTANTTTCTTATTTCTCTCTTTTTTATTTCTTTTTTTTAAAAGTTTGTTGAGAACAAATATTCTTATATCGGCTGACATCCGGTCAAATGTTGCTAATATGTTGCCACTGTGTAGACATGTCAAAATTTAAAAACAAAAAATGAATAAATAATAGAAAATTTCCATACTTAGCTTTTTTTTCGCTTTCCCCTTTCCTTTCTTTTTCCTTCTCCCTCTCTTTCTTTTTTTTTCTTTTGTGTTATTTCACTTTTTTTTTTCTTTTTTATCCCTTTGTTCTCTAATTTAAATTTTTTTTATAGTAAATAAAGTAAATAAAAGATTATCTTAAATTAATGTATTAGTATTGATAGAAAACAATAATTTTTTTTTTCTCTGATGAATGAAGCCTCTAGCTTCGAAATTGATAAGACATAAAAACATCTTTTTGTCTTTATTTTTTTATCCGCATTGTATTGCCTTTGAATGTTAAAATATTTTATAATATATATATTATATATATATATATATATATATATATATATATTATATATATATATAAATCTTTATTTCAATATCCCGAGCAGGGGCCTCAATTTTTTTATAGTATTAAAAAATATATATATCTGAAATGATTTTCAAAGCTTCCCGCGACAACACAGATGCAACAGGATCTAACGGAGTTTTTACGATCTTTGCCGAGCGGAACTTTACGATCTTTGCCGAGCGTCTTGAATTTATATCAGAAATCATCAAAAGGATTAATACCACACTGAGTTTAACAAACACAGATGGAAACTTTTCAACTCTCTGAAGATGGGCCTAGGCCTGAAAATGTTAAGAGTAAAAAAAAAATTTTTTAATTAAATAAATATGTTTTTCAACATAAATTTGCATTATTTTTCCTTCAAAATTATTAATTATATATATATATATATATTAATATTATTTAGACTGTGCGTCTTTAAGGGCAATTGCCTTGAGACAGACTGCCGTAGTAAAATGCTGCTCAGAAACCTGTGGTAGTAATCGCACTTTAAATGTATTGTAACACAATAATAATAAATACAGCTCTCTTACAGAAGTAATCGAGCACTTCATTCTCATTTCTCCTACAATACTATATACGGATGAACTATATATATATATATATATATTATATATATGTGTGGGATTGGCCCTGTTCAGCTTTAACTGGAACGGTATGCCAAAGTGCATTATTATGGGAGAGTGCTCAATATAATATAGAGCTATTATATATATATATAATAAATATATAAAGGTTTTTATATTTAATGACATAGAACCCAGTCACCTGACGAATGTTTGCGGTTACGATGCATGAACACTATGCGTGACTGTTCCTATGTCATTAAATATATAAACCTTATATATTTATTATTATATATATCATATATATATAATATATATATATATTATATATATATATAACCTGCAATGTCTAGCCATACTGAAGAGATCTGATACTCGAAACAGTACTGTATGTGGATGACTATATATATATATATATAGAGAGAGAGAGAGAGAGAGAGAGAGGAGAGAGAGAGAGAACGTAGAACAAACATGGGATGTTATATTGGATGGAAATTTATTTGTCGATGTTCGAACATTTGGTTTACAAAGGAAACCTTCTTCAGGACTATGAAATTATTTAAGAAGAAAAAGGTTATGTGGATAAAAGATGGTGAATGTTTTGTATGCGTTGGGTTTGGAAAATGTGGTAGAAACGTTCGTTACTGTTAGTTATACTGTATTATATATATTATATATATATATATATATTTAGTTTGAAAAGTTATTTTTCCTGCCAGACGTTTCGTATTTTAGTACACCGTCTTCAGGGAACTAAGTAAATGTATGTGGCTAATGAAATATATTTCGCCTGATTTAAGAAATATATATATATACAGGTGTCCAGAAGTTACCACCATCCTGGTTTTCAAAAATACACCTTTGTTGATTTCAAATCACTGTTATTGAGAATAATTATAATAAATGCTCAAATTGAGAGATAGAAAATTAATTGTGTCAGTTAATATCTATGAATATGTTTTGAAATAACTAAAGGTGTTGTTTTCAAAACCTGGATAATACATGACTTCTGGACCACCCTGTATATCTCATATCACTGATATTGACCACTTATATATATATATATATATATATATATATATATATATATATTTACAAATAAAAGTCTCAATTAAATAAATCTTCATTGTTTTTCATTTTTTTTCTTTGAAAGCTTTCTAATAATTCTTTTGAATCTTACAATCTTGAAAGCATTAATGATTTCTCCAAAAAGAGCCATTATTGTCAGCCCAAGTACTTTTCGGTTCTTATCCGAACTGTCTGTTATTATTGATATACAATCACACACACATACATGAGAAATTCAGCTAAAAAGATATAGGCCCCCAACATACTCATCGAATTTGACCAATATATTATTATCATAATACTTATATTGGTATATACTCTATTATACATTATAAATATTTATATTATCATACTATTGAATTATATATTTTGTATATATATATAACATATATTTATAACAGGGTGTCCCAGATGTTACACACATCCTGTATTCAAAATATCACCTTTGTTGATTTCAAATCAAAGAGAGATGGTCCATCTTATTGGGTAAATAGAAAATGTATTTATAAAAAAATTGTATTATCCATTAAGAATTGATTTATTTTCAAAACTTTATCGGCATTAAATGACCCACTGAGGTTGATATGCCGTAAAACAAAACAAACCAAACAAACCAAAACATTTATTTACATATATTTACATACATTATATTTACATATTAGACATTTTACAGTCGTGGAGGGTAAGGTTTCAATTTCAGCTCATCCATTAGGCATCGCAATGATTTTCTTGGTATTGATAGTTGTTGCGAAGCACGTCGTGTGGACTTCCTTGGGCTGTTCACAAATATCATAGCCACCAACATCTCATTTTCTTCTGTCATGGAAGTCTTAGAACGTCCAGATTTTGGAGCATTACACCCTAAACCTAGAATTTCAAATGTATCCCTTATGCGATAAATTGCCTTGTGTGAAGGTGGAGATGTATAATAGGCTTCTTGCCAAGCTGGGCGTACATGCTCGGCATTTTCCAACTTCCAATATTGTTTTAGTATCCACTTTCTTTACTCCGTATTGTAATTGTTTGGCATTGTTCACAGTTCAGGTTCCTGTAAATATAAAAACAAATTTATAAAATGTGCAACGTTTTAAGGCATGAGTAAGAAGCATAGGAATAAGGGATCGGTGTTTCTTCTTCTTCTATCTATAATTCATATCTAAAACGTGATTGTGAAGTGAAACAGATAAGGAAGTAACTGTAACCCTACTTTTGGTCCTCTTGTAATCTTGTAATCGGGAGCCCTTATATAATGATTTTGTTTTTCACTGATGCGATGTAGTTATTGTCTCAACTATTCCATCCGTTTTCTGTAGCACCAATATTTTGTTTTGATATCTATATCTGTACATATATAAAGAGGGGTTGGGTAGATACAAAACCTCCGCGGCCTAGTAGCTGTACCTTACCCCAATGAAAGACTAGGGGAGTAAACCCAAGACAAATCAGGAGCCGGAGTCCTAAAGTGGTGTGATGCTGAAATCCAGTGCTACCCCACCAACTCCTGCGACATTGCCACTGCCAAACTGCATTGGTTCCTTACCTTTCTTTGGATCACAGCGTCAGTGTGGAGAGGGAGGATTTGCTGCTTGGCAACAGTTCATCCTCCATAGGAACCCGCCCATGCTACGTAGTTCCGAAAAAAATTCGACTACTCCATCGTCTCTCGTAGACTTAAGGATGCCAACAACTTTTGGTCCACCCTGTATATATATATATATATATATATATATATATATATATATATAATATAATATATATTAATGGACTCTCTCGTCGATTTTCGACGCATGAGGTTTATACAATGAACACCCACACAGGATTTATTTATAGTGGTGAAGGCTTGTGTTGGACCATCCACACTTTTTGGCACAGTCGATAGGAATAAATGGTGCATCAAGAGTTGCCACAAACCCAATCAACGACCGACCTCAGGAATTTTGAATTCAGAGTATCCCCTCCTAGACTGGTTACCTACCCAAGGCTGAAGGGCCCAGTCTGCCCTACTATCTAACCCATAGCTGGAGGGAGAATATATGGATTCCTACCTTTCCCAAGGGTATTAGCGCTATGTGAGATGCCAACAGCTTCGTCTAGGAATTGAACTCGAATCAACTAGTTCGATACCGGTCCTCGCCAACTCAGCGTATGAGTAGCACAGGGATCTGTGCGGTAAAGTAAGGAGCTGATGGTAGGTGTGGCGCTCCACCTCAGACGCCAAAACAATCTCCTTGGTCTAGCGCTAATGAAAAGGGGATAGTTCCCTCGCTAACTGGCTGATAACCGATTTTAGGCCACCGACTTTACTTATATATATATATATATATATATATATTATATATATATATATATATATATATATTATATATATATATATTATATATATATATATTCAATGTAATACTGTCTCTTGGTGGTTTCTTAGGGATTACCACTTGGAAGAGAAAAAAACAGCTTTATATATATATATATATATATATATATATATATATATATATATATATATAATATATATAAAAGCTGTTTAAAAACAATACAGAGTCTATATATTATGGGAAAAGATTCTGAAAAATATCTTTTTTTTATTTTAACTCTCCCTTATTTACTGAATTACCGAGGTATATATATATATATATATATATATATATATTATATATATATATATATATATATATATATATTGAGAAGGGTGGGTCTCGTAATTTGGTTACACTTTCTGAATTAAATGGTTGATCATCAAATGTAATAGTGTACAACTTGGTGGTTTCTTAGGGATTACACTTGGAAGAAAGAAAAAAAAAAAACAACACACATCTAGGGAGTTGATTTCATCAAGTGATTTTCAATGGAAAAAACGGATAACAAAAAAAGAACGTAAAGTCGTCGTCACATTAGAATGAAATTCTTTGGCCAATTGGTTTATACGACCGTGTGAACAAAATAAAGCCAGGAAATAAGTTTATTAAATATAACATTGATGTACACAAATTTTCTTTGATTTATGTATTTTTTTCATAGACATCTGTAACCAATTAAATATATCAGTAAATTGATAAATTTCTTCTTCAAGTTCCTTAGTTGGCAGTTTTTTTATTTTTAACTAGCGGTGTTCTCATTAAAGAAATGACATAAATGATTAATGTGTAGAATAACGGTTTCTGCCTGGGATCAGTGTGTAGTATCTGTGCATTCTGTCTAGGATCAGTATGTAGTATTAGTGCACTATGTCTAGGATTAATGTGTGCACTGCCTAGGATCAGAGTTTGGTATCAGTACGATCCGCCTTGGATCAGGGTGTAGTATCAGTGCACCCTGCCTAGAATCAGAGTGTAGTATCTATACATCCCACATAGTATTAGTGTATTGCATTTGCGTGATCTACCTTGGATCAGAGTGTAGTATCTGTGCTCCCCGCATAGGATCAGTGTGTCGTATCTGTGCATCCTGCCTAGGATCAGTGTGTAGTATCTGTGTATCCTGCCTAGGATCAGTATGTAGTATCTGTGTATCCTGCCTAGGATCAGAGTGTAGTATCTATACACCCAGCATAGGATCAGCGTGTAGTATCTGTGCACCCTGCCTATGATCAGAGTGCAGTATCTGTACACTCTGCATCGGATCAGTGTATAACATCTGTATGATCTACCTAGGATCAGAGTATAGTATCTGTGCACCCTGCCTAGGATCAGTGTGTAGTATCAGTGCGATCTGCCTAGGTTTAGAGTGTTGTATATGTGCACTTTGCGAGGATCAAACTGTAGTATATGTGCATCCCGCATAGGATCAATATGTAGTATCTGTGCATCCCGCCTATGATCAGTATGTTGAATCAGTACGATACGTCTAGGATCAATGTGTAGTATCTGTGTATCATGCCTAGGATTAGTGTGTTTTATCTGCGCATCCGGTCCAGGATTAGTATGTAGTATTTGTGCAGCCCGTATAGGATCAGTGTATAGTATCTGTGTGATTTACCTAGGATCCGTGTGTAGCATTTATGTTACTTGCCTAGGATTAGTGTGTAGTATCTGTGCGCCCTGCCTATGATAAGAGTGTAGTATCTGTGACTGAATCAATTTCTTTGCAATATCGCAAAGTGACAGGCCACAATCATTGCACGTCCAGATTTGACCTTTTTCGAACTCAGACAACTGATCATTAGCCATTAGCAAAAGACTAATCACAAATTAGGATATCAAATCAAGGAAAGAAATTCACAAAAATTTCCAATTTTTTGGTATTTCTGAAAATTATGACTTTTTGTTACAACCACGGCCTACTAATATATACGGCCCCACATGTCACATAAGCAGATAGAATTCTAACAGGCCGATTCGTTTTATAGTTTTATAGTTCCTGTCTGTTTCAAAAAATTTTAAAGCACAAACATTTGGCTAGATGGAACCGTAAGATCTCCTTGAGAAATACTGTTTCTCTGTAGTATCATCACTATCATTGCTGACCATGACCAAGGAATACATTTCACACTGAAAAGGTCTCATTTTTTTCTGATATAACCTGAAATCATACATAAATTGTTGGTATGTTTGTTTTGTATAACTGCATAATTTTTTTTAACTATTTTTTTTTTTTGATAGTTTGTTTACAATCTTTTATTATTACATTTCTGAAGAAGAGAAAAAGTTTGTATATTCTAACATTTTTTTCGAAACAGGCATAAATTGACTATGAAACGAATCGGCCTGTTAGAATTCAGCTTGCTTATGTGACATGTGAGGCCGTATATATTAGTAGGCCGTGCTACAACTAATGGAACTTTGATTACAATTATAAATCAATGAAAATTATTAAATCATTTCCTGTGTGTGCCAAAGACATTCAAGTTTCATTAAAATTGTGGCAATAAGGAATTGTCCACTACTATAGATAATTATTTAAAAACATTTTTTCTTGTAATACATTTAATTAGACATCCATCTGAACAGATACTACATTTTGATCTGAAGTATCAGGTTGGTGTGCAAAAGTAATGTTCGAATTTTAGATGTATCTTTTTGTATAGTTGTGATATAATTTTGTGACAAAACTGAACTATCATTTATTTTGATATTTTATTATATGATATCGAAACTGATATTTTCTTTCAGATTATCTCTGTTCCGTTAATATTTTTTTTGAAGAATTGGCACCCCATGTTTGTCCCGTCCAAAGATCACATGAGAAATGTTTTACTCTACGAGTTTTCATAAAGGTGTTAATGCAAGTGCGGTTGCAAGATCTATTCAGAGCATTTATGGGGAAGATGTAGTGAATGAAAAAAGTTCCTGTTTTCCTGTTTCCGAAGTGGGGATTTCAGTTTAAAAAGATGAGCCAAAAAATGGTAATCGAAAAAGTCTGGATTCCGATCTGTTGGAAAGCTCTTGTTTCAGAGAATCCTATTGTTAACCACTAGGGAAATTGCAGAACAGTTAAACGTTGTCCATAAAACGGTGGTACGCCAGCTAAAACACATTGGAAAAGTTTCAGTGGCTGGAAAAGAGGTTATTCACGAGTTGTCTCCAGAGAATCGACAACAGCGAGCTGTTTGTTGTGAATCATTGCTTTCTCGACACATTCAAGCAAACATTTTTGGACAGGCTTGTTACAGGCGATGAAAAGTGGATTCTTTACCGACGAAAACGAAGATGTAGTGAATGAAAAAAGTTGCCGGAGATGGTTATCCCGTTTCCGAAGTTGTGATTTCACTTTAAAAGATGAGCAAAAAAAAAAAAAAAAATGGTCGTCAAAAAAAAAAAATAAATAAATAAAACTTGATTCCGATCTATTGGAAGCTCTTGTTTCAGAGAACCCTACTATTACCACTAGGGAAATTGCAAAACAGTTAAACACCACAAAGACAGATTTGACCAAACTTTGTCAGTCTAGTGCGGATGCCCATATATGTACAAGTAAATAATGACATAATCATCTAGTCTTTAGTTTAGGAAGAATAACAGATATTACATGCTGATCCCAGCCTAAAGGAGAGAAAGCTACACTCTTATCCCATGCAGAAATACCAGGGAACAACACTTTGGTCTGAGGATGCAGCGAATGCATCCTCCGTGTTCGATAGCGACAATTCATATCTAACACCACTGTTCGGTCAAGATGCAGAATCTCCTCCCTCCGCCAGGCTCTTCTTGCAAGACGTCTTTGTTGACTCGGCCATGCTCTTCGTCAACTACCCGGTAACATCATCTGTGAATCCATCGACCCAGTACCAACTCAGCGCTGGAAGAAACGCAAAGGGGGTCAACTGAAAACCCATCTCAAAACAGTCAAGAAGATGCCGAGCCGTTTTGGGGCCCAGGCCTTTATGGAGTTCGTCGATGGAACCGCAAATGGTTGGCATTTTTAACTTCAATTGCGTTGGATCGCCGCGCATGGTTTGTCTTCATTTGGGATACGGTGAATTCGTTGGGTGGAGCCGGTTCAACCGATCCAGGGTAAATGCTGTCACAGATATAGAGATATTTTGATCTGGGACAAGGTAGATTCAACATCCCCGTTCCAACAAAAGTCTTGGACAAAGTGTTGTGGACTAGCCTAACTTACCTTTCGAAGAGTGTGAATGCGCTGGTCCAGGGCTATTTGTACACTGCTGTTTTAGAACATCGGAGTTATTCCTTAGCCTTCTTCAGAGCGCTTTGGCCTCTGGAGCGGCTTAGTAAAATTAACAGAGTTGATCCCAGGGGGCTATCCCCACCAGGTAAAACCTACCCCTTGATTTAAAGGGGTAGGGCTGAGTTTATTGCCCAGTGCTTGAGGTTCCCCCTTGAGGGAATGCGGACAGGATCAATGCATTTTTGTGTCTACCACCCATGATCTTCAGCTTGTGGGTGGGTCCACATAAAAATGTCCTTGTGTCACGTCCTTATAAGTGGGATGAGAGGCAAATACCTTGCTGAGTCGGCTTCAGTGTGCTTTGGCCTCTGGGGCGGCTTAGTAAAATTAACAGCGTTGATCCCAGGGGGTTATCCTTACCAGGCAAAACCTGCCCTTGGTTTAAAGGGACAGGGCTGGATTTATTACTCAGTGCCTGAGGCGCCCCCTTGAGGGAGAATGTCGACGGGATCAACGTATTTTTGTGCCTACCACTCATGAGATTCAGCTTGTGGGTGGGTTCACATAAAAATGTCCTTGTATCACGCCCTCATAAGTGGGATGAGAGGAAAATACCCTGAGACTGCGAAGATTACGGAACCATTATGTGAACCGTCTACCTCAATGTTTTAGCACTCTGTTGCGAGTTACTCTATGTCTGGCGCAAATTGTAGTTGGATGTACTAGTAATACTGAATATTGTATGATCCAGTATACAGCACAAAGTAAGAAAGAAAGAAAGAAGGCCACAGTTAGTTATGTAGACATGATTGTTTTTAGGTTGGTTGGTTGGTTGGTTTCGTTGGTTGATGGATTTTAACGGCATATCAACCCATCTGGGGATATTTTATACATAGAAGCAGTGACAGAACAATGGGACACAAAATCACCCTGACCCAAAAGGGTTGCTATAACATAGGAATATATTGCCTAACTTTTGCCACTATACTTCTGAAAAATGAATGCTTTGAATTTGAAAGTGGGCGGGTAGGTGGAGATCTGAAAAATCTGAATCAGTAGTTATTATTGGCCACTAGAAGGAACGCTAAACTGAGCTCTTGCGACCCTCTTGCCACCCCTCTGGATCACGACCATGGCACAGTGTTATTTATCATCTCAAACCCCAACTATCACTATGATTGCAGTTCCAAAATCGACCTTCCCTAAGGGCACACCACTGCCTTGAGGTTAGGCTCAGGTACTACGCTCTGATCCTAGGCAAAAGCACAAATCCATGAATAAATAATCCCGTACTTTTGATGATTCAGTTTCTTTGTTTAATGGCATATCAACATTCATGGGTTATTTAATGCCAGTGTCATCCTTGCAGAAGAACATTTAGTATTTAACCCATAGCTGGGGAGATAAAGGGGTTCATACCTTTCCCAAAGGTATTAGTCCGAAAGTGAACGCAATAGCACCTTTGGAGTTCGAACTCGCTTACTACAATGTCGCTGTCCAGTACGTTGGCCACGACGCCATGGGGACCGCCTTTTTTGATGGGATTTCATTGAATTAATGAATATCCATAAAACACATGTATGGATATATGTCCATATTACTTGACTGGTTCTTTTAGTGTTTAACATCTTTAGTAAAATAACAACAAAAATACTAAGCGTTTCTTCAGATGTCATCATTACATATCGTGTGTGCGTGTATGTGTGTGCGTATGTGTGTTTGTATGCATGTGTATGCATGTGTATACATGTGTGTGTATGCGCACATGTGTGTGTGTGTGTGTGTGTGTGTGTGTGTCCCTGTAAAATCCCTTTATTCATTCAGTTCATCTCGTGTTTCACATAGTAAATAACAAAACTCAGTTTTCCCTTTGCCTATAATCTCATTGGGGATTTTTTTTAAATCAAGGTCAAAATAACAAGAATCAGAAATATTCATTACAAACACCGAAAGAACCGCAGCCCTGTCGGTTGTGGCTTTAGAATACACCGACTGCACCTCTGTAGAGGGGTAAGAACCCCTCATATGGGGCCACCTGTCGGTCTTGGGTGGCGACTTGGGATGCTTAAGAATGGGGCCCTTGTGGCTGAGCAGTCCATAACATGCAACACTCCACTTTGGTCCTTACTTAGGATAGACGGTCGGTCGGAGAGGCCCCCTCCGATCAATCGGCTGGTTACGTCAAGCCCTAGCACCTATATGATTGTCTCGACCCTATTGCCCTTATGACAAGCCGCGGCCTTTTTTTTATATCATATATGTGCTAGAAGGTGGTGGCTGAGGGTCTTAATGCCCTGGGTATGACGTTAAACTGTATCTGATTGTGAAGTTCCAATTCTGGAGCTCGGGGAATGTAGAATACACTTTTATCACAATTACTTCCAGGTTCATCCAGATCCAGAGTGGTAGTACCTGTTAGGGTCCTATCTATAGGTTAAATAGAACAAAATGAGTTCTAAAGAATGTGCTTGAAAAATTGAGTTAAAAAGAAATTGAGTACTCATCAAGAACGAATAAAATAAAAACTTCTTCGGCATAAAATGACCCAACAAGGGTTGACATGCCTTAAAATCCAACCAACCAGCCGAAACAACAGTTAGAAAAGACGAAAGTCAATACGTGATTTGTACACGTGAAGACGAAAGTCAAGACGTGATTGGTACACGCGTAGACGAAAGTCGAGACGTGATTGGTACACGCGTAGACGAAAGTCAAGACGTGATTGGTACACGTGTAGACGAAAGTCAAGAGGTAATTGGTACACGCGAAATCAAAAGTTAAGACGTGATTGTTATTTGGAGAGATGTTGAAAATATATGGCGTATTTCTTACAGACACCATTGTTTAAAATACGAGAAAAGTATTAATTGTCTGGATTTTTGAGAAAAAGTAGAAGGAATAAGAACAAGAAAAAGAACAAAACACACATTTCAAAATAAACCCTCAGAACAATAACAACATACACCAGAAAACAAAAAGATACACTATCAAAAAGACATACACTATCAAAAAAAAAAAACACTATCAAAAAGACATACACTATAAAAAAAATACACTATCAAAAAGACATACAATATAAAAAAAAGTACACTATCAAAAAGACATACACTATCAAAAAGACATTCACTATCAAAAAGACATACACTATAAAAAAAATACACACTATCAAAAAAACACACACTATCAAAAAGACATACACTATCGAAAAAAAAAACACTATCAAAAAGACATACACTATCAAAAAAATACACTATCAAAAAGACACTATCAAAAACATACACTATCGAAAAAAATCACTATCAAAGACATACACTATCAAAAAGACACACACTATCAAAAAGACATACACTATCGAAAAAATACACTATCAAAAAGACATACACTATCAAAAAAAATACACTATCAAAAAGACACACACTATCAAAAAGACATACACTATCGAAAAATACACTATCAAAAAGACATACACATCAAAAAGACACACACTATAAAAAATACACTATCAAAAAGACATACACTATAAAAAAAAAAAACACTATTAAAAGACATACACTATGAAAAAATACACTATGAAAAAGACATACATTATAAAAAAAATACACTATCAAAAACATACACTATCACTCACAAGGAAAACCATAAGAAATATACGCATTGTTTTTTATTCATTTGATTAATTTTTTTTCTTTATTTTTTACGTCACAGTCTTGAAATAGAATGCTAAATAACAAGCTAAAAAGTGCAAAGTCCTATGACTCTTTTACTTCTTCTTCTTATTTATTTAAAATGAATGATTTTTGGATGTTGTAATATCACATACCTGTATATGTATAAACACAGAAACACATACCAACTACCAGGATACACACCTTATGCCATTGAATCTTATTCTGAAAAACAAAAACAAAAAAAAACAAAAAAAAACAATATATATATATATATATATATATATATATAATATATATATATATAATATTATTTATGATAGTGTACAATACATTTAAAGTGCGATTAATACCACAGGTTTCTCAGCAGCATTTTACTACGGCTGCCCATCTTATAAGGGCATTGCCTTGAAGACGGACTGTCGTAGTAAAATGCTGCTCAGAAACCTGTGGTAGTAATCGCACCTTAAATGTATTGTACACCATAATAAATAAATACAGCTCTTACAGAAGTAATCGAGCACTTTATTCTCATTACTCCAATACTAACAAAGGATTAACTATATATATATATATATATATATATATATATATATATATTATATATATATATATATATATATATAACTATAGTGTGGGATTGGCCCTGTTTCAGCTTTTAATGGAACGGTATGCCAAAGTGTGGTATTATTGGAAGAGTGCTTAATATAATATAGAGCTATTATATAATAATAAATATATAAAGGTTTTATATATTTAACGACATAGGAACAGTCACCTGACGAATGCTTGCGGTTACGTATGCATGAAACCTATGGTCGTGACTGTTCCTATGTCATTAAATATATAAAACCTTTATATATATATATATATATATATATATATATATATAACCTGCAATGTCTAGCCATACTGAAGAGATCTGATACATCGAAACAGTACTGTATGTAGATGACTATATATATATATATATATATAGACGAGAGAGAGAGAGAGAGAGAGAGAGAGAGAGAGAGAGAGAGGGGGGGGAGAATGTAGAACAAACATGGGATGTTATATTGGATGGAAATTTATTTTGTCGATGTTCGAAACATTTGGGTTTACAAAGGAAACCTTCTTCAGGACTATGAAATTATTTAAGAAGAAAAAAGGATTTATGTGGATAAAAGATGGTGAATGTTTTGTATGCGTTGGGTTTGGAAAATGTGTAGAAAAACGTTCGTTACTGTTAGTTATACCGTTATATTATATATATATATATAGTTGTAGAAAAGTTATTTCCCTACCACGGTTTCGGTATTGTTAGTACACCGTCTTCAGGGGAACTAAGTAAATGTATGTGGCTAATGAAATATAGGTTCGCCTGATTTAAGAAATATATATATATACAGGTTGTACCAGAAGTTACACGCCATCCTGGTTTTCAAAAATACACCTTTGTTGATTTCAAATCACTGTTATTGAGAATAATTATAATAAATGCTCAAATTGAGAGATAGAAAATTAATTGTGTCAATTAATATC
Organism: Doryteuthis pealeii; assembly: GCA_023376005.1. Classification (NCBI taxonomy): domain Eukaryota; kingdom Metazoa; phylum Mollusca; class Cephalopoda; order Myopsida; family Loliginidae; genus Doryteuthis; species Doryteuthis pealeii. The sequence goes on along the minus strand of CM042165.1, from coordinate 47,104,349 downwards.
TATGAATATGTTTTTGAAATAACTAAAGGTGTTGTTTTTCAAAACCTGGATAATACATGACTTCTGGGACACCCTATATATATATATATATATATATATATATATATATATATATATATATATATATATATATATATGAAAAAAAACAAATGATGTTTACAAATCCAAGCATTTGTAAACATCATTTGTTTTTTCAATATATCAAATTCACATTGTCGGATTAATTTCCTTTTATTTTCACACACACACACACACACACACACACACACACACACACACACACATATATATATATATATATATATATTATATATATATATATATATATAGGATATGTGCTTAATTGAAGTCATACTAATTTTGAAAATTATTAGTTAATAATTAATGAATTTAGGCGGCATATATGTTCAAAATGTAAGGCTAAACGAATCGAGAAAATGTAAATCCCTGAATGTACATTTCGACCTATTAGGTCTCACAGCAAAGTTATAGACATGGGAGACTGTTCCGTGTGTGACTCGAAACCTCGACTGTCAAGCTGACAGGCGAAGTCTCTAACCGTTACACTAGCTTGCCATTCCTACATTCTTCGTTCGTTTTGAAACTTATTTATATTCCACTTTTTATTGACTTGCTACACGACAGTATGAGGTTAAGTAAACAAACAAATGTGTTTATTTTTTATATGGCTTTAAGCCGACAATTTTTGGAGGATATGTGCTTAATTGAAGTCTAGTGTAACGGTTAGAGACTTCGCCTGTCAGCTTGACAGTCGAGGTTTCGAATCACACACAATTGGACAAGAAGTTCCCGAGCCCGACATGAAATACCTGAAGAAGACCGCAGGGCAAATCGGCCGAAACGTTGTACAGATAACAATGATGATGAGGACAATAGTCCGAATAACGCAGATAATACTAGTCATCAAGTTTCATCTCAAACATTCAGAGAAATAGGTTATCAATTACTTTGACTTTGTGTCACACCCTACCCGTGTCGGACGGGTTGGGTAAATATCAACTCACAGGTCGCACCAGATCAGAGCTGGGGAACATTTTTCTCACGGTGGGTGGCGGGGAAGGTTTTCTCATGGGTTGAGAATAGTTTCTCATGGGGGGGGGAACACACATTGAAATTTATTGTCTATTAATAAAGCCAGAGTCAATAAAAATCTTTTTACTCTGTTTACGACTAAATGTAAAATTTAATCTTTTAGTTAAGAACTAACTCTAAAATTAATTAATATATACGAAAATAAAATTAAGAATAAAAATAAAAATAAAAATACATAACTTTATTTACGTTTTAATGACATTTTTAAATTGCTTTTTTCTTTCTTTTTTAAGAAAACATTAGGATATCATATTCTAAAACGGGGGTGCACCATTTTAATTGGTCTTTCAATGATAAGACCGTGGAGGGCCCCACTTAATGATTTAGAGGGCTGAATGCACCCTCAGGGCTAAAGGTTTCCCCACCCTCTACTTTAGAGTTTCGGTTGATATTAAAAAACATTTTTTGCCCGTATATTTTATGGGTTTATGGATTGCGTGTGGTGTAATGGTTATCGTCGTAGTTATTTAAGAGTTTCTTTTCGCACAAGGTGCAATCGAATACGAATAATTTTTAAATAGATCTATTTTAGCCATCCATGGGAGCCAAACAGATTCAATCACTACGGGTGGACCTGGGAGTGATGACAATTAAATGGAACTACTCGAGTGGACCTGGGAGTGATGGCAATGAAATGGAACTCCTCGAGTGGACCTGGGAGTAATGGAAATGAAATGGAACTCCTCGAGTGGACCTGGGAGTAATGGCAATAAAATGGTACTCCTCGAGTGGACCTGGGAGTAATGACAATAAAATGGTACTCTTGAGCGGACCTGGGTAATGCAATAAAATGGTACTCCTTGAGTGGACCTGGGAGTAATGACAATAAAATGGAACTCCTCGAGTGGACATGGGAGTAATGACAATGAAATGGTACTCCAAACTCCCCAGAACAACAGAACAGGAGACTCACCATCAGATGCAGTTTTGTGTCGACCCAGGACATCCATTTTTTGGGGGCAGGGGTTAATATATCTATACAAACATATACACTAACAACTAATGCTACTATAACTACAAATTCGATAATTATTGAAAATAATCATGACAAGTAAAACCCAGCGAATAACATGCGCCACGTGGAACACCGTACAGCTGTTTCAACTTTATTAAGTCTCATATACACCGCTGATGAAACTTAATAAAGTTGAAACAGCTGTACGGTGTTCCATGTGGCGCACGTTATTCGCCGGGTTTGCTTGTCATTATTATTTTCAATAATCATCGAGTTTTATATGATATACGCATTGTAATTGTCTTAAAATAATAATAATAATAATAATAATAATAATAATAATAATAATAATAATAATAATAATAATAATAAAATATCTGGACCTTGCCAGAGAACTGAAAAAGTTATGGAATATGAAAGTGAAAGTGATATCAATTGTAGATGGTGCACTTGGAACAGTCCCAAAAGGTTTGGAAAGTTTGGATATCAGAGGAAGGATTGAAACCATTCAGAACACTGCACTGCTGCAATCTGCCAGAATACTCAGAAGAGTCCTGGAGACCTGAGGAGACTTGCTGTCACTCAGACTCCAGTGAAAGACCATCAGCTAACACTGATGTGAAAACTCAAAAGGAGTAAATAATAATAATAATAATAATATATATATATATATATATATATATATATATATTGGTTTGGCGGTTGCTTTTGAAAGCTATCAATGCAAGTGTAAAGAAAAATGAGGTAACTATGGTATTGTTCATTTACCTTTGATTTATTCTCTTAATATTTCGGGATGAAA
>CM042165.1:47070578-47096379 GCA_023376005.1 Doryteuthis pealeii | reverse complement strand
AAAGAGAGAGATGCACTAACTGGCATAAGTATTAGGAATCTAATAATTATGTAACAATATGACTGATAAAACCGGGGAACAATTTTGGACATACTGTCTGTTGGGTTTGATTTTTCATTTAATCTAGACTAAAATTTGCATGATGATTTCAAAAATACGGTCAGTTTTCTCTTATCACGTCAAGTTTTTTCTCTACGGTTTACTCTCTGTAATAAACAAAGTTAGTATGAAGTGTATGGTGGCAAGGAAAAAACAAACACAGATTTTAAGTTTAACAATGTATTAGCAAAACACAAAAGGTTATACGGTTGAAAATGGTTTAAGAAGAATGTCCGATATTTGGTGATATTCTGTTGTGGTGTGAGTAGCAATATCTGCAGCACTTGGTGCTCTGTGATCGAGTCAGTAGTAGTGGGGGTGGTGATGTATGCAGAAGTCCCGGTGATAGTCAGAAGTTGGTTAATGTGGGCAGAAGGTCCGATGTTTTAGTAGTCGTACCCGTTATCGGGTTAGTAGTCGGGTTTCTGAGGATTAGTCGCCGTCTATTTGGTAAATTGATGATATAGAGTTTAGTAATCGTTCGCCCTCTTAAGACTGCCGGTCGGTCAGGGTTATGAGATCAGGTAGTAGGTGAGAGATATAGGTCAGCTGACTTGCGGTGTAAAGTTTCGTGTCGTCGGCTTCCTTTGCGATGTGAACTGTTCTGTCACCCCGGGTATCTCTGGCGTGGTCTTCAAAAGCCGGCCCTTAAATAGTTTATGGTCAGTGGGATTTGGATCAACTCAAACATTTTTTTTTTTGCCGGGAATGTTTTAGATTAGACGAAAAATGCGAATTCTGGTTTTATTTATTTTTCAAGATTTCCTTATGCGTAGAACCACGTGCGCAAAGACGAGTTTTGTTCATTTGATTTTACACCTCGGCCTGTTCACATCAGGTTGGCATTCTTTTTATTGCAGTGTGTGGGTGACTTGAATTTGGTGACTTTTGTTAATCGGGAGATATCTATATTTGTGTATATAACATCTCCAAATAATCACAATTGTGCTGTTTGTCTGTAAGTAATAGGCTTAGTCAACTGATTGCGTTGATTATTTCATTGAAAAGGAAGGAGAATTTTCCAAAACTTGTTGATTCCCAGTCAAAGAACAAACATCAGCGCATTTGTGAAGCTAGTCTATTTTGCATATTTTGAATTAAAACTTGGTGATTAAGACAAGTCTTGAGCCCCTCACAAGATGTGCAAGCAGCGTATTTACGGCTGTGAATCAAGGGAACACATGATAAGTTGGCATTTGGTATACCTATGATTTGGTGTGAGCAATAATATCATTGCACAGACTGTTATTTTTGCCTAATGAAAACCTCACCATATCACAAGAAAAAGAAATGTAAAATTGTGTATCCTAGTCTACCATCAGCTACACGTCCAGTGCCTCATTCAGCTGAAATCCTAGTGCCAGTTTTCGTTCAACCGATCTCTCTTGAAGATCTCAATTATGATGAAGAACTCAGTGACAGCAATGATTCAAATTTTGAAATTGAAGACGACTCGGCTCGTCGGGGATTCGATCAGCATTACTTGAATGATTTGGCACAAGTTTTGGGACAATCAAAAAAGGATTCAGAATTCCTAGCATCAAGACTGAATAAGAAAAACTGAAATTGTCCAGAGACTAGTTGTTAGCCACAAAACGTTTGATTGCAACATGAGCTTCAAGTTCCATTTTCTGTACTAGCAAATTTATGCACCCTCCGGGTGCAAGTTTTTAAGTTTTAATATAATAAAATATCATGTTAAATTAGAAAGGCTAATAAAACTGAATAAGAATGCAGATAAAAATATTTGGAACAGAGGGAGTATAATCGAAAAATAGAACAACTTTGAAACTAACTCTTCCATCATTTTCCGTTACTCCCGTCATTGGTAAATTTTCCTAATTTAACTATTTCGTTAAAATAGGAAGTAAAGAATAAAATTACAGTTATTTCTTCCTGTTAATGGGTTTCTTTTAAGATTCATCCCAGAGATTTTTTCTTATATTCATTAAGATAAAACCAAACAATTAGAAACCAATAATACTAAGCATATATTTATTAAAATCATTTTTTAAGATCAATATGCAAATTAGCCTTCCCATTCACACTGTAATCCGCTATTTTGTTGTATATATAAATACAATTGCGTGTTATTAGTATGCAGATATGGTCAACAATATTAATAATGTAAAACAATTTTATTAATCATTGAGGTTTAAATAAAAATGAAATCAAGGAGAATGTCATGTAAATAACAAAGGGAATTGTAACTTGTATACAAATATAGTTTCGGTTACAGACAGACAAACTCACAATCTCCATTATAATAAAATATTCATCTTGCTAAATTCTTGGGAAATCTTGGTGTGGCCAGCAATGGGCAAGATGAATGATTCCACCAAGATTTGAAATTCACGGAGAAATGGTATCAAAGTATATGGGATGTAAATATGATGGCTGACTATTGAGCATAAAGTGAAATTGTCCACAGATTGAACACTCTAGAAAAAAAAAATATGTGTAAATTTTTACCTTAACTACTTGCACACAATTTGACTTACAGTAACAATATACTTTATCGGAACAAGATGAATTTGTACAAACATTACAGACAAACATTTTTTCATTATTTTCCATTGTAAATTTTAAACATTCTATAAAATAAGCACAAATTTGTTACATGCAGAATTTTAATGGTTTTTGAGACCAAGCGAGGGTATCCTGCTACTAAAAAAAGTTGATGTAATAGGGGAAAACTTGGGTAACTTTTGGATTCAGAGTCCAAAAGTTACTCAAAAACAAGTGTCAGATCTAGCTCAATAAAATTTGTGATGCCCAGTGTGATGTTTTATTATTTCCCATTATATATACATCTTTAAAACCTTTCATGATATAAGCAAAAATTTGTTAGAAGCTGTATTTTAACGTTTTTCGATAGAAATCGAGGGTATCCCGTAACTCAAAAAGTTGACGTGATATAAAAAGAAGTGAGGTCATTTTTGGAATCGGTGGTCAAAAAATAGTCAAAAACAAGTGCCAGATCCGAATCAATAAAAATTGTCCCACCCAGTGTAATGTTTTATCATTTTCCAGTATGTGTAAAAAGAAAAAAAAGAAATTCATAAAATAAGCAAAAATTTGTTAGACGCTGTATTTTTATGGTTTTTGAGAAAAATCGAGGGTACCCTGTAGCTCAAAAAGTTGCTGTGATATAAAAAAACTGGATTTTTTTAGTTCAGAGGTAAAAATTTTTTTTAAAATAGTCGAAAACAAGTGTCAGGTCCAACTCAACGAAAATTGTGTTCCTTAGTGTAATCTGTTTATAGCAGACCACGCCTTTCCTATGTTTTCATTAACATCGCTTTTTGTTGATGAGATATTACTACCTAGGTACGTGAATTGTTCCACCGAGTTTAGGAGTTTATCATCGAGTGTGGATATATCTTCTTCATTTTTAAACCACATGAACTCAGTTTTATGGGAGTTCACGTATAGGCCGATGTTCCGTGCTGCCTTTTCTAGGCTGTGTAACAAGGATTCGGCTTGTGCAAGTGTATTTGCAAGAAGTGCTAGATCACCTGCATAGTCCGCATCAGTAATAGTCTGTGAGAAAATGTCCATAAAAGTCAAAAATCAATTGGAGGGCGTCAGAAGGTACCGGTATTATAGATACAAGCTATGTCAGCGCAAGATGGCGGAATTTGATTTGAAGTTGATTTCAATGTATATATTTTTAATTTCTCAACTGGGATAAATACTTTTAATAAAAATCAAACTCTAAGGAAAACATAACTTAATACTTTAATTCCTTTATAATTTAAAAAAAATTAAACAACACCATTAATTGATCTATATATTTAAAGTTGTTGCGTAGTGATTCATCAATTAATCCTGACATTTATTTTTTTAAAAACTTCTCAATGAATTAACGTAGTAAAAAAATGGTAGACTGTGAATTCATTGGCGTAAGTTTTTATCATAGTCTACTGGACAGATGTTAGTGGAATATGAAATGAATTTCAATGTATACATTTTTAATTTCTTAACTGAGATTGATACTTTTAATAAAAATGAAACTCTAAGGAAAACACAACTTAATACGTTAATTCATTTATAAGTTGTTTTTTTTTTAATCAGACGACATCATTAATTGATGTTGTATAGATTTAAAGTTGTTGCGTAGTGATTCAGTTCTTATATACTTTTTTGACCTCAGAACTGCAAAAGTGGACGGTTTTAATTTTTTTTTTCTCGTTGTTATTCTGAAATAGATATATCGTTAAATACTCGGCAAAATTACCAGTGAATAGTAATTTTCAGTTTATTTCAGTATAGGACTTGTTAAGTTTATAATTTCAATTTCGATAAAATAACAACGTTGAGATTTAAAAAAAAAAGTGTATATCTGAATCACTACACAACAACTTTAAATCTATACAATATCAATTAATGTTGTCGTTTTTTTTTTTAAACTTATAAATGAATAAACGTATTAAGTTATGTTTTCCTTAGAGTTTCATTTTTATTAAAAGTATTAATCCCAGTTCAGAAATTAAGAATGTATACATTGGACTTAATTTCCTATTCCATTAACATCTGTCCAGTAGACTATGGTTAAAATTTACGCCACTGAATTTATAGTATACCACGCATTTTACTTGAAATAAAATATTACATTTCTAATCTCTTTTGATTATATGTTATTTTGATTTTTCGGGCTGTTATTCTCATCTTTATTGTGAAATATAAAAACACAACGTTTCGGTCGTTGTATCCCGCCGGCCTTCTGCAGGTGTTCCTTGTCTATCCGATCATAGCAATGATTCAACTTAGGAAATCATTTTGAATAGTTTGACTGTTGAGCAAACAAGGCGTTGAAGAACTTACGAAGATCTCATTCAAATAATGACATTGTTGGGTTGTCTTCCCTTGCATGGAAGAGTTATCTTCCCTCTGGGTTCCCGTTTTGACCACCAGGGGGTTTTGGTATTTAAGCGCCTGTTTTGAACACACACACACACACACCACACTCTCTCTCTCTCTCTCTCTCTCTCTCTCTCTCTCTCTCTCTCTCTCTCTCTCTCTCTCTGCTTCTCGGGAATTGACAACCATGGGTTAGACACTTGTCTACACCCTCCCTGTGTGGGGGTTCTCACACCTCACACCGACATTAGTAAGTGACTTTCTTTTGGACTCTCCATAACCCCTCATTACTTCTATGTTTAGTTATATCTACTCTGTATTTCTTTCATGTGTCAATCACACGTACATTATGTATCTTTGTCACGTACATGTATTCTATGTTATAAATGTTTCTCCATGTGCTTATATTAAAGTCCATGTTATGTTTAACACCCTTGTCGGAGTTGTTTGTTTCAACCAATTATAATTTATATTATAACCTAGAACCTTACAACGTCATTGTTTTTGCACGCTCATCATGCCCGAGAAGCGTCATGATCATTGAAAATATTTCAAACAAATAATATCTTGAATAATTTTTTTTTCGGACTGTTGTCCTCATCTTTATAGTGGTATGTATAAACACAACGGTTCGGCCGACTCAGGTGTTCCCTGTGTATCTGAGCATTGTAATGACCTAACCTGGAAATCATTTTTAATAGTTATTGGACTTGTTGTATATAGTAATTTACTAAGCTTAGCTTAGATGTGTCACACGGCCAGAAGTAAGGGGCACCTAATGAGAATCGAACTCACTAACAATGGTCTACAAACCCAGCTTGCTAACCATTACACCATATGAGGTGACCCCTTCTTGCTGTATATAGTTATTTACTAAGCATAGCTTAGACGTGGCACAAGGCCAGAAGTATGGGGTACCCAGTGAGAATCGAACCCACTAACAATGGTTTGCTAATCTAGCTTGCTAACCATTACACCACGTGAGATGCCCCCTTCTTGTTGTATATAAGGTGTGCTCCAAATCCCACCCTGAATTTATAGACTAGGCGAGGTCACGTGATCTATTCCTTCACCAATCATCTCGGCTGATTAACTACTTAAACACTGATTCTTTCACAGTATACTTGCGACTATTGACGAAGGAACTTACAATAGTCAGGATTCTTTACTCGAGAGGATTACCAAAGGATTTCTGCTGGACAAGCGCTCTTGCTTGAAGGCCAAAGGATGGCCCATAAAAACTTAACAATAGTTTGACTGTTGATCAAACAGGCGTCGAATAACTTTTGAAGATGTTATTCAAATAATGACGTCATTGTTTTTGCGCGCTTATCATTACGACATGTATCACGAGAAGAATCACGATCATTTAGAAAAAAAAAGTTTATTGGCGTTTCCAGTACAATTCGAGGTGTAAAATCTAATGACATGAGTCTTTTTCGATAGTTTTATTTTTAAAGTGATTTACTTTTAAAACAATTTAATTTAGCCTTTTTCAATGATTGGTTCCCATATATGATCATCTCTATAATTGGTCTATTCAAGAGGTCACTACAACCCAACATAGTGAGATAGAACGGCCGAAATGGTTTTTTTATACACACCACAGATGGGGACAAGAGTCCGAAACATCAAAATTATTCACATCATGCCTGGTGGCTGAGCAGTCCACTTTGGCCCTTACGTAAGCTAGACGGGTGGTCAGAGTGGTCCCCTCTGATCAATCGGCTGGTCATGTCAAGCTCTAACACCTATATGATTGTCCCAACCCTATTGTCTTGTGGCAAGACCCAACCCTTTTAATCATATATATTCTGGAAGGCGGTGGAAGCATGTCCAAGGTATGACGTTAAATTCCTTTTGGTGGTGAGTTTCCAGTTCTGGAACTGTGGGGAATGTGGACTATGCCTTCATCACCATTACTTCTAGGTCCAATATGACCGGGAAGGATGGTACCTGTTAGGATCCCATCTATGAGTTAAATAGAAAAAATGAGTTTAAAGAATATATGTTTAAAAAATGAGTTAAAAAAAAAGAAAGAAAAATTGAGTACCCATCAAGAATGAATAAAACAAAAACATTTTCAGCATAAGATGGGTAGAGACGCCGTAAAAATCAACCAACCAACCAATATCTAAACTAGGATTCATAAGGTTCTGGGTTCGATATCGGCCCACGCCAACTCAGCATATGAGTAGCACAGGTATCTGTGCGGCAAAGTGAGGAGCTGATGGTAGGTATGGCACCCCACTTCAGATGCTAAAATAATCTCCTTGGTCTAGCGCTAGTGAAAAGGGGGATAGACTCCCTCGCTGTCTGGCTGATACCGACATTAGGCCGTCCCGCCGACTTTACTTTTTACTTTTACGCATAAAAAGCATTGGATTTCGGTACATTCTCGGAAATTCCCGGAAGCTTTGAGTCGCTAAAACAAATTTTTAAAAAGAGAATGCCAAAACGATTTATAAATTTTCGTAGCAAAAAAAGAAAACATTTAACATTTACTATCTAAAAAAAAATTCAGTCAAATAATATATTTTCATTGTTGAAACTTTTTCACTGGCCCAAATAAATAACGACTGTAAAAACGGGAAGATTTAAAAAAATAAATAAACAAATATTCATTTTCTTCAAATATGAAACTCAAATTTCATTGGTTGGTTTTTCGTTTCAAATCTGACCTAGTTTGTTATTTAGTAAATATAAATTGTAATTGATATATGAGAAGTTTGTTTCGTGGGGAAGAAAAGAAAATATGTTTAAGTATCAACATTTTAAGAAATATCAAATTCATTTTTAAAGGATAAAACTAAAATCTAGTGAATATATACCATTTTTACACAGACTAAAATTTATGTCTAATTATGAAAGTTCACAAAGATTAAAATATTTTTTCTGGGTAATTATAAATAAAAAAAAAGAAAAAGGGTTATTTCTTTTACTTTAATTATTGAGGTAAAATAGCATTTCGGAGCCGTCACTGATAATGAGGGGGGGGGGCATATTTTTAATTTGAATTTTAGTTATATATTATTTTTATAGTTATATATAACTTAGAATAGAATTATGATAGAATGTTAATATAATTTATATAGTTATATAACCTGTAATATAACTTTATATAGTTATATTAGTGATACCCAAAATGAGACTAAATTGCATTTTTGACAAAATGACTTTAGCCCCACCTAAGGAAAATAATTTACCAAAAATCAGGGAATTATCGGATTTTAATGAAATTTTCAGTGTTTATATATCAATGAATGATCTTTATAATGCATTACTTATTTTATTTCAAAACTTTCTCATTTTTTTCAGGTCACTTAATTTTTATCCCCCCCCCTTATGTTGGGGGCGTAACTTTTTTTTTTTCAAGTTGGTCTTTTTGAAGAGATAAAAGACCGAAGTTATGAATAGAAACAAAAAAAATATTTTACGGTGGTTTTTCTGAGAAAATAAGTACCAAAAAATAAAATGTAAAAAATAATAAATGATTAATTTTTTGGAGATTTCTTTTTTACTCAATTCGATAATTATTTAATTGGCTGTTATTTTATAAAAGAAAAAAATATACATCGATATTTTTTCTGTTTAAAAAGGGGATGGGTACATTTTCAATCGAGTTTTTCATCAAAACGTATACTTTGTTTGACTAAAATAAGTTTTGCATTAAATAGATATTTATTTTTAGAATCTAAAAATATAACATTTTAAACTTAACATCAGGCTTTTTATATTTTAAATGAATTTTATATATTAATTTTTCATAGCAAAAATACTAAATTAAAGTTTTGAAATAAAATAACTAATGCATTATAAAATTCATTAATTGATAAATCAATACTGAAAATTTCATTAAAATCGAATAATTACCTGATTTTTGGTAAAAAAAATTTCCATCCTAAATGTTACGTTAAAATTGTAAACAAGCGCCTAAAACCATTGAAAAACAGCCAAAATGGCGGATCGCGTCGAAATTGACCAAAACAAATCCTTTTAAATCTTTTAAAAATAAACTGCATATGAAATGATATTTTTTTTTTTTTAATGATGGTCATTATGTTACTACTTATCATTTTAGACAAAAGTTTGACATTAAATAATAGATTCAATTAATCTTAATTTGTTTTTAAAAAGCTAGCAGCCGACAAATTTGGGTATGGCTAGTTATATATCACTTATAATCAAAAATCAGGGATTATCCCATTTTAATGAAATTTTCAGTATATATTTATCAATTAATGAATTTTATAATGCATCAGTAAAGTATTTCTGCTATGAAAAATTAATATATAAAATTCATTAAAATATGAAAATCCCGATGTTAAGTTTAAAATGTTATATTTTGAGATTCTAGAAATAAATATCTATTTAATGCAAACCTTATTTTAGGTGCAAAAGATAATAAGTTTTGAAAAAAAATCTATTGAAAATTTAGCCCCCTTTTTTAGCAGAAAAAATATCGATGTATAATCATCGAAATGAGTAAAAAGAAATCTCCAAAATTTTAAAAAAAATTCTTTTTTTACATTTTATTTTCCGATTTTCGGTACTTATTTTCTCATAGAAAATCCCCCTAAAGAATTTTTTTTCTATTCATAACTTCGGTCTTTTATCTTTTTATTTATACTGTAATTAGTATCGAACACTGACCAACCTCACCAAGATTTTACGCCCCCAAAATAAGGGGGAGTCAATATTAAGTGACGTGAAAAAATCAGAAAGTTTAAATGAAATAAATAATGCATTATAAAGTTCATTCATTGATAAATCAACACTGAAAATTTCATTAAAATCCGATAATTCCCTGATTTTTGGTATATTATTTTCTATAGTGGGGGAGAGGGCTAAATTCATTTTGTCAAAACGCATTTTAGGTCAATTTTGGGTATACCTAATATATATATATATATATGTATATGTATGTGTGTGTGTGTGTGTGTGTGTGTGTGTGTGTGTGTGTGTGTGTGTGTGTGAAAGACAGAAAGATAGGGATTATATAGGATTATGATAATCTATGCTAGATTTTCTTTTTTTCTTTTTTTTTTTGGTTTAATTTCCTTTCTCATTGTGCGTTCTGCCTTTGACACTCACATTAATTCCATAAAAGACACACACACACACACACACACACACACACACACACACACACATCTACATAATTTACTCTGACATTTCTCTATAACCTGGGGGCTGAGTCGGGGTGAGGGGTGGTGGTGTGTCTGTGAGGTTACCCCAGGGAGCAGAGGCCATTTTATTTGACTTTACAACTTTTTGGAGAACTTTCCCAGACTTTTTCGCTTGATGACAGAAAGATTCCACTTAATTTCTGTTAACGCTTTTAAATTGACATTTTGTTGTAGCAGCATCGAGCGAAACTATCTACACAAAAAACCCACAAACAAGCCTTTTTATATTATTTGGATTATTCTTACTATTGTCCTCATCTTCATTGTTATCTGTACAACGTTTCAGCCGATATGACCCCCCCCCCCGGCCTTCTTCAGGTATTTTTTGTCGGACTCGGGAACCTTCGAGAACTCAGGAACCGTCTTTTCGAACTCGGAAACCTCCCGATAACGACAAGAAGGTTCCCGAGTTCGAGAAGGTTCCCGAGTCCGATAAGAGATACATGAAGAAGGCCGGAGGCCACATCGGCCGAAAGGTTGTACAGATAACATAAAGATGAGGATAATAGTCCGAATAATCCAAATAATACTAATTACCAAACCTCATCTCAAAATTCATTTTATTTTATTAATTATCTCATTAAAGCCTCTAAATCAATACTTCCCAAACTTTTATTGTCCGAGATACACTTTAAAAACTACTTCTCAAATTATCTGATTAATTGATTGATTGACTGGTTGATTTTAACGGCATGTGAACCCATCCAGGGTTACCTTATGCCAAGTGAGGGATGGTCAAATTGATATGTCTTTTTTAAGGTTTTTATTGATTTTGACAGTAGGTTGTTTGCAGTTGTTTGTTGCTAAGTGGATTGGAAATCAGTTTAAGGGATAAGTTTATAGGGTAAAGTTTGAGTTTGTTATAAGCGATTGTTTGGTAGAAAGATTTTTAAAAACATTTTCTTTCTATTTAACCCATAAATGGGACCCAAACAGGTACTAACACTCTGGGTCAGAGTGGACCTGGGAGCAATGGTGAAGAAGGGGTGCTCCACATCCCCTAAAACCTCCAGAACTGGAACCTCACCATCCTGATAGTATTTAACGTTATTCCTAGGACACGAAGACCCCCAGTCACCACCTTCTAGTACCCATATGATATAAAGTTTTGGAGATTGCCATAAGGGCAATAGGGTTGGGGCAATCATATATATATAGGTGCTAGGACTTGATATGACCAGGAGATTGACCGGAAGGGGGGGGGGTCAAACTATCTGATGTTCGACGGGCTAATACCATTGTTATATGATAGAAACCCTCCAACCCTTGATAAAAAAAATACATTCTTCCTAGGACCACAATAATCTCGGACTGTGAATCACAGTTATAATTTCGTGGATCCAGTCAGTGGCCCAACAACTTTTCGACTTGTAAGTAAAGTAAAGTCGCCGGGGCGGCCTAATGTCGCTATCAGCCATACAGCGAGGGAGTCTATCCCCTTTTCCCTAGCGCTAGACCAAGGAGACTGTTTTTGCGTCTGAGGTGGGGCGCCACACCTACCATCAGCTCCTTAGTTTACCGCACAGATCCCTGTGCTACTCATACGCTGAGTTGGCTCCCCTCATTCGAGTCACCGTTTCGTGTAAATTCCCACTCAAAGAAAAAGCGGGAAAAAAGTAAATGTTAAAAAATTCCGAGAAATAGTAAATGTTAATTTTTTTTTTTTTTGCTACGAAAATTTATAAATCGTTTTGGCATTCTCTTTTAAAAAATTTGTTTTAGCGACTCAAAGCTTCCGGGAATTTCCGAGAATGTACCGAAATCCAATGCTTTTTATGCGTAAAAGTAAAAAGTAAAGTTGGCGGGGCGGCCTAATGTCGGTATCAGCCAGACAGCGAGGGGGTCTATCCCCCTTTTCACTAGCGCTAGACCAAGGAGATTATTCTAGCATCTGAGATGGAGCACCATACCTACCATTAGCTCCTCACTTTGCCGCACAGATACACCTGTGCTACTCATACGCTGAGTTGGCGTGGGCCGGAATCGAACCCAGAACCTTATGAATCCTAGTCGATCGCTCTACTGACTGAACTAAACCGGTCGTAATCTAATGCATTTATCTCTTGCGCGCTATTCTGCATTAGTACCTAATATGATATATTCATATAATGAATTGGCGTAGTCTATCATTTATCTAAGGAAGTTTAGTTAACTGTAAAATGGAAAATAACAGTTGGAAAATCACTGAGATTTAAATTGACAGGTCTTAACTCCAGGTTCATCTGGAGAAGGACTCTGATTGGCTGGTTGGTTGGATAGGTTTTACGGCATCTCAACTCATTGGGTTATTTTATGCCGAGAGTAATGGTGATGAAAAGGTACTTCACATTCCCCAGAGCTCCAGAATTGGAACTTCACTCTCAGATAGATTTTAACATCATAGTGAGGACATTCAACTACCGCCTTCTAGCACATATATGATAAAGAGGGGTGGGGTTTGCCATAAGGGCAATAGGGTTGGAACAATCATATAGGTGCTAGGACTTAACGTAACCAGCCGATTGATTGGAGGGACCTCTCCAACCGTTCGTCTAGCCTAAGTAAGGGCCAAAGTGGAGTGTTGCATGTCATCGACTGCTCAGCCACCAGGATTCCATCCTTAAGCACCACGGGTAACCGTCCACAGCTAACAGGTTGCCCCATTTGGAGGTGTTTTACCCTTCTGCAGAGGTACAGCTGGTGTATTCTAAAGCCGGCAGGGCTCTCTCTCTCTCTCTCTCTCTCTCTCTCTCTCCTCTCTCTCTCTCTCTCTCTCTCTCTCTCTCTCTCTCTCTCTCAAGGAGATTGTTTTTGTGTCTGGGGTGGAGCGCTGTGTACTAGAGTGAGGAGCTGATGGTAGGTGTGGCGCCAAAACCACCTCATACGCTAAAATCAATCTCCTTGGTCTAGCGCTAGTGAAAAGGGGATAGACTCCTTTGCTGTCTGGCTGGTACCGACTTTAAATCTGGATTTACATTTTTGCATTGCATCTTGAACAATTTGGACGGTCTCATTTTTAACGAGAGTGTGTTGCAGGATGATAACGGACGGAAGGTTTAGGAACACGCGTATTGATATTAGGAAATGCCCTTCTCTTATACTATATTCCATTGTGTAGAGAATGAACTTCACTGGGCGCCATTAGTACAATGGACTGGATGATGTTTCGTCTACAGCAAGCTCTTTGCCAGGGACGTGTAAATAACCTGTTGATCCAGAAGCAAACGAAGTACTCACCCCCTGCCCTTATCCGGCTGCATAGGTTCACTGTGTTCGCCAGGATAATCGCACGCATTAATGGGAGGGGGCATTTTATGTTAGTTACACATTTCCAGTCAACCCCTGTCCACCTCTTTCGAGTGGTAAACGTGCAGGGTTTTTTTTATTTTTATTTAATTCAAAGTTTTGTCGTTATTTTTTCAGTTAATTATAAAAATAAAAAATAAAAACAACTTCTAAATTGCTGGCATTAGTAAAGAAAACAGTTAAATCTATATCACGAGGGTCGGTTGAAACGTTCGTAGGCTGACCAAGATACTCTTATTAAATGTGACCAAATGAGATTTATTTTTCAACATACGAGAGTCGGCTGAAACGTTCGTAGGCTGACCAAGATACTCTTATGAAATGGGACCAAATGAGGTTTATTTTTCAACATACGAGGGTCGGCTGAAAAGTTCATAGGCTGACCAAGATACTCTCATGGAATGTGACCAAATGAGGTTAATTTTTCAACATACGAGAGTCGGCTGAAAAGCTCTTAGGCTGACCAAGATACTCCTATGAAATGTGACCAAAGGAGGTTTATTTTAACAACATACGAGGGTCGGCTGAAACGTTCTTAGGCTGACCAAGATACTCTCATGGAATGTGACCAAATGAGGTTTATTTTTCATCATAGTTCCCCCTTGAAGTCCACACACTATCGGTGTTGCAATGCTTGGATCTCATTGGTAAAAAAGTCATCAACAGCAGATTTGATGTCAGACTATAAACTTTTTGGCCTCTGACATTTTCAGCCCCCATCCCACCATGGTACACTTTTTTTTTAAATTACGCAGAATTAAATCAAAGCTAATTGCGAAATTAATTGCTAAAATGCAAATAAAAATAACAGTGAGTGAAAAATAAAAAAAATAAAATGTGTCGATCATTTAAAATCCGTAAAAGAAGTTGAGTGCGAAATTTTCATTTGCTACACGTCATTTAACGAAGAAATTAAGTGGAATAAAATTTTAATTAAAAAGAAAAAATGTCCGTACTCCATTCTATACCCCCCTTTTTATTTAAAAAAAAATTAATTTAAAAATTCCTTAGTTGAGATTTCAGTTGTTTACTATTAGTCTTAATTCCACTGTTAACTGCAAATCATCACTACCTATTATAGCGTGGTTTAATGGTTAGCAAGCTAGTCTCGCAGATCCGTTACAACTGAATAATTAGTTCAATCCTCGCTGGATGCCCCATACTTACAACCTTTTGTCAAATCCAACCCGTGGCGTAAGAATTGATTGATAAGGGCGACCCATTATAGTGTAATGTGTTAGCATGTTAATCTCAAAGATCCATTACTACTGAATAGCGAGTTCGATCTTCGCTGAATGCTCCATATTTGTGATATTGTGTCACATCCTACCTGTAGCGAATGGGTTGGGTAAAAGGGGCATCTTATCATGGTTTAATAGTTAGCAAGCTAGTCTCGCAGATCCATTACAACTGAATGATTTGTTCAATCCTCGCTGGATGCCCCATACTTACAACCTTTTGTCAAATCCAATCCGTGGCGTAAGAATTGGTTGATAAGGTTTGGTTTGATTTGTTTTGTTTTGTTTTACGGCACATCAACCTCAGTGGGTCATTTAATGCCGATAAAGTTTTGAAATAAAGTCATACTTAATGGATACTCAATGTTTTTTATAAACACATTTTTCTATTTAACCTATAGATGGGACCCTAACAGGTACTACCACTCCGGGTCAGAGTGGACCAGGGAGCAATGGTGATGAAGGGGTGCTCCACATTCCCCAAACTTCCAAAACTGGAACCTCACCATCAGATAGAGTTTAACTTCATTCCCATGACATGTAGACCCTCAGTCACCGCCTTCTAGCACCCATATGATAAAAAGGGTTGAGGCTTTCCATAAGGGCAATAGGGTTTGGAAAATCATATAGGTGCTAGGGCTTGATGTGGCCAGCCGATTGATCGGAGGGGGCCTCTCCGACCACCTGTCTAGACAAAGAAAGGGCCAAAGTTGGGTATTGCAAGTCATGAACTGCTCCACTACCAGGGTTCTATCCTTAAGCATCACGGGTCGCCATCCACGACCAACAGGTGGCCCGATTGGGGGGAGTCTTACCCCTCTGCAGAGGTGCAGTCGGTGTATTCTAACGCCCCAGCTGACAGGGCGGGTTGATAAGGACGACCCATCATAGTGTAACGTGTTAGGAAGCAAGTCTCATAGATCCATTGCTGAATCGAAGAACTTTTGAAGATCTTATCTTGGGTCATCGCTATACTCGGATACACAGGAAACACCCGAGGAAGGCTGTAGGATACAGCGACCGAAACAGTGTGATTTCACAAACACAATTAAGATGAGGGCAGCAGTCCGAAAAATCAAAATCAAGATTATAGTACGTCTGTATTTAGGATTTTCTTTTGAACTTGTGATTTATACAAGGGTAATCCGAAATGTAAGATCTCCAAAATATTTAGAAATCACAGAAACGTTTATTGTTTATTGTCATTGATATTTACCGTATTTGACGGCATATAAGACGCACGGGCATATAAGGTCAGATTAAGGAAAAAGTTTTTAGTGTATTTAAGCATATATTGTTGAAAACAGACTAGCTGTTCATTACACAAGCAGAAACATAGCTGTATAAACGCAATTTGGCGGTACAGACAAGCAATAAGCATACACAAGACATCTAAATAGCAGGAAATAATAATAATAATAAAATTAATTTCACCTACGATGTATAAGACGCAGGGCAATTTTTTTAGCCAAAATTTTGAGAAAAAAGTGCGTCCTATATGCCGTCAAATACGGTACATTATTTTTAACTTTGAACATATATTTATTTTTCTAAATAATCGCCATTTTGATCGATGTATTTTTATTGATGCCGTGGCAGTTTTTGTATGCCCAAAACATACTTGCTCGCCGCCATGTCGTTGCTGAAGAGTTGAACTGATAGATACGCGTCCTGCGTCTCTGACCCACAAAAATCTAAAACGACGCAGTAAAATCGTATCCATGCGTCCCAGTGTTTTTCTTTTTTCTTATCTCACCATTTCAAGCTAACTATGAATACATTTCAATAGTTTTTTTTAGAAACGAATTACACAGGATAGGTTACAAGGTAGGAGTTAGACGGCTTTAGTTGGGACCCATAAATTTTCCCAGGGGCTCATTCAAAGCAAATATGTGCGGCCCAGGATGCACTAAATCAAAAAGCTATCAGCATCATTGTCGTGCATGACTTCACATTTGACTGTAGCACAAATCGGGAGCTCCATGAGAAACGACTGTCAAGCCAAGACTAAGCATAACAACCAGGCTATCCGTGTTCAAGGCATGCTACGAGGGTAGTGCCCACCTCCACGACCATATCAGGCTACGGGATAAGGGGGGGTATTTATCGTTCATTCCACGTATGAGGGTGTGACACATTTTTATGTGGGCCCACCCACGACCTGAAGCCCTTAGGTGGTAGGTGCAAAATGCGTTGATCCCGTCGTCATTCCCCCTCAAGGGAGGGGGTCGGGAACTGGGCAATAATCCCAACCCTGCCCCTTTAAATCAAGGAGGCAGGTGTTGCCTGGGATAGCCCTCTGGATCAACGCTGTTAATTTAACACTGGTCAAGTGGCCGAAGCCACCAGACCCACCAGAAGAGCGAGTAAAAACAGAGAAATACAAATCAGGCTACGGGAGAAAGTGTAAATCTTGTTACATGTGGTGGTCGGGGCGGCCTAATGTCGGTACCAACCAGACAGCGAGGGAGTCTATCTCCTTTCACTAGCGCTAGACCAAGGAGGTTATTTTAGCATTGTCATAATTGTGAAAAAAAAGTAAAGTAGATGGAGTAGTCTATCGTCGGTATCAGCCACAGCGACAGCAAGGGAGACCATCCCCTTTTCACAAGCAGGGAGATTGTTTTTGCGTCTCAGGTGGAGTGCTACACCTACCATCAGCTCACCCCTTTACCGCACATACCCAAGCCGTGTTACTCGTCCGCTGAGTTGGCGTGGGTCGGTATTGAACCCGGAACCTTGTGGTCCGAGCCGGATGCTCTATCAATGAGCTAAACCGGGGCCCTCTTGCTTAAATATTGACCCTGTGTCCCATCCTGCCCATGACAGGGTGGGTGGTTGTTAGATTTTGGGTAAATTACTTTAATAATAATAATAATAATAATGATAATAATAATAATCTGCGAATGTAGCAAACTAGCACAACGAGAATACAAAACTAGACACGACTGGGTTGGGAAGGTGATCCACTGGGAATTATGCAAGATATTAAATTTTGACCACACAACAAAATGGTATATGCATAAACCAGAATCTGTTCTTGAGAACGAAACGCACAAAATTCTCTGGGACTTTGAAATTAAAACGGATCACCTTATCCCAGCAAGAAGACCAGACCTAGTGTTGATTAACAAAAAAGAAAGAACTTGTTAACTGGTGGATTTTGCAGTGCCAGCAGATCACAGGGTGAAGTTAAAGGAAAATGAAAAAATTGACAAATATCTAGACCTTGCCAGAGAACTGAAAAAATTATGGAATATGAAAGTGAAAGTTATACCAATTGTAGTTGGTGCACTTGGAACAGTCCCAAAAGGATTAGAAAAGGGCTTGGAAAGTTTGGAAATCAGAGGAAGGATTGAAACCATTCAAAACACTGCACTGCTGCAATCTGCCAGAATACTCAGAAGAATCCTGGAGACATGAGGAGACTTGCTGTCACTCAGACTCCAGTGAAAGACCATCAGCTAACACTGATGTGAAAACTCAAAAGGAGTAAATAATAATAATAATAATAATCATCCCAAGCACCCTGACAACAGGGCCTAGAATATGCTAGCTGTGTCCTTTGTAAGGACACAGCTAGCATATTCTAGGCCCTGATGATGATGATGATGATGATGACTAACTGTTACATGATTCAATTTTTGTTTGTTTGTTCGTCTGTCAGCTGATGGGGGTGGGTGGGGGGCGCAGATTTTGTCAACACAATGGATCATTAGTTGTTTTTTCTTTTTTTTTCTTTTTAAGTTATGTGACGACACGATCTTTTTTTTTATGACTAAAAACTTCACAAACAGTCATGTGATCATCTCTACGTATCCCAGCATGCATTATTGGCACTGAACTGATCCTCAATGGGGTGAATGGGTTTCTGGACAATTTGAAACACATTACTAAATAAATGAATGAATAAAAACAATGCAACATTTAAAAAAAAGTCTCAGCACAAAAAGGCACATCGTTGTGCATATACCAATAAAAACTTCACAAACAGTCATGTGATCATCTCTACGTATCCCAGCATGCATTAGCACTGAACTGATCCTCAATGGGGTGAATGGGTTTCTAGACAATTTGAAACACATTACTAAATAAATGAATGAATAAAAATAATGCAACATTTTTTTTTAAGTCTCAGCACAAAAAGGCGCATCGTTGTGCATATACCAATAAAGCTGAGGACAATAGTCCGTATAATCTATTATTAATGGAGGTTCGGTCTCCATTTGTATGTAACTGAAACTACGTCACTGCTTACGCCACCATATAGAAAATCGTTAATACATAGAATAAAGAACAACCCTATAATCAGTTTTAAAAAATTCCTTTTTACTCTTGCCCTTTTTTTTTTCAATAAAAAAAGTTAAGTAAAAAAGTTTACAAATAAATAAATATCTACGATTTTGTGTAAAATTTATGTGTAAAATATTCAAAATGATTATTTAATTAATAATTAATAGATGTGAAGGCGTTATTTTCGTATTCGCCTGGGGAGTTGTCTGCCCGTTTAGTTTTGCTGGTTCCCGCTAGGGGCCTGTTATATTTAAGCGGCTGGTTTGAACGTCTCTTGCTCTTTTTCCGGTTGCTCGAGATACTATGGGTTAGACTCTGTCTACCCACTTCTCGTTGGGGCTTCAGCCCTTAACACTGGCCACTCACTGCTAGTAAGTCTTGTATACGATATATGACTATCCTTTAGTCATGTATCCGTAACTATGTTTTTATGTACATTTAGGTATCTCTTTGATACTTAAATATCTTGTATTTTACCATTCATGAATGTGTCATTATCTCTACTCTTGTATATGTATTTATACTACTTATGTATGTATGTTTATGTACCCCTCTATGTATTATGTACCCTGTTAATTCTTGTGCTGTATATAAAATGTTTTGTCTATCAACCGTTGTCGGAGTTTTATCTTCAAGTATTATCTCTTTGAATCTTACAACTGGTGACCCCGACGTGATGAAAACGTTTTGTGAAGGCTTCGTTTTGCATTTGGAACTTTCATCCTTACAGATGCATGCTTCATTTTATCTGAAGGCGACAGAACTAAGCTTCCATTTCAAGTTGTTTTATTTTTTTTACTCTAATAAATTAGATGATTTTACTTACTGATACACACCCTGTGACGTTGAATTTTTAACTCCACCCAGGCAACATCTTTAAAAGGTAACTTTTACACCGCCCGGAGGGTGTTTTTTTCTTCTTCTTTTTGCTAGTTTAAATAATACAAATAAAAAAAACCTGTTTTATTCCAAAGTCAGTCATAAATAAACTCATAAATTACAGAAAAAAAATATTTTATGAACTTTACGCTGAAATGAGAAAATAAATCCTTTTCTTTGATCTGAAGCAAAAAAAAAAAAAGCAAAAAGAAAAAGAAAAAAAAGAAAGTTTTTCAAAGTAAAAAAAAAACATGTGAAACGGGATTATTTTGTTTGATTCTCATAAAAATCCCACAAAAGCACAAAAAAACAACACTTTTTTGCTTTCATTCACATAAAACTTCTATTTTTAAAGTTTATAATTCTTTTCCTGTTGATATATATATATACGATAAAGGGAATGACTTACCGGTAAAAAAAATATTGAGTTAATCCCAATATTTGGTTGATACAAGTATTAACAAATATAAAGTGCTCAATACGTGTATAGAACACACTGTGTCTATACACACTGTAACATTATATATATATATATAATATATATATATATATATATATATTATATATATGTATATATATATATATATATATAATATATATATATATATATATATATATATATTATATATATATATATATATATATATATATATATATATATATATATATATATATATATATATATATATATATATATATATATCAACGTTTCTCTCCGAAAGATTTTTTTCCTATTTGGTTTAATGACACAAAATTCATATTCCCTGGTTTTAGGATTGAATTATGTTTGAAAATAATTCCATTTAAATTGGTTCTAATTAGTCGTAATTTACAATTAAAAAAACTGACCCGTCTCTTACTTCACCAAACTGTGTTTAATAAATAATTACTATGTCTTATTGAATTCTAATATCATTGTTTTATTCTTAAACGTATTAAAAGCAATCCTGACCAACCCAACCAACCAACCAACCAAACCAACTTGTGTCTCCCAATTATGACATTATGACAGCTTGAAAAACACAGGTAATTAGGCTTGAGCTCGTTATTTTTTCAATTATCCGACCCACCGTGAAAAAAGTTTGGTGATCCCTGACCTATATGATTCCCAATCTTATTGCCCTTATAGCCAGCTCCGTGAAAAATCGAATACAAGGACTGTAACTAGCAAGTGGAGGACCTACTCCATAACTAGTTTACAAATATTGTTTATTTATGTTGAGTTGGCATTGCGTAATTAAACTTTGAAATTGGATGTAGTTTATTTCTTCTGGTTAAAACAAATTTCATGGACCATTGTATATCATCTGGATGCTAGATATCATCTGAGGGTGCTACATATCATCTGGAGGTACTATGTAGCATTTGGAAGTACTACATCACAAGGAGGAGCTAAATATCACCTGGAGGTAGTATATATCTTCTGGGGGG
Source organism: Doryteuthis pealeii (assembly GCA_023376005.1). Taxonomy (NCBI): domain Eukaryota; kingdom Metazoa; phylum Mollusca; class Cephalopoda; order Myopsida; family Loliginidae; genus Doryteuthis; species Doryteuthis pealeii. The sequence continues at coordinate 47,075,102 of CM042165.1, read as the reverse complement.
CTATATACATATCATAAGGAGTGAATGAAAAAGGAAGCATAACAAATTAATAATAATGATAATAACGATAATCCCTCATCTTATTTTTTTCAGCCCATTTGTAAAATTCAAGTTTAAACAACTTGGTTGATTGATGTTTGTTTGTTTTGTTTTGTTTTACAGCATATCAACCTCAGTGGGTCATTTAATGCCGATAAAGTTTTGAAATAAAGTAATTCCTAATGGATACTCAACTTTTTTTTATAAATACATTTATCTATTTAACCCATATATGGGACCCTAACAGGTACTACCACTCCGGGTCAGAGTGGACCAGGGAGCAATGATGATGAAGGGGTGCTCCACATTCCCCAAACCTCCAGAAAACCTCAACATCAGATAGAGTTTAACGTCATTCCCAGGACATGTAGACCTTAGCCACCGCCTTCTAGTACCCATATGATAAAAAGGATTGGGGCTTGCCATAAGGGCAATAGGGTTGGGGCAATCATATAGGTGCTAGGGCTTGACGTGACCAGCCGATTGATCGGAGGGGCCTCTCCGACCGCCCGTCTAGCTCAAGAAAGTTGGAGTATTGCAAGTCATGAACTGCTCAACCACCTGGTTCTATCCTTAAGCATCATGGGTCGCCACCCACGGCTAACAGGTGTTTCCATTGGGGGAGTCTTACCCCTATGCAGAGGTGCAGTCGATGTATTCTAACGCCGCACCGACAGGGCGGCAACTTGGTTGAGTAATACTTATTCGACAAGAATATTTTACCATATTTTTATCTTGTTTTGTTCTCCTTTTTCTCTGTCTTCATAACCCTTTACACACACCGAATATTAGACAAAGACAAAGTTTTAAGAGTTACAAACCGTCACTCGGTCAGTATTTGCATTGTATTGACCAAGGTTTCTCAAAGTGGTCTACATAGACCCCCTTGGGATCTATACAACAACTAAGCGGTCTGTAAGTATTCCAGGGGTCTACAAAGGGCCTATAGAAACTACTAAGCCTTCTTAGTAATTAGAAAAATTAATTCCACAAGAATTCTGGAGAACGTGCTAATGTTGATATATTTTCAGAAATTTAAGCCCAATATTCATGAACTTATCAAAAGTCATTTAGCTTCACCCATCACATTAGGAAATGTTCTTCCCTGGTGAGTTATTAAGTTAGTATCAAATATTTGCAGTTCTTTTTTTACATGTTGTGCTTACTTTACTGTTTATTTTACAATTAACAGTTTTACAGAAACGTTTGTGCAGAATTCATTTATTACATAATTGGTTGCAACAAAACAATTGCAAGATGGACTGGGGTCTATGATAAGTCAATCAAATTTTTGTAGCGGTCTACGTACTTAACTGTTTGAGAACCCCTGGTGTAGAGAGTGAAAATTTGAGGAAGGGGCAAGTTTCAGATACACTTATGTTAATAAGTTCATTAAAAACATTTTAGTTCCAAATTTATTACGCCCCAAGAAAAATATTATTTATAAAAAAAAAAAAAAAACATGAAAGATAATACAGCATATAATTCATTACATTCTATTTTATTATTTTTATACAATACAGTACTATTTTTCGTATTCAAACAAAGGTAAAAAAAATTAGGGTGTTTTTGTTTGGGTGGTGGGGCTGGTATGGATTAATAGCATTTCAGTTGATTTCAATAAGGAAAATTGATTTGATTTATACAAGGAAATTTACTTCTGACAAATGCCAAAAGAATTTTTATAATGACAAGCCAATTTGTGGTCCATGTAACATACAGGTGGTTGCCAGATGAATAAGTATGAGTGACAATGGATCTATGTAATAACACAAACTCTTAATATTTGGTGAGTCAAATCCTTTGGATCCCGTAATTGAACAACTAATACCGATGCATCAAACACACATAAAAAAAGGAAAGAAAGAAAGAAAGAAAGAAAGAAAGAAAGATCCTTCCATCTGGATGAAGACCGTTGCTTCAAACATGTTTCATCCTTCACAAGATTACCCACAATGCCTCAGGCTATTACTTGATAACCTTTACCCATTATCTTCTTCTTTTATTTCCATTATCGGATTATGATGTGTGATGTTATCTAGACAAAAAAAAAGATGGGTTGACAATGAAAAATAAATATCTTACACCTTTCTAAGAAGTGTGGGGGATCAGAAATCACGCACAAATTAAATCCATGGGGGGCAAACCACAAGTATTTCGCGTGTATCTTCTTTATAGGTTTTACATTTACGAGGGTGGGCTGAAAAGATCTCATAGGCTGAAACGTTCATATGTTGATGTCATATCTATTGTTGATGATTTTATTTACCAATGGGATCCAAACACTGCAACACCGATGGAAGAAGTGTGTGGACAGCAAGGAGGACTATGTTGAGAAATAAACGTCACATCTATTGTTGATGACCTATCAATTGGATCCAAGCACTGCAACACCGATGGAAGATGTAAAAATCTGAAAAAATCTCATAGCCTTGTAGGATTCAAAGTTATTATTGAAACATACAACTCCGACACGCTGTGTGGACACAACATTTTATATAATAAACAGGACATTTATACGACAAGATAAATAACAATAAAATACATGTACATAAACATACAACAGTAAAGATAAAAGAACTGGAAAGTCCGTACATACAAAATCACTTACTAGTGATGGGGGCCGAAGACCCCAGGAGAGTTACATAGCGTTGGGGGCAGAAGCCCCCACCGAGAAGGGTGTGACCATGTCTCTAACCATGTGCTCGTACGAGAAGATGTAGCAAAAGAGGCAGAAGAGTTTGAACCTCGCGCTTAAATACCAGACCTCCTGGTGTCGGCACGGAAACCCCAGCGGGAAGATAACTCTTCCAGGCAAAGGAAAGATAATCCCAACAGCCTGAAACGTTCATGTTGATGTCATATCTATTGTTGATGATTTCATTTACCAATGGGATCCAAATACTGCAACACCGATGGAACAAGTGTGTGGACAGCAAGGAGGGCTATGTTGAGAAATAAACGTCACATCTATTGTTGATGACCTATCAACTGGATCCAAGCACTGCAACACCGATAGAAGATGTGTGTGGACAGCAAGGGGGACTATATTGAGAAAAAATCTCATTTGGTAACATTCCATGACAGCATCTTGATCTATAAAGATAACAAAACACGAAGATATGAATGTACTCCAAGGTTTGCAATATGGAGTTAACCACGAGTGTGGCAGACAGGTTAAGAGTTAAAGAAATAACCAAACAACTAGAATTCGAATAAAAGTATGTATTACATATAACAATAAGGTTGCAAACTTTAGTTCGTCTGCACAAATGTTTATAATTTGTAAAAACTTAGCTGATATCCGTGGTAGGGTATTATCGGAGCCCTTGCTACGGCCTTCTGTAGGTTCGGATATGATAGACGTCTATTGACGCCCGACTCCGATGCTGGTTGTTGAGGAAGAGGTGGAGAGACCCATATTTAGGTCCGTCTCCGGTGAAAGTTGGATCAGAAGAGGTGGCAAGGATGTGCCTATTTGGCTTTGCCGCCAAAGTATGCTGGCTCGTGATTGGTTGGTTCGAAACAGAGGCTCGTAGACAAGGACGATACCCCCATACCTCAGAATTATCAATAGATCAGCCTATGAGCTTTTCACCTCATATATAAAATGTATGTGTGTATGTGTATGTGTATGTGTGTGTGTGTTCAAAATAGCCTCATTTTGGTTTAGGAAGAGACGTTCTTCTCCAAAATTGGTCAATAATTCATAGCTAATATCATCGTTTTAGCTGATGAAATGTTAGTTACAAAGCAATTACACCGTCCAAGCGATACGGGTATCGTTAGCAAGTTAAACAAACGGACACTTGTTAGTGAGTTTGATTCTCACAGGGTGCGCTATATTTCAGACCTTGTGATAATCTTAGTAAATGACTACACTGCCCAATGTGAATATGTTGGATAACTATTATTATTAATGGTTAGAAAGTTAAACAAACGGACACTTGTTAGGGTCCCATCTATAGGTTAATTAGGGAAAAAATGAGTTTAAAAATGTGTTAAAAATAAATTGAGTTTAAAAAATTGAATATAAACAAAACATCTTCGGCATAAAATAACCACACGAGGGTTGACATGCCGTAAAATACAACCAACCAAACCAAAACGAATCAACAATTTTTTTCTTTTAAACAATATTTAAGGAAGATAATAAAACTGACAGTGAAATTGTTTGGTCAGTTAGTTGGTTGGTTTTACGGCATGTCAACCCTTGTTGGGCAATTTTATGCCGAAGACGTTTTGTTTTATTCATTCTTCATGGGTACTCATTTTTAACTCATATTTAAGAACTCATTTTATTCTATTTAACCCATAGATGGGACTCTAACATTACTACCACTCCGGTCCGAGTGGACCTGGGAGTAATGGTGATGAAATTGCACTCCACATTCTCCAGAGCTATAGAATCGGAACCTCATCATCAGATAGAATTTAACGTCATACACAGGATATTAGGACTCTCAGCCATCACCTTCTAGCCCA
>CM042165.1:46870578-47065578 GCA_023376005.1 Doryteuthis pealeii | reverse complement strand
ACCGTATTCTCCAATTTGTTCCTAGGGAAAACAAATACCCAATCCTTTTTATCTTAAAGGTGCCAGTTTATTAATACACATGAACTTATCTATATATTAATACGGCTGTTCCTAAATCTTCAGTCCGTTATCATCCTGCAACACCCTTTGGTTAAAAGTGAGACCGTCCAAATCGTCCAAGATGCAATGCGCATACAGATTATCTGGTGTTGTTTAATCGCAGATTTCTTATTTGTCACATTTTATTTCACTCAATTTTTAAAAAATGAAACATTCCAAATGGTCTTGACCGTTTTCGCCCAAGAAATTTTGGAAAAATCTTTTTAAAAACCCTGGAGTACTGTAAAATGCGGGCCACACCTGTGTTTGCTGAGGGCCGTGTGTGACCGCCCGGCCGTATGTTTGACATGCCCGCTATAGAAGTCCGCTGGATGATGAATGATGGACGAATCCCGAAGGACATCCTCTATGCAGAACTTTCGTCTGGTAAGAGAAAGATTGGTCGCCCCCAGCTGCATTTTAAGGATGTCTGCAAGAATGATCTCAGGTACTTTGGCATTACCCCTTTCAGTTGGGGAAATTTGGCTCAGGCCCTCCCTCAGTGGCGACAGGCTCTCCGTAGCGGACTGTTCATGTCTTGGCGCAGCACCATGAAGGCAAGAGATCCAGAAGAAAGCGGCAGCAACAAAGCACCGGCACATCAACATCTTCAGGGACAGCCTTCACATGCGACATCTGTGGTCGAGAATGTTTTTTGAACATTGGACTTCACAGTCACAGGAAGTGCTGTAACTTCAGGGGCACAATACCTATATTATCGTCTCACAAGACTGCAAAGCCGAACCATATGACCTTTAGGCACCCCTTTTGCTTTGCTGATTCATAAGTACATTTTTTTCATTTACACCGTCAACATCCGGTTGTTTGTTAGTGGTTAGGGTTAGTGGTTAGGGTTAGGGGTTAGTGTTATAATTTAAAAAACCCTCTAAAAATCGTTTGTTAACAAACAACCGATGTTGACGGTGTAAATGAAAAAATGTACTTATGAACCAGCAAAGCAAAAGGAATACCTGAAGGTCACATGGTCTGCAAAGCCAATCAGTATCACGTTTACGAAGTAAACAAACAAAAGTTCACAGGAGGCACTGTAACTTCAGGGGCATCATAACTATATAGTCGTCCGAGACTGCAATGTCGATGATGATATAGAAGATAAATAGGGCTGTAAGATTCAAAGGTTATGACAAAATCATAACTCGTTGGAACGCCATCAAACTCCGACAAAGGTTGAGGGACAAAACATTTTATATAACAGCACAAGAATTAACAGGTTACATAATACATTGAGGTGTACATGAACATAGATACATAAGTAATACAAAGTTACATGTAAAAAGGATAAACATAAAAGCAACAGACATGAGACTAGGAATAGTCCATGCTGTATAAATCACTTACAGTAATGTAAGGGGGGGGGGCAAAGCCCCAACAAGAAGGGGGTAGACCAGAGTCTAACCCATAGTGTCTCGTAGGTCGAGCAGCGGCAAAAAGAGAGAGAAGAAGTTCAAATCAGCCGCTTAAATACACCAAGCCCCTAGCGAGAACCAGCGACCCTATACGGACAGAAAACTCTCCAGGCAAATACGAAAATAACCCCACAGGGCTATGTTAGATAATAATGCAACCCCTTATATACAGGGTCCAACAGAATAATCGTTTTGGTTTGGAACGTAAATAAAAGGTACCATAAATGCTATTCAAAACATAATTTTCCTAAGAACAATTATTGGACACATGGCCTAGTGGATAAAGGAGTTAGGTTAATATAGTTCTAAGTGACAGTTATTTCTAGATTGCAGGTTCAATTCTTATCAAGAGCAGCAGTAACATAGAATAATAATTAGCACGGCATAACACCTGTACCCAGCTATGGTTAGCGAAATGAGAACAGGATATCCCCGTGGACTGAATAAAGGGTTGGATTCAAAGTTCCGTGATGGCTCCCCATTACGACAAAAAGGTTCCCGATTACGACAAGCAAGTTCCCGAGTTCGAAAAGAAGGTTCCCAAGTCCGAGAAGGTTCCCGAGTCCGACAAGAAATACCTGAATAAGGCCGGGGGGCATATCGGCCGAAACGTTGTACAGATAACAATGAAGATGAGGACAATAGTCCGAATAACGCAGATAATACTAATAATTTTCCTATAAGAAAGAACAATATTTGCTATTTGCCAAGCTATTTGCATTTCACATAGCCCTAATACCCTTGGGAAAGGTATGCATCCAACTATTTTCCCTCCAGCTATGGGCAAATAGTAGGGTAGACTGGGCAATTTAAGCTTGGCAACCAGTCTAGGAGAAGGATAACTCTGAATTCAAGACTATTAAACTACGCTTAAGACATTGATCTAGTGTCTAGCATCCTGTTCGTGTGGAGGGGTTGGGTAAATATACAAGCTGTTTTGTTGGCGTATGGTGTAATGGTTAGAGTCCTGGGTATGACGTTAAACTCTATCTGATGGTGAAGTTTCAGTTCTGGAGCTCTGGGGAATGTGGAGTATATATTTACCAACCCCTCCGCACGAGCAAGATGTAACACAAGGTCAATTTCTTAAACGGAGTTTAACAAGTTTGAATTCAGAGTTTTCCTTCTCCTAGACTGGTTACCTAGCCAAGGTTAAAGAGCCCAGTATTATTACTATTTACCCATAGCTGAAGGGAGAGTAGTTGAATGCATTCCATTCTACGGATATTAGCGCTATGTGAAAATGCAAACATCCTCGTCCAGGATTTGATTTCCCACGACTCTAATCATTACACGCACCTGAGGAATGTAGAGGACCCCTTCATCACCATTAATCCAGGTCCACTCTGACCCGGAGTGGTAGTACCTGTTAGAGTCCCATCTATGACTTAATTTACAGATCTGCTGATGTCAGTAACATTGAATCATTTTAAAAGCAATGACTGGTGATGATCACAAGGTATTGTATTTTGTACGCTGGTTCAATCTCTAGTGGCGGAGATCGGGGTATACACTACTGATGAGACCTAATAAGGTCGAAAATGCTGTCCAGTGTTCCACATGTAGCACACGCTGTCTATCGAGTTCTCTGGTCGTAGTAATTTAATCTAGTATATAATATATTCTTCTAATTACAAAATTCTCTATTTCCTTGCCCATGAGGTTGAGTACTGCGAATACGGACCACGACTTGGGAAGACATTGCTCTGAGATAGCATTGTCCTCTATAATGCTCGCGATGGGCTAAAAGACAAATTCAGATTAGGTGGATGTGTGATTACCATTGACTAGATGATTTGGTGACCCCTGTTTGTTGGCGTGGACTGGTGGCCTAGGGGTAGAGTTTTGGTTCTGCATTCTATGGTCACTGGTTCGATCTCTATTGGCAGAGATCGTGGGTATACACTGCTGATGAGACGAAACATCTTTCCAGTGTTCCGTATGTCACACACGGTGTTTGCCTAGTTCTCTGATTGTGATAATTTAATCGAATTAAGGTATTGTATGTAAATGACCCGTACCATCGAGTACACAGGCTCCACATCCACACGGCGTCTGTGATGGTGTTACGGTTTCGTAACAAGTAGATGGAGTACATACATACATACATACAACTGCCCTTTATATATGCAGTGATGCTGATAGCTGTTTAATTTAGTGCGTCCTGGGACGCATATATTTGATTTGAATGAGTCTCCGGGAAATTTGATGGGTCCCAACTAAAGTGTCTTGATAAATTGTAGAGTTTTTTTTTTGTTTTTTTTATCTATGAACAACTAAAGCCGTCTAACCCCTAGCTTGTACCCCCATAGCGTGTAATTCATGTCCAAGAAGATATCATAAAATGTATTTACAGTAAACTGGAAATGGTGTGGGAAGAAAAAAAACACTGGGACGCATGGATACAATTTTACTGCGCCCTTTTAGATTTTTATGCGTCAGTGACGCAGGAAGCGCACCTATCAGCATCTCTGTATATGTATAGATAGATAGATAGATAGATAGATAGATAGATTGCAAACTGCAGTGTTGGGTAGAAATATACCAAACGAACAGTGAATGTTTTTAAAATTGCACAGAAAACAAAAACTAAACAGAATTTAATACAAATAAATGAGTACATATTTTCTCAGGTATTTTTTTCGTATTGAAGTCGGTTATTGCTAATTTCACCTTTTTAGTTGTATGGTAGGCAATAAGGATAAAATTACGATGACGACAATAAAAAGGATGATATGTTGATTGCTGTTAAATGCTGTCAGTTGCCAAGTGGCAAGTTTCAAAGAAAATTGTCGGCTCTCATCGCCATAACATCACATCCACTTATCGTTTTTAGAAAGTTAAGCATTCAAGGAGAACATCTATTTATAGAATAAAACATCCCTGGTCTTCTATTTTCTTCTTCTGTTTTATCATCTCTCATCTAATTATTCACTAATATTTCAACAAATTACAAATTGACAGAAACGTTCATTTTATAAGAATACATATGTATGTATGTATTTACTAGGTACCACCAATTTTCCCCGTGAAATTCTCCCCCCCCCTATATTTAACACAATGAAACTTGCATAAAGATTAATATTATCTTGAGAATTTTTTGTCCATTCGAAAGAAGAAACATTAAAAAAAACTCATGATGATTTTTAAAAAATTTTTCAGCTTACGGAAATAATGAAAATTATAAACGAAAAACAATGTTTACATTTTTGCACCGTTAAATCAATTGAAATTTAACAAGTTATGACTAGAGGCTTTTTTAAAAAGAATTCTATGAAAAATCAATTAATAGTCCGATTTTTACGAAAATTTCTATAATTACTTACCTTTTGATGAAAATGTGTCTGAAATAGTTTTTCCCAAAATATATTACGGGAAACTTTTTCTTTTACGAGGTCTACCTGTTTTATTTTATGAAATATGAAAAAATCAACCTACAAAAAACGATTTTTACTTTTTTTCTATAAAGATAAGAGTCTGAAGAATTATATCAGAAGATTTTTATAAGTCTCAATGCCAGAGTTTTTAGTAAAAGAACTATGAATACAGAAACTAGCTAAAAAAATATCAATAAAGAAACTGACCGTGTCGTAAAAAACGGACTGTTTTACTTATTTTTCAAGATAACGATGAGTAATTTTCTTCAATCAGATAATTTGATCTTTGAATTAACTGTTTTTCTTTGTAACAAATCTTTATGTTCGTTATTTCTTTTTTTGCGAGATTAAAAAAAAAGTTTTAAAATATTTACATTTCTTCCTTCAATATGGCCTAAACTGATCACGTGACCTATTTTGGTGGTGCCTAGTATTTACCAACTCCTCCGCACGAGCCCGATGCGACACAAGGTCAATTTATTTGGGTTTGATTTCAGAGTTTTCCTTCTCCTAGACTGGTTGCCGTACCAAGGTTAAAGAGCCCAGTCTACCTTACTATTTACCCATAGATGGAGGGAGACTAGTTGGATTCATATCTTTCCCAAGGGTGCTATGTGAAATTCAAACGGCTTCGTCCAGGATTTGAACTCGTGTCACCGTGTCTAATTCCTACGACGGTAACCATTACACCACGCACCTCCAATTCATATATATTAGTAGGACCTGTGGATATACCACAGTATGATAATTTAATTACTACAATGTTTGATATGCTTACTTAAGAGCTAGTGCTAGTTAGTTCAATATATAAAAAGTATAATAATCTTGATTTAACTCTCTCTCCCTCACTCCTTTTTTCTCTTTCTTTCCTTCTTTTGATATGTTCCTTATGTTCGATTGAAACAGATTAGTGTTATCGCTTCCGCATGTTCATCCCTCTCTCTCCATCTTTCCCCTGCTTTCCTTCTTTCTTTCTTTATAATAAAAACGGAATGGTCCATTTTTTAGCTGAGGTGACGAATAAGAATTCGGCAGATAAGCAACACCAGATAATCAGGATTTACATTTTTGCATTTTATCTTGGACGATTTGGACGGTTTCATTTTTAACCAGAGGGTGTTGCAAGATAATAACATAACATGTTTTTTTTTCAATTGTTTAAATCTGAAGCTAAAAGTCAATAATGAAATCAATATATTAATATTCTTGTTCCTTATTATTCCGACCGTTATCACGTTGCAACACCCTTTGATTAAAAATAAGTCCGTCTAAATCGTCTAAGATGAAAAAATGTAAAAATGTAAATCCTGATGATCCGGTGTTGCTTATCCGCCAAATTCTTATTTCTTATGACTGTCTTCACCTCAGCTAAATAATGGACCATTCAGTTTTTCTTATAAAGAAAGGGAAAAAAAAGGACATGCTATGCTACACAAAAAAAAAATATAGAAAGAAAGAAAGTATGGGAAACATAGAGAAAGGGTGCGAGCCCACGGAAGCGATGATACTAATATGTTTAAATCGAACATAATTAAATGATGAATTGAAGCAAAGAAAGAAAAAAAGGAGTGTGTGTGTGTGTGTGAGAGAGAGAGAGAGAGACAGACAGACAGAGACAGACAGAGAGAGAGAGTAGAATCAAGATTATTATACTTTTTACATATTGAACTATTTATCAATAGCTCTTAAGTAAACATATCAAACGTTGTAATAATTAAATTATCATACTGTGGTATATCCACAGGTCCTGCTAGTAAGATATATTCCAAGCGCGCGGTGTAATGGTTACAGTCATAGGAAATGGACTCATCGAACCGAGTTCAAATTCTGGGCGAGGCCGTTTGCATTTCACATTGGACTTATATTCTTGAGAAATGCATACATCCAACTACTCTCCCTTCAGCTATGGGTAAATAGTAGGATAGACTAGGCTCTTTCATCTCGGCCAGGTAACCGGTCTAGAAGTTAAATTGTGAATTCAAATCTGGGCTGACTTCTGATTTAGGTCGGAAAATTAAAACGGCAAGTTTTTTGGTGGTCCCCAAAGACAGTTTAACTACAGTCTATGAATTAACATTTTGCGAATTGGGTTTCAGTTTTAGGGGATTAAGGTTGTTTTTAATTTACGTATTGCTTAAAAAAATTGATAAATAAAAAAACCCAAATTAACCCAAATTACTATACATTTAATGTTGAAAAATATTTTTTTAAACTAAGTTTAATTGAAATTATACATTGCAATACTAACACAAACAACTGTCTCAGTAATAGATTCAATAATTAATTTCAATGGTTAATTAAATGTATAGTAATTTGGTTTATTTGTTTATTTTTTTAAGCAATACGTAATTAAAAACAACCTTAATCCCCTAAAACCGTAACCCAATTCGCAAAATGTTAATTCATAGACTGTAGTTAAACTGTCTTTGGGGACCACCAAAAAACTTTCCGTTTTAATTTTCCGACCTAAATCAGAAGTCAGCCCAAATCAGTTAAACTCCGCTTAAGAAATTGACCTTGTGTCGCATCCTACTCGTGCAGTGGGATTGGTATATATATATATAAGATATATTCCAGCCCCTTGGAAAATGAGATTATCATACTGTGGTACATCCACAGGTCCTACTAGTCACTTATTAATCTTTAAACATAATCAATTTTTAATTTCTATAATTTGGCCTATGATTGTCAGCTGAGCCCTGAGGCGTAATGATAATCGTCTTAGAAAAATGAACTCGACGAGTCATGTTCGAATCCCAGAAGAGGCAGTTTGTATTTCATTTTCGCGCAAAAAGTAACTTGGAAACTTTCCCTTCTCCCCCTAACTATGGGTGATATAGCATAGTAAAAGCTGGGCTCTTTAACTTTGGTAAGGCAGCCGGTCTTAGAAAAAAAGAAAAAAGAAAAGAAAGAAAGAACTCGTAAGTCAAAACCAAGGAGCTTGGGTCTAGCACCTCCATCCCACAAATACCTACTTGTTACGAAACCATCACAGTCGTTGTGTGGGTGTGGCCTTGTGTACTCGAGGGTACGGAACATTTACATACAATACCTTGTGATTATCACCAGTTATTGCTTTTAAAATGGATCAAGGTTATTGAGATCAGTAGATTTGTAAATTAAGTCATGAAAAAATAAACATATTAAACTAGGGTATGTCAAAAGTTTTGCAATATTTTAGAAGTAACGTGAGACACAATTCGACAGCTCTGAATGTTGGTTGGTTGGTTGGTAGGTTGGTTGGTTGGTTGGTTGGATTTTACGGCATGTCAAACCTTGTTGGGTTATTTTATGCCGAAGACGTTTTCTTTTATTCTTTCTTGATAGGTTGTTTGGTTGGTTGGGTTTAACGGCATGTCAACCTTTGTTGGGTCATTTTATGCCGAAGACGTTTTGTTTTATTCATTCTTGATAGATTGGTTGATTGGTTGGGTTTTACGGCATGTCAACCTTTGTTGGGTCATTTTATGCCGAAGACGTTTTTGTTTTATTCATTCTTGATAGATTGGTTGGTTGGTTGGGTTTAACGGCATGTCAACCCTTGTTGGGTCATTTTATGCCGAAAACGTTTTGTTTTATTCATTCTTGATAGGTACTCAGTTTTTTTTTTTAAATCCAATTTTTTAAACACATGTTTTATAACTCTTGTTGTTTTATTTAACCCCATAGATGGAACCATAACAGGTACTACCACTCCGGGTCAAAGTGGATCTGGGAGTTATAGTGATAAACGGGTATTCTACATTCCTCAAGCTTCAGAATTGGAACTTCACCATTCAGTTAGAGTTTAACGCCATACCCAGGACAGCAACCACCTTCTAGTACATATATGATAAAAAGGGTTGGGGTCTTGCCATAAGAGAAATAGGGTTATGACCTCGGATTAATGGCAATGAAGGGATATTCCACACACCCTCAGATTCCAGAATTGAAACTTCAACACTAGATGCAGTTTAATATCATACCCAGGACATTAAGACCCTTAGCCACCACCTTCTAGTACATATATGATAAAAGGGTTGGGGTCTTGCCATAAGAGCAATAGGGTTAGGACCTGGAATCACTGGCAATGAAGGGATACTCCACACCCCTCAGGTTCCAGAATTGAAACTTCAACACTAGATGCAGTTTAATATCATACCCAGGACATTAAGACCCTTAGCCACCACCTTCTAGTACATATATGATAAAAAGGGTTGGGGTCTTGCCATAAGAGCAATAGGGTTAGGACCTGGAATCACTGGCAATGAAGGGATACTCCACACTCCTCAGATTCCAGAATTGAAACTTCAACACTAGATGCAGTTTAATATCATACCCAGGACATTAAGACCCTCAGCCACCACCTTCTAGTACATATATGATAAAAAGGGTTGGGGTCTTGCCATAAGAGCAATAGGGTCAGGACATTCATATAGGTACTATAGAAGATGGATCGGAGGGGCCTCTATAACAGCCTGTTTAGATTAAATAAGGGTGAAAGTGGAGTGTTACATGTCATGAACTGATCAGCCACCAGGATTCCATCATTAAGCATCATGGATTGCCACTCATGGCCAACAGGGGGTCTCATTAGAGGGGTCGCACTCCTGTGCAGAGGTGCAGTTGACATATTCTATAACCCCAGCAGACAGTGCGAGGATCCCGTAGAGACTAATTCTAGTGCATATATGATAAAAAGGGTTGGGGGCTTGCCGTAAGAGCAGTAGGGTTGGGACAATCATATAGGTGCAAGAGCTTGACTTAAACAGCCGATTAATCGGAAGGGGTCTCCTACGTGTGTGGTAATACCTATTCAAAAACTGCAGACCATCAAAATAACGATGAAGATTTGTATTTGTATTTATATTTTCTTTTTTTTATGTGGGTCACGACTGACTCAATAAAAACCGTCAAAAAAGTCTGGCAGAATTCTAGCAATTCCGGTGCTAGAAGACCGAAAGACAAAATATAGGTCTTGGTCACGCAAGAGTGAAAGAGAATCCAACGTTTAGCGATTGCGGGGGGGGTACACAAAAAAAGAAAAAAGAAGAAACTAAATAAAGGTTTATAAAGACTTAATTGCTTATCGGGATCTTAATATTAACAATAAATCTATTGTCCATCTTGTTTTCTTTGGTGCATTTGTTTTTTGTTTTTGTTTGTCTTTTGTTTTGTTTTTTTTTAATCGGGGATGATGATGACAAGTAAAAGATGTTAAAGCTCTCCCATCTGTCTATGGCCAGAAGGCAAAATGGGGGCAAAAACGACGTTAAGCATCGGCATTTTCTTCTTCTTTTCTTTTTTTTTTTTTTTTTTTTTTTTCAAATCCCAAACCGTCGTTAGTTTTTAAGTATTGCAGGTGTGGTGACAGTTTAAGTAAAAAGAATCTCGTTCGTATACACACACACACACACACACACACACACATACAAAAACCAACACACACAAACACACTCACACACTCACAGACACATATATACACGCACACACACACACGCGCGCGCGTGCGCGCACCGACACCTATGAAACACGCGAGCACAAAGCATACAGATACATAGAAATGAGCGCACAAAAGCTCACAACCACACACATGCATACACACATACACACACATACACACCCATACACACACTCAAATCTGTGAGTATATATATATATATATATATATATATATATATATATATATATATATATTATGCCCATTAACAAAGAAATACACACATAGAAACGCATGCTGAACAGCATAACTCCTCATGAATCTTATGTGGTCAAGAAAGGGGGATCGGTTTACAACTTGGTTATAATACCAAAGTGATCTCTCACTTTACATCCAGAAACACAAATGGCTAAAAACTGTTGAAATATCTGGCTTGCTTACTTAGGAGGCTAGCATGAATGGGATGTGACACAAGATCGCAAGTATGGGGCATATACATATACTCACACACAAACACACACACACACACATCTGTGAGTATATGTAGATACATCTATATGACCCATCTATGGGTTAAATAGAAAAACATGAATTTATAAACAAAATTGTATTATGCATTAAGAATGAATTTATTTCATAATTTTGTCGGCATTAAATGACCCACCGAGGTTGATATGCCGTAAAACAAAACAAACATCTATATGTATGCGTATTAACAAAGAAGTAAAAGTAAAAGTAAGTAAAGTCGACGAGGTGGCCTAATTTCGGTATCAGCCAGGCAGCGAGGGAGTCTATACCATTTTCCCAAGCGCTAGACAAAGGAGATTGTTTTGGCGTCTGAAGTGGAGCACCATACCACCATCAGCTCATCACTACCGTACAGATACCCATGCCACTCATGTGCTGTAAATACTCATAGATATTGTGACATAGCCAGTGACATAATTTCGGTTTCAGACAGACACTCAGAATCTCCATTATAGTAAGATGGCGCGGGCCGGTATCGAACCAGGAACCTTACGATTACCTAGCCAAGTGCTCTGTCGACTGAGCTAAACCGACCCCAACAAATAAGTACAAACAGAAATTCATATATAACACCACTACCCACGCACACATATAAGGAACATATGAACTTAAAACATACAGATACATTAGACACACGCGCATAAAAGGTCATATGTAAACACATACATACACACACATTCTGACACACACTCATGAAGGAAGCGCGTGGTGTAATGGTTAAAGTCATGGGAAATGGACTCGTCGCCCTGAGTTCAAATCCTGGACTTGCTAATTGCATTTCACTTAGCGCTAATACCCTTGGGAAAAGTATGATCCTACTCTCCCTCCAGCTATGGATAAATAGTAGGGCAGGCTGGGCTCTTTAACCTTGGTTAGGAAACTGGTCTAGGAGAAGGAAAACTGTGAATTCAACCTGTTAAACTCCGCTTAAGAAATTGACCTTGTGTCACATCCTGCTCGTGTGGAGGGGTTGGTAAATATATATATACACACACTCATGAAGCGAGCAGCTTTAGAGAGAAACACACGCATAATCAGTCATAGGTAGATCAATAAGTTCATAGCACCTGCAACCCTCAGATGGCTGTCAATTAGAACTGTATTAACTCAAACCCTTATATATTTACCAACCCCTCCGCACGAGCAGGATGCAACACAAGGTCAATTTATTAAGCGGAGTTTAACAGGTTTGAATTCAGAGTTTTCCTTCTCTTAGACAGGTTGCCCTACCAAGGTTGAAGAGCCCAGTCTTCCCTACTATTTATCTATAGCTGGAGGGGGTATGGTTGGATTCATACCTTTCCAAAGGGTACTAGCGCTATGTGAAATGCAAACAGTTTCGTCTAGGATTTGAACTCGGGTCGACGATTACCTTATGCCACCATATCAACTCAATCCTTTTATCTGTTGCGGCATGTGTCCAAAGCCTCATGTAAAAAATTCAGACAAAAAAAATCTGTTATCCTCCTCAGTTATTGTGAACAGCCCACGTCAATTTTTGGATAATTTTCACCTTTAGTTGTCAAAAATCATAGCAAATATGGCAATTAGAGTAACCTCCCTTGACTTTCACTTTGAACCAAGCTGGTAGCTATTTTGAAAGTCTCCGTGCGAAATAAACAAATCATAGAAAACTTTTCGAAAACATACAACTGCATGCTTTAACACAATAATATCATAAAATGTGTTCTTAATAACAATTAAGTTCATTTCAGATAATTTTATGCTAGGAATTTAGCCAACTGACTTTCACTTTGAAACAAGCCGGTAGCCATTTTGAAAGTCTCCGTGCGAAATACACAAGTCTTAGAAACTTTTTGAAAACAATACAACTGCATGCTTTAACACAAAAATATCATAAAATGTGTTCTTAATAACAATTAAGTTCATTTCAGATAATGCGCACGCACAATTTTATGCTAGGAAATTTAAAAACTAAAGGTGAAAATTACCAATTTTTGTTATCTAATCCCTTCTATGATATTTCTCAGCTTGTCCTTCTCTCGAAGCCATGTTGTCTACTTTTTGTATTGATTTTTGTTGTTTTTATTGTTTTGTTTTTATCAAATTCGAGTTATTCTTAATACTAGCAGGACTTGTGTATATACCACAGTATGATAATTTAATTTTTACAACTTTTGATATGTTTACTTACGAGCTCTTGCCAAATAGTTCAATATATAAAAAGTATAATAATCTAAATTCAACTCTCTCACACTCCTTTTTCTTTTTCTTTCTTTACTTCTTTTCATCTTTTCATTATGTTCAATTGAAACAGATTAGCGTTATCGCTTCCGCGTGCCCACACCATCTCTATTTCTTTCTTTCTTTCTTATTATATTTTCCGTGTAGCATGTCCTTTTTCTTCCCTTTCTTTCTTTATAATAAAAACGGAATAGTCCACAGAGAGAGAGAGAGAGAGAGAGAGAGAGAGAGAGAGAGAGAGAGAGAGAGAGAGTTAAATCAAGACTATTATACTTTTTACATATTGAAATATCTGGCAATAGCTCTTAAGTAAATATGCCAAACGTTGTAATGATTAAATGATCATACTGTGGTGTATCCACAGGTCCTGCTTGTCAAGATTATTATACTTTTTACATATTGAACTATTTGGCAATAGCTCTTAAGTAAACATACCAGACGTTGTAATAATTAAATGGTCATACTGTGGTATATCCTGAATCCTGCCAGTAGACAATTAATGTTTGATTGTGACGTTTCGAAAACGATCCCCAAACGTTTCGAATGAAGAACTGGAAGCCATTCAGGAATTCAACTCTACTTAGGACAGACGATAAAATTAGAGAAGAGGATCCGAAAAGAAAAATGATTGGAGGAAAAAAAAAGCATTCAGCAAAAATAGACACCAAATGAAAAACACATTTCTAATCCATTATATAAATAAACCCATATCTAAATACAATACTCCCACAGACACGTGTACGTAGACAGCACACAACTAATTAGATATATGCGTATACTCCCACACACGAATACGTGCATACATACATACGAGGTCGTTCGCGTTTCACTTGGCACTGACGGCCTTGGGAAAGGTATACATTCATTGGTTCTTCTCCACCCCCACGTCAGCTATGGGTTAATGGTAAAGTACACTAGGCTATTTTGCCTTGGTATGTCAACCAGTCTAAGAGAAGGAAAACTCGGAATTTAAAGTAACTGTACATCGCTTAGAAATTGACACTGTGCCGCCACGTGCTTGTGTGGTTGGTTAAATATCATACACATATATATCACCTCCCCTCTGTCTGTCTGTCTGTCTGTCTCTCTCTCTCTCTCTCTCTCTCTCTCTCTCTCTCTCTAGGTGTGTCAAAAGAGTATCGAGATTTTTTTAAAACTTTTTGACACACCTTGTATTCTGAAAAAAAAAATAACGTACCATTCATTTTTTTCCCAGAATATAAGGTGTATAAAAAAGTACCACGTTTAAAGCTATATCTACCAAGATAGAAATGAAGAATGAATGGAACGTTAATTTTTTTCAGAATACAAGGTGTATGAAAAAGTACCAAGTTTAAAGCTGTATTTATCAAGATAGAAATGAAGAATGAATGAAAGGTTATTTTTTAGAATACTAGGTGTGTCAAAAAGTGAAAAAAATCTCGATACTTTTTTGACATACTTTGCATATATATATCTAACAATTTCAGTATTTAAACCAGAAAATGTTGTCATTTTATTTATCAAAATGAAATGAAATGAACTAAATTTACAATTGAAAATAAGGCCCCTTAATCAGTGATGGCTACCGAAATGCTGTTTTACCTCATTAATTAAGCAGTAACAGTGAATACATTTAAAAAAAAGAAAAACGGCAGATTTTTCTTCTATGATTGAAAAAAACAAAACAATATAGAAAAGCAAATAATTGTTTACTATTGCTTAATATATAGAATCAAATAGCTCCAAATAAAGGCTCTTAGACGAAAACGAAGGTCTCAGTTTATGACAAACTTTTGCAATTATGTGTCTGTGCCTCGCTTCAAAGCCATGTACTGATTTGGAAGCTTCTGTTGTTAACGTGGTTGCATGTTCAACACCTTGAGAATGTGAGGCCGAATCCGGCAAGTTCAGCTTCATACCATTTCTTAAGGATTCTCAAAGTTAATTTTCTGAAAATCCTTCTGTGAATGGTGGTTCTCCATTTTGTGACAGATTTATTGTGTCCAGTGCGTAGCTTCAAAATTAATTGTTGTTATCTTTTTCAATCTTTTCTTGTCCGGTTCCCCATTCATGAAAGAATATAAAAATTAATTCATTGAGTTATCTAAGAAAAAAAAATAGAAGGGAATCCGTACTGCTTTAATATTTATGGTGAAATTAGATAAAACTTTAAAATGATTCTATAAATCTCTGTAATAATAAATGAACACACACGGCTGGGCTGAGAAAGCTTTATTCTACTTAGAATACAGTTGCAGTTTCTTGGGAGCTTATATACTTTCAGAAATTTAAGATTTACACAAAGGAGAGTTAATAATAAAACAGGGGAAGTAACTCTCAATTACTTATTACCATCTGCATAACTAATTTAATCAGTTTTATATGAATAAATATTTACTTACCTAATGGCCCAAATTCTTTTTATAGTTTCTTCCCTCACTTCCAGTTCATCAGATTTCACCATAGGAGGTGGCGCGGGGAAGCGATAACGCTAATCTGTTTTAATCGGACATATTGAAGAGATGGAAAAAAGGAAAGAAAGAAGGAAAGAAAGGAAAGAGAGTGAGAGTGAGTTAAATCAAGATTATAATACTTTTACAATTTTTTTTTTTACAAATTAAACTATTTGGTAATAGCTCTTAAATGAGCATATCAGATGTTGAGATAATCATACTGTGGTATATCCACAGGTCCTGCTCGTATTAACGCTTACATTATTACAGATTCGCATCATATTTTGCATTAGACATATTATCTATGATCGTTTACCTTTTACCTGATATCTAATACTTTTTACCTGCTGTCTGGTACGTTTGACTTTTTTTACTTTTTTATTTATCTATTCCCTGAAGATGACTGGGCCATTAAGAGAAAAAAAAGTTACAAAATTTCCCCTGACGGAATAAGCCACTTATATATAGAATGTTAGTTTTAACTAAGCAATAATACTACATAATACTTTTTCACCTCCAGTTTGAAGAGCTACCTATAAACCTAATTAGTAATTTGGAGTTGTAAAATATTAAGATGCTAAAAATATCTCCCCCCCAAAAAAAAAAAATGGCGTCCATAGCTCGAGTTTTCCCTCAATCATACGATCACAGAGAAAAAAAGACATTCTGCGACACCGTATAAGCTCGTATATAAGTCGATTTAATTTCCTCTTTCTTTCTATTTTCTTTCTTTCTTTTTCTTTTCTTTTCTTTCTTTCTTTCCTTCTTCCTTCCTTTCTTTCTTTATTCTTCCTTCATTCCTTTCTTCCTTCCCTTTGTCCTTCTTTCTTCATCTCTTCCTTCTATTCTTCTTTCTTTCGTACTTCACTTTTTCTTTCCTTCTTCTCCTTTCTCCTTCTTTCCTTTTTCCCTTTATTCTTCTTTCCTTCCTTTCTTCCTTTCTCCCTTCTTCCTTTATTCCTTCCTTCTTTCTTTCTTTCGTTCTTTCTTCCTTCTATTCATCTTCCTTTCATCTTTACTTCCTTTCGTCCTTCTTTCTTTCTTCCTTCTTTTTTCCTTCTTCCTTTCTTTTCTTTCTTCCTTCTTTTTCCCTCCTTCCTTCTTTCCTTTTCTTCTTTCTTTACTTCCTTCTTCCTTCCTTCTTTGCTTCCCTCTTTTTTTCGCCCTCATTCCTTTTCCTTCCTTCCTTCCTTCTCTTCACCCTTCTTCTTAATGAAACTCACACCTTCATAAAGAAAAATCTGCTTCAAAACAACTGAAATAAAAAAAAAAAAAAACAACTTTCGCTGGTTAACAACACCACGACACAATTCAATTCCCAGGACCGAAAATAGTGCGCCCCCCCCCCCCAACTGTTTGTCTGTCTGTCTATCTGTCTGTCTTCTTTCTGTCTGTCTGTCTGTTCCTGTGGGAATGCCTGCAAAAAGATTCTGTTTTTATTGCTTCAAGATTTACCTGCACTATTTTACTCTTTTAGTGAGGAAATGTTTAACTTTTATTCTAATAAGATTATTCAATGTACTAGCAGGACCTGTAGATATACCACAGTATGATAGTTTAATTATTGCAACGTTGCATATGTTTACTTAAGAGCTATTGCTAAATAGTTCAATATGTAAAAAGTATGAAAATCTAGATTTAGATCTCTCACACTCTTTTTTTTGTCTTTCTTTCCTTCTTTTCATATTTTCATAATGTTTGATTGAAACACATTAGCGTTATCGATACCGCGTCATCGCCCCTATTTCAATCTTTCTCTTATTCTCTTTCTTTCTTTCTTTCTATATTTTTATGTGTAGCATGTACTTTTTCTTACCTTTCTTTCTTTATGATAAAAACGGAATAGTCAATTATTTACCTGAGGTGACAACAATAATATGAAACAAGAATTCGGTGGATAAGCAACACTTGATAATCAGGATTTACACTTTTGCATTTCCCTTGAACGATTTGAACGGTCTCGTTTTAAACCATAGGGTGTTGCAAGAGGATAACAGTTGGAAGATTAAGGAACAAGCGTATCAATATATAGATTACTTCTTGATTTACTGGCACTATTTTACTTTTTTCCTTCTCTCATACAAAATAATAGCCAACAAAAAATGGATAAAACAAAAACGTCTTCGGCATAAAATAACCCAACAAGGGTTAACATGCCATAAAATCCAACAAACCACACCAATACTACAACACATGTGTCAGGTTAGGACAAGACAGGTCTTCTTTCTTACCTACTACGAGTATCATGTTAACTAGTACTACCTGTTCCATAGTCAGGTTGTTGGCACCCTCATCAGGCACGGTTCGGCTTGCCTGGTGAGGTCTGTGTGTGTGTGGACACCCAGCCTCATTAAAAAAAAGAGCTGTCAAAAGGAAGGTGAGCTCCAATACAGATGAGGACAACAGTCAGATATACCATAATTATTCATACTAGCAAATATATGCACTCTCCTCCGGGTGCAAGTATTTAAGTTTTAATATAATAAAATATTACATTAAATTAGAAAGACTAATGGAACTAGATATGAATGCAGATTAAAAAGATTTTAAATAAATGGTAGTATAATCGAAAAATAGAACAACTGAAACTTATTTTTCCATCACTCCCGTCTTTCATTGCGAAATTTTCCTAATTTAACTATTTAGTTAAATCATAATAACTATATAGTTAAGAATAAAATTACAGTTATTTCTTCTTCGTAATGGATTTCTTTTAAGATTTTCCCAAATATTTTTGTTCATATTCATTAAGATAAAACCAAAGAATTAGAAATCAATAATACCAAGCACATATTTATTAAAATCAAATATTTTATATCAATATGCAAATTAGCCTTCCCGTCTACTCTGTAAACTGCTATTGTGTTGTATATATAAATACAATTGCATGTTATCAGTATCTAGATAAGGTTGACGGTATTAAAAATGTAAAACAATTTCATTAATAATTGAGGTTTAAATAAAAATAAAATCATGTCGAATGTGACGTAAATAACTAAGGAAAGTGTGACTTGAGTAGTGATATAGTTTCAGTTACAGACAGAGAAACACAAAATCTCCATTATAATAAGATTAAGCTTCATCTCATAAATACATATAAAAATATGGGAGTAAAAAGAGGAAATGAATCCGACAGTATGTGGAGAAAGGTTAACAAACACGGGATATTGTACTGGATGGAAGTTTATTATAAGTAGTGTTTATCTACCTTTCTCCACGTACTGTCGGATTGATTTCCTCTTTTTATTCCCATTCTGTCCTACTTAAGTGTTGTTACTTTTTGCCTTCATTCTTCTTTCCTTCCTTTCTTCCTTCTATTCTTCTTCCTTTCATCTTTACTTCCTTTCATCCTTCTTTCTTTCTTTCCTTCTTTCTTTTCTTCCTTCTTTTTTCCTTCTTCTTCTTTCTTTCTTTCCTTTCTTTCTTCCCTTTCTTTCTTTCCGCATCTCCTCTTAACATGGATGACTTCAGGCTGATCCGTAAGTATAAAAACTTACTCATCTCTGAGAACGACATCCTTCAATACAAGACATCCTTCAATACAAGAACACACCCCATGTCCTGAAGAAGGTATGATAGACCGAAACGTTATAACGTCGACATCACCACCAATAATAAACTTCCATCCAGTACAACATTCCGTGTTTGTTTACCTTTCTCCACATGAAAATATGTAAATGTAGATTTGTTTAGACTTATCATGATTCACAGAGACAGTTTCCTCGCGAAATGTGACACCGCCGAATGCAAAAGAGATTATCTGAAAATATCTTGAGATTATTATATCTCGAATTAGCATAACCCGCGGTGGTTCATGATCAACAAACACGACGATTCCTGTGGAGATGCGGATGTACAACTGGATGGTGAACAGATTTCTGCCAGAGACACTTTGGAATGTTAAATAATTCAGGAAGCCTTGTGTCACGTACTCATATAGCCTCGTTGGGTATATACACAATAGTACTTATGTTAGAGAGAGAGAGAGACAGAAGAGACAGACAGACAGACAGACAGACAGATATAACTTACTTGGCTGCTCTTCGTCCAGTCGCCATGTTTTCGTTTCCTTCTTCTCTTTCTATTCCGGCCATGATCGTCTCTAAGTTCTTGCTTTACTTCTTTGTCTAGTCTTCTCTTGTTGGTTCTTCATTTTATAACTAAGGGCATGCTTAATTAATTAATAAGGCTTATTGCTTTGATCAAAGTTTTATTTGCCCTTTCTAGCTCATCGCGTGGAGTGAGTCGAACCGAAGTAGGAAACGTCTGTCCTACGTTACATTCTAGCTGGAACTGTCTAGTCTTCTACTTGTTGGTTCTTCATTTTCTAACTAAGAGCATGCTTAATTAATTAAAAGGCTTATTGCTTTGATCAAAGTTTTATTTGCCCGTTTCTAACTCATCGCGCGGAGTGAGTCGAACCGAAGTAGGACACGTCTGTCCTACGTTACATTCTAGCTGGAACTGTCTAGTCTTCTACTTGTTGGTTCTTCATTTTATAACTAAGGACATGCTTAATTAATTAATAAGGCTTATTGCTTTGATCAAAGTTTTATTTGCCCTTTCTAGCTCATCGCGCGGAGTGAGTCGAACCGAAGTTGGAAACGTCTGTCCTACGTTACATTCTAGCTGGAACTGTCTAGTCTTCTACTTGTTGGTTCTTCATTTTCAAAGGGCATGCTTTATTAATTAATAAGGCTTATTGCTTTGATCAACGTTTTATTTGCCCTTTCTAGCTCATCGCGCGGAGTGAGTCGAACCGAAGTAGGAAACGTCTGTCCTACGTCACATTCTAGCTGGAACTGTCTAGTCTTCTACTTGTTGGTTCTTCATCTTCTAACTAAGGGCATGCTTAATTAATTAATAAGGCTTATTGCTTTGATCAAAGTTGTATTTGCCCTTTCTAGCTCATCGCGCGGAGTGAGTCGAACCGAAGTAGGACACATCTGTCCTACATCACATTCTAGCTGGAACTGAAAACCTAACTGGTCAATCACGTGACGTGCGATATACAAAAAGGTCTGTATTTTTCCACGGAAACTGCCGTCTACATGCTGATTTGAAAGCCCCATTCTACAGGTGTTAGTCAATAGTCTATTCTACCACATAGATTATAAAATACTTGATTTTTACTTTTTAAGATTTCTACTGTAACGACATTAAAAGACAAATTAAGTCAGAGAACATTGTCGCCCCCACTCCACTCCACTCCACCCCACCCCACCCTTCGAAAAAAGTTTATGAAGAAGGTTCTGTTAATGCACGAATGTTAGAAATGGTTTGCAGAGATGCTGATAAGTATTTCAATAGTTTCTTGGAAACGAATTACACAGGATAGGTTACAAGGTAGGAGTTAGACTGCTTTAGTTAGGATCCATAAATTTTTCCCACGGACTCATTCAAAGCAAACATGTGCGTCCCAGGGTGCACTAAATCAAAAAGCTATGTTTGTGACATTTCATGATTTCTGAAACACAGTAAATAATTTTAATTTTTCTATTTTTGGTGACCCAAGTTCAAATTCTGGAAGACTATTCCACCTCGAACTAAACAGATTGGACTCTTTAATATTGGTATGGTAACCAATATAGAAGAAAGAAACCCCTGAATTCAAACCTGTTAAACTCCGCTTAAGAAATTGACCTCGTGCTACATCCTGCTCATGGCGGGGGGTTGGGCACACACGCGCGCATACACGAACACATGCACACACACATGCACTCACGCACACACACGAACACATACATATATATGTGTGTGTGCGTGTGGAAAATATAGACAAAACACGTAGTGTTCCAAAGGATAAATATCAATTCCTGATGGTAATGTCGACGCTATAACGTTTCAGTTTTTGTAACCTTCGTCAGGACAAAAATAAATTTCCATTCTTTGGAATACTTCGTGTTTTGTCTATGTTTTCCACATACTATCGGGTGGTTTTTCCACATTTTATTCATATATATATATATATATATATAATATATATATATAAGTCATCCACAGACACGTGTTTCTAGACACAGCAGTGTGGCTAGACACAACAACTATCCCTGGCTAGGAGCGAACTCCGACTAACTATTTGCCAGCCTGATTTCTCAACCTCTTGGCCACTTTGACAGCTGCTGTAACGGTGACTGGTGTTTAAACTATTACATACATAGGTTTGTTTACATATTTTACGATCACCAGAGAAATCTAGTCTGCGAGCAAATGATCATTGCGTATATATGCTTGGTAGTGAAAGTTAATTTAAATCACCCCTTAGAGAGCTCTACCGAATTTACGGGAGCATATGTGTGTGTGTGTATGTGAATGTGTGTTAGGGTAGCCAAGACATAAAGTCAACGCCGCTTAGTAACTATCAGTTTCTCGTCTACGCAATTTTCAAACCAGGTTATATATATATATATATATATATATATATATATATATATATATATATTCTGGACGTTAAATGCTTATGAATCATTTTGCTCTCTTTTCTTTTCCCCCCATAAAGCTTATCGGCATCTCTCGGGTGTAAGTCTTTCGACGTCCTCATTAATATTCACATGGAATCCGACAAATTATAGATGTATTTAAACACTCTTATCGGGCATATATATATATATATAATATATATATATATATATATATTGTGTGTGTGTGTGTGTGTGTGTGTGTAGCAGAACGATGAATTAAAGGAAGGAAAACGAAAAACATTTTCAAGAGTTTTATATTACATAATATCTCTATACTAATACTCGTGTTCCTTAATCTTCCGATGGTTATTATTTTGTAACACCCTCTGGTTAAAAATGAGACCGTCCATATCGTTAAAGACGAAATGCAAAATTGTAAATCCTGATTATCTGGTGTTGCTTATCCGCCATATTCTTATTTCTTATGAGTGTCGTCACCTCAGCTAAATAATGGACCATTCCGTTTTTATTATAAGAAAGAAAGGTAGGAAAAAGAACATGCTACACAGAAAAAATACAATAAGAAAGAAAGAAAGAAAGAAAGAAAGAAAAAAAAAAGCAGGGGAAAGATAGAGAGAGGGGATGAGCACGCGGAAGTGATAATGCTAATCTGTTTCAATGTTTGTATGATAACGGTCGCACAATTGAGGAAACGAGTATTCATATATAGATTCATCTTTGACGATTTGGACGGTCTCATTTTTAACCCGAGGGAGTTGTAAGATGTAAGAAACACGAGTATTGATTTGTAGAAGTTGTTATTTTCTAAACGCCTTTTCTCATACCTAGTGTTTTTCTTTTTTCTTCCCTCACCATTTCAAGCTAACTGTAAATACATTTCAATAGTTTCTTAGAAATGAATTACACAGGATAGGTTACAAGGTAGGGGTTAGACGGTTTTAGTTGTTTACCCAGATCATAAATAAAAACCCTACAATCAATTAAGAAACTTTAGTTGGGACCCATTAATTTTCCCGGGGACTCATTCAAAGAAAATATGTGCGTCCCAGGACTCACTAAATCAAAACCCTATAGGCATTACTGCAAACCTTTTAAGTAATATGGAGTAAAATCCCTTCTGAGGGAGTGGCTCCCCCGGGGTTAATGGGGCCTTGAAACATAAGCTTCATTAGTTTCAGAGTAGAAAACACCACCACCCAAACCCCATTTAAGATGGAAACTAATGTTTGATTTCATGTCAATCTGACGATGAATAATCTCAGGGGTTTCCCTCCTCTCTCCATTTCCTTGATCCCATAAACATGTGGTTATTTAGCTTAATGTTTAATCCAGCTCTGTGGGTAAGAATGAAGCGATTCATAATAACCTCCATTTTACCTGTGTCTTTATATATATATATATATATATATATATATATATATATATATATAAGCGTTCGCCTATAAAGGATGTCCCATTCCAACGGGCATGTATTATACCAACTGAGATTAATCGAAAACTCGATTAATTCAACTAATGTAACCCTGAAGAATCAATCGATGAAACTCGAGTAGGTTACTCATTTCTATTGTAATATATATATACCTATAAATCTCTTTAAATGTCCCTGTCAGTCCTTTTACTAATTTAATGTTTCTTTTTAATCAACTATATAAAAAAATAATAATATTATAATAAATAATAATGATATTAACTATAAATATCAACTATATTAATTAATAAATAGATAAAATCATATTAAAAAATTATATTAAAAAAAAAGATTATATTTAATTAAGTAATATACAAAATATATTAAATAATAAATAATAATATTAACTATAAATATTAACTACATGAAATAATAATTATAATAAAATAAATATTAACTATATTATAATAATAATAATAATAATAATAATAATAATAACGGATCACCTTATCCCAGCAAGAAGACCAGACCTAGTGTTGATTAACAAAAAAGAAAGAACTTGTCAACTGGTGGATTTTGTAGTTCCAGCAGATCACAGGGTGAAGCTATAGGAAAATGAAAAAAATGGACAAATACCTGAACCTTGCCAGAGAACTGAAAAATTTATGGAATATGAAAGTCAAAGTGATACCAATTGTAGTCGGTGCACTTGGAACGGTCCCAAAAGGATCGGAAAAGAGTTTGGAAAGTCTGGATATCAGAGGAAGGATTTATACCATCCAGAACACTGCACTGTTGCAATCTGCCAGAATACTCAGAAGAGTCCTGGAGACCTGAGGAGACTTGCTGTCACTCAGACTTCAGTGAAAGACCATCAGCCAACGCTGATGTGAAAACTCAAAAGGAGTAAATAATGATTAGCTTAATGTTTAATCAAGACCTGTGTGTAAGAATGAAGCGATTCATAAAAACCTTCGTTTTACTTGTGTCTTTATTTATTTATTTATTTATTTTCTGTAACATAATGAGCATCAGTAAAAAAATTTAAAAAAAATAAAAAATAAAAAATAATATTGTTACATAATTCATGGGTAGTCTGTGAATTATGTAAGTAGTGTAGTATAAATTTTGAAATTGAGTTCGTTAAAAATTCAAATCGGAGAGTTGAGAAAGTTACTGCCGATGATTGACAGGCGGTAACCTCCGGATGACACCCTCCCCGAAAAATGCGCCAGTAAAGCGTGTGACAGTTTTAGTTAGTCGCGACCAGTTGCTCATCGAGAAAAAAACGTTCTCTCAACTTGTCGCCTCTCACCACGCGATTTTGGGCTGGGGTTGTTTTAATAAAAGCTATATGGAAAAAATAACAAATCTTTCTAAATTAATTAAAAACAAGAAATGCCCAGATACCCAACCCGAACAGAGAAGGAATCAACCCCAGAAGAAATCCCAACAACAGAGCCCACCAGAATATGAATCCACCCTGCAAAATGTGGCGGCCGACGAGGTAGAGAAGTAGAAAAATAAGAACCAAATCTATTGTCACCTCGTCACCTTATACTCCATTTCTCTCTCGCCAATTATATACCCAACGCAAGGGGTATATAACAATATTATATAACCCGACGGCCGCTACTGAGCTAACGGGCTCACTGAATTTCCGAAAATGGCCGTCAAGATCGGATCTTCTGCATCAACCGTGGGTTTCTATACTTGCTGAAAGTTTAGCCGAATGCCCACGTTGTGTTCAGATCGCAAACGACCAGAAATCTGCTATAGAAACTGATATTCTACGGTTAAAGGCGGCCTAGTGGTCACAATTACATATGTAATTCATTTTTAATACATTTTAAACATTAAATTAACTTGAAAATTTACGAAATTTACGTTGTACGTAAAGTTAACATTTTGTTAACTTTACTTACGTTATGAAAAGTAAAAAAAACTTTTAATAGTTTCTTCTTAGAAATCAATAACAAAAAACATTAGGCTATTTCCTATAACTCCAACCTAAAAAAGGGGAACCACTCTGAATTAATTTTATCTGTTAATTAATCTACCCATTATTTTCCCATTAAACTAACCCTAACCCCGTCTTCTTTTTTCTAGTAGATCAATAAATAAATAAATAATTCATCAGTCAATCAGAGTGGTTCCCCTTCTTTTAGGTTGGAGTTATAGGAAATAACCAAACATTAAATACACTATGTACAGTAAAAATTATTAACTTGTAAATATTTTATTCAAATAAAATATCTTCTTTTGTTCCAAACACGCAGAAAATTCAAGAGTGCAAAAAAACATTTTGCGTTTTTTATTTACAAACGTCGGCAAGAAAAATGTTAAAAAACCCGTTACCGTCTACATGTTTTGAACTGTTGTCTTTCTCCTAGACTAACTGCCCAACCTTCATAACCAAATCAGCTGTAATATCTTCCCGTCACCCCAAAGACGGCTATTCTTAAGGCTCACCCAATAATAACACGTGTAAAACACAAGATGTCAGATCTAATACTAATGTACGGATTAAAGTTCCAAATGCAACACAAAGCCTTCACAAAACGTTTTCATCACGTCGGGGTCACCAGTTGTAAGATTCATAGTGATAATACTTGAAGATAAAACTCCGACAACGGTTGATAGACAAAACATTTTATATACAGCACAGAATAAACAGAGTACATAATACATAGAGGTGTACATAAACATACATACAAAAGTAGGGGTAATGACACATTCATGAATGGTAAAATACAAGATATTTAGGTATCAAAGAGATACCTAAATGTACATAAAAACATAGTTACGGATACATGACTAAAGGATAGTCATATATCTTATTACTAGCAGTGAGTGGCCAGTGTTAAGGGCCGAAGCCCCAACGAGAAGGGGGTAAACAGAGTCTAACCCATAGTGGTGTCTCGTAGGTCGGCTGGCAAAGAGAGAGAGAGAGAGAGAGAGAGAGAGAGAGAGAGAGAGAGAGACGTTCAAACCAGCCGCTTAAATATCAAAGGCCCCTAGCGGGAACCAGCGAAGCTAAACGGGCAGACAACTCCCCAGGCAAATCCGAAAATAATGCCACACTAATATTTATTATAACAATCATACAATCAGTTGTATTCACTTCTGCCGATATCTTTGGGGTAAAAGTCATGTATCAATAGTGTACCAAGATACTATATCAGCTCTACTATTCTAGCCATAGCTGTAAGAGGTGAAATGGTCAGCCTTTCCCAAGGACAATGGTATATTAGTCGTAGGAAATGGACACGTCGACCTGAGTTCAAATCCTAGACGAGGCTGTTTGCATTTCATATATCGCTAATACCCCTGTGAGAAGGTATGCATCCAAGTACTCTCCCTCCAGCTATGGGTAGATAGTTGGGTGGACTAGGCTAGGTAACCGAATTAAACTCGTAAGTCAATGTATAACTGTAAGTGATTCAACAGTCGGGATTTTATTTTTAATATAATGAAATGAAAAGAAGTCATTTAGGCTAAAAAATTTAATTACGACGAATGTGTGTGTGTTTTTTTGTGTATGTATGTGTGTGTTTGAGTGTGTGTTTTTGTGTGTGTATGTGTGTGTATGCATGTGTGTGTGTGCGTGTGTATGTGTGTGTGTGTGAAGTCTAAATTTAATTGCGACGAAATTTTCTTGCAGAAGTTAATAGTCTCATCATTAAATTTAATGAGTTAAATGTGCGTGTGTGTGTTTGGTGTGTGTTTGTGTGTATGTATGTGTGTGTTGTGTGTGGTTTTGTGTATGTATGTGTGTGTGTGTGTTTTGTGTGTATGTATGTATGTGTGTGTGTGGTTTGTTGTTGTGTTGTGTGTGTTGTTGTGTGTGTATGTATGTGTGTGTGTTGTGTGTGTATGTATGTGTGTGTTTGTGTGTGTTTTGTGTGTGTATGTATGTGTGTGTTGAGTGTGTGTTTTTGTGTGTTTGTGTGTGTTGTGTGTGTGTGTGTGTGTGTGTGTTTTTTGTGTGTATGTATGTGTGTTTGAGTGTGTGTTTTTGTGTGTGTGTATGTGTGTGTGTTGTGTGTGTGTGTGTGTGTTTGTGTGTGTGTATGTGTGTGTGTGTGTTGTGTGTGTGTGTGTATGTGTGTGTGTGTGTGTGTGTTGTGTGTGTGTGTGTGTGTGTGTGTGTTGTGTGTGTTTTTATGTGTGTATGTGCGAGTGTGTTTCAGTGTGTGTTTCTGTGTGTATGTGTGTGAAGCCTAAAAAATACCGGAAATGCAGCGAATAGTGATGACGTCACGCAAACTGACTTTCAGCCAAATAAGTAGAAATAAAAATTTCATCACCATCATCACCATCGTCATCATCATGATCATCAGGTCACAAATTAAGTGGCAGTATAATTTTTAGTTATTTTTTTAATAAAATATTGAATAATCTCTAATCTTAAAAAAAAGATAATGTGCCCTTCAGAGTACGCATATTCTTAAGGTATAAACGCACTTTTTTTTAAAACCAGAAACCGTTTTTTTTTCTTCTTCAAATTTCGGTAATCCTTAACTTGTTCCTCGTAAATTCCTACCATAAAATAAACTGAACCCTCATTTTATGTCCGTGTTTTTGCAATAAATGTTTTATTTTTCTTGCACCCGTTATTTTACAATACCGAATATATTTTCTTTATTTAGAAACATTTATTGCAAACATATTTAAAACATTTATTGCAAAAATACGGACATAAAATGAGGGTTCAGTTTATTTTATAGTAGGAATTTACGAGGAACAAGTTAAGGATTACCTAAGTTTCTATGTCTATAAATGATGAGTGCCACTTCAGGTTCGAATATCATTTTGTAAAAGAATAAATTAACCGCACCATTAAATGCGGAATACTTAATCGTTAGAAATCTCACCTCATTTATTACTGAATAGCGAGTTTGATCCTCGCTGGATGCCCCATACTTACGACCTTATATCATAATATCAATATAATCAATTTTTAAACTATGAAAAAAAAATCAACTGAGGTGTCATAACTAGAATAAGCTCAGTCCTAATTAGAGATCATCCTCCACACATTAATACAACAACCAGCATTACATTTATTATTATCTGCGTTATTCGGACTATTGTCCCCATCTTCATTGTTATTTGTACAACGTTTCGGCCGATATACCCTCCGGCCTTCTTCAGGTATTTCTTGTCGGACTCGGGAACCTTCTCGGACTCGGGATAACAAATAGCAATGAAGATGGGGACAATAGTCTGAATAACGCAGATAATACTAATCTTCAAGCCTCATCTCAAACATTCAGAGAAATTACGTTTATTGTTTTGTGTGACATTGTTTATATTGTCTAACGTGTGAAAATAAACCATTGTCTTCTTCTTAAACTACCTGTAGTAAATTTGATGTAATTTTTATACAATATTGGGCTATTTTTTTCTTGTAATTTTAAAATGTAATAAACAAATTAGGGTGTTTGGGGGGGGGGGTGGAATGGATTAATGGCATTTTAGTTTATTTCAATGGTGAAAATTGATTTGATATACGAGTAAATTGGGTTAGTATGTGGCATAGATAATGATGTTAGCAACCTAGTCTCACAAATCCATTACTACTGAATAGCGAGTTCTAGCCTCACTGGATGCCCCATACTTGCGACCTTGTATCATAACCTACCGGTGGTAAAGGGGTTGGGTAAATAATGGCGTCCCATCGTGGTGCAACGGTAAGCAATCTAGTCTTATTCATCACTACTGAATATACAACTCACTAGATACCTCATACTTGCGATTTTGTGTCACATCCTACCCATAGCAAATGGATTGGATAAATACGTACGTATATACAGTGAGGGAGGGGAGAAGCATTAGCACATTTTTTTAAGTCTATATATTAATACTCTTCTTCCTTAATCTTCGGACAGTTATAATCTTGCAACACCCTCTGGTTGAAAATGAAACCGTCCAAATCGTCCAAGATGAAATGCAAAAATGTAAATCCTGATTATCTTGGACCATATGACCTTTAGGCACCCCTTTTGCTTTGCTGATTCATAAGTACATTTTTTTCATTTACACCGTCAACATCCAGTTGTTTGTTAGGGGTTAGCGTTAGGGGTTAGGGTTAGGGTTAGGGTTAGGGTTAGGGGTTAGTTTTATAATTTTTAAAAAACCTCTAATAATCGTCTCTTAACAAACAACCAGATGTTGACGGTGTAAACGAAAAAATGTACTTATGAATCAGCAAAGCAAAAGGGGTGCCTAAATGTCATATGGTTCATTATCTTTGCCAATTTATTTGCCAATTTCTTTTTCCTTGTTTAGTTCGTCACATCAGCTAAATAATGGACAATTCCGTTTTTATTATAATGAAAGATAGGAGAAAAAAGGACTTGCTAAATAGAAAAAAATTAATAAGAATGAAAGCGTAGTGGCTAACGCGCGGGACTGCAACATCGTAATAAGCGAGTTCGAACTCCAATGGCCCTATTACGTTCACTTTCGGACTAATGCCCTAAGAAAAGGTATGAGTTCTCCCAGCTATGGTTTAAATAGCACCACTACTATTACAGGGATAAATTGGGCATTAAATAGTCCAAGAAGGTTGATATGCCATTAAAAAAGAAACGTACAATTAAGGAACACGAGTATTGATATATAGATATTTCAAGTGTCCAAATAGTGCCCCTCCCCTCCCGTAGTGTATACAATCCGCTTCTGGGATTTCCCCTTGAAATGTGGTGAGGCATCTTGTGATTTTCAAGGATCCTGAGTGTGATGCCGACGGGCCCTTCCAATGTCAGGCATGCCGACAGGAAGAGGATGTAGACAAAGCGATATCCCCGCCCCTTTCCTTAAAGAATAAAAACCGCAACAGCAACTCAAACTTCTGACAGAGCACAAGCGAGAGCCAGGGTCCGGAAACGGATTCAGTCATCCCCACCCAACCGTCAGGCTAGAACTTGCCTATCCTGCCAGGAACATTTAGGGAGCAAGCTGCCAGGAATATTTAGGGAGCAAGCGTGTGGCGAATCAATCAAACACCCCAAACAAATCTGACCCTGTGACGAGGATCATTCAGCTATCGACATCCTCTTTGGGGGGGGGGGGTAATCAGAACGATGGGAAGGGGTGAAAGGCAATCTTGGTTTCCCCACAATAACTGACATGTGATCCTGTATGTATTCTTAGGGAGTATGGGACATCGGAGACATACATACACATTTAGTTATACACACACGCGCGCGCACACGCACACACACGCACAAACAAACCGCACACACACGCACGCGCACGCACACACACACACACACACACACACACACCCAGCAACTACTGCGACACTACCGCTGCCAAACTGCATTGGTTCCTTACCTTTCCTTTGGATCACAGCGGCAGTGTGGGGGAGGGGGGATTTGCTGCTTGGGTAACAGCTCATCCTCCATATGAACCCGCCCAGGCTATGTAGTTCCCCCCAAAATTGGACACTACTCCATCGTCTCTTGTAGACGGAAGGATGCCAACAGCAACAACTTAATGTTTTATTGGCGTAAGAAATAGTTTTATTCAGCAATTCTTTAAAACTTTGGTTAGAATTTGCTTAAAGAAATTGTGTTGATGGAATCTTAATCATTTTTTCGGTATTCTTCGCGGAGAACCGAACCGGCCTCCTGACTCAAAAACCGCTAGCCGGTGGCTGCTGAAAAAAAACAAAACCAGCTATGATTGAAGTCCGTAGCCGAAGCGGTGTCACTTAAAAAAAACAAAAAAAACAAAAAAAAAACAACTTAGGGCGTTTTTCCCGAAAACCCAACCCCAACTCTAAACCTATACCCCCAGTTAAAATTAACATTTTATTACAAAAGATGTGGGTTCTGTTTTATTTGGGTCACCCTGTATACAGGGTAACCCAGAAAAAACAAAGCCCAAATTATTCATTTATTTTCCCATTAAACTAACCCTAAACTCCAACCCCAACCCTAACCCTAACCCTAGTTTTTTTTCCAAGTGACACCGCTTCGGCTATGGACTTCAATCGTTGCTGGTTTTTTTTTTTTTGGGGGGGGGGTTTTTGAGGCAGGAGTCCGGGGCGGTTCTCCGCGAAGAGTACTGTTTTTTCTTACTTTCATAGATTTCCACTAGAAAAATGAGACGTCCCCAGTTTGTAATTCTAATGCGGCAATATCTTTCAACTAAGTTTCATTTATATATTTACCAAACCGAAGAAATAAAAATTATACCATAGAATATAGGGTGCTCTTCCAATGTGTGATCTACCGAACGTTTGTGATCTGCTATTGATCTACTGTTCATGGCATGTGATCTACTCGGAAAAAAGAAGACAGAGTTAGGGTTAGGGTTTAGGATTAGTTTAATGGGAAAATAATGGGCAGTTAATGGGTAGATCACATATTGGAAGAGCACCGAATATAGACATGAACTTAATCAATACCATACAATATGGTCCTCAATGGTGCTAACACATTATTAAAACCAATTACTAAAAAGTATAAATATAAATACACAACATATATTACTTCCTAATCGTTAAGCATGACATAACCCCGGGCGGGTTGATATGCCGTTAAAACCAATCAACCAACTAACCATTTTCCTAGACTGGTTACCTACCCAACGTTAAAGAGTCCAGTCTACCTTACTATTTCCCCATAGCTGGAGGGAGAATACATGGATTCATACCCAAAGGATATTAGTGTTATGGGAAATGCAAACAGCCTCGTCAAAGATTTGAACTCGGATCGACGAGTCCCTTTCCTACAACTCTAAGCATTACACAACGCATCTCCATTTCAATTAAAGACGTTTTTCGAGAGCCAAATTCGAAATGATAAAAAAAATAAACGCTGGCAAAGAGGGGGGTCTCTCCGACCGCTCGTCTAGCCTAAGTAAGGGCCAAAGTAGAGTGTTGCATGTTATAGACTGCTCAGCCACCTGGGTTCCATCCTTAAGCATCGCGAGTTTCCACACACGACCAAGAGGTGGCCCAATTGGGAGAGTCTTACCCTCTGCAGAGGTGCAGTCGGTGTGTTCTAATGCCCCTGACAGGCCGTAACTTGGTCTGTTCGTGTGTGTAGTGTGTGTGGATAGGGCTACTCATGTAGTGTGTCTTGGGTAGGAATAACTTGGCGTATTCTAAGGTCCACTGACAGGGCGTTACTTTCTTTCTTTTATTTATTTATTTCATTTATTTTATTTATTATTTATTTATTTTTTATATATAAAAAGGAACTGTGGAAATTTGATTTTATTCATCGAAACGAATATTTTTAAAAACTAACTAACAAGTAGATGTAAAAACGAAAACGTAAAAAAAAAACAAGAAAAGAAAAGCAAAAAGAGCGAAACGAAACGGAATGTGTCAATCCCGATACGTAGTTGAAGCGGATGGATACGGTTTTATCAACAGTTTAATGCGATCTGGCTGAACGGAAATCAAAAATTATCGTCTGAGCTTTGACGGTGGGTGGAGGTGGGAGGTAGAGAATAGCAATGGCAGAAGCGGGAATTTTTTTTTTTTTTAAGTGCTCGGGTCGATTATTATATAACAAACACATGACCTTTTATAGAGAGGTCTATTAACCCGAGGAAATTGACCCTTCCCTGGGAATTTCTCATGGCGGTTTGTTTGAAAGTGAATCGCATGGCAAATGACGATCAGGTCCTATGACGCAGTTCAGGTGAATTAACTGGAGATAGGCTTTGATGAGGGTTTTATCGACCTTAGCCTGTGATAGCAAGTGAAATTTTAGCAGTTAATTGCCGAGGGGGCAGCCGGTGCCATTTAACGTACTGATAGGATGCTTATTTGAGGTTCGGGATTCGAATTACAGGTCGTTTAGCGGTTATATTAATTGGACAAATAAATATGATATATGGGTACATTATCTATCACACCTAGGCATCCCTTTGCAATTTCCGTTGCTATAGAAACACAAGGCCCCCAAAATCACGGAAGTCTGTTTATATATATATATATATATATATATATATATATATATATATATGAGAAGTAAACAAACAGTCGATGTGTTTTGATATGGCTTTTTTAAACAATTTTTGGGGAGAATATGTGCTTAATTGAAGTCGTACCTAATTTTTGAAAATTAATTAATTAATAATTAACGAATTAGGTGGGAATACCTATTCAAATGTAAGGCTAAACAAATCGAGAAAAATCAATCTCTGTATGCACATTTCAGCCTAGTGACCTCATCAGCAGAGCTATAGACAGGAAGACCGCTTTGTGTGTGATTCGAAAAATCTGGTAGGGCCTGCTGGTGTAACGGTTAGAGTCCCTGCCTGTCAGCTTGACAGTCAGGATTCGAATCACACACAAAGCGGTCTTCCTGTCTATAGCTCTACTGATGAGGCCTAATAGGTTGAAATGTGCATACAGAGATGGATTTTTCTCGATTTGTTTAGCCTTACATTTGAATAGGTATTCCCACCTAATTCGTTAATCATTAATTAATTAATTTTCAAAAATTAGGCACGATTTCAATTAAGCACATATTCTCCCAATATATATATATATATATATATAGAGAGAGAGAGAGAGAGAGAAAGAGAGAGAGAGAGAGAAAAAAAAAAGAAAAGAGAGAGAGAGAGAGAGAGAGAGAGAGATTTCAAACAATTCAACTCAAAGAAGTTTTTTTTCTTCAGTGAACAGATGGACTTGCCACTTCTAATACACTTCTCTGTCCGGATTATAGTGGCTAGTCAAACACTTAAAAGATTCTTTTAATTTTCTATACTCTTTAAAAACAATTTCTTTAACAAGAAAATTTTCTCCTGACGATGACCTAATGTCGAAACTAGTTATAAAAGAAATATTCCTATTTGTCTGATCACTTTTTGTTCATCTTATATATAGTCATCCACAGACACGTGTTTCGACTTATCAAATCTCTTCAGTGTGGCTAGACATTTTGTGAGCTACCTACAGCCGGGATAGAACTCCGATCGATTCAGCATCAGTCTGGCAGCTTAACAGCTCAGCTATCGTCACCCACAGAATGCGAAGGGGATTTTAACCGTTTTAATACACACATCTGTATGTATGTAAAGGCCGCCATATATATATATATATATATATATATATATATATATATATATATAAAAGATAATCTACTGAGTCAGACGAACCTACTATTAGTTTCGCATAAAGCTCTTCAGGGCTAAAATCTGACTTATTTTAGCCCTGAAGAGCTTTATGCGAAACTAATAGTAGGTTCGTCTGACTCAGTAGATTATCTTTATTACTTGGCTCTACTTAGGTATCGAGCACTTTTTACAAATTAGCTTCTCCTAGCGGTTATATGAATATATATATATCTTATATACATATATATACATATAAATTGTTTTTTCTTTTGGCCAAATACTATACCAATAGATTATTTTTTGTTGGTACGAATATCTTGGTCTTTTCTTTTTTCAAAAATTTTTTTCTTCCTGGTTGATGTTTGGTAGTATATTTTTACAATCAAACTCTCTGCCGGGTTTTTTCTCTCCGCAAGGATCTACCAACACGCTTGGTATATTAAATTATATATATATATATATATATATATATATATGTGTGTGTGTGTGTGTGTGTGTGTGTGTGTGTGTGTGTGTGTGTGTAAAAGATAAAAGGAAAAAGCAATATAGTTGAGAGGAAAAATATAGTACAGATTGTGTTGACATGTGCATGTTTCGACAATATAATGTTAATACAATGCAGTCGAAATGAAAATTAAAAATAATAAAATAAAACAATAGTAGAAGGCATTGTATAAACCATTCGTCTTCAACACACACACACACACACACACACACACACACACACATATATATATATATATATATATATTGTGTATTTTGGCAGCAAGTTATTCTCAAGGCATGTGTTATTAAACAATACGGAGTATTCCTTTTTCATTTTTTGTATTAATATTTTTTCCAGTCTTCTGGCGATCTTTTTTGAGTCTGGATCCAATTGATTTATGATATTTCCCATAGTAATATCCCGAGCGCTTTCGACTGTTTCGCCAGTCGTCATCATGGGGTTACGTAATTTGGTTTTTAGTTCATTTTTTAGTTCTTTTATCTATGTTTTTATCAAATTTGGAGAGTCTATTATTTTTAAGAGGGGGGTGTTAGTTAAGTGTTAGTTATTAAAGATATTTAATATATTGGATCCAGACTCAAAAAATATCGCCAGAAGACTGGAAAAGATATTAATACAAAAAATGAAAAAGGAATACTCCGTATTGTTTAATAACACATGCCTTGAGAATATATATATATATATATAACGCTCTCTTATAAAACGGATGGAGTACTCTCTGGCGGCCTTTACATATATACACATGTATGTATTTATCAGTTAAAATCGTCGTTCTAGTCTGTTGGTGCTGACGGTCAAGTGATTAAGAAGTCCAACTGATTATGAATCAATCGGGTTTCTATCCTGGCTGGGGGTAGCCTGCTAATGTCTAGCCACATTGAAGAGCCGTGATACATCGAAAGACGGTGCCTGTGGATAACTATATTATTATTATTATTATTATTATTATTATTATTATACTAAAGGTGAGCGAATCAATTTGTGTCTCCTAAAGGCTTTTTTACTGTTTAGTTTAATTACACGAAAGTTATACTAAAATATTCCTTACTTTTAGGATTGAGTTATGTTTGAAAAAATCCATTTTATTTGGTTCAAATTAGTCGCAATTTGCAATTAAGTCAAAAACTGACCCATCTCTCATTTTAAATTCTGCCTGTCACTTTCACCCTCTCTATGTATACTTTATAATTTGATTACCTCCTTGTTATATATGTTAGTTTCTCAGTGAGTATGGAGAGAGAGACAGAGAGAGAGAGAGAGAGAGAGAGAGAGAGAGAGAGAGAGAGAGAGAGAGAGGGGGGAGAGAGATTGGAGAATTATGAAACGTATTTGTGTATTACGTTTCACAAACAGCCAACCTAGCAAACATCTTGGCTCTTAATAAATTTAAATTAGGTCAAACATTCTTTTATTAGAAATCTTACAAAATGATTTTAAAGTTTGTTTTTTTAAATTCTCCGGTCGTATTTATTTATTTATTTATTCTATTCAATTCGCTTTGCAAACTCACTTTTCCCAAATCCAAATCATCCACGTTTTGTCTAGTATATATATATATATATATATATATATATATATATATATATATATATATATATATATATATGTATCAAAAAAGTATTCTGGAAAAAAAAAGTTGCATTCATTAATTTTTTTTTTTCAGAATACAAGGTGTGTCAAGAAAGTACCAAGTTTAAAGCTGTATTTACCAAGATAGATATGGAACTTTTTTTTTCAGAATACAAGATGCGTCAAAAAGTACAAAAAACTCACGATACTTTTTTGACACACCTTATATATAAATCTTCGATTTCTCCTTCCAATTTCTCTTCTTCCAACTCAGTCCTTCTTTATCTTTCTTCTTCACCTTTTCTATTTTATTCCGTCTTCTCGATTAATTTGAAAGGATTTCAATCAACCGATGTTTCTGCGTTCTTTACTATCTCGCAGGACATTGACATGCAAAAAAAAATGCTCATCTATCACAAAATGATGGTCGCTATGCAAGTATTTATATCTTGAATTAATTTCGTAATAAATTCCTCGATGAATTGTGAGACACAACAATGTCTGACATGCGATATCCACTCGTCTCTCATCATTAGGAGATAATTACTGTGAAGCTGTCACAAAACAGAAAGAAATGTAATAATCACCTGTAGGATGCGTTCATCACAACGGAGAGGCGAAATAAATAGCATACAATCAACCTACACACACACACACATATATATATATATATATATATGAGGACACGTAGAAGCGTATTCCTCTTGAAAGAGATGGAAAAATTTCTAAAAAGAAAGTTAGGGTACCCTTATAATTAGATGTATAATCTAAAATAAATAATTTTTTTTTCAGTCAATTCTCATCAGAGAAATTCATTGATAGAAGGTATAGTAGGTTGGAATTGTTGAAGAAAAGGTAATTATTATTCCCCCCCCTTTTTCAATAGGAACGAGAAATTAAGAGAAATTGAAAAATTCAATCGTTCCTATTGAAAAAGGAAAAAAAAAAATTACCTTTTCTTCAACAATTCCAACCTACGTATAACCTTCTATCAATGAATTTCTGTGATGAGAATTGACCGAAAAAAGATTTATTTATTTTAGATTATACATCTAATTATAAGGGTACCCTAACTTTCTTTTTAGAAATTTTTTCCATAACTTTCAAGATGAATACGCTTCTACGTGTCCTCATAAAATTTTGTACTGCTAAGAAACTTTTCATATATATATATATATATATATATATATATATATATATATATATATATATATATATATAGGGCAGTTGTGTGTATGTATATACGGAGAAAACTACAAAAATAAAACAATTACCGACAGAGTAAATATACATACATATTCACTATCCCCAGTTTCACTGCCTACTCGTCTCGAAGAAAGGGATGGCATGACGATTCTTTACTGATGTCATTATTTTTATTTAATAAACACCGTGAAACTGTACAAGGAAAAACAAATAACATTTAATGATGGATAACAGCGAATACTTTTAAAAAGAAGTAGAAAATCCTCAAAGAATGTGAAAGCTCTTACCGTCGTCGGCTATCCGACCAGTGGCGTAAAAACTCTAACTCTAAAGACTTGTACCTGACTTCCCCTTACCCTGTTAGGGTTCATAGACCGCAGAAACGAGTGGTCGGCTAAAAATGGTATTAATAAACCCATTAAATTACTCTAAATTGGATACTCTGGTTGTATTTAATTTTTATAAACAAAAATAACTATTTAAAAATAAGATATAATTAACCGGTCGGTTTAGCGGCATTTACAACCAGAGCTTGCTTTTTGTGCAAAAATAATGAAGATTTTGTCTATATTCATAAAGATATTTAAAAATTAAAAGTTGAATAGTAACATAAAGGAAAGTCATTAGCGCGTTGTTTAATTATTTATCTATGTTGGCATTTTTTTCGCTTTGAAATATAATGTTGATTGATTGAATTAATCGCTTTATCTATATCGTTTTTTAAAATGTATATATTTAATTAGAATTTCTTACTGCATTGTTATATGTGATGTCATTTCCTCTAACCTGGGAAAAAAATTTTTAAGTGAGGATTTTTATGACACATCCAGCGAGGATCCAACTCGGGATAAGTAATAATGGATCTGCGATACTAACTTCTTTACCCCCCCCACCCTCTATAAGTGTTGGGGCAATCATAAACGTGCTAGGGCTTGAATGGGGCCTTACCCTCTGCAGAGGTACAGTCGGTGTATTCTAAAGCCCCTGCCGGCAGGGCTAGTAACTAACGAGGTAAGTTTATATATTTCTTTATTTTCAAATTCTCCAGAAAGATTACCAAAACAAAAAAGCGATTAAGAAAGCTTTCTTGTAAATTCCTGACCTCTGACCTCGCCTTTCATTGTCTTTGAGGTCATCCGGTTCACTTTGTCCAGGTAAAATATATTACTTTTCTCAGGTGAGACAACACACGGTGTATCGATCCCATTCGAAATTCCATCCCAAATCAACATCCCCTACGCGACGTGTTTATTTTGTTGGGGTGGGGGTGGGGTCATTTAGTGGGGTGGGGATGGGGATTCATTTGCACTTTATTGCTTTATTTTTTATTTGTTTAATGTAGTTCTTTCTTTCTTTCTTTCTTTTCCTCCCCCTTTTTTCCTTCCCTGTCCTTTTCTTTTCTTTCCTTTTCTTTTTTATTTAATGTACTTCTTTCTTTCTTTCTTTCTTTTTACTTTCTTTCTTTTTCTTTCTTTCTTTCTTTCTTTCTTCTTTTCCTTTCCTTTTCTTTTCTTTCTTTTCCTCTCCTTTTCTTTCCTTTTCTTTTTTATTTAATGTAGTTCTTTCTTTCTTTCTTTTCTTTCTTTCGTTTCCTCTCTTTTCTCTCCTTTTCTCTCCTTTTTTTCTTTATTTAACGTAGTTCGTTCTTTCTTTCTTTTCCTTTCCTTTTCTTTCTTTTCCTCTCCTTTTCTTTCCTTTTCTTTTCTTTCCTTTCTTTTCTTTTTATTTAATGTAGTTCTTTCTTTCTTTCTTTTCTTTCTTTCGTTTGTTCTTTTCCTTTCCTTTCCTTTCCTTTTCCTTTTCCTTTTCTTTTCTTTTTTTTAGTGTCATGTCAAACTGAATAGTCCTCTAGGGCAGCATGGATTACATTCTTTCTTTCTTTCTTTCTTTCTTTCTTTTCTTCTCCTTTTCTTTTCTTTTCTTTATTTAATGTAGTTCTTTCTTTCTTTCTTTCTTTCTTTCCTTTCATTTCCTTTTCCTTTCCTTTTCCTTTTCTTTATTTTTTTTTAATCAATGTTCATTTCTTTTTCTTTTTAGGGCAAGGTCTTTTCGAACAATTTTGAACTAAGATTTGTATTTGTTTTTATTTAGAGTAGACGTTTGAGTCAATGAAAAAAGAAAAGTATAATTACTTGTACAATACATGCGTGCGTAACGGTTATCGCCATGAGTCCACATGACGCAACGGATATAAGGGCTGAGTTAATACAGTTCTAAATCATCTCTAAGTTGCAGGTTCAATCCTGGTCAAGGATGATAATAACATAGAATACTTAACACAGCTTAAAACATGCACCTGGTCATAGTTAACAGAATGAGAACAGTCTACCTGGTGGATTGAATAAAGGGTTCGGTTCGAAGTTCTGTGAAGGTTCCGGATTATGACAAGAAGGTTCCCGAGTTCAAAGAGAGACGTTCCAAAGTTCAACAAGAAATTAAAGAAGGCTGAAGGGTACATCGGCCGAAATGTTGTGTAGATAACAATTAAGATGAGGACAATAGACCGAATAATGCAAATAATCCAAATTATCAAGCCTCATCTAAAAAATTCATAGAAATTATAAATTTTATATTTAATTTTCTCCCGTTGGAAATGAGGACAATAATAGTCCGAATAATCTAAATTAAACAAATGAGATTTATTTTTTA
Source organism: Doryteuthis pealeii (assembly GCA_023376005.1). Classification (NCBI taxonomy): domain Eukaryota; kingdom Metazoa; phylum Mollusca; class Cephalopoda; order Myopsida; family Loliginidae; genus Doryteuthis; species Doryteuthis pealeii. The sequence goes on along the minus strand of CM042165.1, from coordinate 47,025,229 downwards.
AAATATGCCCCCCCCCCTTTGCAGTCCACGCACTTCTTTCCATCGGTGTAGCAGTGCCCTCATCCATTGGTAAAAAAAAAGTCATAAAAACATTTGGTTTGTTACAAGAAACATAAAAGAACGCTTAAATTATACTTGGACATGGCCTATGTGCGTGTGCGTGCGTGCGTGTGTGTGTATGTGTGCGTGTGTGTGTGTATGTGTGCACGTGTGTGTCTGTAAATGTGCGTGCGTGTTAAGTATGTGCACGTGTGTGAATGTATGTGTGCGTGTGTGTGTGCGCGTATCTGTGCCTCTGTGTGGGCGTGTATGTGTGAGCGCGTATGTGTGTAAGTGTGTGTAAGTGTGTGAGTATGCGTACGTGTGTGAGTGTATGTATGCGTGTGTGTTGTATGTATGTGTAAATTTGCGTGCCTGCGTGTGTGTGTGAGTGTGTGTGTGTGTGTGTGTTTGTTTGTTTGCTTAGGAGGAGGAGAGGAGGAGGAGGAAGAGCTCTCAAATTAGTTTTGACTAACGAGAACAGATCGCCTTTGATATGAATTCAGAGTTTTTCCTTCTTCTAGCCGGTTACCATACCATGGTTAAAGAGCCCAATCTGCCCTATTATTTACCCATAGCTGAAGGGAGAGTAGTTGGATTCGTACCTTTCCCAAGGGTATTAGCGCTATGTGAAATGCATCCTGGCCTTTCCACGATTTGAACTTGTCTCGCTGTGTCCATTGCTTACGACGATGACCTTTACACCATGCGCCTCCACAGTTGTGTGTGTGTGTGTGTGTGTGTGTGTGTGGACATTGTTTCTCATCTGGATGATTAGGACCCGCGTGCTATAAAGACGCCTTTCACCTGGGAAACTTTATCACTTTACTTGTAAACTCTTTTGAAAGATCTTCAAAGGCATTTTTAATCTTCACTAGCATAATCTTTCCTCGTAATTTTTATTTGCTTTTTATCAAAGTCAGGCATATCAAATTGAGTAGTCCCTAGGGCCGCATCGATTACATATGTCTGTCATGAGGGCCGCACATGACAACTAAGTCTTTAAATCCTTCTTCTATATTAACAGAGAAAGTGATGATTGCTATCATTGATTTCATTATTATCAACTAAAAACACCAATTACAATTGGCATGATCTTCACCTTCTTGTTCCACAGTTTTCTTAATTCTCGGGCAAGGTCCAAGTATTTGTCTATCTTTTCGCTTTCTTTCACTTTTACTCGGTAATTGGCCGGGACAGAAAAATCCACGAGATGTAAAGTTCCCTTGTTCTTGTTGATCGACACCAGGTCTGGTCTGCTGGCTGGGATTAGGTGATCCGTCTGTTCCTCAAAGTCCCAGAGAATTTTGTGTGTCTAATTTTCCAGGACAGATTCCGGTATCACTTTCACTTTCATGTTCCACAACTTTTTCAATTCTCTGGCAAGGTCCAGGTATTATTATTATTATTATTATTATTATTATTATTATTATTATTATTATTATCCGTCCTTATGAGTTTTTCACACCAGCGTTAGCTGATAGTCTTTCACTGGAGTCTGAGTGACAACAAGTCGCTCCATGACTCTTCTGGTATTCTAGCTGATTTCAACAATGCTGTTGTCTGGATAGTCTCAATTCTTCCTCTGATTCCCAGATTTTCCAATCTTTTTCCAAGCTTTTTGGGAGCGTTCCAATTGCACCAACTACAATTGTTATCACTTTCGCCTTCATATTCCACAGCTTTTTCAATTCTCTGGCATGGCCCAGGTATTTGTCTATCTTTTCGTTTTCTTCATCTTCACCCTGTGATCTGCTGGAACTTCAAAATCGACCAGTTGAAAGTTCTCTCTCTCTCTCCCTCTCTCTCTCTCTCTCTCTCTCTCTCTCTCTCTCTCTCTCTCTCTCTCTCTCTTTAATTATTATTATTATTATTATTATTATTATTATTATTATTATTATTATTGGTAGCGTTCATGGAGCTCAAATCGTAAACAAGGCTGTTTGAATTTCACATAGGCGCTAATCCAACTACCCCCCCCCCCCCAGGTATGGGTAGACTGGAATCTTTAACCTTTAACACTAAAAAAAAAACACTAAAATACTAAAAAAACGTCTGAAAAAGTATCATTTAAATTTCTTTTTATCTCATCAGTCAAATGTATTTACTCAGTAGTTGTTACATTAATTAACCAAATTCCAGCCACCTGCAGTGAGCTGAAGAGTTTAATCTACGGATGTTAATCTTAAACCTTTAAAAAGAATTTTTAACCTGATTTTTTCTTCTCTTTCATTAACCACATCCTTAGAAGTTTAACTACGAAAACGAATAAAGTAAATAAAGGTGGGGTAAGTACATATATTGGCCGCATTAAAGTTGGGTGGTTTTAATGAAGCTATTAAAAAAAAGGCTAAGTAAACAATTATCGGGTTTTCTCCTTTTTATTCGTTAATCGATGATTTACCTCAAAGCTCAACAGATGTGCTCTCATTAATGAAGGGTTAATTGCAAGTATTTTGACGTTGCCGAGGCAACTACCAACTGGCCTTCCGCCGGAAGTCCGGCGGAATATCCGTGTATTAATAAGTAAAGTAGGTAAAGTCGTCAGGGTGGCCTAAAGTCGGTATCAGCCAATCAGCGAGGGAGACTAATCCCCTTTTCACTAGCGCTAGACGAAAGAGATTTTTTTTGCGTCTGAGGTGGAGCGCCACACCTACCATCAACTCCTTACTTTACCGCACAGATCTCTGTGCTACTTATACGCTGAGTTGGCGAGGGCCGGTATCGAACTAGAAACCTTGTGGTTTCTAGCCGAACGCTCTACCGACTGAGCCAATCCGGCCCTCCATACATTAATACTCGTGTAAAATAACAACACAAAATCAACCAGCTTAAGAATAAAAAAATTTCAAGTGTTATTTTGACATCATGCACGCACGAGGGTGACACGTGAACGAATAAAACGAGAACGCTTATACATAACGGTTATTCATTTAGATGTCATTTTCAAGGCGATTTGTCTGATGATAAGCAATTCAATACTTTGAAACTAGCAGTAACAAAAAGCAATTATACGTTTAGATAATAATAATAATAATAATAATAATAATAATATATATATATATATATATATATATTATATTATATAAGAGAGTTTTATAATTTGCTTGAAGCATTGTGTATATATTGGTTAGGAGTTTGATTTAGAAGGCTATCACAATGCAGATGTAAAGAAAAAAAATAATACGGTAACAATGGTGTTGTGTGTTAACCTGTATTTTATTCTTGAATTTTCGAGATAAAATCTCTTTTTCAAAAGATCACTGGAACTGAAGCAGTCTAGTTATGACATTTCTTTTTAAATGAATTTTTTTTTTTTGAAAATGATGGTATTTTTATATAACTGTATTCTCGTGTTGTATGTTTACGTGAATGCGATTTTTTTTGTACTTGCGCGTATGTTGTCATGCGCGTGTCCATGAAAATGCATGTTGGTTGCGACGTTATGACTGTATCCTAGCGCGGGATTGCACAGTGCATATGTATGTGCGTATTAAAGAGCGTATTTTTGTCCCCTCATTTTCCAGAAGAAAGGCAAAATAAAAATATAATTATGTATGCACTTATCATATTTTTATCAATGATATATTAAAAACAATCCAAATATGATTTTTAAAAATAAAACAAATTAATTTTTTAAAATAAAACAAATTAATAAAGGATAAAATATAATAAAAAGAAATAAAAGATAAATCTATCTATACATATATAAATGGGCAGTTGTGCGTATATGTATGTCCGGAGGAAACTTTGAAAATAAAACAAGTAAATATATATACACATTAAATATCACCAGGGCTTGTTTTTTGAGCAAAAATAATTAAGATTTTATTTATATTTGTGAAGATAATTAAAAAATTAAGATTTAAATGATAACGGCATGGAATTTTATTTTGTATTTCACACATTTCATATATATATTATTATGGACTCTTCTCGTCGATTTTCGACGCATGAGGGTTCACACACACAATGATCAACCACACAGTGATTTTTTTTATAGTGGTGAAGGCTTGTGTTGGACCATCCACACTTTTTGGCACGGTCAATAGGAAAGAATTGATGCATCAAGGGTTGCCACAAACCCAATTAACGACCGACCTCAGGAATTTTGAATTCAGAGTTATCCCTCTCCTAGACTGGTTACCTACCCATGGCTGAAGGGCCCAGTGTGCCCTACTATTTAACCCATAGCTGGAGGGAGAATATATGGATTCATACCTTTCCCAAGGGTATTTGTTTTCAACATTAGTAAATAGTAGACATTATTTTTTTTCTTTTAGAGTGGCTTGATCAATGCAAGATCTTTTTTATTTTACGTGGGGATTTAAATGGGGCATCCTACGAGGGTCCAACTCACGTTTCATTTATAAATCATTATAAATGGTGAGTTGGATCCCCAAAGGATGCCCCGTGGACCTGCAAGACTAACATTTTAAAAAAATATCCCTCTACCCAGGCAACGCCGGGTAGCCACTTCTAGTAGGAAATAAAAGGAGATAAAAACAAGAAAACAATGGAAAGGGGAAAGAGATAGAAAACAATTAGAAACAAGTGAGCTAGCTGACTAGTTTCGCTCTTCGCCCAACAGAACTAAATATCGAGGAGAATAAAGTTAACTTTATAAAATATATATAGCCTTAATAGAATTTGTACTCCTAAAAACTTTCATATATATATATATTATTATGGACTCTCTCGTCGATTTTCGACGCATGAGGGTTCACACACACAATGAACACCCACACAGTGATTTGTTTATAGTGGTGAAGGCTTGTGTTGGACCATCCACACTTTTTGGCACAGTCGATAGGAAAGAATTGGTGCTTCAAGGGTTGCCACAAACCCAATCAACGACCAACCTCAGGAATTTTGAATTCAGAGTTATCCCTCTCCTAGACTGGTTACCTACCCAAGGCTGAAGGGCCCAGTCTGTCCTACTATTTAACCCATAGATGTAGGGAGAATATATATATATATATATATATATATATATAAAAGTATCGAGATTTTTTGTACTTTTTGACACACCTTGTATTCTGAAAAAAAAGAAAAATAACGTTTCATTGATTGGTCATTTCTATCTTGGTAAATACAGCTTCAATCTCGATACTTTATGACACACCTTGTATTCTGGAGAAAAAATAACGTTTCATTCTTTGTTCATTTCTATCTTGGTAAATACAGCTTCAGTCACGGCACTTTTATGACACACATTGTATTCTGAAAAAATTAACGTTCCATTCATTGTTCATTTCTATCTTGGTAAATACAGCTTCAATCTCGATACTTTTATGACACACATTATATATATATATATATGTGTGTGTGTGTGTGTGTGTGTGCATTGTAATAAACGGATTATATATATATATATATAATATATAATATATATATATAACATTCTTCATCAATCACCATCTTGTAAATTCCTGTCTCTATAGATGCTTTATGCGTTTGTTATATGGTTTTATGGAACTATATTAGACCGACCTCCTATGAAGAAATGATTTTAAAAATAAACATTTCAATGAAATGAAAGAAGCCATCATATTCATCCCAAGAGAAAATCCACTACTCTAACCCCCACCCCATCCCAACCCTTCAGCCCCGTTCACCCCCTCGGATGATCTTCAGTTGACCGACCAGATGGTAAAACTCTTCAGTTCAACACGCATCCATTTTGCCCCAATCTTCTCATCTCATCTCGTTTCAAAAATGTTTTTCTCATCACTGAACTCGTAGTCCTGTGCATGACATTAAACTCCATCTGATGGTGAAGTTCCAATTCTGGAGTTCTCGGGAATGTGGAGTATCTCTTCATTACTCCCAGGTCCACTCTGACCCATAGCGGTAGTACCTGTTAGTGTCCCATCTACGGATTAAATTGAAAAAATGAGTTTAAAAATGTGTTTTGAAAAAAAATAGTATCTATCAAGAATGAATAATCTTGGGCTAGACGGGCGGTCGGAGAGGCCCCTCTGATCAATCAGCTGGTCACGTCAAGCCCTAGCACCTATATGATTTTTCCCAAACCCTATAGCCTTCATGGCAAGCCCAACCCCTTTTTATCATATGGATGCTAGAAGGCGGTGGCTGCGGGTCTACATGTCCTGGGAATGACGTTAAACTCTATCTGATGGTGAGGTTCCAGTTTTGGAGGTTTGGGGAATGTGGAGCACCCCATTCATCACCATTGCTCCCTGGTCCACTCTGACCCGGAGTGGTAGTACCTGTTAGGGTCCCATCTATGGGTTAAATAGAAAAATGTATTTATAAAAAAAATTGTATTATACATTAAGAATTGATTTATTTCAAAACTTTATCGACATTAAATGACCCACTGAGGTTGATATGCCGTAAAACAAAACAAACCAAGAATGAATAAAACAAAAATGTCTTCGACATAAAATGACCCATTATTCCCAGGTCCACCCTGACCCATAGTGGTTGTAGTACCTTTGGGTCCAATCTATGGGCTTAAATATAAAAAAAATGAGTTTAAAAAAAATGTGTTTGAAATCGATTGGTCACTTCAAGCCCTAGCACCTTATTGCCCTTATAGCAAACCCCAATCTCTCTTTTATATATATATATACTAGAAAATGGTGACTGAGGGTCTTGTTGTCCTGGGTAAGACCTTAAACTCCATCTGATGGTGAAGTACCAATTATGGAGTTCTGGGAATGTGGAGTACCCCTTCATCACCATTACTCCCAAGTCTACTGTGACCCAGAGTGGTAGTACCTGTTAGTGTCCCATCTATGGGTTAAATAGAACAATATGAGTTCTAAAAAAATGTGTTTAAAAATTGAGTTTAAAAAATTGTGAGTACCCATAAGAATCATAAAAAAATGTCTTCGGCATAAAATGACCCAATGGGTTTTACATGCCATAAAACCCAACCAACTAACGAATCAAGTCTTCATTTTTTTAGAACTCATATTGTTCTATTTAACCCATAGAAGGGATCCTAACAGGTACTACCATATGGTCAGAGTGGACCTGGAGTAATGGTAATGAAGGGGTCCTCCACATTCCTAAGAATACCGTAAAATGGAAGTAAGTTGAGGAAATTAATCTGACAGTATGTGGAGAAAATTTAGAAACAAACACAGGGTGTTTTTTCTACACATTTTTCAAATTCAACGCATATTGTCCTAACCCTATTGCCCTTATAGTATCCCCTGACCCTTTTTTATCGTATATGTGATAAGAGGCGGTGACTGAGGGTCTTATTATCCTGGGTATGACATTAAACTCCATCTGATAGTGAGGTTCCAATTCTGGAGCTCTGGGGAATGTGGAATACCCCTTCATCAACATTACTCTTATGTCCACTCAGCTCCGAAATGGTAGTACCTGTTAGGGTCCCATCAATGGGATAAACTCTATTTAATGGTGAAGTTCTGGTTATGAATGTCTGGGGAATGTGTAGTACCCTTTCATCACCATTACTCCCAGGTCCACTTCTGACCCGGAGTGATAGTATCTGTTAGGGTCACATCATGGGGTTAAATAGAAAAAAAATGATTTTTAAGAAAATGTGTTTAGAAAAATTGAGTTAAAAAAAATTGCGTACCCATCAAGAATGAATAAATTAAAAACATCTTCGGCATGAAATAATCCAATGGGTTGACATGCCGTAAAACCCCACCAACTGAGGGACAATGTTCTGAGTATGTCGTTAAACTCTATCTGATTGTGAGGTTCCAATTCTGGAGCTCTGGGGAATGTGGAGTACCCCTTTATCATAATCACTCCCAGGTCCACTCTGACCCAGAGTGGTAGTACCTGTTAGGGTCCCATCTATGGGTTAAATAGAAAAAATGATTAAAAGATGTGTTTAATAAAATTGAGTTTAAAAGAATTGAGTACTCATCAAGAATTAATAAAATAAAAACGTCTTCGACATAAAATAACCCAATGGGTTGACATGCCGTAAAACCCTACCAATCAGCCAGCCAGCTAGGGTCTTAACTTAGGGTCTTAATGTTCTGGGGATGACGTTGAACTCTATCTGATGGTGAGGTTCTGGTTCTGGAGGTCTAAGGAATATGGAGTACCCCTTCGTCACCATTACCTCCAGGTCCACTCTGACCCGGAGTGGTAGTGTCTGTTAGAGTCTCATCTATGGATTAAATAATTTTAAAAAGGGGATTTTTAGAAATATGCGTTCAAAAAAATTGAATTTGAAAAAAAAATTGAGTACCCATCAAGAATGAATAAAATAAAACACGTCTTCGGCATAAAATAAACCAATGGGTTGACCTGCGGTAAAACCCAACCAACCAACCAACCAACCAAAAATATGGATGAATCCTGATGGTATTAGAAAGAATTTAAAAAAAATGTTTTACCAGTCAGTAACTAAGACGTATCGTAACGAGAAATCGCCTCTCTCATCTTCATCCCAAGAGAAATACACATCTCTAAATCCGAGGCACCCCCACCCTGACCCTGGTCTTCATCGGATGGTCTTCAGTTGACCGACCAGATGGTGAAAATCTTCAAACTCAAAACCAACACGCATCCCTTTTGCTCATCTTCTCGTCTCTTTTCGTTTCAAAGATGTTTTTCTCGTCACTGGATTTGTCGTGCGCGGCTGCTTTCTCTTTGCGATACGTCTTATTCACTGACTGGCAAACACATTTTTTAAAGATATTTCTTAAACCATCAGTATGTATCCAGATTCTTAGATCTATCTATCACAGTCTGTTTATATTTATCAATACTAGCTAATATATGCACTCTCCGAGTGCAAGTATTTAAGTTTTAATGTAATATATATATATATATATATATAATATTAGAACAGCTAATGAAACTAAATAAAAATGTAGATAAAAGGGCTTGAAACGGGGGGGGGGTATAATCGAAAAATAGAACAACTGAAACTTACTCTTCCATCACTTCCGACTTTCATTGCTAAATTATTGACGTGTTTAAAATCTTTCGATGTGTGTTATATATCGTTAAGAAATAAATGTTTACATAGCATATGGTGTGACTAATTGCATACAGGTTTTAATAAAACCGTGTTTAATAAATAATTACTTGGTGTTATTGATTTCTAATATTATTGTTTTATTCTTAAACGTATTACCGCCCTGTCGGCTGGGGCGTTAGAATGCACCGACTGCACCTCTGCAGAGGGACAAGACTCCCCCAATGGGACCACCTGTTGGCCGTGGGTGGCGACACGTGATGCTTAAGGATAGAGCCCAGGTGGATGAGCAGTTCATGACTTGCAATACTCCACTTTGGCCTTATCTTGGGCTAGACGGGTGGCCGGAAAGGCCCTCTCCGATCATTCGGTTGGTTACGTCAAGACCTAGCACCTATATTATTGTCCTAACTCTATTGCCCTTATGGTAACCCCTGACCCTTTTTATATATGTGATAGGAGGCGGTGACTGAGGGTCTTATTATAATATGACGTTAAACTCTATTTGATGGTGAAGTTCTCACTCTGGAGCTCTGGTGAATGTGGAGCACCCTTTCATCGCCATTGCTCTCAGGCCCACTCAGTGATAGTATCCGTTAGGGTCCCATCTATGGGTTAAATAGAAAGAAATGTTTTTGGAAAAAAATTGAGAGCCCATCAAGAATGAATAAAACAAAAACGTCTTCAGCATAAAATGACACAATGGATTGACATGCCGTAAAACCCAAACTACCAGCCGACCCACAAATTAGACTATTCCTTCATACAAAATGGCAACAACGCTGGAATAACAACATCCACAATAAACTCTTCCTAATCAAACCAACTTTTGGAGACTGGAGACCAACTTTAAGAAAGTCTAGAAAGGAACAAGTCATTGTGTCCCGATTACGCATTGGTCACACAAAACTAACGCACTCCTATATACTCAAACAAGAACAACAACAACAACCACATCTTTGACTGTTAAACACTTATTCATGGAATTCAGGTTTCTTGCTCACATCAGAAACCGTTATTTCAATGCAAACAATATGAATGATCTGTTTGAAAATGTCAACATGGAGGACATTCTGTCCTTTTTGGGGGAAATAAAATCATACCATAGAATATAGACATGAACTTAATCAATACCATACATGATCCCAATGGTACTAACACATTGTTAAAACAAATTACTAGAAATTTATAAATATGAATACACAACATATATTACTTCCTAACGGTTAGGCATGACATAACCCCAGACGGGTTGATATGCCGTTAAAATCAATAAACAAACAAAAACTGTCAGTAACAAGGTGTTGACTCCGTGTCCACGCTACCTTAACTTGAATATAAATGCTCTATCAATGATATTGAGCACTGTCTACCTACAAATATAGCACCAATATTATCTACAATATATATATATATATATATATATATATATATATATATATATATATATATAAATATATATATAATATAAAATGTTGTTCTGGTTCCAACGGCAGAAAATTTAATATTTTAAAAAAGAAGAAGGTCCTCAAAATGTATCGTTCTCAGAAAAAATGTTTTATTCTTTTTATCTTAAATACGCAACACGTGTTTCAGATATTCTGGTATCTTCTTTAGGCTTTGATCAATACATATATATATATATATATATAATATATATATATATATATTATACATAGGTTGTGCGTGTTCTGCAGTTTTCTGTTATAACAAAAATTGCAGAAACACGCACAACCTATGTATATGTGTATATGTATGTATGTATATCAATATATGTATTGATCAAAGCCTGAAGAAGATACCAGAATATCTGAAACACGTGTTGCGTATGTAAGATAAAAAGAATAAAACATTTTTTCTGAGAACAATACATTTGCGGACTTCTTCTTATATATATATATATATATATATATATATATATATATATATATATATATATACTACTTTGTCCCGGAATTACAGGCGAGCATATACACACGGGTATCCTCTCTCTGCCTTAGTAGGATATTTTGACATCTAATCCTTCAAGCAATTGTTAATGCTATACTTTTGATTAACAGTAACTCTCCTTTACACTAACTTTGAACCAGACTATGGCTATGGCTATCAAATCTCTACAGGGAATCTTCTATTTGTACGCCATTAAAATCAATCAACCAGCCAACCAAGTTACATGTTCAGCTGTGTGGCTTTTAAATCACACACGGAGTGAAGCAAAGCACAACGAGACATTGCGCTAACCACCACAGCGGGTACCATTAAAAGGCTTTGAGCCGCCTCGCTCATGTGATACACATATTTACCAACCCCTCCGCACGAGCAGGATGCGACTCAAGGTCAATTTCTTAAGCAGAGGTTAACAAGTTTGATTTCAGAATTTTCCTTCTCCTAGACTGGTTACCTAACCAGGGTTAAGAAGACCGATATGTCCTGCTAATTGCCCGTGGCCGAAGTGAGAATAGTTGGATTCATACCTTTCCCAAGGGTTTTAACGCTATGTGAACTGCGAACGGCTCGTCCATGATTTGAACTCGTCTCGCCATGTCCATTTTCTACAACAATAACCATTACACCACGTGCCTCCGACATGTGCAAACTAGCACGTACCAAAATATTGCAAAATCTTTGACTCGACCTAATAAATGAACCTTGAAGATAAAATCCTGTTGATCATTCATAGTGTTCAATAATTTCCAGTGAATAATGCTTATACTAACGTGACCTGTGGATATACCACAGTATGATAACTAAATTATCACAACGTTTGATATTTTTTTATTTAAGATCTATTGCCAAATAGTTAAATATGTAAAAAGTATAATAATCTTGATTTAATTCTCTCACTCTTTTTTTTTGTCTTTCTTTCCTTCTTTTCATCTTTTCATTATGTTCGATTGTAACTGATTAGCGTTATCGCTTGCACACGTACACCCCTCTCTTTATTTTCCTCTATTATTTCTTTCTTATTATATTTTTCAGTGTAGCATGTCCTTTTACTCTCCATTTTTCTTTATAATAAAAACGAAATGGTCCATTATTTAGCCGAGGTTACGACACTCATAAGAATTTGGCTGATAGGTGGCACCAGATAATCAGGATTTACTTTTTTTTTCATTTCATCTTCGACGACTTGGACGGTCTTATTTTTAACCAGAGGGTGTTGCAAGATGATTACGGTCGGAAGATTAAGGAACAAGAGTATTAATATATATATATATATATATATATATATATATATATTCAACTTGATGAAGTTTTTGAAGCTCGCCGTTGTATTCTTTGAACTTTTTTGTTTTTATTTTTTATTTTCATTTTTATTTTTATTTATTTTTATCAAGCAATGGCAATACTCGAACACGGGTTTGCTGCCATCAAACATACACACACAAACACACAAACACACACACATATATATATATATATATATATATATATAATATATACTCTTCTCCGTTATTGTCTGAGGGTGTTGCAAGACGATAACGGTCGGAAGATTAAGGAACAAGAGTATAATAATGTTTATATAGTAATTGATTGTTTAATTTACCTTGCCGATTTTGTTTAATTCTGTGCGAGCAGGTATGTAGGAGTCCAAAAGAAACAAGTTCGTACTAACATTTCAAGTGAACGTTTCACGGACAAGGACGACATCTCACCAAGGTTTTTTAAACACTGTCTCAAACTTTGGAAATGCCTAGCATTTTAGTGCAATGACGTCAGTAAACAAAACAAGATGGCGATTGGCCAATAAGTATAAGTTTGTCTTTGCATTAAAGTATAATTCACCCCAGACGATAAAGGAGAATTATATATATATATATATATATATATATATATATATATATATATATATATATGAGAGTACGTAAATAAACATTGTGTTTATTTCATATGGCTTTTAGCCGACAATTTTTGGAGGATATGTGCTTAATTGAAGTCATACCTAATTTTTGAAAATTAAGTAGTTAATAATTAATGAATTTAGGTTGCATATATGTTCAAATATAAGGCTAAACATTTTCTCGATCTGTTTAGCCTTATATTTGAACATATATGCCCGCCTAAAATCATTAATTATTAACTAATTAATTTTCAGAAATTAGGTATGACTTCAATTAAGCGCATATCCTAAAATATATATATATATATATATATATATATATATATATATATATATATATATATATATTTACTAAACAAATAGTGACCAGTTGATTCATCCATTGAGCTCTGCGTAGATAATTGAGATTATATACAATAAGTATAAGTTTGTCCTTGCATTAAAGTATAATTCACTTCTCACGATAAAAGAGAAGAATATATATATATATATATATATATATATATATATATATATATATATTGGTTTGGTGGTTGGTTTTGAAGGCTATCACAATACAAGTGTAAAGAAATATAAGGTAACTATGGTGTTGTTTGTTAACCTGAGATTTATTCTTAATATTTCGAGATAAAAATCTCTTCTACAGAAGATCTCCGAAACTGAAGTTAAGTTGTTGCTAGTGGCTTTACACTTGTATTGTCATAGCCTTCAAAACTCATATATATATATATATATATATATATATATATATATATATATATATATATTGGGAATAAAAGGCCTTAAATACCATATCACCATGATACCCATGGTATGGACCATTTCCACTCGCGAGTATGCACACGAGCTTCTTCAGACCACTGATATCTTTTATTTAGACAGGCACATGGCCAAATTCATCTTATATTCATACATTTCCCCCGCTTCATATATATATATATATATATATATATATATATATATATATATATAGACACTAGACAAAATGTATATTTATACACTCAGTGATGCTGATAGCTTTTTGATTTAGTGAGTCCTGGGACGCACATATTTGCTTTGAACGAGTCCCCAGGAAATGTGATGGTTCCCAACTAAAGTTTCTTAATAATTTGTAGTTTTTTTTAATTCATGAACTAGGGAAAGCCGTATAATCCCTACTTCTAGCCCCATCCAGTGTAATTCATTTCTAAGAAACTATTGAAATGTATTTACAGTTAAACTGAAATGGTGGAGAGGGGAGAAAAATACTAGGAGGCATAGATATGATTTTACTGTGTCCTTTTAGATTTTCATGCGTCAAGGGCGCAGGACGCGTACCTATCAGCATTTCTGTTTTCTAGACAAAATGTGACCTGTTGGGTCAACCATTGACCCCTGGGTAGATAATTGAGATCACGAAAATGTGAGTTTGCAAAGCGAATTAAATTTAAAAAGAATAAATACGGCCTGAGAATAAATAAAAAACAACATTGAAATTATTTTGTAAGATTTCTAAGAAAGGGAACGTTTGACCCAATTTGAATTAATTAAGATGTTAGCCGTATTAGCATCTTATTAAACTCAACACGCAAATCCGTTTCAAATCCGTACAACTGTCCTTTATATATGTATAGATAGACTACCATGACCTGTGGATATACCACAGTATGATAATTAGATTAAAACAACGTTAGATATGCTTAGTTAAGAGCTTTTGCTAAATAGTTCAGTATGTACAAAATTATGATAATCTTCATTTAACTCTCTCTCTCTCTCTCTCTCTCTCTCTCTCTCTCTCTCTCTCCACACACACACATTGAGAAACTAGCATATATAACGAGGAGGTAATCAAGGTATACATAGAGAGGGGGAAGTGATAGGAAGAATGTTAGGTAAGAGATGGGTCAGTTTTTGACTTAATTACAAATTACGTCTAATTAGAACCAATTAAAATGTTTTTTTTTCAAACATAACTCAATCCTAGAACTAAGGAATAATTTAGTATAATATTCGTGTCATTAAGCTAAATAGTAAAAACGCCTTTGGAGACAAATATTGATTGGCTTAGCTTCAGTATATATATATATATATATATATATATATATATATATATATGTGTGTGTGTGTGTGTGTGTGTGTGTGTAAAAGTAAAATCGTCGGAGTGGCTTAAAGTCAGTATCAGTCAGACAGTGATAGAGACTTTCCCTTTTTCACTAGACCAAGAAGATTGTTTTGGCGTCCGAGGTAGATCGCCACACCTACCATCAACGCTTTACTTTACCGCACAGATACCTGTGCTGCTCATACGCTGAGTTGGCAAGGCCGGTATGGAACGCGTAATCTTGTGGTTCCAGGTCGGACGCTCTACCAACTGAGCTAAAACGACCGATATATATATATATATATATGTTTTTTAAAAAGTATGAATGGTTGGTGATTGTATGTATTTTTCAACCCCTTCACGCGAGCTGGATGTGACACAAGGTCAATTTCTTGCGCGAAATTTAACAGGCTTGAATTCATAGTTGTCCTTGTCCTAGACTGGTTACCTAGCCATGGTTAAAGAGCACAGTTATCATACTATTTACCCATAACTGAAAGTAGAGTAGCTGGACGCATACCTTTCGTTAGGTGAAATGTGCAAACTGCTTCGTCCAGGGTTTGAACTCGGGCTGAGAGGACTATTTCCTACGACTCTAACCATATCGCCACGCGCCCCCATTGATGGAAGTGTTCAAATAGACTAATATTTAAAAAATACTGATGACTTACCAAGTGTGTCCGAATTAATAGTGTAGATGATACTGCACTATGGAGATATTTATACTAATTGTTGTTTGCCGATTAAGGCAGTAAAATCGCTTGATGTTAATTTCTTAAAAGTTTATGGATTTTTATTGGAAGATGGTTTGTACGTTGAAAATCATTTAGCAAATTATATACTAAGGAGGACTACTAGTGATTTTGTAATATTTTAACTAAAAAGAAATTGGATAATTCTTAAATTGTGCAGAGGGGTAAGACTCCCCCAATGGGGCCACCTGTTTGCCGTGGGTGGCGACCCGTGATGCTTAATGACGGAGTCTTGGTGGATGAGCAGTCCATGACAAGCAACACTCCACTTAGAACCTTACTTAGGCTAGACGGGCGGTCGGAGAGGCCCCCTCCGATCAATCGACTAGCCATGTTAAGCCCTAGCACCTATATGATTTTCCCAACCCTATTGCCCTGATGGCAAGCCCCAATCCCTTTTTATTATATGGGTGCTAGAAGACGGTGGCTGCGGGTCTACATGTCCTGGTAATGACGTTAAACTCTATCTGATGGTGAGGTTCCAGTTCTGGAGGTTTGGGGAATGTGGAGCACCCCTTTATCACCATTGCTCCCTGGTCCACTCTGACCCGGAGTGGTAGTACCTGTTAGGGTCCCATCCATGGGTTAAATAGAAAACATGAGTTTTTAAACGAAATTATATTATGCATTAAAAATGAAATTATTTCAAAACTTAGTGGGCATTAAACATTTTTGAATACCAAATTACCAATAGAAGTATTCAGCATAAAATAACCCAAAGGGGTTGACATGCCGTAAAACCCAACCAACCAAACCAAACCAAACAAACAATTCGTTTAAAATCCAAACAACAAACTAAATGTTTTCTCATCTTGGGAAAAAGAAAAAAGTCTCGATTTGTCCTGCCACAACAATCATCACTTCCCGCGCACTTCCCAAGCTGAAGGTGCTCATCAAGGGGGGGGGGGCATTTTGAATGCGTTGAAGCCATCAAGAGGTCCGTAACAACGGAGCTGAGAGACATACCTGAAGAATCCTTCTAGCAGGGCAGAGAAGCGTGACAGTGAATGATCGGAAATGCAATAGATTCAAGGAGGAGAAAACCCTTAGTTTGTTGTTTGGGTTATTAATGAATTGTTTGTGACAACAGTTTTATTACTTTTCAGACACACCTCGTATGTGCTAGAAGGCGGTGGCTTAGGGTCTAATCAATGGGATAAACTCTATTTAATGGTGAAGTTCTGGTTATGGATGTCTGGGGAATGTGGAGTACCCTTTCATCACCATTACTCCCAGGTCCACTTCTTACCCGAAGTGATAGTATCATGGGTTAAATAGAAAAAAATGATTTTTAGAAAAATGTGTTTAGAAAAATTGAGTTAAAAAAAATTGCGTACCCATCAAGAATGAATAAATTAAAAACATCTTCGGCATAAAATAATCCAATGGGTTGACATGCCGTAAAACCCCACCAACTGAGGGACAATGTTCTGAGTATGTCGTTAAACTCTATCTGATTGTGAGGTTCCAATTCTGGAGTTCTGGGGAATGTGTAGTACCCCTTGATCACCATTACTCACAGGTCCACTCTGACCCGGAGAGGTAGTACTTGTTAGGGTCCCATCTATTAGAAATAGAACAAAATGCGTTCTAAAAAATGTGTTTAAAAAATTGAGTACTCATCAGGAATGAATAGAACAAAACGTCTTCGGCATAAAATGACCCAGCAAGGGTTGACGTGCCATAAAATCCTACCAACCAAACAGCCAACCAAAATGCAGGACCGGAAGGTCTAAGATCTGGCAAGCAACCGAGGGAGCTAGCGACCCTCGCAAAGGAAAGAACAGAGTGGCTTCAAATGAGGAAGGACTGAATGCTGCCGTGGGATGTTCCAAACTACTCCAGCGGCAGATTACTGTACATCATCATCACCACCACCACCACCACCACCACCACCACCATCACCATCATCATCATCATCACCACCACCAACACCACCACTACCATCATCATCATCATCATCACCACCACCACACCACCAACACCACTACCATCATCATTATCATCATCACCACCACCACCACCACCACCATCATCACCACCACCACCACCACCACCACCACCACTATCATCATCATCATCATCATCATCATCATGGTTAAAATCAATCGTTCGTAAACAAATAAATGACATTCCTATTTCTCTGATTTTTTTTAGTTGAGGCTTGATAATTTGTATTATTTGTATTATTCGGACTATTGTCCTCATCTTTATTGTTATCTTGTTGTACAGATAACAATGAAGATGAGAACAATAAAGATGAGTACAGATAAGTTAGCTCAGTCGGTAGAGCGTTTGGCTAGAAACCACGAGGTTCCTAGTTCGATACTGGCCCTCGGGCGCCAACTCGGCGTATAAGTAGCACAGGGATCTGTGCGGTAAAGTAAGGAGCTGATGGTAGGTGTAGCGCTGCACCTTAGACGCAAAAAGCAATCTCCTTGGTCTAGCGGTAGTGAAAAGGAGATAGACTCCCTCGCTGCTCATACCGACATTAGACCGCTCCGACGACTTTACTTACAGCTAATAATAAAGATGAGGGCAATAGAGCGAATAATCTAAATAATCCAAATGACATCCGTTTTCCAATCTGCAACAGAAACTCTGGTTTCCGATTTTTCGGAACCATGTGTCCAGTGTCTTCGGCCATTGGACCGGTCATATTAATGTCAGTGTGATCCCAGGGATCCACCCCCTACCTGGTAACACCTGCTCCCTTGATTTAAAGGGACCGGGTTGGGTTTATTGCCCAGTGCCTGAGGCGCCTCAATAAAGGAATGCCGAAGCGATACAGTTGACCACGCATGAGCTTCGGTTTGTGCATAATCCACCCCCACGTTAATGATCCTTGTGTCCAACTGGTATGGTGTGTGCGGGAGGGGGGCTGTAAATAACTATCATGAGATATACACAGGCTTTGTAAATGAAAAATTAAAATAAGTATTTTCTCTGATTAGATTAAGTAATGCGAGGTGTAATGGTTAGAGTCATAGGAAATGGACTCGTCGACCCGAGTTCAAATCCTGGTCGAGGCGGTTTGCATTTTTACATAGCGCTAATACCCTTGGGAAAGGTATGAATCCATATATTCTCCTTCCAGGTATGGGTATATAGTAAGGCAGACTGGGCTCTTGAATAGGGGACCAGTCGAAGAAGAAGGAAAACTCTGAATTCAAACCTGTTAAACTCCGATCAAGAAATTGACTTTGTGTCGCATCCTGCTCGTGCGGCGGGGTTGGTAAATATATAGATTCAGTAATAATGGATCTGCGAGACAAACTTTTTACCACTCCCCTTCTACCTAGCCGATGCCGGGTAGCCGCGTTCTAGTGTAAAATAAGTCTCCTATCTGCTTAGTTCACCACTCCTCCATCCCAACAAGTTTCGTGCTCATGTCATCTTACTAACGATAGATTTTGGGGAGAGAAAACGCGTGGTGGTTGGGCTACTAGAGTTGTCGTCTTGGGGGTGAAGAAACCAGAGCTTCAATTTTAACACAGGCAAATCAAATTCTTCTTCACCATAGGCGGTAGTGAAAAAAAAAAAAAAAAAAAAGAAGGTATTGACCCACGTGCCATTAATGACAACCACCCCTCCGGACCCCCCTCCCGCCTTCCCCTGCGCGCACGATCTGTGGAACGGAAGAGCGTGCCCATTTGCGGTCTTTTAAAACTTGTTGAAACAGACTACTGATTTTAGCCGCGGAGGAAGAAGAAAAAAAAGAAGAAAAAAAAAAGGAAAAGGAAAGACAGGGATGGGGGATGGGGGACATGGAGATACGAGATGTGAAAGGAAAGAGGTCAGTCGTTTTTTTTTGTGGGGGGAGGGAGAGGGTAAGAGACAGAGAGATGGACAGACAGACGGAAAGAGATAGACGTGTGGGGAGAGAGAAAAGAGGAGCGTGTGTAAGTATTTTAAAAAAAGTAAGACAAAAACTAAAGGAAAGAGTAAGGTGGGGAGAGTAAGGTGGGGAGAGTAAGGTGAGGAGAGTAAGGTGAGGAGAGTAAGGTGAGGAGAGTAATGGAGAGTATTAACTCGCTCAAGCAGATAGATTTTTGGGTGTAATAGAAAAGAATTAATAATAATAATAATAAAAAGCCGAAGAAATAGAGGCCAAAAGTGTGGATGGGGAGGGGGCTGAAAAAGAAGGGGGTAAAGAAGAAGAGAAACAAAGAAGTAGAGAATGGACCTACAGTAGGGAGCTAGAATTGGGGGTAAAGGAAACTGATATAATTCATCATAATGGGGACACCATCGACATGTTATGAAATTTTAACTAGACGTTTTAACGACACCAACAGATAATATTTCAAATTTTACAAGCAACCCAATAAAACTATCCAATATTGACAATGAAATGGAAAGAAAAATCAAACTTAATTATACATGGGTGGGCTGAAAGATTCCCAGGCTGAAAGTTCATGATGACGTCATATTACTTTTTTGACATGATGGAATAAGTGTGTCATTTGGTGGAATTCCATGAGAGTATCTTAGTCATCCTATGAACTTTTCAGACGACCATCGTGCAGGGTGGTCCGAAAGTCTTGTCATCCTTATTAAAAAGAAATGGGAACATTAAAAATAAAACGGTAGACAGTGAATTCGGGGACGTAATTTTTTTTTTTGCCATAGTATACTGGACAGATGTTAGTGGAATATGATTGTATGCATTCTGGCAAGAGCATGGAGCATGTGCGATATGATTTCACTGTAAGAATCTCATTACTTTTATTGTTTTATTGGTAGACTGTGAATTCAGGAACGTAATTTTTTACCAAGTCTACTGGACAGATGTTAGTAGAATATGAAATAAAGTTCAATGTATATATTCATAATTTCTCAACTTCAAATTTCAAAAGGAATACTTTTAATAAAAATGAAACTCTAGCGAAATCATAATTTAATACATTAATTCCTTTCGCCGGAATTGCAAAATGTACCAATTAAGGGGCCGGGTTAGCTCAGTCGGTAGAGCGTTCGGTTAGAAACCACAAGGTTCCTAGTTCGATACCGGTTCTCGCCAACTCAGCGTATGAGTAGCACAGGGATCTGTGCGGTAAAGTAAGGAGCTGGTGGTAGGTGTGGCGCTCCACCTCAGATGCTAAAAAAACAATCTCCTTGGTCTCACGCTATTGAAAAGGGGATAGACTCCCTCGCTGACTGGCTGATACCGACTTTAGGCCACCCTGACGACTTTACTGTACTTTTTTACCAATTAACAAGTTCTCTTTTTCTTGTAAATCAATACTATGTCGCGTCTTCTGGCTGGGATAAGGCGATCCGTCTTTATCTCAAAGTCCCAGAGAATGTTATGTTTCATTCTCTTGAACAGATTCAGGTTTATGTCTATACCATTTAGTTATATGGTCAAATTTAGTTTTTTGCACAATTATTATTATTATTATTAAGGTTTTTTACACCTACATAAGCTGGTGGTTTTCTGGGGGCTGAGTGACAGCAAGCCTCCAGGACTCTTCTAAGTATTCTAGCTGATCTTAACAGTGCTGTTGTTTGGATGGTCTCGATTCTTCTTCGGATTTCCAATTCTTCCAGACTCTTTTCCAAACACTTGGGAACCGTTCCAAGGGCCCCAACATAATAATAATAATAATAATAATAATAATAATAATAATAATAATAATAATAATAATCCCAGCAAGAATACCAGACCTAGTGTTGATAAACAAAAAAGAAAGAACTTGTCAACTGGTGGATTTTGCAGTGTCAGCAGATCACAGTGTGAAGCTAAAGGAAAATGAAAAAATGGACAAATATCTGGACCTTGCCAGAGAACTGAAAAAACTATGGAATAAGAAAGTCAAAGTGATACCAATTGTAGTTGGTGCACTTGGAACGGTCCCAAAAGGATTGGAAAGGGGTTTGGAAAGTTTGGAAATCAGAGGAAGTATTGAAACCATTCAAAACACTGCACTGCTGCAATCTGCCAGAATACCCAGAAGAGTCCTGGAGACCTGAGGAGACTTGCTATCACTCAGACCCCAGTGAAAGACCATCAGCTAATGCTGGTGTGAAAACTCAAAAGGAGTAAATAATGCATTATATTATTAAAACAAAAAACTAATGAAAGTTAAACCATATGTAGAGGTGACAAGACTTTTGGACCAACAAGTAGAACACGCTTGCTGTGTCTTACATTGTGAATGTTTCTTCTTTTTTTAGTTTGACTGCACTTGTTAAATATATGACATTGACAGACAAGCAATGGCGTGCCAACGTCGTGATCCAGGGAGGAGGGAGGGGCAAGAGCCCAGCCCAGCACCCCCTCCAGTGGCCAATAAGTACTGATTCAAAGTTTTCAAAGCTTCGTCTACCCACCCACTTTCAAATTCTACACATTCATAGTACAGGCGCATAGTGGCAAAAGTTAGGCAATATATTTTCAGCCTTTCAACACAAAGACTTTTTGGGTTTGGGAGATTTTGAGCCATTTTGAAGCTGTGCCCCAGGGCAGCTGCTCTTCTCTGCGCCTCCCCCCTGTTCCACCACGGCAGGCAAGAATGGAAAATACTCCTTTTCATTTATAACTCTCATTTATACTCTTTACTAAGAGTATTCAACTTTGTTGTGCCACTGTGTGGTTGTGTGGTTACGGTCAAGTCACGTTAGATCACCGAAGTTAAGACATCGACGAGCCTGTTCATTACTAATATGGGTGACCATTTAAGCAATGGCAGACACTGTAATCAACCGAGACTTGATTCGGCATTAAGTAAAAAAAAGTAAAGTCGTCGGGGCGGCCTAAAGTCGGTATCAGCCAATCAGCGAGGGAGTCTATCCCCTTTCAATAGCGCTAGACCAAGGAGATTATTTTTGGCGTCTGAGGTGGAGCGCCACAACTACCATCAGCTCCTTACTTTACCGCACAGATCCCTATGCTACTCATACGCTGAGTTGGCGAGGACCGGTATCGAACTAGGAACCTTGTGGTTTCTAGCCGAACGCTCTACCGACTGAGCTAACCCGGCCCTGATTCGGCATTAAATGACCCGAAAAGTTTTGATATACCGTAAAATAAAATAACCAGCCCACGAACAATGTTTTTCACAATTGCTTTCATCTTAGAGAAGAGAGAGAGAGAAAGAGTGGCCAAATAATGGGGGGGGTCAGTTTTTAACTAGGTTAGAATAGAAAATGGATCCCCCACTTTATGATTTTTTTCTTGTTTCTTAGATAATGATTCACAGCAATGATACTACGGTCAAGTCACGCTGAAGCACCGGTTTCCACTAGACCATCTAGGTTAAGCCTGTTTAATGTTTGATTCGGCATTAAATGACCCGGAATGAGTTGATATGCCGTAAAATAAAACAACCAAAGATAAAGCCAACTGAAAATAGGTTACACATTTTTTTTTCTTAAATTTATAATATTTTTCAAGAATATCAGGAGGGGATTTTCAAAATGTTCATGGTGCCTATTACTATTTCAAGATAAGTTCTGGTAATAAAAATAGTTTAACGTGTTATTTAATTCTATAAAAGGTTAGATTCAATTCATTATCATAGAAAAAAAAGCTGGTCTCCAAATAATATATATGTATATATATATATATATATATATATATATATATATATATATTATATATATATTAAAGTAAAAGGAAAATAAGAGAAAGCAACAACAACAAAAAAAGGATTTCCAGTAGTGGAAATAAGGTATGAGGGTGACACTTGTAGCTCCTCCACCCCCCTCTGTTTTTGTTTTCCTCTCTCTCTCTCCTTGCTCTCCACTCCCAGTCGTACGGCTTAGCAACGAATCTGTCCTACTTTTTTGCGAGACCGCGTGGCCACGGCTTGTGGGAAGAACTTATTGGGTTGGTAGGTTTTAGAGTAAGGGTGTAGTGTGACAGTATGTAGGCGAAGGCTGCTCTCCTTGTGGAAATGCGTGCGTTCGTATATATTTAAAAAAAATGAGACCTGGTGTAAGCGAGAGAGAGAGAGAGAGAGACGATGTGGCCCACGCCACACGACTCGTGCGGATATTCAGACACAGCGTGTCGTCCATGCGAATCTGGTCCGTCGTATGAAGGAAGGGGGGGGGGGAGAAAGATTAGTTTTTTGGGCTACGTGCTTTCAAGCGTTTTTTTTCTTCTCTCTCTCTCTCTCTCTCTCTCTCTCTCTCTCTCTCTTGTTGTCTTTATGGCCTGAAGAGGTTTTGAGTGTGTTTGTGTGTGAGAAAAGATATTTTGAGAATTTTGGGGGCACAAAGGGAAAATTTGGACGTTTTTTTTTTTGGTTGACTGTGAATTGGGGGGCGTAAATTTTTTTACCATAGTCTATTCTACAGTTGTTAGTCGAATAATATGAAATCAGGTCCAATATACATATTTTTAATTTCTCGACTGGTATTAATACTTTTAAGAAAATGAAACCAAGGAAAACAACTTAATACATTAATGTGTATAACTGAACCACTACGCAACAACTTTAAATCTATACAACATCAATTAATGGTGTCCATTAATTTTTTTTAAACTTAAGAATATCAAGTTTTAAAAAATTAATGGACACCATTAATTGATGTTGTATAGATTTAAAGTTGTTGCGTAGTGGTTCAGTTATACACATTTTGAAATCAAAACTGCAAAAGTGGACTGTTTTATGTTGTTTTCTTTTTGTTCTTCTTTTTATTATTATTGGTACTCTGAAATAGAAACATCGTTAAATACCGTTAAAATTACCAGTGAATAGTAATTTTCAGTTTAACTCAGTATAGGATTCGATAAGTTTATAATCTCAATTCTCTTAAAATAACAACGCTGAAGACAAAGAAGAGTTTCAATTTTATTAAAAGTATTAATCACAGTTCAAAAATAAAATATATATAATGTTATATACATTGGACTGCATTTCATATTCCACTAACACCTGTCCAGTAGAAAACGGTAAAAATTTACGCTACTGAATTCACAGTCTAACCCAATAGTGTTTTATCCAATGAAAAGTGATTGTTCATTTGTTGTAGGGATCATCTCGCGCAATTTTCTAACAAAAAACAAAACAAAAAAAAAAAAAACAAAAACACTTTTCATAAATTCATTAATTAGAACGATTTGAAGAAAAAAAAACCGGCTAAACATGCAAATTGGTCGGAAAATTAAAACGGAAAATTTTTTGGTGATCCATGACAGTGTATGAATGAAATTTTTGCGAATTGGGTTACGGTTTAGGGGTTTGGGATAAGGTTGTTTTTATTACGTATTCCTTAAAAGAAAGAAAAAACCCAAATTACTATACATTTAATGTTGAAAAATATTTTTTTTAAAAAACAAGTTTAATTGAAATTATACATTGCAATACTAACACAAACAACTGAGACTAATGTGTCTACCGTTGGATTCAATAATTAATTTCAATGGTTAATTAAATGTATAGTAATTTTGGTTTTTTGTTTTTTTTTTAGCAATACGTAATTAAAAACAACCTTAATCCCCAAACCCCTAAAACCGTAACCTAATTGCAAAAAGTTCATTCATAGACTGTAGTTAAACTGTCATGGGGGACCACCAAAAACTTCCCATTTTAATTTTCCGACCAATTTGCAAGTTTAGCCAACTATTTATGGAGTGGGTGTGTACGTATTATCCAATTCGGTAATTTTTATCTTTTTAAGTGGTGTGTTTGAATTAAGTGTTTTCCTTCTCCTAGACTAGTTGCCATACCAAGATTACCGTACTATTTATCCATAGAGGGAGAAGAGTTGGATGCATGCATTTCTCAAGGAAAGGTCGATCCTCACCAGATGCTCCATACTTGTGACCTTGTGTCAAATACCTAGCTTTCCCAAGGGCATAAGCGCTATGTGAAAAGCAAACAGTTTCATCCAGGATTTGAACTCGGGCCACTGAGTCCATTTCCTACGACGATAACCATTCATTGATGCTGATAGCTTTTTGATTTAGTGCGTCCTGTGACGCACATATTTACTCTGAATAAGTCCCGGGAAAATGTATGGGTCTCAACTAAAGCCATCTAAACTCCTACCTTGTAACTTATTCTGTGTAATTCGTTCTCATAAACTATTGAAATGTATTTACAGTTAGCTTGAAATGTTGGGGGAATACAATTTAAAAAAACACTAGGACGCATACATACGATTTTACTGCGTCCTTTTGGTTTTTGTGCATCAGGGACGCAGGCCACATACCTGTCAGCATCTCTGTCTAGTACTCAACGATTGGTTCCAATGAAATGAATGTGTAAAAACTAAAACCAATGATGGTGAGGTTCCAGTTTTGGAGGTTTGGGGAATGTGGAGCACCCCTTCATCACCATTGCTCCCTGGTTCACTCTGACCCGGAGTGGTAGTACCTGTTAGGGTCCCATCTATGGGTTAAATAGAAAAATGTATTTATAAAAAAATTGTATTATCCATTAAGAATTGATTTATTTCAAAACTTTATCGGCATTAAATGACCCACTGAGGTTGATATGCCGTAAAACAAAACAAACCAAACAAACCAAACTAAAACCAATATCATTGTTATCTACTAAACTTTTGATTATTTGGATTATTCGGACTATTGTCCTCTTCTTTATTGTTATCTACACAACGTTTCAGCCGATGTGCTCTCCGACCTTCTTCGGGTATTTTTTGTTGGACTCGGACTCGGGAACCTTCTCGAATCCGACAAGAAATACCCGTAGAAGACCGGGGGCACATCGACCGGAACGTTGTGTAGAGGACAATAGTCCGAATAATACAAATTATCAAACCTCATCTCAAGAATTCAGTGACATACTGCCAAACATTGTTTGCGAAAGTCGGATACACAGGTTGCTTAGTGGTCACCCATCTAAGTACTGAACAGGCTCGCCACTGCTTAACTTGGTGATGCTAGCGGAAACAGGTGGTTTCAGGGTGGCTTGACCCTAATGGAAATCAATAACATTTACCCAATCCATTCAGCACGGGTAGGATGTGACCCAAAGTTGCCAATGTGGTACATACAACGAGGATCGAACTCACTATTCAATAGTAGGTATTTACCCAACCCATTCGAAACGGGTAGGATGTGACACAAGGCTTTGGCCCTGGATCTTTACAAGTTAATAGCGTCGATCCCAGGGGGCTATTCCCCCAGGCAATACCTGCCCCCTCGATTTAAAGGGGCATGGCTGGGTTTATTGCCCAGTGCCTGAGGCGCCCCCTTGAGGGGGAATGCCGACGGGATCGACGCAATTTTTCACCTGCCACCCATGAGCTTCGGTTTGTGGGTAGTTCCACGTTAATAGGGCCTTGTGCCTAACCCGTACAAGTGGGGTACGGGGTAATTACAAGGATGTGACACAAGGTCGTACTTATGGGGCATCTAGCGAGGATTAAACTCACTGTTAAGTAGTAATGGATCTGCGTGACCATCTTGCAAATCATTACACCACGACGGTACGCCTTTGATATTCAATAGTAATGGATCTGCGTGACTAGCTTGCTAACCATTACATCACGGTGGGACGCGCTATCTTGGTATTTACCCAACCCATTCGACGCGGATAGAATGTGATGCGAGGTCACCAATTTAGAGCGTCCAGCGAGGATCGAACTCGCCATTTAGTAGTAATGGATCTTCGAGACCAGCTTGCTAAAATTACACCACGATTGGACGCGCTGAATCAATAACTAGAGTCAGTATTTTTACTGATACAAGTCGCCTCATCGTAGAATAATGGTTAGCAAGTTAGCCTCGCTGATCCATTACTACAGAGAACTAGCAGGACCTGTGGATATACCACAGTATGATAATTCAATTATTACAACGTTTCTTAAGAGCTATTGCGAAAAACTTCAATATGTAAAAAGTATAATACTTTTGATTTAACTCTCTCTCACACACACACACACACACACACACCACACACACACACACACACACACACACTTGTTTTCTTTTCTTCTTTTCCTTAAGTTCAATTGAATTAGCGTTATCGCCCCCTCTCTCTATCTTTCTCCTACTCTTTCTTTCTTTCTTTTTTTCTTTCTTTCTTTCTTTCTGTCTTATATTTTTCTGTAGCAAGTCCTTTTCTTACCTTTAAGAGTGAACGAGAGAGAGAGAGAGAGAGAGAGAGAGAGAGTTAAATGAAGATTATCATAATTTTGTACATACTGAACTATTTAGCAAAAAACTCTTAAGTAAGCATATCTAACGTTGCTATAATTTAATTATCATACTGTGGTATATCCACAGGTCATGCTAGTCTATCTATACATATATAATGGATAGCTGTATGTATGTATGTATGTATGTAGGGAAGAAACTACGAAAATAAAACGATTATTGACAAAATAGATATATATACACATTCACTATCACCGAATCTTGTTTATTTTTAGCAAAAATAATGAAGATTTTAATTATATTCGTGAAGATAATTAAAAAAGAAAATCTAGATAATAAGAGAATGACATTTTTTTTTTTTTTTTTTTTTGCATTTAATATTCTAAATAGGAGACACTGAAATTTTTTTTCAGAGTGTCTGCACTTTTTGTTTTTGTTTTTTTTTTTTAGGGGGCCGTATCAACGCATGGTCTTTTTTACGTACGGATTTTAATGGGGCATCCTGCAAGGGTCCAACTCACGATTCAGTAATAATAGATCTACGATACTACCTTTTTTTTTTTTTTTGCTAGGGACCCCCCCCCCCCCGCCTCAGGCGACACCCGGTAGCCGCTTTTCAGTGTGTCTGCACTTTTGGGGGGGGGGGTTGTTTGATTTTTTTTCTTTTCTGACGCTCTACCAGGCCGGATCAACGCATGGTCTTTTTTACGTACGGATTTTAATGGGGCATCCTGCAATGATCCAACTCACGATTCAGTAATAATAGATCTACGATACTACCTTTTTTTTGTTAGAGACCCCCCTCCCCACCTCAGGCGATGTCGGGTAGCCGCTTCTAGTCTTGTATGAATGGTAACTATCTAATATTACTGTTATTCTCCACAACTGTTTTTTGTTTCTCTGGTTCCATAGTCTTCAGAAATGGTGACTCATTTACCAAAATGACGTAACCAAACAGCTGCCATCCTGTAACTAAACCAGAGGTTTTCAAAGAGTTGTAAATTTCTTTTTAGGTTCTATCTTGGGGTGGCGGGTAGAAATTGACTAGTGGGAAGGCCACACAGTAACGGATCCAAACTGTTAAGAGAATTGATGTTTTTTTCTACAAACTACAATTGTACCTGTGTGAGTCAAAAATTTTGCAATATTTCAGTACGTGCTAGTTTCCGGTGCGTATATCACGTGACCAAAGTAATTCCAGCCGTGTTGGTTGGTTGGCTGGCTGGTTGGTTGAGTTTTCTGTCATGTCAACCCTTGTTGGTTTATTTTATTCCGAAGACGTTTTGTTTTATTCATTTTTTATGGGTATTCAATTTTTTTTAAACTCACTATTTTTTAGACTCACTTTCTTCTATTTAACCCATAGACGGGACCTTAACAGGTACCACCATTCCAGGTTAGTGGACCTAGGAATAATTGAGGTGAAGTGGTATTCCACATTCCCCCAAGCTCCAGAACAGGACTTCACTATCAGATAGAGTTTAACGTCTGTTACGTGTTACGAGTAACTCAAAAGTTAAAACACGCCAGAATATTCTAGAAACTCTGTGACGTCAGAGCTGAGGTACGTGTCCCATAAAATGACCCCAATCTGTAGCAGAAGTTCTTTGACCAGCATTTGTCACGTTGTCCGGCCTCTGGAGAGGAGGAAGGCAAAGGGATGAACGGAAATACACCCCACCTCCTCATTGGGGGAAAGGAAAAAGATCCCTATCATTAGTTTAGTTTTCACTCGGGACCCTGTCGGCGAACACAGTAGGATTCCTCACCTCATGAAGAAAATTTGACTGCTGCAGACAGTTTGAACCCCGATATCACCTTCATGCGGGCCAGATAAATTTAGGATATCTTCCAAAGATAATAATCTTAACGAGACTATGCGACAATTCAGAAGAGAAGGAAAGCACCGCTTATTCCGTCTTCAAGCTAACCAAAAGAAGGACATATCCCAAGAATAACCAACAGAAGATGAACCAACCCATAAAAGCTAAGTAAAAACTTCTACCGTCATGAAAAATTGCTATTTGATATGAAAGAGATTCCACCTAACGACTTTATTAACCCTAGCCTGTCGGCGTCTGTTTCATCCTCCTCCCAGCTTATAAATTCTGAATAAAAATTATGTTATAAAAATATATATTATGTCTTATTGTTCTTTGCCAATTTTTGCATGTGCACCTCTCATTTCCTTTGGTCTCTGATGGAACAGCGTTGTAAATGTTGAAAACGATAGGCGAATGTAACACGTCATAGACAGGACATTAAGACCCTTAACCACCGCCTTTTAGTACATATATGATAAAAGATGTTGGGACTTGCCATAAGTTGCAGAGGTGCAGTCGGTGTTTTCTAAAGCCCCATCCGACAGGGCTGAATTCCAGCCATGGTAGGTACACGTTGTTACTTTGGTAGTATCGCGGTAGTTGGTGCGCCGACACGTTGTGCATTGCTTCATTCCGTGTGTGATTTGAAAGCCGCACAAATGAACATGCGGCATAGTCTAATTCGAAAACTTATGCTTTAACGAATTCGAACTGGGCTATAACGTCGAGGAAGCAACCAAAAACGTTTGTCATGTGAAAGGTAAATGTGTAGGGTAGACTGTGAATTCAGTGGCGTAAATTCTTACCATAGTCTATCGGTAAGATTTTAGTGGAGTATGAAATGAAGTCCAATGTATATATCTTTAATTTCTCAACTGGGATTAATACTTTTAATAAAAATCAAACTCTAAGGAAAACATAACTTAATACGTTAATTCATTTAGAAGTTTTAAGAAAATTAAACAACAGTATTAATTGATGTTGTTATAGGTTTAAAGTTGTTGCGTGGTGATTCAGTTATACATTTTTTCACCTCTGAACTGCAAAGTGGACAGCTTTAAGATTTTTTTTTTAATCAAACTCTAAGGAAAACATAACTTAATACGTTAATTCATTTAGAAGTTTTAAGAAAATTAAACAACAACATTAATTGATGTTGTATAGATTTAAAGTTGTTGCGTGGTGATTCAGTTATACATTTTTTCACCTCTGAACTGCAAAGTGGACAGCTTTAAGATTTTTTTTTTCAAACTCTAAGGAAAACATAACTTAATACGTTAATTCATTTAGAAGTTTTAAGAAAATTAAACAACAACATTAATTGATGTTGTATAGATTTAAAGTTGTTGCGTAGTCATTCAATTCTACACATTTTTGGCCACAAAACTGCAAAAGTTGACTGTTTTAAGTTTTTATTACAATTATTGTTACTCTCAAATAGAAATATCTTTAAATACTCAGCCGAATTACCAGCGAATAGTAATTTTCAGTCTAATTCAGTGTAGGACTTGATAAATTCATAATCTCAATTCCCTTAAAATAACAACTCTGAGCTCAAAAAGTGTATAACTGAATCACTACGCAATGTTTCTTGTATCTGTTAGGCACAAAAGAATTTATGGTCTCAATTCTAGTCTCACTTTGGCTCTAACTTAGGCTAGACGGGCTGTTGGAGGGGCCCTCCTCCGATCAATAGGCCACCTGTTGGCCGTGGGTGGCTACCCGTTAAGGATTGAACCCTGGTGGCAGACCAGTCCATGACATGCAACACTTTGGTCCTTACTTGGACTAGACGGGCGGTCAGAGAGGCCCATCCGATAAATCGGCTGGTCACGTTAAGCCCTAACACCTGTATGATTAACCCAACCCTATTACCCTTATAGCAAGCCCCAACCCTTTTTATCATATATGTGCTAGAATGCGGTGACTGAGGATTTTATTGTCCTGGGTATGACGTTAAACTCTATCTGATGGTGAAGTTCCAATTCTGGAACTCTGCGGAGTGCGAAGTTCCTCTTCATCCCCATTACACCCAGGTCCACTCTGACCCGGAGTGGTAGTACCTGTTAGGGTCCCATCTATGGGTTAAATAGAAAAAAATGTGTTTAAAAATTGAGGTAAAAATTTAATTGAGTACCCATCAAGAATGAATAAAACAAAAATGTCTTCGGCGTAAAATGACTCAATGGGTTGAGATACCGTAAAATTAACCAACCAACCAACCAACCAACCCCATACCAAAGAAAGGCCAGGGTGATTAAATCCCGAAATAAAACCCTGGGCTGGAATCCCTAAGGTGGTGTTACCCAATGGGTTGACATGCCGAAAAACCCAACCAACCAACCAACCAACCAACCAACCAACCAACCATTCTAATTTATGGTTAATATAGTTTAATGCATTAGTAGTTTCATCTCTCTCTCTCTCTCTCTCTCTCTCTCTCTCTTCTCTCTCTCTCTCTCTCTCTCTCTCTCTCTCTCTCTCTCTCTCTCTCTTTGTGCGCGTCCCTTCCACACTTGAGATGACGTTAAAAAAGATAACCTCTTTGGTGCAGAGACACCTGTCAGTTTGAATAGGTACCCAATTTCTTATAACTGGTATCTCAACCACTTAGTCTACCAGTCTATACTTTAGTTTTTATTTTTTATTTTATCTATTTCTCAAGATTATCTCTTCTCACTCTGTCGCTTCCAACTTCTTCTTCTTCTTCTTCTTCTTCTTGTCAGTAGTAGTAGTAGTCGCCCCCAACTTCACCCTCTTCTTCTTATAGTCAGTAGTAGTCAGTAGTAGTAGTAGTAGTAGTGCTATTGTTGAACCTTAAAATAACTTCAAATCTCCAAATCTGTTTTACCCGTTGTACCCGCGTTTTGGCTTCACCGGTGATTATTTAGGTGGGTCTTCTTTGTTGCAGACCCGCTTGAAAGCCCCGACAAGGACGATGCTAGATAAGCAGGGTACCCTCACAACCGCTGCAGGAGAAGGTCTGGTAATTGAACAAAAAAAACTTCGGTTTTACAACGCTGCCTAGTCTTAGCTTTAGTTCTGCGGTTTTCATCAAAAGAATGATGAATGATGGATTGATTTTAACGGCACGTCAACTCGTCTAGGGTTAATTTATGCTGAGAGGTTGGGAAATCGCGTTCATTGTACGTTTAATATTCTTTGTGTAGTTGTTTCTTAAGAGGTTTTTTTTTGTACACAGTCTTATTGAATTTTGATTTTGTACACATCTATTTGACCCATAGATGGTACCCTAACAGGTACTACCAATCATAGACAGTCCTATCGGTTGGGGGCTTTAAAATACACCGACTGCATCACTGCAGAGGAGTAAGAACCCCTCCCAATGGGGCCACCTATTGGCCATGGGTGACGACCTGTCATGCTTAAGACAGCATAATATAATAAATGAGCAGTAAATGACATGCAACACACCACTTTGACCATTACTTAGGCTAGACGGGCGGTCGGAGAGGCCCCTTCAGCTGGTCACACCAAGACCTAGCACCTATATGAGTGTCCCAAGCGTGGTGTAATGGTTAAAGTCATGGGAAATGGACTCGTCGCCCCGAGTTCAAATCCTGGATGTGGTAATTGCATTTCACTTTGCGCTAATACACCTGGGAAAGGTGTGAATCCTACTCTCCCTCCAGCTATGGATAGATAGTAGGGCAGACTGGGCTCTTTAACCTTGGTTAGGCAACTAGTCTAGGAGAAGGAAAACTGAATTCAAACCTGTTGAACTCCGCTTAAGAAATTGACTCTGTGTCACATCCTGTTCGTGCGGAGGGGTTGGTAAATATATATATGTGAGTCTCAACCTTTAACCCTTTTTATCATATATGTGCTAGAAGGCAGTGGCTGAGGGTCTTTATATCCTGGGTATGACATTAAACTCTATCTGAGAGTGAGGTTCCAGTTCTGGAGGTCTGGGGAATGTGGAGCACCCCTTTATCACCATTACTCTCAGGTCCACTCTGATCCGGAGTGTTAGTAACTGTTAGGGTTAAATAGAAAAACATGAGTTTGCAAAAATGTGTTTAATAAATGAGTTTAAAAAAAATGAGTACCCATGAAGAATGAATAAAACAAACGTCTTTGGTATAAAATGAGCCAACAAGGGTTGACATGCCGTAAAACTCAAACAACCAGCCAACTAAACCGATCAGAATTAAAATGAACCTAGAAGTAATAGCAATGTAGGGGTACTCCACACTCCCTAGAGCTCCAGAACTAGTATATCGACCTGTCTAGTGTTACTTTATGCCTAGAGGTTAGGGAATTGCGTTCATTGTATGTTCATGTTCATTTTTTTGCGTTGTAGCTTCTTAAGAGGTCTTTGTTTTGCACACGGTCCTATCGAAAATGATTAATTTTTAAACAGATCTATTTGACCCATAACTGGGACCCTAACAGCTATCACTACTCTGGATCAGTGGACCTGGGAGTGATGGCAATGAAGGGGTACTCCACACTCTCACAATCTTCAGAACAAATTTAATAAAAGCAGTTCTAAGCTCTTTGGTTTTGTTTTTGTTTTTTTTTTTTTTGTTTTTTTAGTAATGATCACCTTATGCAATAAAGGGAAGTACTACAAATAATTATCAAAAATTTTAATAAATTTTTAAACAGATCTGTTTGTCCCATAGATCAGGCATGTCAAACTGAATAGCAGGGCCGCATGGATTACATATGTATGTCAAGAGGGTCGCATGGATTACATATGTATGTCATGAGGGCCGCACATGACAACTAAAATCAAATTAATATATATCTAAAAATCATTTTTGTTAAAAAGGAAAAAAGGTTATTACTGACCGAGTTCAAATAATAAAACGTACAAGAGTCACTGTCACGTTCAATTATAGCCTAGTGTTTGTTCAAAGCGGGAGAAGGCAAGAGGAAAAACCTTATTACCTTTCATTGACTGAGTTAGCCCCCCCCTTCCACAACTCAAAGTAAGGGGCGGGGAAAAATACGTTGATAACAGACTATGTTTCTCACCAACACATTTCCCTAATGAAAATAAACGAACGTCTTCGCTCAAGAATTTTTGGAAAAAGCTTTTTTAAAGCCTGGGGTACTGTAAAAGAACTGTAAGAGAGCGCAGTCTGCGTGTGGGCCGCACCTGTACTTGCTGAGGTCCGCATGTTTGACACGGCTGCCATAAATGGTATAATATCATCTATTCGTCCGCAGATTAACTCTTAAGGCTCACCCAATAACAACACGGGTGTGGCTCTGGTACTAATATTTATTATAACAAGCATACAATAGGTGATGTTTACTTCTACCGGTAGCCTTGGGGCAAATGTCTACCAGCAATATAATTCCAGGATGCTACAGATGGGAACGTAACAGATACTACCACTCCGTGTCAGAGTGGATTTGGAATTTATAGCAATGAAGTGTTACTCCAACCACCGGATGCAGTTTAGTGCCATACACGGGACATTCATCAGAAGAGGGATACTGTGTTGCTACTACTTGTCAAGGCAGGAAGGTAAGAGAGATTTTTAACGTTGTCGCATCTTCTTTTATAATCTTGCTGGCCACACCACCAAGTGGCTATTGGAAGACACAGGATTTTCGCGTCCCTTGGCGTGGCATCAAATAGGAGAACCGTGGCAAGTAAGGAATGCAATCCCTAACACATTGAGCATTGTTTAAAGATCCCCTATATCATTTCTGTTCAAATAAAGATAACCAATATCTTTTCAGTTTAAATCCTGGACGAGGCTGTTTGCATTTCTCATAACATTCGCAGTTCCTTTGGGAAAGGTGTGCATTTACAATACCCTTGTGAAAGGTATGCATCCAACTACTCTCCATCCAGCTATGGGTAAATAGTAGGACTCTAATAGTGGGACTCTACTAATAGTGGGCTCTTTAACCTTGGTCAGGTAACCAGTCTAGGAGAAGACAAATTCTGAATTCAAACCTATTAAACCCCGCTTAAGAAACTGACCTTGTGCCGCATCCTGCTCATGCAGAGTGGTCGGTATCTTCTATATAAGGAATGGAGCACTCTGTGATGGTCTTTACACACAAAAGCGATGTGTGTATTAAAACAGTTAAAAATCCCCTTCCCATTCTGTAAGTGAAGACATCCTAATGGTTCAAGTGCCGGACTGACACCCAACCGATCGGATTTCAATTCCGGCTGTAGGTAGCTTACAAAATGTCTAGACACACTGAAGAGACTTGATAAGTCGAAACACGTGTCTGTGGATGACCCTATATATATAAATATATAATATATCCTTTCTGTGGCACGTCTTCGTTACGCTTCTCAGTGGCCAGTTCACCGAACAGAAAGGTGTTTGCCAAACTGTGACCTTTCAGCCTCGACGACACGTGGCCTACCAAGTAAGAACAGAACACCAAACCAAAAAGAGGCAATATATATATATATATATATATATATATATATATATATATATATATATATATATATAATAGAGGTAAGACAAGACTAAACTTTTAGAAAGGCTTCAATAAGTCAAGTAGCCAACGCCGAGTTAGAAAAAAATGGATCATATGACCTTTAGGCACCCCTTTTTGATCGCGATTAAGAAAGGACATGTTTTTCATTTACACCGTCAATATCTGGTTGTTTTAACAGACGATTTTTAGATTTTTTTAAAATTATAAAACTAACCCTAACCCTAACCCTAACAAACAACCGGATATTAACGGTGTAAATGAAAAACATGTCCTTTCTTAATCGAGATCAAAAAGGGGTGCCTAAAGGTAATATGGTCCGATGTTTATTATAAAACTAACCCCTAACCCTAACTCTTAACCCTAACTCTAAACCATAACCCTAACCCATAACAAACAACCGGATATTGACGATGTAAATGCAAAACATATCCTTTCTTAATCGAGATCAAAAAGGGGTGCCTAAAGGTAATATGGCCCGAAAAAATAACCAAACCAAAAAAGAGGTAACAAATATCCATAGAACAGAGTTCCAAGGGAGGTAATAATTATATGAGTTCTAAATCAAGAGACGTAATCCATATGACAATTCTAAGGGTATTCCAGTGGCCAGTTCACCGAAAAGAAAGGTGTTTGTTAAACTATAACCTTCCAGTCTCGTCAACACATGGCCTGCCCATGGTAGATGCAGATATTTTGCAGAATAAGGCGAATGTTTCTGGCTCTGGTTATCTTGAAGACATTAGTGTTTTGTAATGAGAGTCACTCCGGTGCAGATGATGCGGAGGTGAACACTGATGAAAGGTGTTCGATTCAGGTATCAGAGACGAGAAATGGCCTACCTATGGTATATGCAGATATTTTGCAGAATAAGGCGAATGTTTCTGGCCCTTGTTATCTTGAAGGAATTTGTGTTTTGTAATGAGAGTCACTTCAGTGCATATGATGCAGAGGTGCACGCCGATGGAAGGCGTTGGAGAACGACCCAGAATTTGGTATCAGAGAGGAGACATGTAATCAGCACCATGGCTTTGTGGATTTGCACTTTTGTGTCTCGTTCTTGGAATGTAGGGGAGAGAGAGGTTTCTTATTTCTCCAGACTTTGTTTGTACAGCCTATCAAAGGCTTCTTCTTTTTTTGCCTCTGCCAGGTTGTTGTCTCTGTCTGAGTCTCGGCGTCAAAGGATATGACACATCCTCGATGAAATCCTGGACTGTTTCCAGTTCCAGTCGCGATGCCTCTGCTGATGGAAGGCAGGTGTGCTATTCCTGTTACTGTTGAGGCGCAGCTTTT
Organism: Doryteuthis pealeii; assembly: GCA_023376005.1. Lineage (NCBI taxonomy): Eukaryota > Metazoa > Mollusca > Cephalopoda > Myopsida > Loliginidae > Doryteuthis > Doryteuthis pealeii. The sequence goes on along the minus strand of CM042165.1, from coordinate 46,987,934 downwards.
TTTGAGGAACGATTATGGTTTTCTTCAGACTTTCAAACAAGAGAATTATGTGGGGTTTTTTTTTACAAAATATAATAAGAAAGAAAGAAATAAAGAAATAAAGTAGGGGAAAGATAGAAGGGATGAGCGTGCGGAAGCGATAATCGCTAACGATTTCAATCGACCATAATGAAAAGATGAAAAGAAGGAAAGAAAGCAAAAAAGGCTTTAGTAAGAAAGAAAGAGAGTAGTGGAAAATAGACCGAGGGGATGAGCGCGCGAAAGCGATAACGCTAATCTGTTTCAATCGACCATAATGAAAGGATGAAAAGATGAAAGAAGGAAAGAAAGCAAAAAAGGCTTTAGTATCTATATATTAATACTCTTGTTCCTTAATCTTCCGACTGCTTTGAGTACCGTCACCTCAGCTAAATAATGATCCATTCCGTTTTTATCAGAAAGAAAGAAAGGGAAAAAATGACATGCTACATCGAAAAATATAATAAGAAAGAAAGAAAGAAAGAAAGAAAGAGAGTAGTGGAAAATAGACCGAGGGGATGAGCGCGCGAAAGCGATAACGCTAATCTGTTTCAATCGACCATAATGACAAGATGAAAAGATGAAAAGAAGGAAAGAAAGCAAAAAAAGCTTTAGTATCTATATGTTAATACTCTTGTTCCTTGATCTTCCGACTGTTATAAGTGCCGTCACCTCAGCTAAATAATAATCCATTCCGTTTTTATCAGAAAGAGAGAAAGGGAAAACAAGACATGCAGCACCGAAAAAGTATAATAAGAAAGAAAGCAAGAAAGAGAGTAGTGGAAAATAGAGAGAGGGGATGAGCGCGCGGAAGCCATAACATTAATCTGTTTCAATTGAATATATGAAAAGATGAAAAGAAGGAAAGAAAGAAAAAAAAAGAGTGGCAGTTAAATCAAGATTATTATACTTTTTACATATTGAACTATTTAGTAATAGCTCTTAATAAACATATCAAACGTTGTAATAATTAAGTTATCGTACTGTAGTATACCCACAGACTCAGCTAGTCAAGATTATTATACTTTTTACATATTGAACGATTATCAATAGCTCTTAAGTAAACATGTCAAACGTTGTAATAATTGAATTATCATACTGTGGTATATCCCCAGGTCCTGCTAGTTATTATACATTATCATTATTGTTACTAGCAAATATATGCACCCTCCGGGTGCAAGTATTTAAGTTTTAATGTAATGAAATATCGTATTAAATTAGAAAGTCTAATAACAAGGCAGATAAAAAGATATGTAACAGAGTGGGGGTATAATAGAAAAATAGAAATGAAACTTACTCTTCAATCACTCCCGTCTTTCATTGCTGAATTTTACTTATTTAACTATTTAGTTAAATTAGGAAATAAAGAATAAAATGACAGTTATTTTTTCTTGTTAATGGATTTCATTTAAGATTCATTGAAGAGATTTTTGCTTATATTCATTAAAATAAAACCAAACAATTAGAAATCAATAATACTAAGCACATATTTAATAAAATCACATTTTTAATATCAATATGCAAATTAGCCTTCCCATTTACACTGTAAACCGCTATTTTTTGTATATATAAATACAATTGCATGTTATTTGTATGTAGGTATGGACAACACTAATAAAAAGGTGAAGCAATTTTATTAATAATTGAGGTTTAAATATAAATAAAATCATGGAGAATGTGATGTAAATAACGAAGGGAATTGTGACTTGAGTAGTAATATAGTTTTGGTTACAGACAGAAAAACACACAATCTCCATTATAATAAGATTATTATTTTACTCCTTATGAGTTTTACAAATGGCGGACTGCGTGTGAAATTAAATCAGTTGCAGTTGCGAACAGGATATCTCTGACCAGCTGGGTGTCTTTGTGTGGGCTTCAAGTTGCATCATCATCGGTTAATAACATGCTATTTATATATGTTGTGTGTGGATGTTAGACATTGTCTTCATCATCTTCTCTCTTGTCTGTATCAAAATGATGCTAGATTTCATAGATGACTAGAAGTGGCTACCCAGCGTAGAGTGGAGGAAACCCTGGTGTATTGAATTGTTTACTTTCGAGATTTACAAATGCTGGACATTTTAAAGTAGAATTTCAATGCCATTTCTATGTATATTTAAATTTTTAAATATCCTCGAGTATAAATCAAAGGTTCCTAATTTTTGCACAAAAAGCAAGAACTGGTGATATTTAATGTGTATATATATTTACTTTGTCGTTAATTATTTTATTTTTGTAGTTTCATCTGGACATACATACATGATGGCAACAAACTCGTGTTCGAGTATTGCCATTGCTTGATAAAAAAATGAAAAATAAAAAAATAAAAAATAAAATAAAGTCCAGAAGTTCAAAGACTACAACGATGAGCTTCAAAAAGTTCAACAAGTTCAACGGTGAGCTGCGCGAATGTGGCTTTTTAGTCCAGATAAAGTCTTACACATCTTCCCACATTCACAAGTTTTTCCAGGGAACACAGGGTATTTTATTGGTCCATTTCGCCGATGGACTGTTTGGTGACTCATTGGGGCAGCTCTGCTCAGACACTGCCTTCCGCATTGTTCACATAGTAGACCGATTTGAATTCCTTGGTCGTCTGTTTTATTAATGTTTCCCTTGCGAACATCTCGCTTTAATCGTTTATGTTGCCTACGGTTGGTATCAAATTTCTTTGTGCCTTCCAGCAAAGTTTTTCTCCACTGCCCACGGTCCAAAGCTTTGTTCCCAGGTTTTCTCGTCAATGCTACACTTTTTCAAGGTCAACTTCAAGCAATCCTTGTACCTCTTCTTAGGCATTTGAGCTAAACGCTTTCCGTTGACAAGTTCCCCATAGAACAGTTGTTTAGGAAGTCGCCCATCGTCCATCCTTACCAAATGCCCACTCCACCTCAATTTATGCTTAGTTAAAAGATATACATACATATATGATGGCAGCAAACTCGTGTTCAAGTATTGCCATTGCTTGATATAGAAACAATAATAACAATAACAAAAAAAAAAAAAAAAGAAGAAAAAAAGCTCAATAGTTCAAACAATATAATGGTGAGCTTCAAAAAAGTTCAACAATGAGCTGCACGAAAGTGGCTCTTTAGTCCTGCCAGAGTCTTGCACACCTTCCCACATTTACAGGTATTTCCAGGGAGCACAGGGTATTTTATTAGTCCATCCCGCCGATGCACAGATTGGTGACTGATCAGGCCAGCTTTGCTCATACATAGCCTTCCACACTGGTCACATAGTAGATCGATTTGAAGCCCCTGATTGTCTACTTTTTTATTCTTGCGAATATCTCTTTTCAACTGCTCATGCTGTATACGGCCGGTCTGAAACTTTTCCGTGCCCTCCTGCACAGCTCTTCTCCACTGCCCACGGTCCAAAGACTTACTCTCCCAGGTTTTCACATCGATGTCACATTTTTTTTTTCTTTAGATGAGGAATTTTTAGTTACATTATTGATGCGTATCGGACTTATTGGTCGTGTGGATTAAGTTACAAGAAGAGAAACATTAATAAACAACAAAACGAGTATACATATGTACCAATCCCTTTGCGCGGGCAGGACGTGGCACAAGGTCAATTTTTTAGCGGGTTTTAACAAATTTGAATTCAGAGTTTTCTTCCTCCTAGACTGGTTACCTAGGCATGGTTAAAGAGCTCAGTCTGTCCTACTATTTACCCATAGCTAGGAGGAGAGGAGATGGATGCATACCTTTACTTTAGGTACTTTTCCTACCACTAATTTCATTTACAGTTTGCCATGCTAATCGTGATTGTCTGTCTTCTAGTGCATATTCAAAATCGGAGGGGGTTAAATGGAAAGTTACCATCAGCCGTTAAAGTTATTGACAGGAGTTAACCTTTCGCTGACCTGTACGCCAACTTCTGATTGGCTGAAGGAAAGGCGTGTGAAAGGAAATCAGAGTTAGCAGATTTCGGCCGTTAGCTGACAGGAGCAGACGTTAGGATCGTCACTCCCAAGATGTCAACTTCTCCGCGCGGTTAGAAACCCTTTTGAGCGGTGGTTTCTTATAAATTCATTTGTTCTTGGATGAATTCTCTCTGATCATTTTTATATGTTTCAGTTAGTTCTACCAGGGCTTTCTTAAGGTTTTCTATGTTGGCGTTGGTTTGAGTTTTGTTTAACGGCATATCAACCTCTGTGGGTCATTTAATGCCAAAAAGGTTATTTTGGATTTCAGTCTTTAAAGTAGTGGTTCTATGGAGATATTCGGTTATGTTCTATTATATCTTGTTGAAAAAGTTGCTTTTTTTTTAAAGAAAATTTAAAATGTTTTCAGGGTTTGTATTCTTAAAGATGTCCCTCAGGTTTCTTGCTTGATAGTAATTAGTGCTGATACGTTTAAGGCTGTTACAATTTAGAAGGATACGTTTGGTTGTAAGTTGTACTTTGCATGTTGGGCACACTGGGGCATCCTCCCATTTTAACAGGTACGAATGGGTAATGCGGGTGTGCCCAATACGAAATCTGGCTAGTATTACTTCTTCTCTTCTAATACTTCTGTGGCCTGTCGGCCATTCTCCAATTACTTCTTGTATTTCGTGGAGTTAGTTGGGTTTGTTTTATTTCCTTTGTTTCAACGAAGTTTGGATGTGACTATTCTATTATCAGAAAGGGGAGTATGCTTCGCAGTTCATAGCGCTGTTTGTCCATTTCTTATTTATTAGGATGTAGTCTTGTTGCACTTTTGTGCTATTTGGGTAGGTCCATAGATTGCCCTTTCGTTTTTGAATTTAGTGTTTAAGCATACAAGCCTGTTCTCATAGGAGAAATTGGCTAGGAGTTCACCGTTCCTGTTTGGAGTGCTGTGTAGGCAGAATCTATTGTTTTCGTTTCTGCCTCCCTGTACATTCATATATATATATATATATATATATATATATATATATATATATATATATATATATGAGAAGTAAACAAACAATGTGTTTTGATATGGCTTTATTTAACCGACGATTTTTCTCGATTTGTTTAGCCTTACATTTGAATAGGTATGTCCGCCTAATTCATTAATTATTAATTAATTAATTTTCAAAATTAGGTACGACTTCAATTAAGCATATATATATATATATATATATATATATATATATATTATATATTCGTTGTTGGGGACCAAGTTTCTTGGTACAAGGTGATTCTAGGCTGGTCCTATTCTCTACCAGTACTTTGTTGTAGAGTTCAGGTTCCGTATGAGAGCTCAATGCTTAATTTTTATAAACAGAGCAAATTTATTTGTGAATAAAAAGGCCTTAAATACCAAGGGTATCATGATTATGGACCATTTCCACTCGTGGGTATCTGAGGCCCATCGAGCTTCGTCAGATATATATATATATAATATATATTATAGAGAGAGAGAGAGAGAGGAGAGAGAGAAAAGAGATAGAGGGAGGGGGCTAGGGTCTCATGAACCCCCACCCAATCTGTGATCCCTCGAATCTATGATATGCTCCTCGTTTTATAATACTGGGTCCCACTCTATTACATGTCAATTTTGATAAAGTAGTATTCATAGAAAACATGAAACTCGCCTCTCTGGGCCTCCTACCAGGCTCGACCCCACGTTCGGGTGGTTCAGGGTGAGTACGCGCTGGCCTCCATATATACATATATATATATATGGAGAGAGACAGAGAAGAGAGAAGAGAGAGAGAGAGAGGGGGGAGATGTTTCTGTTTCATTTCACTTTCTGTACTTATATCTGCTTCCCTTTTTAAGGAGTGGTGCCGACCCCCTCCCCCTCCTCCCCTTCCTACTCCTCCTCTCCTCCTCCTCCCATAGATCATTAGTGAAACAAGAAGCGATGAAAAGCAGGCAGCCATTTATCGCCTCACCACGAGACCAAAATGTGACACTAGGTCAAGTTACAGCAGGAAGATCCTCACGCGCCAAAAAAAAAAAAAAAAGGCCCGCTCCCTCGGCATTTCCCTTTGGGGTGCCTCAAGTATTAGGAACCATATCTGACCCTATTCCACTAAGTGCAACAGGAGGTGCAGCCCGTGGGGGTGGGAAAAGGGCACCTGAAGCTGAGCCTTAGACTCATAACGTCCCCGGCCACTCAGATGTCCCCGGCCACTTCAGGCACACAAGATGAATACTAAGCGCACTAATCTATTATTGTGTGTATGTGTGTGTGTGTGTATGTGTGTGTGTGTGGGGGGGGGCTAATTATCTGGGTGATAAAAGAACACTATTGAATTTTCTCAACCATAGGAGCGGTGTTCAGTAAATTCTTATACCTTAAAAAATGGTAGACTGTGAATTCAGGAGCGTAAATTTTTACCATAGTCTACCGAACAGATGTTAGTGGAATATTAGGTATGCTCAATTTACGGGGTTTTCGCAAGTGCGTAAATTGTTAAAAAATATTTTAAAACGTCACTAAAAAATGGAAAATTATCTTTTACTGTTACTTTTACGCTTAATATAAAAGAACTATTCAAAGTTTATTTGTTGAAAAAAAAAAGAGAAAAAAAAAAGAAAAAAAAAAAGAAAAACTTTTTCTGTTACATATAACGTACGTTTTTGTATTTTAAATAAATTTACGAGAAAATTTTAATCTTTATTGACATAGAGCATATGGGCGTGAAAATAGTTAGCAAGGTACTTTTTTATAGAGAATTGTACATGTAATAATTTTTAGTCTGAAACAAAAGCAGATTACTAATTTAGCATATCGTTGATGCCTTAGTATTTAATATTATTGGAAAAAAGAGCTGGGAAAATAAAAAAATAGAATGTTAAAGATTATTTACATAAAATTCTATCAGAAATATCATAAAAAGCGAGACATTTTTTCTTCGATATATTTATGATAAAGTATAGATATATATTTAAGTTAAGAGAATGGAACACTAATTTACAAAACATTAATTTGGCCATTGTGTCATTGTGTAGTTAGTATACTTCCACGGATTTGAACTTATTTGAACTTATTCACAGCATCAGCAGTTGTCCAAACGTGAATAGAATATTATGTCTTCTACAAACTCCCATTAAAAAAAAAAAACGATGACAATTTTTAATTCAAACATTATTTTCAATATTTTTTATTAAAAGGAATCTCATTATTTTTAGCTACATATTTTTAATACGATATTTTCTTTAATTAGATAAATACGCTTGTGACTTCCAATGAACAGGAGTATTCATTTTACATTTTATAAATTTTTTAAAATCCCTAAAAAATAAAAGTAGACAACTGGAACTTTTAATATAATATTCATTAGAAAATAAGTTAACGACTTAGGAAAAAAAAAATTCTTATTTACGAGACTTAAATTTCAAATTGTAAGACGTCCTACTACCAAGTCAGAGTATTTTTTTTTAATTAATTTATTTTTTTTTTTTACATATGTTTCGTCATTGAATTATCTTTCCAGAAATGTAAAATTCATTTTCTTCCATCGAAAAATTACGAAGAAATATGTACGGAGGGTCAATAATAATTAGCCTTTTCAATTTAGAGTAAACATTTATTTACAATAAAAGTTCTTCTTTATATTACTTCATACACCGAAAGTTTTATTAAAATCGGATAGTTAGTTTATCTTAGTGGATTTTTAGAAGAATTTCCTGTGATACCTCTTATCAGCAGTCTCCGTTAATTGAGCATACCTAGTGAAATATGAAATGAAGTCCAATGTAATATATATATATTTTTAATTTCTCAACTGGGATTAATACTCTTAATAAAAATCAAACTCTAAGGAAAACATCACTTTATACGTTAATTTATTTAGATGTTTTTCAAAAAAATTAAACGAAAACATTAATTAACGTTGTATAGATTTAAAGTTGTTGCGTAGTGATTCGGTTATACAGTCTTTTTTTCACCTTACAACTGCAAAAGTGGACTGTTTTAAGTTTTTTTTATTAATATTACTCTGAAATATAAATATCGTTAAATACTCGACAAAATTACTAGCGAATAGTAATTTTCAGCTTATTTCAGTATAAGACTTGATAAGTTTATAATCTCAATTCCCTTAAAATAACAACGCTGGGGTAAAAAAAAAAAGTGTATAACTGAATCACTACGCAACAACTTTAAATCTATACAACATCAATTAATGCTCTCGTTTAACATTCTTTTAAAACATCTAAATAAATTAACGTATTAAGTTGAATATCTGAGACCCTGTTCATATACTGTACGCATGTACTAAAATAAGGGGTGTATCAACTGTTACCCAGGTCAAAATAGGCATGGTCCTTCAGAGCGTTTATTTTCTATCAGTAATTGGCAGGTGTCGTCGGAAATGGAATAGTCCACACAATTTCAAATCGAGGCTGTTTGCGTTTTACTTGTTAAAGGCATGAATCCACATCTTCTCTCAGCTATAAGTAAATAGTAGGGCAGGCTAGGTTCTTTAGCCTCGGTTAGGCAACCAGTCTAGGAGAAAATTAATAAGTACGCGTGGTGTGATGGTTTTCGTCGGAAGAAATGGACACGGCAAACTGAATTTAAATTCTGGACGAGGCTGGTTGCATTTCACATGGAGCTAATACCCTCGGGAAATGTATGGATCCAACATTTCTCTCTCCAACTATGGGTAAATAGTAGGGCAGACTGTAGCTCTTTAACCTTGGTTAAGCAACTAGTCTAGGAGAAGGGAAACTCTGGATTCAAGCCTGTTAAATCCGCTTAAGAAATTGACCTTGTGTCACATCCTGCTCGTGTGGAGATGTTAGGTATATATATATATATATATATATATATATATATATATATTATATATATACCAACTCCTCCTCCTTCAATTTCTTAAGCGGAGTTTAACAGGTTTGAATTCAGAGTTTTCCTTCTCCTTGGCCGGTTGCCTAACCAAGATTAAAGAACCCAGTCTGCCCTACTATTTAGCCATAGCTGGAGGGAGAATTATTGGATGCATACCTTTCCCAAGGGTATTAACGATATGTGAAATTCATAAATGCGTAAATACATACATACAAGTAAATAGTAGGACAGGCTGAGTTCTTTAGCCTCGGTTAGGCAAACAGTCTAGGAGAAAGAAAACTCTTGATTCAAACCAGCTGCATTGAAAAAAAAATGACCTTGAGTCACATCCTTCCTGTGGTGCAGAGGTTGGGTAAATGCATTAAAAAAAACGGGCAGTGCATATTTTTTCATTTTCATCTTTCGAAGGTTAAATAAGTGCGGTTAATTACGTCTCTAATTTTCGTGCCATAAAAGTGAGTCGGTGGACATTTTGATAAATGGTCCAATTCCTCTGAAATGAATGCTGTCAACCCAAGAGAAGAAGCCTAATTGGGACGATGATGAGACGTGGAAGTTATATGAGAGAGAAAGAGAGAGAGAGAGAGAGAGAGAGAGAGAGAGAGAGAGAGAGAGAGAGAGAGAGGCAGAGAGAAAGATAGAGAGAAAGGCAGAAAGAGATATAGACAGAGACAGATACAGACACAGAAGCAGATATATATATATATATATATATATATATATATATATATATATATATAGAGAGAGAGAGAGAGAGAGAGAGAGAGAGGGTGGAGAGAGAGAGGGGGACAGAGAGAAGAGAGAGAGAGAGAAAGGCAGAAAGAGAGATAGACAGACAGACACAGAAGCAAACAGATAGATAGATAGATAGAGAGAGAGAGAGAGAGAGAGAGAGAGAAAGAGAGAGAAGAGAGGGAGAGGGACTGAGAGAGAGGGGACAGAGAGAGGGGGACAGAGAGACAGAGAGGGGGGACAGAGAGAAAGAGAGAGAGAGAAAGGCAGAAAGAGATATAGACAGAGACAGATAGATAGAGAGAGAGAGAGAAAGAAAGAGACAGACAGACAGACACAGACAGGAAGAGAGACAGAGAGAGAGGAAGAGAGACAGACTGACAGAGAGACAGAGAAAGGCTCAGAGACAGAGACAGGGACAGAGACAGACAGAGAAACAGAGATAGATAGATAGATAGATAGATAGAGAGAGAGAGAGAGAGAGAGAGAGGCGGATAGAGAGAGATAGAGAGGGGGAGAGAGAGAGAGAGAGAGTGGGAGACAGAGAGTGGGAGACAGACAGACAGACAGACAGACAGACAGAGACATAGAAAATGACCTTCATCAGAATGTGTGGTAGTAGTCCTAGAATTTATCCACCTCCCCACGAGTGTGAAATATGACACAATGTCGAATTTATTACCGGGGAAATTGTCGCGTACGAGTGGGTAGGGTAACAAATTTCTCTCTCCCCACTCCCGTCCACCCCGTCGATATTTTCTTTTGGGATGCCTCAGGCACCGGAGATTGATCCTAACTCTTGCTAGTGCAATGGGGGAGTACAGGCTCTAGAATAAAACCATAACCTGTCTCATGAATGATCGGAGCGAATTCGATTCTCACCAGGTGTCCCATTCTAGTATAAGTATCTGTGAGAGTAAAATGGTGAAATAAATCCGACAGTAAGTGGGGAAAATATGGTAATGTCGACGCTAAAACATTTCGGTTTATGAAACCTTAATCAGGATACGTGGTGAAATCTTGAATGGAGATGTTAGGAGCCTTCTTGGTATGTGAGAAGTGCTGGTCGTATATGGCAAAGCCGGGGGAGGGTTAATTGCCATATACGACCAGCACTTCTCATATCCCACAAGAAGGCTCCTAATATCTCCATACATGATTGCACCACGTGTCCTGAAGAAGGTTGCACAAACCGAAACGTTATAGCGTGGACATTACCATCAAGAATAAATAATTCATCTTTTGGAACAAGTCGTGTTTTTTAAGTATCTGTGTGTATGGGGGGGGAAGGAATTTTTCCTGGCAAAGATTTCAAATCTAATAAGGTAAGTATGCTATAAGATTTGAATATGTGGTTAGAAGGCTCAGAGTAACCTTCCAACGTAGGTGAATATATACATCAATAAATCCGAACAAAGAAGTATAACATAACAATAATACAGACTTTATTGTCTGAGCACGTGTAAATTGACATACATGACAAGATACAAACAGAGAGGACGAAAGTTCTTGGAAGTAAGAAAGAGTTCATAAAGAATATGAGAGTCACTTACTGAGAGTTGGGGGACAAAGTCCCCACCCCACTTAACGGACAGAGACACCACGCGTCTAGTCCATCTTTTGTGGATGCCAGAACGAGAGAGAGAGAGAGAGAGAGAGAGAGGGAGAGGGAGAGGGAGCGGGAGAGACAGACAGACAGAGAGAGAGAGACAGAAAGAGAGAGAGAGAGAGAGACAGACAGACAGACAGAGACAGAGAGCTTCCCGGTCTGAGTTTAAATACCCAGCTAGTAGTGTCACCTAGTGGCGAAACCCTCGCGGTAAGGGAAGATAACCCTTTATTACACAAATCCCTCTCAGCAGGGGCAGACAATCGCTACAACGCTCCCAGATTCGGCGGAACAATGATGATCCAGTGGATATTCCTTCCACGTGACCTGCTTCTTGCCTTTTTCTTAGCATGAAGACTTCTTATATTAGATGTAATGACGTTCGTAGTACGTAGACTAGATATATTATAAATAGAAATTGTGCTAATGTATCTCCTTGTAGGACTCCAGCGACAATATCAAAGAAATCTGTGTCCCCATTAAGTGAACGAACCAGTGCTTTCGTAAAGCATCATTATAGCGGTTACAGTTTCTTTGTGGAGACTATTACCTAGAAGTATCTGCTCCATCTTTCCCCAGTGTGTATAGAGTCAAATGCTTCGGAGAAATCTATAAGCAATAGTGTTGCCTCAAGATTTTTTGCACGAACTCCTACGATTTGACGAATAGTAAGAATCTGAAAAATTGGGGCTCGATTTATACGAACCCTATTTTGATTTTTCTTAATAATTTCTCCACTTTAGATCGGATGGGATTGAAAAGAAGGGTTAGTTAGTTGGTTGGTGGTTGGTTGGTTGGATTTTATGGCATGTCAACCCATTGGGTTATTTTATGCCAAAGACGTTTTTGTTTAGTTTATTCTTGAAGAGTACTAAATCTTTCTACATTCTTTTAAACTCATTTTTTCTATTTAACCCATAGATTGGACCCTAACATGTACTACCACTCCGGGTCAGAGTAGACCTGGAAGCGCCAGCACTGGAAATTCACCATCAGATAGATTTTAATGTCATACACGGGACATTAAGACCCTCAGTCAACGCCTTCTAGTATATATATAATAAACACGAGAAAAATAACAGAAATGAGAAGAAAAACAACTATATAGATACTTCAAGCGACACACTTGAGAGACTGCGTATCAGAAGCACTGGACATGGCTAAGAAAAGGGAACCTCATGAGAGAAACTGAATCTCTAATAATAGCAAAAAACAAAAATAAAACAAAAACAATGCCATAAGGACCAATTATATCAAAACGAAAATAGATATGGGGTAACATAATAACAAGTGTACGATGTTTGGAGACAAAAACGAAACTGTTATTTACTTAAGCGAATGCAGCAAACTAGAACAAAGGGAGTACAAGACTAAAGGGTGGTAAAGTTGATCCACTGGGAAATGAGCAAGAAATTAAACTTTGACCACACTACAAAATGGTATCTGGACAAACCAGAATCCGCCTAGAGAATGAGACTCATAAAATTCTATGGGACTTTGAGATACAAACGGATCACCAGGAGACCAGACCTACAATAAGAATTAAGGTGGTGTTAACTGTTGTAGCTAACACCAAATTCAGAAGGTCACCACAGGCAGGACATTTTCATATATATATAAGACAAATTCCAACAAAGAGTTATAACAAAACAGACTTTATTGTCCAACATAAACAATACGAAAGAAGCTAGGACGAAAGTCATAAGGGAAAGAGTCCTGGAGAATGTTGAATTATATCAATTAAAAGGTTGTCACTTATTTCGTAACTGGGGCCACGTGCGTGGCTGCATCTCTGTAAATACATAGAGTATAACAAGCACGTGTGAGCCAAAACCTCTAAGATGGTAGAGTATAAAAAGGGGCCGCGCAAAGACACACGTATAAGCCTGTAGTTGGGATGGGTAAGGCCCATCAAGAACAAATGGACTGTAGACGAGAAAATCCTTACCTTCAAGAACGAGAGAGGCCCAGTGGATTCAACTGGAATAGAAAGGAATAGACCCCATCCACCTTTACGTAGAAGCACACATCGAAGAGTCCTCAGTCCACGTAAAAGATCTGCCTTATCGGAAGACGACGGCAGTGATAAGGGGTCTGAGAGTGACTCCAGTATGTCGCTGTTTGTCAATGCAGGGCTGGACGATGCGTCTTCGGAATCAGGGGAGACAGAATCTGAAGACGATGATGATGATGATGCCACGAACGAGAGAAGCCCAGTGGATTCAACTGGAATAGAAAGGGATAGACCCCCCATCCACCCTTACGGAGAAGCACACATCGAAGGCGACTGCCACCCTCCCTGTCGTTTATGTGATCCAGTGATCAGGGAGGGTGTAGCCGAGAAGATTTCTTACCTCCGTATATAAGTGCGTCCGTATATGTCTGTTCTGTGTGAGGAGCGGGGTCTGAAAGAGAGTAGTTCGTTTAAGGAAAAGCACACTCCCGAGATTGGCGTGTATGCAAATTTCGCACAGGTCGGGCAGCGCTATTGGCCCGGATGTAAGATCTTGGTGAGTGCAGTAGCGTGTCAATGATTATTCAAAGCCTACCTTCCTACACCAGTGGGCAGTTGTGTTTGATCTTCCTAACGAGAACAGAGACGTGCGTTGGATTAGAAACGATTGAACAGAGACGGTTTTATCGTGGTTGCTTACGGTCGTCACTTCACACAAATAATTTCTTGGACAGAGACTCGAAGGTCTAGTGCATCTCTGGAGGTCCCAGATGGAAGAGAGAGAGAGAGAGAGAAAGAGAGAGAGAGAGTCATATTCGCGGGTTGTGTTTAAATAGCTAGATTGCAATGCCCCCATGCTGCAAACCCTAGCGGCAAGGAAAGATAACACCTTGTCATATCTCAACTGCAACCAGCAAAGGAAAATAATCGCTACACTACTATTTAAAAAAAAAGAATATATCACTAATTAGGACTGAGCCTATTCTAGTAGTCACCAAGGGCTCTTTAGCCCAGTGAAATAGATCACTAATTAGGACTGAGCCTATTCTAATAGTGACCAAGGGCTCTTTAGCCCAGTGAAATAGATCACTAATTAGGACTGAGCCTATTCTAATAGTGACCAAGGGCTCTTTAGCCCAGTGAAATAGATCACTAATTAGGACTGAGTCTATTCTAATAGTGACCACCCCAAGCAGAATTTAACAGCTTTTAATTCAGTTTTTCTTCTCCTAGACTGGTTGCCTAACCAAGGTTAAAGAGCCCAGTCTGCCCTACTATTTTCCCATAGCTGGAGGGAGAGTAGTTGGATTCATTCATTTCCCAAGGGTATTAGTGCTATATGAACCGCAGCTTCGTCCAGGATTTGAACTCGGGTCGACGAGTCGATTTCCTACAACTCTAAACCATTACACAACGGCCTCCAACAAATTAATTAACAAGAAGAAGAGAACTTGTCATCAAGTGGGTGTTACCGTTCTGGTGGACCACAGAGTAAAAATGAAAGAAAACGAAAAGGCAGACAAATACTTAGACCTTGCCCGAGAATTGAAAGAAAAAATGGAACGGCGGGGGGGGGGTAAAAGTGATACCAATTGTAGCTGGTGCCCTTGGACTGGTCCCCAAAGGTTTTGAACAAAGATTGGAGGAATTGGAAATCAGAGGAAGAATTGACCTTTCAGTTAACAGCATTGTTAAGATCAGCTGGAATACTCAGAAGCGTCATGGAGACCTGGGGAGACTTGTTGTCACTCAGACTACAGAAATAGACCATTAGTTGGTGTGAAACACTCGCAAGGAATAATAATAATAACTAGCAGGACCTGAAGATATACCACCGAATGATAATTTGATTATTACAACGTTTGATAAGTTTACTTAAGAGCTATTGCTAAATAGTTCAATATGTAAAAATGATAATAATCTATCTATCTATACATATATAAAGGGCGGTTGTGTATATATGTATGTCCGGAGGAAACTTCGAAAATAAAACAATTAACGACAAAGTAAATATATATACACATTAAATATAACCAGGGCTGGGTTTTTGAGCAAAAATAATAGAGTTTTGATTTATATTCGTGAGATAATTAAAAAATAAAATTTAAACGATAACAGCATGGATTTTTTTTTCATTTAATATTTTAGATAGTAGACATTAACATTTCTTTTCAGGGTAGCTGGATCAATGCAAGGTCTATTTTTTTACATAGAGGGATTTAAATGGGGCATCCACGAGGATTCAACTCACGATTCAGGTAATAATGGATTGTGGGACTAACTTAAATATCTCCCTCTACCCAGGCGACGCTGGGTAGCCGCTGCTAGTCTTTATTTAATTCTCTCTCACTCTTTTTTTTCTTTATTTTAATCTTTTCGTTATGTTCAATTGAAATAGATTGGCATTATTACCCATCTCTCTATCTTTCCCCCATTCTCTTTCTTTCTTTCGTATTATAATTTTTCTGTGTAGCATGTCCTATTTCCTCCCTTTTTTATAATAAAAACGAAATGGTCCATTATTTAGCTGGGGTGACGACACACATAAGAAATAAATATTCTGCGGATAAGCAATACCAGATAATCAGGATTTACATTTTTGCTTTTAATCTTGGACGATTTAGACGGTCTGATTTTTAACCAGAGGGTGTAGTAATATGATAACGGTCAGAATATTAAGGAACAAGTGTATCAATATATAGAAGATTGTAAGGAAAGAGATTGAGAAAGTCCCGATGTGAGAATTCTTCTTGGGAAAAGAAATTTTGAAAAACGTTTAAGAAAACGCTAAAACCGTTCAAATTCAAATTCAAATAATTTTTGCAACAGAAACATATTGACCTGGATTATGAAATTACTAAATATTGAACTTTTTTCCAGAATAACGAGAGAGAGAGAGAGAGAGAGAGAGAGAGAGAGAGAGAGAGAGAGAGAGAGAGAGAGAGAGAGAGAAGAGGAGAGAGAGGGGAGAAAGAGAAATGAAATAAAGAAAAATACTAAATATTGAACTTTTTTCCCCAGAATAACGAGAGAGAGGGAGAGAGAGAGAGAGAGAGAGGAGGGGGGGGAGAAGAGAAAAATGAAATAAAGAAAAATACTAAATATTGAACTTTTTTCAGAATAACGAGAGAGAGAGAGAGAGAGAGAGAGAGAGAGAGAGAGAGAGAGAGAGAGAGAGGAGAGAGAGAGAGAGAGAGGGGGGTTTAAAAAGGGGATAATTAAATAAAGAAATACTGAATATCTAAATTACTGAATAGTGAAAAAATCGGAATAACGAGAGAGAGAGAGAGAGAGAGAGAGAGAGAGAGAGAGAGAGAGAGAGAGATGGGATAAAAGCGAATGACAGAGAGAGTGGTCAGAAAGCGGAGAAGAGAGGGGGTTAGAAAGTGAGAGACAGAGAGGAGGGCTTAGATAGCTAAAAAGAGAGAGAGGGGGAGAGAGAGAAGGGTTAGAAAGCAAGAAGGAGAGAGGGGTAGAAAGCGAGAGACAGGGAGAGGGGGTTAGATAGCTAGAAAGAGATAGAGAGGAGAGGGGGGAAGGGTTAGAAAGCGAGAAAGAGAGGTGAGTAGAAAGTGAGAGGTAAAGAGAGAGAGAGAGAGAGGGGGATTAGAAAACGAAAGAGAGAGAGAGAAAGAGAGAGGGAGAGAGAGAGTGAGTGAGAGAGAGAGAGAGAGAGAAGAGAGACAGAGAGAGAGAGAGGGGAGAAAGCGAGAGAAAGAAATCGTCAACTTGGGGATTGGAAAATTTGGCGCCTACATAATAATTCATTTAGATTACACGTTATTCCCCCCTTTTCAGTTAAGATATGTGCCCCCTGCCTCTGGCCCACTCTCTCTTTTTTTTTTCTGAATTGCAAGAGAAGAAAATAAAAAGGAGTAATACTGTCAATGCAGGTGGTTCAAAATGAAGAAACAGACGACAGTATTTTTCTTCCCTTTTTTTTTTTTTTTTTTGGCTAAAATACGAAGTTAATATCGTCGCTAAAATTCTCCTCAGGTTTCGAAAGATTGAGACTATTTCGCTTGCAACAATTTGCCTTCCGTTGTTCTAAATAAATTCTTTGTGGGGGTAACGGGTAGGTAAAAACTTCCCGATACTATTTCGGTTGTTTGAGGGGGAAGGGAAAGATATTTTGTTGTTGTAGTTGTTTGAGTTTTTAGAATTTCTGGACCTTCAATCTCATAACAGATTTTGTAGACCGTGAATTCAGGAGCGTAATTTTTTTTTACCATAGTCTACCGGACAGATGTTAGTGGAATATGAAATGAAGTCCAATGTATATCTTCTCTTATTATAATGGAGATTGTATGTTTTTCTGTCTGTAACCGAAACTATATTACTACTCAAGTCACATTCTCCATGACTTTATTTTTATTTAAACCTCAATTATTAATAAGATTGTTTTACATTATTAATACTGTTGACCATATCTACATACTAATAACATGCAATTATATTTATATATGCAAAAAAATAGCAGTTTACAGTGCTAACAGGAAAGCTAATTTGTATATTTGTATTAAAAATTTGATTTTAATAAATATGTGTTTGGTATTATTGATTTCTAATTGTTTAGTTTTATCTTAATGAATATGAGCAAAAATCTTTTCAATAAATCTTAAAAGAAATCATTAACAAGAACAAATAAGTGTAATTTTATTCTTTACTTCCTATTTCAACTAAATAGTTAAATTAGAAAGAATTAGCAATGAAAGACTGGAGTGATGAAGTTTCAGTTGTTCTATTTTTCGATTATACCCCCGCTGTTTCAAATCTTTTTATCTGTATTCTTATTTACTTTCATTAGCCTTTCTAATTTAATATAATATTCTATTACATTAAAACTTAAATACTTGCAACCAGAGGGTATATATATTTGCTAGTGTTTTTAATTTCTCAACTGGGATTAATACTTTTAATAAAAATCAAACTTTAAGGTAAACTAACTTAAAATTAATACGTTAATTCATTTATAAGTTTTAAAAAGTTTAAAGGACACCATTAATTGATGTATAGATTTAAAGTTGTTGCCTAGTGATTCGGTTATACACTTTTTTGACCCCAGGAATGCAAAAGTGGACTGTTTTTTAAAATTATATATTTTACTCTGAAATGGAAATAGTTTATTACTCGGCAAAATTACTAACAAATAGTAATTTTCAGTTTATTTCAGTATAGGACTTGATAAGTTTATAATCTCAATTCCCTTAAAATAACAACCCTAGGTCAAACACCTTTGAGACACAAGGATTAGGGTTAGGGTTAAGGTTTTAGGCTACTTCGGTGGGTTCCGACATCGAATGCTCTTAATACGTGAAATGCGATTATTATTTCTTGCGTGCTATTCTACAGATGTACCTATATATGTTCTATAGAGGACTGTGATCTTTTTGCCTTAGCGTGTGTGTTGTGTGTGAGAGAGAGAGAGAGAGAGAGAGAGAGAGAGAGAGAGAGAGAGAGAGAGAGAGCAAATGCGTTTTGGTAATAATTGCGAAATATTCGTTCATTCATTCATTCGACGTGATGGATGACAACGTAATTGAGTTCTTCGTTTATTTTGTTATTTAACTTTTTCTTCTTTCTCTATTGTAGCGAGAAGGAGAGAGAGAGAGAGAGAGAGAGAGAGAGAGAGAGAGAGAGAGAGAGAGAGAGAGAGAGTCGTCTGATGATATCGTTCCTTTCTCTTCAGAAGATCTCTCTCTCTCTCTCTCTCTCTCTCTCCTAACACACGCGCGACCTTTCAATAATCAGACACACATACGCACGCACACACACACATACACGTACACACACATGGTTGTTCTTTCACACGCAGTCTCTTTTCATTTTTCAATGCGCGGTCGAGCGTGCACGCACCCACCCAGAATATCCGAATTTCAAACCACTGTTCTTCTCTTCTACCCATATCATATTGGCGGGTAGCCTGTGTCTTACGGCGTTTATGCAGTGGCGCCACCCAGACGATATCATTTCTTTCAAAGTATATGAGGAGTCCTTAAACAAAAATCATAATTTTTTCTTTTCTCAAAAGGGAATCCAAAATCATTATTAATCGAGGGTTTTATTTTACTTGGCGAGGCCAAGAAAATTTTTTTAAAACATTCAATGAATATTTTAATATTAATATTTTTAATATAATAATTTTTAATAATGATCCAATATAATGATTTTTAATGTAATAATTTTTTATAATAATTTAATACAATAATTTTTAATGTAATAATTTTTGATAATAATTTTAATAATAATTTTAATGTAATAATTTTTAATAATAATTTTTAATATAGTTTTTAATGTAATAATTTTTAATAATGATTTAATATAATTTTTGTGTAATAATTTTTAATAATAATGTAATTAATAATTTTTAATGTAATAATTTTAATAATAATTTAATATGATAATTTAATGTGATAATTTTTAATAATAATTTTTGATATAGTTTTTAATGTAATAATTTAATATAATAATTTAATATAATAATTGTTAATAATAATTTAATAATAATTTTTAATGTAATAATTTTTAATCATAATTTTTAATAATAATTTAATATGATCATTTTAATGTAATAATTTTTTATAATTTTTTAATACAATAATTTTAATATTCATTCCTATAAAAAATGCTTTCATGTTATTGTTTTTTTCTTTTTTCTTTTTTAGTTCTTTAATTTTTATTTTATGTAGAAAACATTATTATCAGCTAGATATTTTTTATATTTGACTACTTCATTTTTTGATATTAAAAATAGATTGAGAAATAAAATAAAATAAGGGTTATGGAGTGTGATACAAGGGGATGCATATAAAAGTAAAGTTGGTGAAATGGCCTATTGTCGGTATCAGTCGGATAGCGAGGGAGCCCCCCCCCCCTTTTCGCTAGCGTCAGACCAGGGTGATTGTTTTTGCTGAGGTAGAGCGCCACACCTACCGTCAGCAACCCCACTTTACCGCACAGATTAGTTTACCTTTTTACCCAATCTTACGCTGAGTTGGCGGGGACCGGTATCGAACCAGGAACCTTGCGATTCCTAGGCGTGTGCTCTACCGACTGAGATGCATAATTACATCAAGATGCACATTTGCACTTTACTGCCTACTGCACTTTTTGCATTGATTTCCACCTTATGATGATGATGATGATGATGATAGTGATGATGACGATGATGATGATGTACGTACTAGGTATGCGTCGTCCTACTTTGTAACTAAACAACATTAAGTTAAAGTGGTAATTATGAACTTTTGTTTAGTAAATTAGGGTTTCCCAGAAAAAAACAGAACCCACAAATTTTGTAATAAAACTGTTAAATTTAACTAGGGGGGTTTAGGGTTAGGCTTAGGGTTAGGGTTGGGGTTTAGGGTTAGGATTGGGGTTTAGGGTTAGTTAAATGGGAAAATAAATAAATAATTTAGGTTGTTTTTTTCTGGGTCACCCTGTACAGAATGATCCAGAAAAAAACAGAACCCAAACCCTAACCCTAAACCACCCTAGTTAAAATTAACACTTTTATTACAAAATGTGTGGGTTCTGTTTTTTCTGGGACACCCTAATTTACTAAACAAAAGTTCATAATTACCGTTAAAGTTATAAATAATGAATGGTTCCAATATAAAAACAGTGGTTGGCAAAATTATTTAGGCAACCAGTCTAGGAGAAGGAAAACTCTGAATTCAAACCTCTTAAATCTCCGCTTGGGGGTGGGGGGTCACTACTAGAATAGGCTCAGGCCTACTTAGTGATCTAATTCAATTAAAAAAAAATTGGGATCCAATATTGTCATCGCAACTAATTAAAGATGGACCAAAACGATTTGGGTATAAAAACGTGTAAATAATTGCGTTCTAAAATATTGACAAATGATGAAAAAAAAAAATCAATTCATTCACTTATCATAAGTGAATGAATTTTTAAAAAAATCTCTTTATTTTATAAGTCACTTATAAAATAAAGAGATTTTTTTTTAAATTGGGAAGGGAGAAAAAAAAATAAACGAATGAACAAAGAAAGAACGAAATAAAGTTATTTTAAGATATACAATAAATAAATAAATTAGGTATTGCCAAAGTTGCCGAAAAATCCATGTTTTACAAAACAAATTTACCCCCCCCCTCCCCGATTGAAAAATATAAAATAAATTAATTAATTAATAAAGGTAATTCATTAGATTAGAATAATATTTGTAATAATAATAGAAAAATTGATTTGAAAAAATAAATTAAATTAATAACTATTAAATTTATTATTAATTAATAATATTATTATACTAATATTATATTGATATTAATTATATTAATTTCATTATAAATATATTAATATTATGATATCATAAATTATGATATTAATATTATATATATTAGCATTTACTAATTACAGAATTAATGAATCACTAAATAAATAAATAGATAAAATAAATAACTTCAAAAATGTTATGGAACAGAACATTTGAAATATTAAACAACAACAAAGCAAAAAAAATCAACACAAACCAAAAAAACAAAAAAAAACAAAGGTGAAAGAATGATTGAGTTAACTAAATCCAAAAAGGACTTTTGTTGTTATAGATTTTAACGGTTTTTAGCAGGTTTCTTTTTGTCATCAAAAATATCGATTTAAATTGCGATAGTTCTTTCATCCTCATATTTTTATTATCGTTATTGGAAAATCTCACAGTAACGGGTAGGACAAAACAAAAAGAAGTCATCTATCTTGATCGTTGCAAAGTTTTAGAACCATTATCATACGACCCAACTGTTTATTTGCATGTTGCCAGTGCGTGTGTGTGTGTGTGTGTGTGTGTTGGTATGTGTAAAAAGGCAAGGGAGACTTGTTTTCCTGTATGCTATTTCTCCTAGCAGGGAAACGGCACAGATATAAAAAGTAGTTATAAATGGAAAGGGTAAGAAGAGAAGGACAGAGTCATTTCAAATAGAGAGAGAGGTTAAAAAATACGTTGATAGATTAGGAAGTTCACTAAGGGAGGAAGTAGGAGACAGGACGAGAGAAAGAAAGAGGGAGACAGAGAGAGTCGAAGGTAGACCAAATAGGGAGAGGGGGTTAGCCAAAAAAAAAAAAAAAAGTAGTGCTTCGGTCCCAAGTCGGCGGCACACGCGAAATTTGTTTTGAACAAGTGCGAGAAAAAGAAGGCCGGTCGCCCCGTAAGTTAGCGGGTTTTGGAAAAAAAGAATAAGACTTTTTACAAAGTTGGACCCACTTTTTATTATTTTTTTTTCCAAATTGTTTTTATTATTTGGTCTGGCTTTGTTTAATATTTAATTTACAACCCACAACTTTAAAAAAAAAGTTTTTAACTATTGTCAAAATTATTTTTTCATCGTACAACTTGTCTAACGTATTTCTCCCCTTCTTTCTCACACTAAAGAAAGAAAGAAAGACCTACACACACAAAGAAAGACGGGTGTATTTCTTTCATTTGGATTCTGTAAAAGTTTTTTTTCTTGGTCACCTGGACGTCATTATTCAACTTATGTAGGATCTTACCTGTTTTTACAACAGTCTTCTTTGTTTTGGGAGTGAGTATTATGCGTGATTTCCAACGGAATATTGTACTGTTGAATTTTCTGTGGATCTTGATCGGAGCTCCGGGCAGCATCCGAGGTGAGTGCCTTTTACTTTTATTATTCAAAGATTATTACCTCTATTGTCATCCTTGTCAATTTTGAAAGTCACTAAACCTTTCTCCCCCAAAGAAATACTTTTCAGATTAAAGAAAAGAAAAATGTTTTCGAAACTGTTCTAATTTCAAAAAGATCTGATTTGGGGACTGTCCCAGAAGTTCCCACGCGAAGTGGTTTAATGTAAGGATGGCACAAGGCCAGCATTTCGTGGAACCCATAAGGAACAAACTCTATATAAATTATTAAGAATTACTGTCTTTTCTTAGAATAAACAACTAGCCTGAAAATGTTCTAATTATGAAAAAAAAAAAATTAATATTTATTTTTCAGTGAGACATAGGACAAGTTTTCATAATTAATTCGTTTTGATTATTATATTAGAGACATGGTAGATCTTTCATTCAAATCTAGATTATTTTTTTATTTTATTCCTATCACCGAAACTTGGAAAATGTCCTGATTAGAGAATAATACTAAGACTTTATGATGAAGATGAACAATAATGTGAATAACAGTTGCAGCATTTTTGTCATGTTCTTGTTGTCTCGAATGTTGGAGCTGAAAAAGTTTTTCTTTCCAGAAGTGAAAATTATCCGACAAGTGTTCAATTTGCTTTGCGTTTTAACTTAAGAATATTTTTTTTTTCACTCCACAAAAAATTAAAAAAAGAAGACACTACTCATCCTTTAATTTGTTGATAATTCACTTAGTTGTATTGTATTGTATTTTGTATATACTTCCTTCTTTAGTTTTATTTTAGATTTTTTATTTTATTTTTAGGGCACCTTTCTTATCGGATTTTTTAAAAGATTAGACTTTTACTGTTAACTGATTCTGATCAAAACATCTGATCCAGAATTTTAAAGATTAATTAGAATAATCCTTAAGGTTTATTTTCTTTGCCCTTTTTTTAAAATTTAAAAAAAATTTATTCATCTTTTTTATCTTACAAAGAAGTTAGATCTCTTTAATTACAAAAAAAAAAAACAACATAAAAATGACATGAAACCTATATTTCATCTTTTCTATCGAAATATTTAAAAACTTCAGTTACTCAAATGGCATAATTAGATAATAATATATTTCAAGGTGTTCCAAACAAGATATGAAGGAACGTTATTATTTTTTATTTTTATCTTTATTTTTTATTTATTTTATTTTTGGTAGTGGTGGTGGGATAGAAAATTATTTAAACTTTTATTTACATTGTTAGTAATTTAAACTTATAAATTCCTTCTCTGAAATGAGAGAAATCTCAGTGTTTTGTATGATGCTATTTACTGCCATAAGCATAGCCGTTTGTTTTTTGTTTGTGTTTTGTAAGCAGGTGCACTTGTGCAACATGTGTACTACTTTACGGTGTTACTGTAAAATATTTGCTGGGTAATTGTGTGTGTGTGTGTAATAAAAAAAAATTGACATAACTAATCACGTGCCTTTGTTTAGGGTTAGTAGAGAAAGTTTTATGGCGTGAGTAAAAAGTAAAAACAAAAAAGAAAACCCTTTTCTTTTCTTTAGCAGAGTAAAAACAGTATTTGTATGTATGTGCACACACACACACACAGTACATAACCATAGACTTATTTGTTTGTTATTCTAGGCAAACTACCCTCAGTTTTGACTAGTATAGTATGGGAATGTTGTGCTCTACCAAACACTCTGGTTTACTTAAAGGAGAGAGAGAGGGAGAATAAACTTTTTTTTTTTTTTACAACCGAGTCTGGTTTCTCAACAATAAACGCACACGGGAATTTATCACTTCAGTTTAAGTTGGAGACTTCTGGTGGAAAGAAAAAAAGAAAAATGTGTTTCGATTTTTAGATTCCCATATATCCAATGTCTCTACCCACGCTATGTGTGTTACACAAAGATAAAAAGAAAATAAAGACAGTTTTTTTTTCTTTTTTTTTAAAAGTTCGGTACCAAATAAACTGCATTACTTAGATAATAATAAAAATATACCAATTTTATAGATTGTGATTAATATAACTTTTTAAAAATATTTGACAAAATAAGACACTGGAAGCTGATATCATTTTTTTTTAAAAGGACCGGAAAACTAATTTTTTTTCTTTTTTGTATTTTTAAGCGATCACGTGGTCGACGAGCACTCCCCCTCCTCCCAAGCTTAATGTCAAATTTTTCTGGATAAAATGTGATTGTTTGTTTTTGTTAGTAAAAATTTTTTTTTTTTTTAAATTGTACTTTGGTTTGTCCTACATTCTATGGTCCTAAAAGAAATTAAGCTATTAAAAGATTTTTTTTAAAGTCCCTCAACCCAAATATCTATATCAAATTTAGGACAAAGACAAAAAAAAGTTATGAACCTAGTTTTGTTTTGTTGAAAGTGACTTTGATTTAATTTTAGTTTTTTTTAGTTAGCCGTTTTCATCCCTTTGTCTCCTCTTTTTGTTCGATGTATTTCGTTTTAGGTTATTTTTGCTTCTTTTTCTTTATCTTTCTTCACTAATGTCATGTAAAGAACGAATCTCATCTACTTTTTTTTTGTTTGTTTCTTCAAGTTGCAAAAAAACTTAACTGTCAGTTTTATTACCTTTTCAATTTTTTACGAGTTGGCCTTTATGGGACATTTTATGGAAACTTTAAATCTACATAATTTTTATCTTCAAAATATATTTCTATTTTTTTCTCATAAATAAATCTTTTTAGTCAGGAAGATAAGCAAGTAGAAAAAAAGGGGGCAGTACCTCGTTTCTTTGTGTCATTAGGATTTAGTGTTGTTCGTCTTATATTTCCTGAATGGGAATGCTGAGTTGGTATGAAAGGAACGATAAGTTGGGTTACGGGAGGATATTTTTCTTTTGACTTTTAATTTCATTTTTTAAGTAAACAAAAACGAGCAACTAGGTTACTGAACTTTACATCACTTAAGGGTACTATATATTATTAGGAATTGCCAATTTGTCGTCTGATATATTAAGCGTAGGGCTTTGTGTACACAGTATAAAACATTTCTAACCTCATTTTTGTAAATTTAAGAAACAAAGACTCGTACGACCCATAGTCAAGCAATTTGCTTGAATCTAGTAAGAAAACGAGACATAGACGCGAACCTGCAACACTGCCTTAAGAGGTCGGGTTCAAATCGAATTTTACGGTTTTTGTTTTGATGAAATCTGATCAGGATTTTTTATCAAATATTTTTGTGCTCCCCGACTTTTTTTTTTTTTTTTTTTTTTTTTTTTGTAAAATAATTACTAGTTCTTAACTTTTATATTAATAAAAAGGGAACATAGGCGAAAACATCCCCAGACTTTTTTGTTTGTTTTTGTTTTAACAAAGTTTTCGGTTGCAAATTGTTGAGAAATTTTGAATAAGATATTTCCCTCCATCCTGTCTTCTCTATCCAACCACCTTGTTTGTCGTAAAACATGTAGTATAAAAGATGGAGAGAAAATAGCTCCTTCGTGTAGTCAACTTTTTTGTTATACTCTGCGTTTGCGAGTTTGAATCATTGTTAGTTTTTTGTACAATGGAATTTTATCCAGCAAAACAAATAAAATTTCAATTTCAAACGAAAAAAAAAAACAACAAAATACAAACAAAAATGAATAAATATTCATTTTTACATCTCTTTATTCCGGTTACAAAACTGAAAAATGAAGAAAATCACAATTTCTCTGTTAGTCAAATGTTTTGTCATATTTTGGGTAGACTGTGAATTCAGGGGCGTAAATTTTTACCATAGTTTACCTGACAGATGTTAGTGGGATATGAAATCAAGTCCAATGTATATATTTTTAATTTCTCAATTAGGATTAATATTTTTAATAAAAATCAAACTCTAAGGAAAACATAACTTAATACGTTAATTCATTTGTAAGTTTTAAAAGAATTAAAAGGACAGCATTAATTGATGTTGTATTGTATAGATCTAAAGTTGTTGCGTAGTCATTCAGTTATACACTTTTTTCCACCTCAACCTTGTTATTTTAAGGGAATTGAAATAAGTTTACAATCATTATAAACTTGTCAAGTTCTATGTTGAAATAAACTAAAAATTACTAATCAGTTTAGAAATTAAAAAGTATATACTTTGGACTTCATTTCATATTTCACTAACTTCTGTCCGGTAGAATATAATAAAAATTTACGCCCAGGAATTCAGTTTACCTAATTAAAAAAAAAAACTCAATTTATAAGTCTCTTTCTAAATCTTTAAGCTTATCTCCATCAAATACCGAGGGAAACTTAATAATAAGAATCCAAGTTAAATACAACAGTAACATACTACTTAATTGTGGAGGAAGTGTTTTTAATATATCCCCCCCCCCCCAAAAAAAAAGGAAAATAAAAACAAATATTTTAAGCGATATTTTGTGGAATAGGTAGAAATTTTGGTAACGTTAATTAAAACCATATTTTTTTCTCCTGATAAAATGAAATTAAAGAAAGCTTAAAAGAATCTACGAATAATAATGGATAGTGTGACAGACATGCTTGGTGTGTTTTCTACACCAAAAAAAAAAAAGTTCTTAGCAAAAATGGTATTTGTTACGAATAACACATTCCTTCACTCTTAAAACTTTTTTTTGTTTCTGGGTAAAGGTTTTTACTTACCCAGTAAATATAATCTACTCTTAATTAAGTTTTAATGTTAATCTAGTTTTTTTCTGTATCCTAAATCTTAATTAAAAAAAAATATATATATATAACCCGATAATATTTCATTTCGAGTAGTTTATTACTATTTATGTGTAGTACCAACCAGTTGAGGGTTTTGTGGTAGTTATATCATATTTTTATACCTTGTGTCACCGGTCCAAGAAATCTAGAGCGGGCACTAATAATTTAAAAAAAAGAAATATTTTGTTCAACTAGACGGTCCGCGAAGCCCTTGGGTTCCCATTGTTACAGCCATCCATGATGATATTGATACTTCTATTTAGCACGAAATAAAGGATTTTGATTAATTATCATTTCATAAGTTATTTCCGTTAGATTGAGATTTTGGAAGATTTAAAAAAAAATAATAGAGTTCAGTATAAATGCATACTCCACAAAATTAACATTCAGTTACAAATTGGACAGTAAATTATTTTATTCACTTAGGTGTATAATAGAAATCTTGCTATGATGTACTGTTTTTGTTGGGTTACGACTATACCACATACTCATCCATAAAAAATATTGAGAATTCTAAATTTTAAAAAGTTTTTACTTCTGACCATGATCCTCAAATTGTCAAGGACTTAGTTTTTGTTTGCATAAATTAAGGGTTGACTGTGAATTCAGAGGCGTAAATTTTTACCAAACTCTACTGGACAGATGTTAGTGGAATGAATATGAAATGAAGTCAAATGAATATATTTTTGATTTCTCAACTGGTATTAAACAACAATTATAAATTTATACAACATCAATTAATGGTATTGTTTAATGTCTTTTTTTTTAACTTATAGATGAATTAACTAATTAACTTAAGTTAATGTTTTCCTTGGTTTTATTTTTATAAAAAATATTAACTCCAGTTGAGAAATGAAAATATATTATATATACTAGCAAATATATGCACCCTCCGGGTGCAAGTATTTAAGTTTAATGTAATAAAATATTATATTAAATTCGAAAGGCTAATGAAACTAAATAAGAATGCAGATAAAAAGATTTGAAACAGAGGGAGTATAATAAAAAATAGAACAACTGAAACTTACTCTTCCATCACTCTCGTCTTTCATTGTTATTTTTTCTAATTTAAGTATTTAGTTAAAAGAGGAAGTAAAGAATAAAACGACAGTTATTTTTTCTTATTAATGGATTTCATTTAAGATCTATTGAAGAGATTTTTGCTTATATTCATTAAAATAAAACCAAACAGAAATCAATAATACTAAGCACATATTTATTAAAATCAAATTTTTAATATCAATATGCAAATTAGCCTTCCCATTCACACTGTAAACCGCTATTTTGTTGTATATATAAATATAATTTCATGTTGTTAGTATGTTGATATGGTCAACAGTGGCTTCGGCCTCTGGACCATTGATATAATTAACGGCGTCGATCCCAGGGGGCCATCCCCCCAGGCAACACCTGCCCCCTTGATTTAAAGGGACAGGGCTGGGTTTATTGCCCAGTGCCTGAGGCGCCCCCCTTGAGGGGGAATGCCGACGGGATCGACGCAATTTTTCAACTGCCACTCCATGGGCTTCGGCTCGTGGGTGGTCCCACGTTAATAGGGACTTTGTGCCTGACCCGTACAAGTGGGGTACGCGGTAAATATCATGTTGATATGGTCAACAGTGGCTTCGGCCTCTGGACCATTGATATAATTAACGGCGTCGATCCCAGGGGGCCATCCCCCAGGCAACACCTGCCCCCTTGATTTAAAGGGGCAGGATTGGGTTTATTGCCCAGTGCCTGAGGCGCCCCCTTGAGGGGAATGCCGACGGGATCGACGCAATTTTTCACCTGCCACTTCATGAGCTTCGGCTTGTGGGTGGTCCCACGTTAATAGGGACTTTGTGCCTGACCCGTACAAGTGGGGTACGCGGTAAATATCATGTTGATATGGTTAACAGTATTAATAATGTAAACCAATTTTATTAATAATTGAGGTTTAAATAAAATAAAATCATTGAGAATGTAAAGTCATTAACTAAGGGAATTATGACTTGAGTAGGGATATAGTTTCGATTACAGACAGAAAAACACACATTCTCCATTATAATAAGACATTGGACTTCATTTCATATTCCACTAACATCTATCCGGTAGACTATGGTAAAAATTTACGCTCCTGAATTCAGAGTCAACCAAATTAAGTTCAATTTATTCAGGATGGGGTGACAAATTTGTCAGTTTCTTTTTTTTTTTTTCTTCTTCCGTCAAAAAGTAATTTGATCTTATTTCCGTGGTTGATGTCCTCTATACATTTGGGGTGTCCTCATTCCAGAAAGATAGTTTATGAAATTAATAAAGGGGGTGGGTTAATTTAAATCGATTTTTTTAAACCCTTTCCCGAGAGAAAAGTAAACAGAATAATTCTTATACGTTCTCACAAGATATTCCTTGATTATTGTAAAAACGCGCTTAGAAGCGGCTAAAAAAAAGAGATATTTTACTAATTATCCTCTTTCTCATCACGATAAATTTAATATTCCTTATATCAGCATTTTTTAAAAATACTTTGAGATTTGTAACTCTTTAGAATTATTAAATCTGGTAAATTGATTTTTAATTTAAAAAAAAACAACCCAAAAACTTATTTTTATCGTGATTGTGTCTCACGTGGTATAAAATTGTTTAGTAGCGAGCTTAGATAGCTAGCAATAGCAAACCAATTGTTGAGTTAGCTTCTCACTGTATGCCCCCGTACTCTTGATTTTGTGCTCGTAAGCTAATTTTAATAAATGAATACTTCAATACTAATTGTTCGCAAAAGGCGAAGCGAAAGAATTTGTATTTTAATTTCTAATAATGTTTTCTTGCCCCCCCCCCTCCGTATCAGATTTCGTACAACCCGGAAAATTATTTTAATTTTTA
Source organism: Doryteuthis pealeii (assembly GCA_023376005.1). NCBI lineage: Eukaryota > Metazoa > Mollusca > Cephalopoda > Myopsida > Loliginidae > Doryteuthis > Doryteuthis pealeii. The sequence goes on along the minus strand of CM042165.1, from coordinate 46,957,706 downwards.
TTTATTTAATAGATATTCAAAATATGACTAGCTATCTATTTAATTTTTTGTTTAAAAAAAACAAATTGAGGAAGGCAGTGTTTTGGTTGGTTTGATTTTACAGCATGTCAACCCTTGTTGGGTTATTTTATGCCGAAGACATTTTGATTTATTCATTCTTGATGGGTACTCAATTCTTCATTTTAACTGAATCTTTTTAAACATATTTTTTAACTCATTTTTTTTCTATTTAACCCATAGATGGGGCACTAACATGTACTACCACTCCGTGTCAGTGGACCTGGGAGTAATGGTAATGAAGTGGTGCTCCACATTCCCAAGCGTTCCAAAATTGAAACTTCACCATTAGACGCAGTTTAACGTCATACCAGAACACTACAGTGTTTTACTTTTTCTTGTCAATCTAAAATGCTGTAATGATCTAGTTAAGAAATAATAAAACTTTAATGAAATCCAGCGAATTTTGGCAATCGTAAAAATAAATGAATCCGTTAAACTTTCTGGGGTATTAAATGAGGGGTAATTATGAACTTTTGTTTAGTAAATTAGGGTGTCCCAGAAAAAAACAGAACCCACAAATTTTGTAATAAAACTGTTAATTTTCCCATTAAACAAATAAATTAGTGTTGGGGTTTAGGGTTAGTTTAATGGGAAAATAAATGAATAATTTGGGTTCTGTTTTAAACCAAATTATTTATTTTCTCATTAACCCTAAACCCCAACCCTAACCCTAATTTATTTGTTTAATGGGAAAATTAAGTTTTATTTCAAAATTTGTGGGTTCTGTTTTTTTCTGGGACACCCTAATTTACTAAACAAAAGTTCATAATCACCAAATGAGGTTTGAGAAAAACTTAATCGATTTAAAAAAAATGAAAATTCCCTCTGTGTGTTACCTGTTAGGGTCCCATCTATGGGTTAAATAGAAAAACATGAGTCGATAAACAAAATTGTATTATGCATTAAGAATGAATTTATTTCACAACTTTGTCGGCATTAAATGACCCACTGAGGTTGATATGCCGTAAACCAAACCAAACCCCTGTGAGAGAGAGAGAGGTCTGTCTCTCATGGAATACGAATAAAGCATCTCGAAAGAAAATATAGTTTAGGGCTGTAAATAAACTGGGTATCATATATTAAGGACAAGAGGGTACTGTGTCAAGATTACATATTATATGGGATCTTGGCATAGTACTCTTGCCCTTTTTAAATGATATTTAAAAAAGAAAAAAAAAAGTAAATTCATTGTACATTATTCTTTTTTTTTGTTTGCTTTTTATTCTAAATTACCACCATCATCATCACTATTAAATAAAAAGGCCTAAAGCCAAAAGGGAAACGGATGTAGATTTAAGTAAGTACATTTCCGTTTTTGTGAATTGTGAGATCGTGTCCCTCCTCTCCCTCACCACAAAGCCCAATGATGGTGGCAACGGTCAAGGGAATGAATTAGGTTTCAGTTTTATTTATAAGATAAACAACAAATAAGGTACACTGTGAATATTTAATTTCTTAACTGGGATTAATACTTTTAATAAAAATCAAACTCTAAGGAAAACATAACTTTATGATACGTTAATTCTTTTATAATAAAAAAAAATCAAGGACACCATTATTAATTGATGTTGTATAGATTTATTTTAAAGTTGTTGCGTAGTGATTCAGTTATACACTTCTTTGACCTCAGAACTGCAAAAGTGGACCGTTTTAAATTTTTTTTTTTTTAGATTGTTACTCTGAAATAGAAATATCGTTAAATACTCGGCAAAATTACCAGTGAATAGTAATTTTCAGTTTAATTCAGTATAGGACTTGATAAGTTTATAATCTCAATTCCCTTAAAATAACAAGTTTGAAGTGAAAAAAGTGTATAACTGAATGACTACGCAATAACTTTAAATCTATACAACATCAATTAATGCTGTCCTTTAATAATAATAATAATAAATAAAAAAATAATTTAAAAAAAACTTCTAAATGAATTAAGTTATGTTTTCCTTGGAGTTGATTAAAGGTATTTACTACAAGTTTGAGAAATTAAAAATATATACATTGGACTTGATTTCATATTCCACTAACATCTGTCCGGTAGACTATGGTAAAAATTAACGCTCGTCAATTCAGTCTAACAAATAAAGTTTTGAAAGATAAACAAACGAACAAATAAATCAAACCACAACAACAAAAAGTCCAAATCAAGTTTTTTGTTGTTGCTTTTTTTATTCATTGCGTCGAGTGAATAGGATCATGTCTACGAATGACAAAAAGATGTAATCACAAATTGTTGAACATTAAACAATATCTTAAAAAAAAAAATAAAAACAACATATAAACCAAAGAAATAAATATTAAAAAAAAAATAAAAAAATAAATAAAAAGAGCATCCACATCTTACCCCCCCCCGCGTCATTCGCCCTCAATTCCTGATTGATTGTCTCTATTGTCACGTGACAAACCCTGGAGGAAGTGGGGGGTCTTGCTCCTCATCTCAATAGCGGGGTCCATCTGCCGTTATGCTGCGATTTCTAAAGAAAAGGGAAGGGGGTGAAAAGGGATATTTTTTTTTTTATTATGGGTTTGGCCTACCACTCTCATCATCATCATCATCATCATAGTGATGAAGCAGTGACCTTTGGTTAATACTTGGATCATGCCATTTCACGAAACGCACTTAAAAATATCTATACTTGTTTTCAAATTGTACTAGCAAGAATATGCGCCTTCCGGGGCGTAAGTATTAAATTAGAAAGACTAACGAAACTGAATAAGAAAACGCATATAAAAACAAGACACTTATTCTAATTATATTTTAATTGGTTTCTAAATAATAAAATCGTTCATACGATTGATTTTAATACGTTGGAGAATAAAACAATAACATTTTAGATCCAATAACATCAGGTAATTATTTATCAAACCCGGTTTTATTAAACCCAGTATGCAAATTAATCACACAATATATTATGTAAACATTTTTATTTCTTAGTCATATATGACACATTGCAGGATTTTAAACGCACTAATTATTAGTGACTAAGGCAAATCTAAATTGGATTTTCATAGACATCAGTAATAAATAAAACTTATTCTATGTATTAATGATTTTGAATATAGATTAAATACTCATTGATAAACTTACGCATTACCCGAGTGTATTGTGACGTAAGCAGTGACGTAGTTTCGGTTACATACACCGAATCTCCATTATAATAGGATGTTGGGGGCTAGTTAATTACTTTTTAGCCTAAAATTTTGCCAACATTGGTTAATCTTACCAAGAATTATTTATGGGGCGTCCCACCACGGTCTAATGTTCAGCAAACTAATCTCGCTGATCTATTACTACTAAATAGCGAGTTCGATCCTCACTGGATGCCCCAATACTTGCGACTTTGTGTCTACCCGTGATGAATATATGAAATAAAAAATAAAAAAAATATCTACCAAAAATTATTTATACAATTGAAAGTTCTGTCCTTGATCAAAAACTCAATGTTTGATTCGTAAATTTGAGTGATTCAATTGCCGTGCAACAACTTTAAATCTGTATTATTTGGATTATTCGGACTATTGTCCTCCTCTTTATTGTTATCTGCACAACGTTTCGGTTGATGTGCCCTCCGACCTTCTTCAAGTATTTCTTGTCGGACCGAGGGCAATAGTTCGAATAATCGAAATAATATAAATTATCAAGCCTCGTCTAAAAAATTCAGAGAAATAACTTTAAATCTATACAATATACTTTAATTTTAAAAAAAATTATAAATTTATGGGTCCTAACTAAAGTTTCTTAATAGACTGTAGGGTTTTTTCTTAATAGACTGGGGAAACAAGTAAAGCAGTCTATCTCCTACCTTGTAACCTATCCTGTGTAATTCGTTTCTAAGAAACTATTGAAATGTATTCATAGTTTGCTTGAAATGGTGAAGAATTAAAAAAGAAAAACACTGAGACGCATGGATATGATTTTACTGCGTCCTTTTAGATTTTTAAGCGTCAGGGACGCAGGATGTATATCTAACAGCATCTCTGTAAATATATTAAAATAAAAGTTCAAACTTTTATTCTATTTTTAAAATCCCAAGTTGAATTTTCGAACATCATATATATAATTGTGTGCGAGTTATATTCTATTTTAAGGAATTTCTTTTTTAACTCACAGTACCTTAAAAGTCACGAGGTCAAAAATGCAAACATGGCTTTCACAGCTTTGAAAATTTATGTAGGTGGCCGGGTGATGTGGGGTGGGTATTTTTTGAAAGCGAAAATGGTGGACCAATGACATAAGTGTACAAAATAATTTTGCTGTATTTTAATGCTATTTTGATAGCAAATAAGTAGTTTTTAAAGCAAATAAACTTGAGAATATATATATATATATAAAAGTAAGTAAAGTCGATGGGGGCGGCCTAAAGTCGGTATCAGCCAGTCAGCGAGGGAGTCTATCCCCTTTTCAATAGCACTAGACCAAGGAGATTGTTTTTAGCATCTGGGTGGAGCGCCACACCTACCATCAGCTCCTTACTTTACCGCACAGATCCCTGTGCTACTCATACGCTGAGTTGGCGGGGACTGGTATCGAACTAGGAACATAGTGGTTTCTAGCCGAACGCTCTACCGACTGAGCTAACCCGGCCCATATATATATATATACCAGGTGTGTCATAAAAGTATGGAGATTGAAACTGTATTTACCAAGATAGAAATGAACAATGAATGGAACGTTAATTTTTTTCAGAATACAAAGTGTCAGAAAAGTGTCGAGTTTGATGTTGTATTTACCAAGATAAAAATGAACAGTGAATGGAACGTTTTTTTTTTTTTTTTTTTTTTTTTCAGAATACAAAAAGTGTCAAAAGTACAGAAAATATCAATACTTTTTTGACACACTTATATATATATATATATATATATATATATATATATATATATATTATAATGGAGATTATGTATCTGTCTGTAACCGAATCTGTCACCATTGATGCCACAATTCGTTTAGATATTTACATATTTTCAAATAAATAATAATAATATAACCTTAATTAACATCTTATCTATTAATGATGTCTCTATTAAAGTCTAGATCAAAACAGCCCATGTTATTAAGGAGCTTAAAATCCTATGAAGTGTGTTATATATCACAAAGAAATAAAGGTTTACATTGTATAAGGTTTGGATAATTTTCATAATGGTTTTAAGAAAACCAAATTTAATTGATTATGACTTGGTGTTATTGATTTCTAATATTAATGTTTTATTCTCAAATGTTTTAAAAGCTATCCTATGTATAATTTCATATAGAAATAGAATATAACAAGAATAAGTGTAATCTATTTATATACATTCATATTTAATTTCGTCAGTCTTTTTAATATAATCTAATATTTTATCCATTAAAACTTAAATACTTGCACCCAAAGGGAGCATGTTTTTGCTAGTATATATGATGTAGTTATTTTGTATTGGAGAAATAATAGAATGCTTGATTACAGGTATAAGAGCCATATTTATTTGTTATAAAACTTTGGGACAATTTCTTTACAAGTTTGAATCTAACATTTGTAGACCTATGCCAAAGTATGAGAAAATTTTTCTCAGGTATGTTGTCCTGATGATAAGTGGCTAGTAAGCTGCTTTGAAACCAATGGTAACAATCGCCTTCTAATTGTATTGTACACTATAACATATAAACACGTTTTTGGTACAACTAAATTTATATACAAGTTTAAATAGTATCCTACTTTATTTGGTAATTCGTTTAATTAGCTGATCACCAAATAAAGCATGATATTATTTAAACTTGTATACTATATATATATATATATATTCGAGGAAAATGGAAATGATGATATAAAGATATGAAAAAACAATATTCAGATGTACTTTTTTTTTTTTTTTTTTTTTTTTTTTTTTAAACCATCTTCAGGGTGATTAATAGCATATGAAAATATTTTTCACATGAAACATTTTAACATCTATGAATCTCCTTGAGGATGGTTGAATAAAAAACTGAAACATTGGCATATAATATAAAAAATGCATGTTTTCTTTTTGTATGTGTGTGTGTGTGTGTGTGTGTATATATATATATATTCAATTTCTGGATAAGGTCATTGCATTTCTCATAGCACTAAATACCATTTGAAAAGGTATGCATTAAACTATTCTCCCTCAAGCTATGGGTAAATAGTAGGGCAGATTTTGCTTTTTAACCAGTCTGGAAGGAAAACTCTAAAATCACACCTGTTAAACTCTGCTTAAGAAATTGACTTTGTGTCACATCCTACCTGTGTGGAGAGGTTAGTTATGTTGCCACTTTATGTGCTTATGAAACAATGAATTTAAAAGAAATGTTCCTGCCTGATTGGCTGATTTCTATCTGATCACAATTAAATTTGATTGGCTGATTATTGTTGTAATCTTTCAATCTCTTTTCTAAATATCAAGTCATAAAACTAAATTTATCTCATTTTTTCTTCTTTGTTATAAAATGACAATTTCACTTGAGGTCAACAGGTTCGTTTGATTTTTTTTTTTTTTTTTTTTTTCTGTTGTAAAATACTTAAAATACTACAACTTATATACCTTACAATTCTTCTCAAAATAAAATAGAAAAAAAACTAAAATAATTTCAATTTCCAAGAAAGAAAAAAAAAAATTCATTTTCAAATCCTATAATCTTTAAAATCCCTCACGTTTTAATCACAAAAAAAAAAAATCTTGGTGCTCTTCCAATATGTGATCTACTTTGTGATCTACTATTGGTTTACTATTCATCGCATGTGATCTACTAGGAAAAAAGAAGTTGGGGTTAGGGTTTAGGGTTAGTTTAATGGGAAAATAATGGGTAGTTAATGGTAGATCACATATTGGATGTAAACCATCGGTAGATCACATATTTTAGAAATAAAAAAAATATTTTATCTAAGAGGAAGAAAAAAAAAATCAACTTTTCCCTATTTCTTAACAGATGCAGTGATGCTGATAGCTTTTTGATTTAGTGTGTCCTGGGATGCACATATTTGCTTTGAATGAGTCCCCGAGAAAATTTATGGGACCCAACTAAAGTTTTTAATAGATTGTAAGGTTTTTATTTATGATCTGTGGAAAGATAAAGCCATCTAACTCCTACCTTGTAACCTATCCTGTGTAATTAATTTCTAAGAAACTTTGAAATGTATTTACAGTTAGCTTGAAATGGTGAGGGAAGAAAAAAACTGGGATGCATGGATATGATTTTACTGCGTCCTTTTAGATTTTTTTGCACGTCAGGGATGCAGGACGTGTAACTATCAGTATCTCTGCAGATACTTACGCTTATGGTCTTCCATAGTGATAATAGTTGAGGTGCTTTCAACGTGAAATTACCTTGAATTTTTGTTAATAGTGCAGCCCACCTGATGATAAGGTGTGTCTCATGTGGCCCACCTGATGATAAGCCATGTCTCCCCATGTGGCCCGCTTCTCGAAAAAAAGGTTTCCCCCATGCCTGGGGTAGATAATGGTATTGGCAAGCTGAATTCATACTTCAGTTTGCATTTATTTCATAAGAATACACTTGGGGAAGGCATGAATCCACTTTTCCCTAACCAAGTAAAAAGGCAATTCATCTTAAGTATTTGATAGTAGACCAGACATTGTTTCTGTGTACAGGCACTCAGTGATGCTGATAGCTTTTTTCATTTAGTGCATTCTGGGATGCACATATTTGCTTTGAATGAGTCCTCGGGAAAATTTATGGGTCCCAACTAAAGCCATCTAACTAGGAAATTTGATGGGTTCCAACTAAAGTTTCTTAATAGATTGTAGGGTTTTTTTTATTTATGATCTGGGGAAACAACTAAAGCTGGCTAACTCCTACCTTGTAACCTATCCTGTGTAATTCATTGCTAAGAAACTATTGAAATGTATTTACAGTTAGCTTGAAATGGTGAAGGAAGAAAAAAAGAAAAACACTGGGATGCATCATTATGATTTTACTGTGTCCTTTTAGATTTTTGTGCGCCGAGGATGCAGGACATGTACCTATCAGCATCTCTGGGCACTATGTAATCCAGTGAGATGGGAGCTGGCAAGTAAACCCCCTGTTGCCCTTGGAGATGGCAGGAAGGAGATTTACTTGGCACGGTACCTTAATAGAATACAAAAAAAGTGCACGATCCTCTTGTATTCTTCTTATTTCTGTTTTCACCACAAAGATATTTCTTGCCAAAAATATAAAAATTCAGAGATGCTGATTGGTACACATCCTGCGTCCCTGAGGCACAAAAATCTTAAAGGACAAAGTAAAATTGTATCCATGCATCCCAGTGTTTCTTTTTTCTTCCCCCACCATTTCCAGCTAACTGTAAATACATTTTGATAGTTTCTTACACAGGATAGGTTACAAGGTAGGAGTTAGATGGTTTTAGTTGGGACCCATAAATCTTCCCGGGACTTATTCAAAGCAAATATGTGTGTCCCAGGGCGCACTAAATCAAAATGAAGATGAAAAACCTTAATCATTATCATTCATCCTGTTCGCAGTGCCATATTGAAGTCAGTTAGTCTACTGTTGGTTTTAATAACAGCAGCTTACTAAGTCCAAGACAGTTGGTATAAATACGAATCAAGAATGATCCATTCATGAATCTGGGTGATTCCATTCCTTGAGTTCTGATGGCTGGCTGCTTGATTTGAATGACATTGTGGAGTCTTATATATACTTGTCATTTTGCAGTGGACTTTGTGGCATTCGGTTTTGTATTTCAGTTACAACCGTTTGTTGCCTTGTCTTCCCAGTTCGACGGTAATTGGAACTTTAATTATTCTTCAGCTGACAGTACAGATTCCCTCACAACATGTCCCTATTGGCTATTGCAGAGCAGGCTGCAACACATGGTCAATTTCTTAAGCCAAGTGTAGAGATTTGTGTATTTAACTGTGTTGCAAGTTGAATCTGATTCTGAGAATCCAGACTTGCTAAGTGGTTTAAATATCAGCTTGGGCTATTCTATGTTACATGGTCAAGTCTATTTCCAGGATTTTGATTGACTGGTGATTTTAGTGTGGATATTTTTATCCATAAATACTAAACATTTGACCATGTTCTATCAGTTGCTACAGAGTATATTTGGTTACGCTTTTTTTTGCATGGTGACTGGACGCTAGTCACAGCTTTTCTGTTATGGTATGTATGATGTTCATTCTACATTGGCCATTGCAGAGCAGGCTGTGACACAAGGTCAATTTCTTAAGCAGTTTAATAGGTTTGAATTCAGTTATCCTTCTCTTCCCTACTATTTACCCATAGCTGGAGGGAGAATAGTCAGATGCATACTTTTCCCAAGGATATTAACACTGTGAAATGCAAACTGCCTCACCCAGAATTTGAACTCTGGTCGCAGTGTCCATTTCCTATGACAATAACTATGACACCACGCACCTCCACAAAAGTTTTTTGATATCTTATAAGTACAGTCATTATCATCAAGTTATGCTGACAGCATGGGTTTCCATGACCCTCTCTCGTCACCCATCCCTATCTGTCAATGCTCCTGGCAAGTCCTCAGCACGACCTTCAGTGTCTGCACATAGCTGTTGTATGTAAGTTTTTGCTGGTAAGCCAACACTTGTGTGTTCATGTTTAAGGGTCCACAAGATAACGTCATTTATGAGTTTATCCTTGCTTCTCCAGCAGTGTCCAGTATGTTTTGTTTGGGTAATTTATGAGGAAGTGCGTCCCGGTCTCCTGTCTCAAAAATTGCTGCCCGTGACTATCAAAATAACAACCCCAGCTCGTCGTAATTCTTGTTTATTTATCGTAATTTGTTGTAATTCTTGTTTAGATATGAAGATGGATATATAGTTTTGAATAGACTGAGATAGATAGATAAACAAACAAAATAATATAGATAGATACGAACTTTCGACAAGTAAATGTATTTGGGGGGGGGTCGCATCTTTTTTGTTGTAATTCTTGTTTATTTAAACTAAAAACAAGACATTAACAAACATGAATAAAAAAAAATCTTATTATTTAAAGTAATATAGATAAATATGACAAATTGAGATAGATAGATAGATATGAAGATGAATAGTTTTGAATAGACTGAGCTGGGTCGTTATTTTAATAGTCACCGGGTAGCAATTTTTGAGGCAGGAGACCGGGACGCACTTCCTCATAAATTACCTTTGTTTGTCTTGCTTGTATGGTTTACTGTACAATATGACTGGTCCTCACTTACCAACAATGATATATATACAATAGGGTAGGTCAATTTTGGAACTCTATTGTCTCTCATGTGGCGCAAATTGCAAATTTAACTTGAATTACTTCAAAACTTTGCCTTCATTTAAGGAAATAGATTTTAATCTTTTAAAATTTAGAGCTTAATTAACGAGGTAAAAAGCAGCGTATCAGAAGTGTCGGTATTGATGGAGGACATATTTTCAATTTGAATTCTAGTTAGGTTTTATTGATTTCATTTAAAATGACAACCTTTTCTGTTTAAATATTCAAATTGATAAATTTTCTAACCAATTTTGCAAAAACAAGATTCACTTTTAGCAAACAATCTTTAATGCTATTTACCTGAAATAATGGTGTACTTAAAAGCTCTAATTTTTGGTATCAGTATTCATTATACCAACACACAAATTTTGCTGTTTAAGAAATTTAATATTTTTTTAAAGTGAAAAATCAACCTACCCTAATATACATTCACTGTTAGGTAAGAGTTAGAAACAAGTTTAATACTCTTCAGGAGACATCTTCTTGTTTTGTGCAGGGCTCCCAATTTTCCGTTTCAAATTTTTTCTTGATTCCGGTTCCACTTTTAGTAAATTCCATTTTTATAGTACTATAATTATTATTATAAAAATAAAAACAAAATTCAAAGTTTGATTATATTTAAAGAAACAGCAAATACCTACAAGACTTTTTTTTTTTTTTTTTTTTTTGAAATGTTAAAATAAATACCTGGAATAACTCTTTACCTACTTTAAACCGCTCTCAGTGACTCTCTCACCAGAACTTTTTTACGCATACCACACCCAAGAAAAGTCTAAAAACTGATGGTTAGTGCATTAAAACTGAGCAGAAATACTCAGATTACAATAATAATAATAAGAGTTTATTTAAATAGAATGAGTTCTGAAGTGAATAGATAGTGAAATTTGAAATATCCTATCATACAGGTAAAAAATACCAAGAAAATTTGGTACAGCCGCAGGGCAAATTCCACAGGCAAGGAGTTAATCTGACCCCCCCCCTCAAAAAAAGACAAAAGAAATTTGGGGACAAAAGCATGTCACATCTGTTCCAGCCATGACCGTCATATATATCCTCCCACTCTTCTTACTCACTCTTTTTTCTTTTCTTTTTCCCTTTTTTTGGGGGGGGGGGGCTATTCTTTATTTCACCCAATGTCTTTCCTATTTCTCAAGCTCTCTCTTCCACACGGCCACCTCCCCCCCAACCCCTCGAATTCAATTTTGTCTTGTCAGTCAAAATAAAAGTTGCCTTTGTGCTAAGGCTGGACTAATCTATGAACCAATTAAAAGCCAAGAAAGAAATTTAAACCTGACCATTCAGTTTGGTCCAAAATACCAATAGCTGTGTGTTAGGTTCCAAACCTAATGAAAATAGTTACTCCCCTTGATCAGTAGGGGATTGATGGAAACCTGAAAGTGGAGTTTCCGCCATGATATTTTTGGATTGGGAGTCGAATGGTCAGGACGCATGTGCACAACAAGGTTGAGCTAGTTAAGTCACTTTTAGGATAGAAGTATTCTCTACCCTGTGTTAAATAAAACCTTGTTAATTTTCCAACAACCTGGTCTTGCATTATCATTTCAGTCTTCCAACACATGTGAGCTAGTTAAGTCACTTTTAGGATAGAAGCATTCTCTACCCTGTGTTAAATAAAACCTTGTTAATTTTCCAACAACCTGGTCTTGCATTATGATTTCAGTCTTCCAACACATGTGAGCTAGTTAAGTCACTTTTAGGGTAGAAGCATTCTCTACCCTGTGTTAAATAAAACCTTGTTAATTTTCCAACAACCTGTCTTGCATTTTCATTCAGTCTTCTGTATTTTATCTGTATGTAAAAACATAACGCTATGACACTCTGATCCTGTGTTCAGTGGCTTGGACCAATAAGATATTTAATATCAGCATGATCCTAGGGAGCCATCCTCCGTGCAACACCTGTCCCCTTGATTTAAAGGGGCAAGGCTGGGTTTATTGCCCAGTGCCTGAGGTGCCTCAAAAGAGAAATGCCAAAGGGATACACACAGTTTTTATGCACTAGCCATGCATGAACTTCGGTTTGTGTGTAGTTCCCCACTATAATGATCTTTGTGATTAACTGGCATAGTAGCAGGGCTCGACATTAACAACGTCCCGTCGTCCTGGGACAATAAAAATTACATCCGGGACGATCAATATGTCATCCGGGACAGTTTGCGGGGACGTAAAAAATTTTCCTAAAAGTTAGTACTACATTTCAATATTGGCCATCCAGTAATTGCCCGAATACTGACCTCAAAAATGTCTAGTTCTAGACTTAAAATTACTAATGGCAACAACACTGAAGAAATAGACACAGTCACACAGTATATATTTTTATGATTGGAAAATGTCCGCATAAAGATGGAAATAGTATAAATTTTAGTTTATAAATTTTTATTTTATTATTCTTGATTATAAATAAATGTTTCTGTCAACTGCTTCAGCTTTTCTTAATGTTTTATAATATGTTATTATGCTACTGATGACTGACAAGTATAGATGATGCTAACAAATTAAACAAAAATATTTTGATTTCGGGACGGTCCAAACCCCATTCAGGACGGTTGATAATTTTTGTTCGGAACGGTCATGAAAAAATTTAGTGTTGGGCCTGCATGGTAGGATACTAATAAATACTCAACTCTTTTAATCTATCAGATGAGACACCGCCCTGTTGGCTGGGGCGTTATAATATACCAACTGCACCTCTGCAGAGGGGTAAGACTCCCCCAATGGGGCCACCTGTTGGTCGTGGGTGGCGACTCGTGATGCTTAAAGATAGAACCCATGTGGATGAGCAGTTCGTGACTTGCAATACTCCACTTTGGCCCTTCATCACCATTGCTCCCTGGTCCACTCTGACCCGGAGTGGTAGTACCTGTTAGGGTCCCATCTATAGGTTAAATAGAAAAATGTATTTATATAAAAATTGTATTATCCATTAAGAATTGATTTATTTAAAAACTTTATCGGCATTAAATGACCCACTGAGGTTGATATGCCGTCAAAACAAACAAAGAGATGCTGATAGATACACATCCTGCATCCCTAAATCTAAAAGGACGCAGTAAAATCATATCCTTGCATCCCAGTGTTTTTTTTTTTTTTTTTTCTTCCCTCAGCATTTCCAGCTAACTGTAAATACATTTCAATAGTTTCTTGGAAACAAATTACACTGTATGGGGTACAAGCTAGGAATTAGATGGCTTTAGTTGTTCATAGATAAAAACTCTACAATTTATAAAGAAACTTTAGTTGGGACCCATCAAATTTCCTGAGGACTCCTTCAAATCAAACACATGCGTCCCAGGTCACACTAAAATAAAAAGCTATTGGCATTACTGACTTACAATAACTTGTCACTAGGGGGGCATCCTATCCTGGTGGAATAAAAACAAACTAAATCCCGCAGATCCATTACTAAAAGAGTTCAACCCTAGCTGGATGCCTCATACTTGTGACATATGTTACCCATGACAAATGGTAAGTGTGTCATCATTGTGTAATGGTTTTCAAAAAAAGCAAGTTTGATTCTCATGCCTCATAATTGTGACTTTGTGTCACATCTGAGTACAAGAGTGTAATTTTGTGACTATTGTTACATAGTACAAGAGGGGTCCAACATTTTGTGACTATTGTTACATAGTGCAAGAGTGGTCCAAAATGTTGTGTCTATTGTTACATAGCGCAAGAGTGGTCCAAAATTTTGTGTCTATTGTTGCATAGTACAAGAGTGGTCCAAAATTTTGTGTCTATTGTTGCATAGTACAAGAATGGTCCAAAATTTTGTGTCTATTGTTTCATAGTACAAGAGTGGTCCAAAATTTTGTGTCTATTGTTTCATAGTACAAGAGTGGTCCAACATTTTGTGTCTATTGTTGCAAAGTACAAGAGTGGTCCAAAATTTTGTGTCTATTGTTTCATAGTACAAGAGTGGCCCATACTCAAATCATGTTATTACATTCATTTTTGGACTAATACCCTTCCATTTATGGGTTAAATTGTACCACTACTGTTTTCGACGGGGATGGCTTTGGCATTAAATAACCCAAGTAAGTTGATATGCCATTAAACAAAGAAACCCTACTATTATGGGTAGATAGGGCAGCTTGGTACAGTAAGCAGTTTAGTACTCTGCTTAAAGACTGATCGGCTAGGGATTTAGAATACACCTACTGCACCTTACAATGAGACCACCTGTTGGCCGTGGATGGCAACATGTGATGCTTAAAGATGGAATCCTGGTGACTGAGCAGTTCAGAACATGCAACACTCCATTTTTGCCCTTAGGCTAGATGGTTGGTCGGAGAGACCCTCTACGATCAATCAGCTGGTCAAATTAAGCTTTAGCACCTATATGATTGTCCCAACCCTGTTGCCCTTATGGCAACCCAAACCCTTTTTATCATATATGCGCTAGAAGGCAATGTCTGAGGGTCTTATTGTCCTGGGTATGATGTTAAACTCTATCTGATGGTGAGGTTCCAGTTCTGGAGCTCGGGAATGTAGAGTACCCCTTCATCACCATTACTCTTGGGTCCCATCTGATCCAGAGTGGTAGTGCCTGTTAGTTTCTTATCCTATGGGTTAAATAGAAAAAAAATTGTTTATAAACAAAAAAATTGAGTACCCATCAAGAATGAATTTATTTCATGTTGGCATTAAATGACCCACCGAGGTTGATATGCCACAAAACAAAATAAACAAAAATTGATCTTGGGTCGGAGGGGTTGGGTAAATACATACACTAACTTCCAAGGAATTAAATCAAAATAATAAACTGTGTATATATATATATATATATATATATATATAAATGGAGAAAAGTAGACAAACACGGGATGTTATGGAAACTGGATGTTTATTGTCGACAGTGCAACGTTTCGGTCATTTAGACCTTCTTCAGGATTCGAATATAATTCTTGCTTCAATGAAGGACATTTTCAAAATGGTGAGAACAGTAGGTTGTCAGTAGGGGCAGGGTGGTTGGGGATTTTTCTTCTCTCTAGATGGGGAGTGTTTATATTGTCGGATTAACCTCCTCATATTTCTCCCACACACACACACACATATATATATATATATATATATATATATATTATATAAATGTTGTTCTGGTTCCAACGGAGAAAAATTCAATATTTTATAAAAAAAAGTCTGCAAAATGTATTTTGTTCTGAGAAAAATTTTTTTTTTATTCTTTTTGTTTTACACATATATATAGTGGATGATATCAAGTGTTACTTTGATAGGATTCAACCGAAATTGAGAACTCAAACGTACATATAATGATTTGCGTATATATTTTTACATATACAAAGTATTATAAATAAAAAATAGGGAAATTCACACCAGTAAGACCATGAGTGAAATATTAAAAAAGAAAAAAAAGGACTGAAGAGACAATATGTCGAAATAAATTTGTATTCTAAACAAGGTATATATCCATTTATTTATTTTTATTTGGAGGATATATGCTTAATTGAAGTCATACCTAATTTTGAAAATTAATTAGTTAATAATTAATGAATTTAGGCGGGCAAATTGTCGGCTAAAAGCCATATCAAATAAACACATTGTTTGTTTACTTACTCTCATATATATATATATATATATATATATATATATATATATATATATATATACACACACACACCGTTTCCTTCTACTTTGTTGAAAACATTTGACTAGCAAGCCAAACTTGGATATCAATAGTGTATTGGAGTCGCTAGGAAAAGACCAAATGATGAATTTGATATTCTAGAAACCTGACTCCCAAAAATGGGAGTGCTGGAAGGTCATGAGGTCAATGTGTAGGTCAGGGGAGAACAGTTTGGGGAGAGAAGTATCAGATATATGATGTGCATGGGAAAGGATGCAAATGCCCTCTTCTAACAGGGGTCAACATTCCAAACTCCAACAGAGATCCAGCAGGAAAGCTAAAAGATCTATTCACCAAAACTAGAAGACAAAGAAAAGTAAATTAGTTGTCCAAATGAAGGAAAACACCATGATGATATGATACTGTGTAAAAACAGAGGCTGATATGTACAATGTCCTGAGTCACTGACGCAGAAAAATCCTGTCCATGTATCCCAGTTTTTTTTCTTTCCCGCCATTTCCAGCTAACTGTAAAATACATGGTCTGTATGTAAGTGTTATACTTTTAGTAGCATCCTTAAGACTTTACCTATCATCAAAGAACATTATTCTATCAGTACATTTGTTCTATACATATATGCAGAGATGCTTATAGGTACGCGTCCTGTGTCACTAATGTATAAAAATCTAAAAGGACACAGAAAAATTGTATCCATGCATCCCAGTGTGTTTTTTTTTTCTTGTTTCCCTACCATTTCCAGTTTACTGTAAATACATTTCAATATTTTCTTGGAAACGAATTACACTGTATAGGGTACAAGGTTGGGGTTAGATGGCTTTAATTGTTCATAGATAAAAACTAATTTATTAAGAAACTTTTGGGACACATTAAATTTCCTGGGGACTCCTTCAAATCAAATCTGTGTGTCCCAGGACGAAGTAAATTAAAAAGCTATCAGCATCACTGCATTTTCTATATTTGATAACAAAGACCAACTCCCTAAAAATAATAGTAGCCTTGTCGCCTGGGGTACAAGGATGGGGTTAGATGGCTTTAATTGTTCATAGATTTAAAAAAAAAAAAAAAAAAAAAATTGGGCATCCTGCAAGGGTACAACTTATGATTCAGTAAAAATGAATCTGCAATACTGACTTTTTGCTCCCCATCCTCAACCCAGGCAATGCCGGGTAGCTGCTTCTAGTATATAATAAAGTAAGTAAAATTGGCAGAGTGGCCTATTGTCTATATCAACCGGACACCGAGGGAATCTATCTACTTTTTGCTAGTGCTAGATCTGGGAGATTGTTTTTTGCTGAGGTGTAGTGCCACACCTACCGTCAGCTCCCAACTTTACCGCACAGATCAGATTACACAATGTTACTCATGCACTGAATTTGCGGGGACCGGTATTGAACAAGGAACCTTGCGATTCCTAGGCGGGAGCTCTACTGACAGTTAAACGGGACCCTAAACCGGGAGGGGGGGGCGTTGTATGATAAATAACACCTAAAAAGAGAAAGAGAGGAAAAAAAACCCAAAAAACACATTGCTGATTGTCATGTGGTGACCACAGAATTGTACTCGTAATTATTAACATCTTCTTAATATCACTGGGTTACTAAGTTGACACTAATTCTAAACAGAGACCATTTAATGCAATACCATCCCCCTCCCTGGTGCTGGTGGTGGTGGGGTGGTGGACTAATAATGTTCTAGAAGAGATGAAATTCTACCTTATTGTTGCAGCCTCCTAATTGACATTTTCTAATCTCTGTACACAGAATGAATCCAAATTGAATAATTTCTCTGGCATTGGACATCTTAAATTTCCATCCTTTGTGTAACATGAAAGGGAGGCCATGTTGCTTACTTAATCATTTTGTTTTCTAACTTAAAATGAAATTGCTAATAAGATGGTGTCATGTCATAGTTTCCTTTTTTTTTCTTTTTTTCTTTTTTTTTTTTTTCTTTTTTTTATAATCCTTAACAGAGAAGCAGAGGTGTCAGGAATTTTTATTTCTCTCACCTGCTGCTTTGGTGGTGGTGGTGCCAGGGGTCTAATACCTGGGAGTAACAGCAATGGCTTTGGAGTAGTAACAATTAAAGAGAGTAGTTCAATCTTCCTCTTGACTCTAATTTCTCTCTCTCTTTACACACTCTCTCTCTCTTTACACTCTCTCTCTCTTTACACTCTCTCTCTCTCACACACACACACTCTCTCTCTCTCTCTCTCTCTCTCTCTCTCTCTCTCTCTCTCCTCTCAGAAAACTACTAAAATAAATAAGGAGTAGTCAATAAAGATATATATAGAGAGGGGGAAATTGACAGGCAGAATGTGAAGTAAGAGACGGGTGAGTTTATTACTTAATTGCCAATTGCTGCTAATTACAATGATGAAAATTAAATTTTTTTTTTTTCCAAACATAATTCTATCCCAGAACCAAGGAGTATTTCAGCATGTATTTTGTGTCAAATCATTCAAATCAAGTACATGCGTTCCAGGATGCCCTAAATTTAAAAAAAACTATCAGCATCACTGCCTTCATCTACCAGAGCTGTCCCAAACTGCCCGACGATCATTTGTTGATCTCTGGGGTTTTCCTGTAGTCTGGTTCTTTGATCGTCGGGTGATTGGAGGTGTTCTGATAGATAAACTCTTTATCTACCAGTGTGCCCCAAACTACCTGATGATCAAAATGTTCCGAAAGCCAAAGATCAACAAACGATTGTCGGGCGCTTTTTGCCACTCTGGTAGATTAAGGGTTAATTTAATTTGTCCTGGCGAAAGTTTGTCATTAAATAACCCACAGTTTGATATGCCATTAAACAGCAACCAATAGTTTCTTTTTTTACTTTGTCTCTTTCTAGTTTGACTTATTAGAGTATTGGTTCCCAAACTTTATTAGAAGAAAAAAAATTACTAATAATATTCACTAGTTTGAATTATATTTTTATAAGCTTACACACACACATATATATATATATATCCAATATTATTGTACATTAAACTTGTAAATGAATGTCTTCATATTGTTCTCATTTTCAAATGAGCCTCAAAGGAAAAAATTAAAGTAAAATAAAGTCATTCCTCTCCCTTATCTGTGAGGGGTGGGGGGGATCTTCAAAGATTTCTAGCAGATGCCTGAAACTGCAGATAGTACCAAACCCTAATGTAACTATGTTTTTTCTCCCCCCCCCTACACAAACACACCTATGATAAAGATTAATTTTAGATTTAGATGGAGGTGGGGCTTGATTGGTACATTTCCGCCTGTTTCATTTATAAAGTAGACTCAATAATTAACATAAAATAGAACAATGTATTTACCAAACCACTCCCCCATGGGCAAGTTGGGACACAAGGTCATTATTTTAAGCACGGTTTAGCTCAGTCTGTAGAGCACCCACCTAGGGATCATAAGGTTCCTGGTTCGATACTGGTCTCTGCCAACTTAGCACATGAGTAGCACAGATTGGAAAATCTGATCTGTGTGATAAAGTGGGGAGTTGACAGTAGGTGTGGCACTCTACCTCACGAAGGTATTCAAATATTTTTAAAACTTTTTTTAAAAATTTTTTTTTTTTTTTTTAGATTTATTATTTTCTATTTAACCTATAGATGTGACACTAACACGTACTACCACTCTGTGGTAGATATGACCTCATATGAACTCTTCAGCCCACCCTTGTATTGATCTTTTTATTTATTAAAATGAGGGTTGTGTGTGGTGCTATTCTAGGTTGGACGGGTGGTTGGGTTTTACGGTATGTCAACCCATTGGGTCATTTTATGCTGCCAATTTGTTTTATTCATTCTTGATGGTCACTCAATTTTTTTTCAAACACATTTGTTTCTATTTAACCCATAGACGGGACCCTAACAGGTACTACCACTTCGGGTCAGAGTGGACCTGAGAGCAATGGTGATGAAGGGGTACTCCACATTCCCCAGATCTCCAGAATTGAAACTTCACCATCAGATAGTTTAACATCATACCCAGGACATGAAGACCCTAAGTCACTGCCTTCTAGCACATATATGATAAAAAAATTGGTTTGCCATTAGGGTTGGGGCTATCATATAGTTGCTAGGGCTTGACATAACTAGCTGATTGATCAGAGGGGGAATCTCCGAGCGCTTGTCTAACCAAAGTAGTGTTGTATGTCATGGACTGCTCAACCACCAGAGTTTCATCCTTAAGCATCATGGATCGCCACCCATGGACAACTGGAGGCTCTATGGGGGGGTGGGGTCTTACCCCTCTGCAGAGGTGCAGTCAGGTGTATTCTAAAGCCCCAGGCGACAAGGCTACTATTATTTTTAGGGAGTTGGTCTTTGTTATCAAATATAGAAAATGCAGTGATGCTGATAGCTTTTTAATTTACTGCGTCCTGGGACATACGGATTCGATTTGAATGAGTCCCCAAGAAATTTGAAGTGTCCCAACAAAAGTTTTTTGATAAATTAGTTTTTATCTATGAACAACTAAAGCCATTAACCCCTTACCTTGTACCCCACACAGTGTAATTCGTTTCCAAGAAAATATTGAAATATATTTACAGTTAGCTTGAAATGGTTAGAAGAAAAAAAAACACTGGGAAGCATGGATATGATTTTTCTGTGTTTATCTTCTTAAAAAAAAAAAAGAAATTTCCCCTATTTATTGAATAACCCTTGTATATACATTGTCTGTGGTGTAATGGTTATCATAGAAAAAGCACCTGGCGACTGGAATTTCAAATACTGATTGCAATTCACATTTGGGAAAGGTATAAATCCAACTATTCTCCCTCCAGCTATGGGTAAATAGTGGGGCAGAGTGAGCTCTTTAACCTTGGTATGGCAACCGGTCTAGAACGAAAACTGAATTCAAACCTGTTAAATTCTGCTAAAAAATTGACCTTGAATTCAGTTTTCCTTCTAGACCAGTTGCCATACCAAGGTTAAAGAGCTCACTCTGCCCCACTATTTACCCATCTTAGATGTGTGGAGAGGTTGGGTAATACAATAATAGATCTACCTGCAAAATAAGACCTGGTGTGATTTTTCAAGATGATTTTGATTTGATGGAACATAATTTTGTGGTCAGCTTTCTTATCTGTTGTGGTCACTTTGGTGGAGATAGGTACATGTCCTGCGTCCCTGATACACAAAAATTTAAAAGGAAGCAGTAAAATCATATCCATGTGTCCCAGGGTTTTTCTCTTTTCTTCCCCCACCCTTTCAAACTAACTATAAATACATTTCGATAGTTTCTTAGAAACGGATTACACATAAGTTATCAATGAAAAATATGGAAGTGAATTTGTCAGTATATCAGAAGAAATTTGAAAAAAAAAGCCCCCCCCCAAAAAAAAAAAAAAAAAACCCAAAAACACAGATGTTATTAATAAATCATTGGCTAATATTGCAATATTTCAATCTGTATAAGACCATCATTCAGAGCCTGTCTATTATGAAATAGAAGAAAATAGATTTTTGATAAATATGACCAGTTTGTTAGGAAAAAAACACACAGATGTTATTAAATAAATCATTGGCTAATATTGCAATATTTCAATCTGTATAAGACCATCATCAGAGCCTGTCTATTATGAAATAGAAGAAAATAGATTTTTGATAAATATGACTAGTTTGTAAGGAAAAAAACAGATGTTATTAATAAATTATTGGCTAATATTGCAATATTTCAATCTGTATAAGACCATCATCAGAGCCTGTCTATTATGAAATAGAAAAAAGATTTTTGATAAATATGACCAGTTTGTAAGGAAAAAAACACACAGATGTTATTAATAAATTATTGGCTAATATTGCAATATTTCAATCTGTATAAGACCATCATCAGAGCTTGTCTATTATGAAATAGAAGAAAATAGATTTTTGATAAATATGACCAGTTTGTAAGGAAAAAACACACAGATGTTATTAATGAATCATTGGCTAATATTGCAATATTTCAATCTGTATAAGACCATCATCAGAGCCGTTTCTATTATGAAATAGAAGAAAATAGATTTTTGATAAATATGACCAGTTTGTAAGGAAAAAAACACACAGATGTTATTAATAAATCATTGGCTAATATTGCAATATTTCAATCTGTATAAGACCATCATCAGAGCCAATTTGTTATGTAATGAAGAAAATAGTTTTCTGATCTAAAAACTATTTTCTTTGTTAGGTTACAAGGTAGGAGTTGGAGGCTTTAGTTGTTTTCCTAGATCATGAATGGAAACCCTACAATCTATTAAGAAACTTTAGTTGGGACCCATTAATTATCCTAGGGACTCATTCAAAGCAAACATGTGTGTCCTAGGACACACTAAATCAAAAAGCCATCAGCATGACTGCTTTGGTACATTTGGCTTATGGAATTTTTCTCTTTACTCTCAAATTATACACATTTCTACTCATCCAATATCAATTTTGCTGGCTTCTGGGTAAAACTTAGGGTTTCTCTTTCCCCGGCAATGATAAATTGGCAGTTTTCGTGTGCCCCCCCCCAAAAAAAAAAAGATGGTGTTTTTATTGTTTTTTAAAAATTATTCTTTCATTGTCTGTATAAGAATGATACCATAACATAAAATGATAATTTAAAAAAAACTTTGTCACTTTTGTGATTGGTTGGGTTTTACAGCATGTCAGAACTTGTTGGGTTATTTTATGTGTTTAAATTTGAGATGTCTTTCTCTTAGACTGGTTACCCACTGCCATGTCTATAGAGCCTAATCAGCTATTTTCCCTCATAGATTCATGCTTTGTCCTAAAGGACCCCACACCCCCTCCGCCCAAAACTCAAACTTTGCAATAATCCTTACCCCCACCCCAGGAGATCGTGAGGATGAAAATAAAGAACTTGAATGACATTGCATTTCTGTTATTCAATTCTTAGTTGACACAATCTGATCCCATTAAGATCCTCTTGAGGATTGGAACTCTATACACGAGCGGATCGTGCTCCTGTTTGGGGTCAGTGGCTGTTCATTGATAAAGTCTTGTTGTGATGAAACAATAGATTTTCTCAAGTCAAATATCATTTCAAACGTGTGTGTGTGTGTGTGTGTATGTATGTATATGTGTGCGAATGTATGTGTTTCTCTATTCTTTTATATTTATCTTTTTATAGACTGTGAATGAGGTTCTTTTGTACTTTAAATCTGCTTTATGTATTACATCCGAGTTCAACACAAGATCGTTCTATGGAGAATCTACAATAAGAATTCCCAGATATTCCGTTTAGTTAAAAAAAAAAATCTCTAGATTGCAGGTTCAATTCTGATCAAGGGCAGCAGTAACATAGAACAATAATTAACACAGCTTAACACCCCTACCCCAGCTATTATTAGCGGAATGAGAACAGGATACCCCCCTGAACTAAATAAAGGGTCGGGCTCAAAGTTCCGTGATGGCTCCCGATTACGACAAGAAGGTTTCCGATTTAGAGAAGGTTCCCGAGTCCGACAAGAAATACCTGAAGAAGGCCGGAGGGCATATATATTGTACAGATAACAATGAAGATGAGGACAATAGTTTGAATAATCCAGATAATACTAAAAAAAAAAAAGTTAAAATTCCGGGTTTTGGCTTGTTTCTCTACTCGAATGGTCAAATGGAGTTTTGCAAAGTCTAAAATTAGGAAACAGGGCTACTATATAGGTTTGTTGAATTCATTTTTAAACTCACTTTGTTATTTTTTTATACTTATATATATATATATACTAAGGGAATGGTTACTTGAGTAGTAATATAGTTTTGGTTACAAACCCACAATCTACTTTATAATAATATTAATATATAATATATATTATTATTATTATAAAGTAGATTGTGTGTTTGTAACCAAAACTATATTACTACTCAAGTAACAATTCCCGTAGTTATTTACGTCCCATTCTGCATTATTTTATTTTTATTTAAACCTCAATTATAAATAAATTGTTATACATTATTAATACTATTAAACATATCTATATACTAATAACATGCAATTTTATTCATATGTATACAACAAAATAGCGGTTTACAGTGTGAACGGGAAGGTTAATTTGCATATTGATATTAAAAATTTGATTTTAATAAATATGTGCTTAGTACTATTGATTTCTAATTGTTTGGTTTTATCTTAATGAATATGAACAAAAATCTCAGGAATAAATCTTAAAAGAAATCCATTAGCAAGAAAAAATAACTGTAATTTTATTCTTTACTTCCTATTTTAACTAAGTAGTTAGGAAAATTTAGCAATGAAAGACTGGAGTGATGGAAGAGTAAGATTCAGTTGTTCTATTTTTTTTATTATACCCCCCTGTTTCAAATCTTTTTATTGTATTCTTATTTAGTTTCATTAGCCTTTCTAATTTAATATAATATTACATCAAAACATAAATACTTGCACCCAGAGGGTGCATATATTTGCTTGTGTGTGTGTATATATATATATATATATATATATATATATAGTTGTAAGGGTTTTATTGTTTTGGGTTATAGAAATAATACTTTACATAAACGTTTTTTCAATTCGCGCTTGGATACAAAAGTATCAATCATTTTCTCGACAGAATTAACTTAACTAAAACATTTTATGTCACATGGGAATGATGCTGTTCTGAATAGAAAATTTAAATTGTTATGGGTTGAAATTTCTATCCGAACCAGCATCTTTCTGACATAACATAAAATGAGCAAGAAAACCTCTCTGAAGATTATGAAAAGAAAAAAAAAAAATTATTTCTCTGAATTTTTGAGATAAGGCTTGATAATTAGTATTATTTGGACTATTGTCCTCATCTTTGTTATCTGTACAATGTTTCAGCTGATGTGCCCTCTGGCCTTGTTGGACTCGGGATCCTTCTCAAACTCGGGAACCTTCTTGTCATAATCAGGAGCCATCGTGCTTTTGAACCCAACCCTTTATTCAATCCACAAAGGTATCCTGTTCTCATTCTGTTAACCATAGCTGGGATGCAGGTGTTAAGCTGTGTTAATTATTCTGTTACTGTCACCCTTGACCAGGATTGAACCTGCAACCTAGAGATAACTATCACTTAGAACTGTCTTAATGCAATGCCTTTATCCACTATGCTATATGTCCAATTTTCCTATTCTTTCTATTTTTTTCTTCTGCTATTTTAACTCTTCTTGCATCACTGTCCAAAAAAAAAAAAAAAAAAAAAAGCTAAAATAAAATTAAGCCAATTTTTTTTCTTCCGGAAAAACAAGTTGAGACAATATATTGTAGGAGGTTGTGTGTAAAGTTTCAGCTAATTGACTGTA
Source organism: Doryteuthis pealeii (assembly GCA_023376005.1). Classification (NCBI taxonomy): domain Eukaryota; kingdom Metazoa; phylum Mollusca; class Cephalopoda; order Myopsida; family Loliginidae; genus Doryteuthis; species Doryteuthis pealeii. The sequence continues at coordinate 46,932,546 of CM042165.1, read as the reverse complement.
AATGAACCTAATGAACCCACACTCATCAGATTCAAAGAATTCCTAATGAACAAAATGAACAATTTTGTTCATTTATAATTCATTATTCTCAACTTGGTTCATATATTTTGGAATATATTTGTTCACCACCCACATAAAGGGACACATAGTAGATCATTCGCCACCCACATAAAGGGACACCTAGTAGATCATTCCACATAAAGGGACACCTAATATATCATTCCATATAAAGGGACACCCAGTAGGTCATTCACTGCTCACATAAAAGGGACACCCAGTAGGTCATTCACTGCTCACATAAAGGGACACCTAGTAGATCATTCACTGCTCACACATAAAGGGACACCCATTAACTTGCTCACACATAAAGGACACCTAGTAGATCATTCACTGCTCACACATAAAGGGACACCTAGTAGATCATTCACTGCTCACACATAAGGGACACCTAGTAGATCATTCACTGCTCACACATAAAGGGACACCTAGTAGATCATTCACTGCTCACACATAAAGGGACACCTAGTAGATCATTCACTGCTCACACATAAAGGACACCACCTAGTAGTCATTTGCCACCCACATAAAGGGACACCTAGTAGATCATTTTGCAAGCCCAATAAGGGACACCTGTAGATTCAATTTGCCACCCACATAAAGGCAACCCTAGTTAGGTCTTGAGTGGTTCCACCTGCCTCCGTGGTCTTCTGTAGGATTGATTCTTCATCAGTTCAGATGATGCCTTGTTGACTCTTCTCATGGGCCTGGCTATCCCCCAGGCAACTACCTGCCCCTTGATTTAAAGGGCAGGGCTGGGTTTATTGCCCCCCCTTGCCAGGGGGAATGCTGACAGGTGATACGACATGACAATTTATTGTTCCATTTAGTATATCACTAACCAGCACCTCAACATATGTGAAGTCTTGCTCGGTCGATTGGGTGGTGGCGTTCACATATAAAATATAAAAGATGTCATATCTGCTGTTGACCTTTTTTGTCCATTATGTCGAATTCCCTCCATAAAGTGAGGCACCACAAATTGAGCTAGGGCAAGATGAGTGCGGTAAGAAGATAGTGCTGTTGCAAGCAGTAATATAAATAAAAGACTGTTAAAACCTAAACTCNTTGTCCCAGGACGCACAAAATAAAAGCTATCAGCATTTACTGAAGGATATTAACAACGATATCTAGTAAGCATAATGAGTATAATTTTTGTTTGTTTTAGAAATGATTTTCAGGATATACAGACTTATACAACCTAAGAAATGTCACAGGTGGGCACAAATTTAACAAAACACCCTGAATGCCAAAAAATAAGAAGAAACTAGAACTAGAATGGCATTTTTTTTAACCCAAATTCCATTCAGATATTCTGGTACACTAAGTTTGGTATTCAATACCAAACAGTGTAATTTTTCCACCTTTAGTTGTTAAAAAAAAAAAAACTAGCAAAAATTGTGCATGCGCATTATCTGAAATGAACTTAATTGTTATGTAAGAACACTTTTATGATATTTTTGTTTGTTAAAAGCATGCAGTGTTTATTGTTTCGAAAAAATTCTAAGATTTGTTTATTTGCACGGAGACCTTTCAAAAATAACTACTTGGGCTCGTTTCAAAAGTGAAAAGTCAAGGGAAGGGTTACTCTAAATGGCCCTTATTTAGGCCAACTAAAAAGTGAAAATTACCCAAACATTTAGAATAGAACAACCAGAATATAGTGAATTGGAATTTTGGATGAAAAAAAATGCCATGCGACTTATGAGAAAAAGGAGGAAGAAAAAAGGAGAAGAAAGAGAAAACCAAAAGCAAGAAACTGATCTACAAAATCAGGAAAATCAAAGAATATGAAGAGAAGAAAAATTAGAAAGAAGTGGCTGAAAAATAACTTAAAAAATGGGTATAATATTTTATTTAACTACTTTATAGTTAAGTAAAAATTCATAATATTTTATTTAACTACTTTATAGTCAGTAAAAATATCAAATATTTATTAAACTACTTTATAGTTAAATAAAAATATATTATGATATTTACTTAACTTACTTAATAGTTAAGTAAAATATCATATTTTTATTAACTAACTTTTATAGTAAAATACAGGTTACCAATTCTATTAGACAATTTCAAAAAACTTACATTATCTATTTTTGTTATTTTTAATAAAATTTAACAAAAATAAATAAATTTTAAATCTATCTATACATATATAAAGGGGCAACTGGGTTGTATATGTATGGGTCCGGGTTAAAAGGCTTAAAAACGGTCATTTTGTAGTTGTGGATATATTTCTACCCACACTGTGGGTAGAAATAGATCTATAACCGCCAAAATGCAGATTTTAAGCCTTTTTTCTTTACCAACTTATATACTATATATGTAGTGTGCGTGTTCTGTGCGTGTGCATTGCCATGAGTGTAATTGTTATCATCGAGAGAAATAGACACGGTGGGATTAGTTCAAATCCTGGATGAGGCTATTGCATTTCACATAGGTATCCATCCAACTATTCTCCCTCCAAGCTATGGGTAAAAAGCAGGGCGGACTGAGCTCTTTAACCTTGGTTAGGCAACCAATTCCAGGAGAAGAAAACTCGAATTTCAAATCTTGTTAAACTCTGCTCAAGAAATTACCTTGTGTCACCATCCTGCTCGTGTAGAGGGATTGGTGGTATATATATATAAGATAAAAAAGAGTGATAAGATAAAGAGGAATAATTTTTCTTTTATGTTATTTATTTTGATTTGTTCTCAACTAGTTTCAACCTTAGGAGGGAAAATTTCTTGGAGAAAGAAATTGTTTTAGAAAGTTTTTTTAAAAAAAGTGTTTAACAAAACCACAAAATTCGGCAGAGAAAAGTATTAGAAGTGGCGAGTCCATTTGTTCAGTTTAAAACTGATATTTAGTTGAATTCGTTTTAAATTTTCTTATATAATGTGAGATTTGGTGTGTATGGTGTGTTTGTTGCACATGAAGGATTTTCAGTGATTTAAAATTTCTTATGGAAACAATTTTCTGCCAGACTTGCAAAATTGATGTGGTGAGAGGGCGTAGTTAGTAAAAGAGGCCCACATTTAAGAGAGTGTCGCGGTTGTGCGGGTTGATGGGGGCGCACCAAATCACCGGAAGTAGAAATGAGAAAAGAACAAAAACTGTGTACATTTCCAAAAATTGCATTCTTTTTTCGTTCTTCTTCAGAAAAAGAGGAGAGCGAAAAAGAAATGGGGGGGGGAGGAAAGGCAGGTAAAAGACTCTTTACTTCTACAATGAAAAAAAAAAAAAAATAAAAAAAAAAAAACAACAAACGGCCAAAAAGACTCCCCCCTCTTCTTTCACCCGGCAAGCATTGTGTTAAATCATTCAGCAATGTTGTAAGGTTTGTCTTCAGAGGAGAGAGAAGAGAAGAGAGAGAGAGAGAGAGAAGAGAGAGAGAGAGAGAGAGAGAAGAAGAGGAGTCCCCCCCTACATCGTTTAGATAAAAAGAAGAATAGTTTAAAAAGGTCAGGAAGAGAAGAAAAAGGGCCCAAACAAAGAAATAAAATGTTAATTTGAACAAATACAAGTTAATAAGCTCTATTTCAGTTATGTCCATATCTAGCCAGATTTTTTGTGTTTTTTCATTTAATCTATATAGAATATTTTGACATGGCGTGTGTGTATTATATATAATATACATATATATACACACACACATATATATATATATATATATATATATAATATATATTTATAATATATATAGTTTTTTTTTTCCGTAGTTTTTAGGGCTTTCATGTGTGGTTTAAACAAGCTGATGCAGGTTAGACCATAAGGAAAGGAGCTCAACTGTACCTAATACAGTTGAGTAGAAGGACAGAGAAGATATTTAGTTAAATGAAGAAAAACTTTGAAGAAATACGGTTGAAAATAAATTATTGTAATGAAGCAAGTTAGAGTTTTTTCTTCATTTTACTATATATTATATAAATATATATATATAATATATATATATATATATACACACACCACACTAAGGAAGACTACAAGAATACAGGTTCAAGACATTATGAAGACCCGGAATGTTTCTTCTTAAATTGATCTTAACCTGTATTCTTTAGTTCTTCTAGTGTGTGTGTGTAATATATATATATATATATAATATATATATATATATATATATATAGTAAATGAAAGAAAAAACTCTAAACTGCTTCATTACAATAATTCTATTTCAACCGTAATTTCTTTCAAGTTTTTCTTTCATTTTACTAACATTATCTTGCTCTGTCCTTCTTACTCACTGGTATTAGGTTACTATTTGAGCTCTCCTTATGTCTACGCTGCAATCAGCTTGGTTAAACCCACACATGAAAGACCCTAACTACGGAAAAAAAAACTATATATATATATATATATATATATATATATATATATATATATATATATATGTGTGTGTGTATATATATGTATATATATTATATACACACACCGCCATGGTCAAATATTTATATAGATTTAAAATGGAAAAAAACAAAAAATCTTGCTAGATATGACATAACTGAAATAGCTTATAACTGTATTTGTTTCAAATTAACATTCTTATTTTCTTTGTTTTGGCCTTTTTCTTCTGCTTCCTTGACCTTTTTAAACTAATTTCTTCCCTTTTTATCAAACGAATGTTAGGGGGACTCTCTTCTCTTTCTCTTCTCTCTCTCTCTCTCTCGCTCTCTCTCTCTCTCTCCCTCTCTCTCTCTCTGAAGCCACCATTACAAACATTGCTGAATATGATTTTAACACAATGCTTGACGGTTCGGAAGAGGGGGAGTCTTTTTTGCGTTTGTTGTTTTTTTTTTTTTTTTTTTTTTTTTTTTTCATTTGAGAAAGTGATAAAGAGTCTTTTACCTGCCTTTCCTCCCCCCCCATTTCTATTTTCCTCTTCCTCTTTTTCTTGGAAGAAGAACGAAAAAAGAAGCATTTTTGGAATGTGACACAGTTTTTTCTTTTCTCATTTTCTACTTCCGGTGAATTGGTGCGCCCCCATCACTCCCACACCGACCTCTTCTAATGGTTGGCCCTTTTACACTACGCCCTCTCACGACATCAATTTTGGACATCTGCAGAAAATTGTTTACCAAATAAGAAATTTTAAATTCACTGAAATACCTTCAATGTGCAAAAACACAACCATACCACCACACACCTCAACTATATATATAACGAAAATTTAAAACGAATTCACTAAAATACAGTTTAACTGAACCAAATGGACTCGCCACTTCTAATACTTTTCTCTGCCCGTAATTTTTGTGGTTGTTAAACACTTTTTTTAAAAAACTTTATCTAAAACAATTTCTTTTCTCAGAAATTTTCTCCTAAGGTTTGAAACTTAGTTGAGAACAATCAAAAAATAAATAACATAAAAGAAATTATTCCTCTTATCCTTATCACTCTTGTTTATTCTTATATATATTTATACACCAATCCCTCTACACGAGCAGGATGTGACACAAGGTAAATTTCTTGAAGCAGAAGTTTAACAGATTTGAATTCAGAGTTTCCTTCTCCTGGAATTGGTTGCCTAACAAGGGTAAAGAGCTCAGTCCGCCCTGCTATTTACCCATTAGGCTGGAGCGGAGGAATAGTTGGAGGAATACCTTATGTGAAATGCAATTAGCCTCATCCCAGGATTGAACTAATCCCACCGTGTCTATTTCTCTCGATGATAAACAATACACCATGCATGGCACACGCACACACGCACACCATATATATATATAAGTTGGTAAAGAAAAGGACTAAAATCTGTCATTTTTGCGGTTATAGACTATTTCTACCCACAGTGTGGTTAGAAAATATATCCACAACTACAAAAATGACCGATTTTTAAGCTTTTATAACCCGGACATACATATACACCCAGTTGCCCTTTATATATGTATAGATTAGATTTAATTAATTATTTTGTTATTTTATTAAAAAAATAACAAAATAATAAATGTATTAAGTTTTGAAATGTCTATAGAAAGACCTGTTATATTTTAACTATAAAGTAGGTTAAATAAAAAATATTGATATTTTACTTAACTATAAAGTAGTTAAAGGTAAAATATCATAATATTTTGATTTAACTATAAAGTAGTTAAATAAAAAATATTATGATTATTTTTACGAACTATAAAAGTAGTTAAATAAAAATATGATATTTTTTACTTAACTATTAAAGTAGTTAATTAAAATATTATACATTTTAGTTATTTTTCAAGCCACTTCTTTAATTTTTCTCTCTTCATATTCTTTGATTTTCCTGATTTGTTAGGATCAGTTCTTGCCTTTGTTCTTTCTTTCTCCTTTTTCTTCCTCCTTTTTCTTCATAAGTCGCATGGCATATTTTCTTCAATCCAAATTCCATTCATATATTCTTGGTTGTCATTCTAAATGTTTGGCCGTAATTTTTCACCTTTTAGTTGAGCTATAATAAGGCAATTTAGAGTAACCTTCCTTGACTTTCACTTTTGAAACGAGGCCAGTAGTTATTTTGAAGTCTCCGTGCGAAATAATACAAATTCTTAGAAATTTTTCGAAAAACAATACACTGCATTGCTTTACACAAAATATCATAAAAGTGTTCTTAATAACAATTAATTTCATCTGTGACAGAGTAATGCGCACCTGGCACAATTTTATCGCTAGTTAATTTTGAATATGAAGAAAACGAAAAAACCCTTAATTAACTAGATAGTTGAAATAATTACCCACTGTTTGTTTAGATACAAACATTTAAGAATTAAGCAACCAGAGATGTTATCATCTTATCGTAAATGGTGGGGAGTTTTGAAAAAAAAATAGAAGAGTTTGCCTATATATCTATGTTTTTCTGAACTAAGTTTATTCTTTATATTTGGCATAAATGACAAAATTAGTGAGTTGAGATATTAAAAATCATCGGAAGGATGTTGTATGTAGCCCCCGGTGCATTTCTTAGGTATTGGTATAAAAGTCTTTATACTGAAAAATCATTCTAAAACAAACAAAAAATATACTCATTATGACATTAAATAGATATTCTTGTTAATACTTCCTTCAGTAATGCTGATAGTTTTTATTTTAGTAGCGTCCTGGACACACATATTTGGCTTTGAAGAGTCCCTGGGAAAATTATGGGTCCCAACTAAAGTTTCTTAATATATTGTAGGTTTTTATACATGATCTGGGGAACAACTGAAGCGTCTAATCCTACCGTTGTAACATATCTTGGTGTAATTCATTTCTAGAATTGGCAGGCCCTGACACTAACTTTTTCATGACCGTTCAGAAAAAAATTATCAACTGTCCAAATGGGTTTGGGACCATCTCGAAATTCAAAATATTGTTTGTTTAATTGCATTGCATCATCTTACTTGTCAGTCATCAGGTAACATAATACATGATAAAACATTAAGAAGTTGAAAGCAGTGACAAAACATTTTATTTTACTAATCAAGAAAAAAGAATAAAAATTTATAAAGTAAAAATTATTTCCATCTAATTGAAATTGTATTTCACGTCTAACGCTTGAAATGGTCGCAAGGAAGACAAAAGAAAACACCCGGGATGTCATGGATATGGATTTTACTGCGTCCCTTAGTTTTGTGCATCAGGGGACGCAGGACAAGTACCTATCAGCATCTCGTGTTGTAGTATGATGTGTGTAGTGTTTGTTGTAATATTATATATATATTATTAGGAGGTAATGTATAAAGGTATCATCAAATGAGTTATATATAGAGAAGAATAAGATCGCGTAACATAATTGAGTCTTGTGTTTAATGATATTACTAATTGTTGATTTGATAATTCATTCTTATTCTTCAATACTGCGAATATCTAGACTTAATGAGTTGGTTTGTTTATGTAGTTTTATAGTACTCCCGGTTGAAGTAATGAATTGGGTTTTATATTATATATTATAATATATTTTGGAGGAGAGATCTCAAAAACTTGGTCTTGTATGAAATTCTAAGTGTTTGATATCTGATCCCTAAGTTTATATTGTTCGTGGTTTTGGGTGTCTGCACCCTCAACAAAAATTTATTTTAATTTATTTTTTTTTGGTGTTTTTGTTTTTTTTCCCAGAAGGAAGGCTTAATTGCAAGACATAAAGAATTCCTAAATATTTTCTTTAAGTGCAAGGTCGAGATGCACTGTCTGTTTGGGAAAACTGATTCTCAGGTAGAGTCAGTAGAGAGTTCTCACTTTTTTTTTTTTTTTGTAAATCTCGACAGACAGACGGGCAGACAGACACCAGAAAAGTCTGAAATTGACTGAAAAACGTACATCGACACTCCGAAGTGTGGCGTAAACAAAAAAAAGAAAAATATGTTGTTGTTGCTAAGGTGTGAGGCATCTATTTTATGTCGTAAATTGATTGCATCCTTAAACGCGTCTGAATGATTTCATTAGAAATAGACATAGAAAAAAAAAAATGAAGAGAAAAACTGAACCGAATCTCTTCAGGGTGCAGACATTCAAATACGTAAGCAAATTTACGTGAAACAAGCTGTGCAAGCTAATACACCAAGGCACCACTCACGACTATTAATATAACAACATATATTATTTATATTATTATATATTTATAATATGTGTTGAATTAAACAAAAGACAAATCTCCTGTTAACACGATTAATTATTTTTGATCTTTCGGTTTTGGCCAACTTTTTAATATTTGGGTGAAATTCGTTCGATTAGTCCACCAAAGTTTAGGTCCCGAGTACTTTCGCACTTCATGAATGCCATCATCAGGGGATGATTGTGTTCAGTGTTTTTAAAACTCAAAAAGATCAAAAAATAAATTTTGTTAAACAGGAGAATGTCTCTTTTGTTTTAATCAACATCATAAATGAAAAAATGCTGCGCCAATACAACAAACACACACACACACAACATATATTTATATATATATATATATATATATATATTTATATATATATCCTCATACACTCATAACCAATCCTTATGCCATCCACCACACCATAACTATTACACCTAACACCTGTGGGCAAACTACATCTGAATCCACCTGATTCACTCCATATCTGAGAGAAAAGGAAAATCACTCCAACCTCTTCTGACCACCATCATCCCCCCCTCCCCGTATTCACAACCTTGCCTAATTACTAGAAAGAAAATGTTCACTGCTGAAGCAAGAAGCTCTAAAAATCCTGAAAGAAGGTCTAACAGACCGAAACGTTTAATGTTATTTATGTATATTATATATTCCAACCTCATCAGCACAAGCAGTACGCCACCTGCCCTCTTATTATGCAACCATCCCTAGTAAGACGAACAAGAAATGCTGGACACTGCTGGAGGAAGCCAGTACGAATCATTAGTGCTGTGGAACCTGCACATGGGCAACGCCAACCATGGGTCCGTCCAGCAAGACTTACATTGACCGCTTGCATAGATTGGAGATGCTGCACAGAGGACCTCCCTTTTTTGTCTAACAACTTTATATTTGCTCTTTTTTCATTTATCTAATTCGGTTGTGTCACCTCACACCCAAAAAAAAGGAATAAAGTCCAGAGATGCTGATAGGTACGCGGCCTGCATCCCTGACTCCATAAAATCTAAAGTATGCAGTAAAAATCATATCCATGCATCCCAGTCCTTTTCTTTTTTTTTTTTCCCCTCACTTTTCAAGCTAACTGTAAAATACATTTCAATAGTTCCTTAGAAATGAATTACACAGGATATGTTACAAGGTAGAAGTTAGACAGCTTTAGTTGTTTCCCGAAGATTATATATATAAAAACCCTACAATCTATTATGAAACTTTAGCTGACCCATTTCAAAGCTAACTGTAAATACATTTCAATAGTTTCTTAGAAAATAAATACAAACCCTACAATTTATTAAGAAAACTTTAGTTGGGACCCATAAATTTTCCCAGGGACGAATACAACGCAAATATGTTGCGTCCCAGGATGCACTAAAATCAAAAAAAAAGCTATCAGCATCACTGAAAGTCAACTAAGTGTTATATCTTGCACCTATTTTTGTCAGTATGGGGAGTGCTGTTTCTTGTAAATTTTCTATTTTTAAACCGTGCACAGGGCGACAAACAGAAATAACTGATAAAAAAAATAAAAAAATACCGACAAATTGGGATACTTTCAGTTTATCAGTCCAGAAATTTTTTTTTTTGGCCACATGTGGGACCACTTGCCAAATATATTTTATATATTTACCTGTAGGGGATATTTTTAGTTGCCTCCCCGCCTTGATATTAGATTTACTAGCTGATGTACCTGTCTATGTAGGGCAAGAGATCAAGATTTGAATTGCAGTTTCTCATGACATTAGAACGTTTTTTTTATTTTATTTTTTTTTTTTATAATGATCATGACACTTCTCGTGTGCCTCTCGGATTGATAGCATGAAAAAAACAATGATGGAAGCTAATTTTTTCTTGATGTAAATATCAGTAATCTTCCAGTATTAGAAAGTATGGTAGCTAATTTTTTCTTGATGTAAAAAGATTTTTTGAAGTTGATGGATTTTGAATAGTGATTTAGAAAATTTGAATGAGATCCTCAAAAATTCTTCGACGCCTTGTTGATTAACAGTTAAACTATTCAAAAGGATTTCTCAGTTTGGGTCATTGCTATGCTCGATAGGCAGGACACCTGAAGAAGGCCAGAGAATACAGCATCTGAAACATTGTTTTTTTTTGTTTTTTACATATCACAATAAAGATGAGAATAATAATTAAAAAAAACAAATTAATACACATCATTTGCCCATTATATATATATTATATATATATATAATATATATATTATAATATATATATATATATATATATAATGTCCTGTACCTTGCTGATGAGACCTAATAGGTTTAAATGTACATTCAGAGATTGACATTTTCTCGATTTGTTTAGCCTTATATTTGAACGTATATGCCCGCCTAAATTCAATAATTATTAACTAATTAATTTTCAAAATTAGGTATGACCTCAATTAAGAACATATCCTCCAAAAATTGTCGGCTAAAAGCCATATCAAATAAACACATGTTTATTTACTCACTCCCATATATATAATATACTATAATATATAATATATATATATATATATATATATATATGTTAATGCTGATGGGTATGCGTCCCTTGTCCCTGACTCACAAAAAATATAAAAGGACACAGTAAAATCATATCCATGTGTCCAGTGTTTTTCGTTTTTTCTCCCTCACCATTTCAAGCTAACTAATTTATTTAAAAATAGATGGACCCTAACAGGTACTACCACTCCTGGTCAGGGTGGACCCGAGAAGGTACTCCACATTTCCCGAAAACTCCAAATTGGAACTTCACTAGATGCAGTTTAATTTCATACCCAGGACACTAAGACCCTCAGCCACTGCCTTTTAGCACATATATGCTAAAAAGGGTTGTGGATTTGCCCATAAGGAGCTAGGGCTTTAGTGACTAGCGGGTTGATTGGGGGCGTCTCTCCAACCACCCGTCTAGTGCCTAAGTAAGGGCCAAAGTAGATTGTTGCATGTCCTGGATGTTGAAGCGAGTGAGTCAGAATGCTGTGAAGTGGACAACCAGCTAAGTCTGAATGAATTTTACATGAAGCAGCTGGTATATATATATATATATATATATATATATACACACACACACACACACACACCAACCCCTCCACACGAGCAGGATATGACACAAGGTCAATTTCTTAAAGCGGAGTTCAACAGGTTTGAATTCAGAGTTTCCTTCTCCTTAGACCGGTTTGCCTAACCAATGTTAAAGAGTCCAGTCTGCCCTACTATTTTATCCCATAGCTGGGGGAGAGTAGGATTGTACCTTTTTCAAGGGTATTAGCGCTAAGTGAAATGCAATTACCACATCCAGGATTTGAACTCGGGGTGACAAGTCCATTTCCCATGACTTTTAACCATTACACCACACGCTTCCATAAGCAGCTGGTAATATGGCACTCAGGAATATTCCATATTTGCATATGGATGATACCATTCCATGAGTCCTGATTGGCTGCTGACTTTACTGAGGCTATGGTGCTTAGATAAATAACCCATCACTTTGTTACTGTGCTTGTGGCAATGCAAGATCCATATTTGAGTTACAGCTTGCTTGCTACCTTAGTCTGCCAATTTGATAGTAATTGGGCTTCTACAATGAACTACTCTGCCGCATGTATTCAAATTATTTAAGCATCACGGGTCACCACCCACGGCCAAACAGGTGGCCCCCATTGGGGGGGGTCTTACCCCTCTGCAGAGGTGCAGTCAGTGTATTCTATAGCACCAGCTGACAGGCTACAGACAGGGAATTAATGGAGGATATATCTCTAATGATAAGAGGGTAGAATTTACCTTCGTTTAAATGTTATGCTGGCCCTCTAAGCCCGGTTTAACTCAGTCGGTAGAGTGTTCAGCTAGGAATCACAAGGTTCTTTGGTTCGATACCGGCCCTCGGCGTATGAGTAGCACAGGGATCTGAGCGGTAAAGTGAAGAGCTGATGTAGTGTGGCGCTCCAGCTCAGATGCTAAAATAGTCTGGCTGCTCCGATGACTAATGTTATGCGACATATTAGTCACATGATAACAGTGTGCACAGAGACAATAAGTATTTAGCAACTGAAATGATTTCATCATGCACTAGCCACATTCTAGCATCCATTCCTTTGTGTTATGTCAGTTAATGTATGAAACATTCCTAATAATGCCTAAAGGTTGAAACTGGTTGTGATTAATAATGAATCAACTAGCAAGACCTGTGGATATACACAGTATGATGATTTAATTATGACAATGCTTAATATGTTTACTTAAGAAGTTATTGCTAAATAGTTCAATATGTAAAAAAAAAAAGTATAATAATCTTGAATTATGATCATTCTTTTTTTTTTTTTTTTTCTTTCTTTCCTTCTTTTCATTATATTTGATTGAAACTGATTAGCATTATCGCTTCTGTATGTTCAACCCCTCTCTCTATCTTTAATCTGCTCTTTCTTTCTTATTTATATTTTTCTGTGTAGCATGTCCCTTTTCTTTTCCTTTCTTTATAATAAAAATGGAATGGTCCATTGTTCTTCTGAGGTGACGACACTCACAAGAAATAAGAATTTAGCAGATAAGCATCACCAGATAATCAGGATTTACATTTTTACATTTCTGTATGATTGGATTGTCTCATTTTTAACCAGAGGGTGTTGCAAGATGATAATGGTCGGAAGATTAAGGAACAAGTGTAATAATATATAGATTAATCTTGTATTGATTTTGGACGGTCTCATTTTAACCAGAGGGTGTTGCAAGATGATAATGGTCGGAAAGATTAAGAAACAAGTGTAATAATATATAGATTAATCTGTATGATTTGGATTGTCTCATTTTAACCAGAGGGTTGCAAGATGATAATGGTCGGAAGATTAAGAACAAGTGTAAATAATATATAGATTGAATCTTGTATGATTTGGATTGTCTCATTTTTAACCAGAGGGTGTTGCAAGATGATAATGGTCGAAAATTAAGGAACAAGTGTAATAATATATAGATCAGTAGAAAGAAAAAAAGAGTGAGATAGTTAAATCAAGATTACAGAGATGCTGATATAGGTATGTGTCCTGCATCACTGACGCATAATAAATCTAAAAGGACTCAGTTAAAATTCATATCCATGCATCCCAGTTTTTTTTTTTTTTTTCCCCTCACCATTTCCAGCTAACTGTAAATCATTTTCAATATTTCTTGGAAATGAATTACACGCTATGGAGTACAAGGTAGGGGTTAGATGGCTTTAGTTTGTCATAATAAAAACACTACAATCTATTAAGAAACTTTAGTTGGGACCCATCAAATTCCTGGGGACTCCTTCAAATCAAATACATGTGTCCCAGGATGCACTAAATTAAAAAGCTATCAGCATCACTGAGATTATTATACTTTTTTACATATTGAAGTAATAGCAATAGCTCTTAAGTAAACATATCAAATGTAATAATAAATTAGATTATCATACTGTGGTATATCCACAGGTACTGCTAGTTATTATATAATAACAAAAAACACACTGCTTGTTGTAATAAACTTGAAACTTTATTCCAAGGCTGTTTTAATTTGTTATTGTTTTGTTTTTGTCACTAAGGTGATGCTAAATAATGCTAGTGGTTTATTTTGTAAGATTTACAATTTTAAAATATATCTAAAGTGCTATATGTATAGTTAGCTATAATTATAAGTAAAGAGTGCTCAATATAATTGGTAGATCATGAATATATATGTTACGTAAGGAAGACAGTCAAATAGCGCTTTGATAACTTTTAAAAAAAATTTAATTTTTTTATTGGTGTTTATTTCTTTTTTATTTATCTTGATTTGTTTTACTCAGTCCAAAGTTTCAAAATTGTTCTGGGTCATCAGAAAAAAAAAAAAAAAAAAAAAAAAAAAAAATCCCTCATAAATAGTTCTTATCTTTTGAATGAATAGTTTCTCTTACATCTTGAGATCACAATATATATAATATATATATATATATATATATATATATATATATATTATATATTATATATATATATTATATCATTGTGTTTGTTTTATTATAGAGTGGAGAGGTAAATCAGTTTATTTTCTCAAAATACTTGTGTGTAGATAGTTTTACTGTGGGTTGATTTCAGCTTCAAATTGCTCGAGGAATCGATAATAAAAGAGAAAGTTCTATGGTATCTAAGAATTGGGAGCTTAAATATTTTTCGTGAACCTATTAACATTAGCATCGGAAGCTCAAAGTGTTACTCACAAGACTGAGCAAAAAAAATCAACCGAATGAGAGCTTGAACTCAGAAAACTTGTAAAATTAGGGAATTTGTGAGTCAATGTGTGTGTGAACAAAGTGGATAAAACGCAAACAATTTCAATCAGTTAATATTTTGCCTCTGAATTTATGAAGCTTCATCAGAATTTTTTATTTTGAAACAGAACAGCTGGTGTGTGTGTGTGTGTGTAGTATATATATATATACTATATATATATATATATTATATATATATTACATACAGTTGATGCTGATAGCTTTTTATTTAGTGAGTCCTTGTCCTGGGACGCACATATTTGCTTTGAATGAGCCCCCGGGGAAAATTTATGGGTCCCAACTAAAGCTGTCTAACTCCTACCTTGTAACATATCCTGTGTAATTCATTTTTAAGAAACTATTGAAATGTATTTACATTGAGGGAAGAAAAAAAAAACGCTGGGATGCATGGATGTTCTTTTAGATTTTTGTGCATCAGGGATGCAGGACCCGTACCTATCAGCATCAGGTGTGTGTGTGTATGTATGTATGTATATATATATATATATATATATATATAAAATTTTATAAAAAAAGGAAAAAAGACAAGTTTCATTGACAAGGCTGTTTCATCAGACCTTCATGGTCACTAATAATTTCTTTTTCTTTAAACAAACGAAGGCTCTGATGAAGGTTTGTTAATCAAACCGAAACACTGCAGTGTTGGTTCATTAAACATCACTCGTCAATGAAACTTTTTTTTTTCCATTTTTATGATATATAATATATATAGACCCAGAGGAATGTTTTAATATAGATAAAATTTTTGTTTATCATAGAAAAGCTTTCATTTCGAGATCTCAAGCAGTAATCAACAGAAGTCCCAAATATATAAAGGTGAGTCAAGAGGTTGCCCTACTCAGGTGAGAGTTTATCCATAACCAAAAAGGGGTGGGGCAGAAATGGATTCATGTTTTCCCCTGAGAGTATTAAGGTGAAGTCAAGTGAAAACAACCTTAGCCAGAATTTGAACTCAGCTTCCTGATTCCATACTCATTCATAACTATTATGTCACCTGTGGTCATATATTATATATATATAATCTGTGTGTGGTGTAGGTCTATATATAATGTGTGTGTGGGTCTATATGTGTTTGTGTGTGTGTGGGGGGGTCTATATATATATATATTATAATATATATATATATGCTGATAGCTTTTTGATTTAGTGCATCCTGGTGATGCACATATCTGCTTTGAATGAGTCTCCGGAAAATTTATGGGTCCCAATTGAAGCCATTCAACTCCTACCTTGTAACTTATCTTGTGTAATTCGTTTCTAAGAAACTATTGAAATGTATTTACAGTTAACTTGAAATGAAGGAAGAAAAAAGAAAAACACTGGGATGTATGGATTATGATTTACTGCGTCATTTTAGATTTTCTGTGTCATCAGGACGCAGGAATGTGTACCTATCAGCATCTCTGTATAGGTCTTAAAAAGAAGAAAAAGAAAAGGGAAAATATTTCTCTTATTCCAAGTTTTCTTGGTCATATTGTAGTTGGCTGTCTGATGAGACTAGCTCTTCCATTGAGTTCTGGTTGAAATAAATTTATAATATCCAAATGTGGGTTTAAGTTTTTTTTTCTTATTGAAAGTGCGTACATATGTATCAGAGATGCTAATAGATACGCGTCCTGTGTCCCTGACACACCAAAATCTAAAGGAATCAGTAAAATCATATCCATGCATCCCAGTGTTTTTCTTTTTCTTCCCTCATCATTTCAAGCTAACTGTAAATACATTTCAATAGTCTCTTAGAAATGAATTACACAGGATATGTTACAAGGTAGGATTAGTAGATGGCTTTAGTTTAGAACACATAAATTTTTCCGGGGACTCATTCAAAGCAAATATGTGCATACCAGAACGCACTCAATCAAAAAGCTATCAGCATCTCTGTATAGGTCTTGTAAAAGAGAAAGAAAAGGGAAAAATATTTTCTCTATTCTAGTTTGTTTTTCTTGGTCATTATGTAGTTGGCTGTCTGATGAGACTGGGCTCATTTATAGTTCTGGTTGAAATAAATTTATAATAGCAAATGTGGGTTTAAGTTTTTCTTTCTTATTGAAAGTGCATACATATATATTATTATAATCTACAAGAGACTCACAAAAATCTAAAAGGAAGCAGTAAAATCCTATCCATGCATCCCACTGTTTTTTCTTTTTTCTTCCCTCATCATTTCAAGCTAATGTAAATACATTTTAATAGTTTCTTCAAAATTAATTACACTGGATAGGTTAAAAGGTATGAGTTAGATGGCTTTAGTTGGGGCCCATAAATTTCCCTGGGACTCACTCAAAGCAAATATTGCGTCCCGAGGGTGCACTAAATCAAAAAAGCTATTCAGCATCACTGAATCTATATATATTAATGGCTTATTTGTTACCACTGGTTTCAAAGCATTAGATACTTATCATCAGACCAATTGCCTTATAAATGATATCCAAATGAATATTTCTTATGAATAGGGTTCTCTTTTATTCATCTGTGTGTCATCCTTGTACGTACATGATATTAAAAATAACACCTGAAAATTTTTTTTACTTTTTAAGGTGGTTGATTTTGTGTTATTTCTGTCAGTCCAAGAATTTGATAAATATTTTTTTCTGTGTGGACATTTCTGATTTAGCATTCAGGTGTTTGTGCAATGAAGCTAGTCTTGCAGGATCTGGAATTTTTCTGTAGAGCATAGTCCACATCTCTTGATCCATTGATATATGGTCTACATTGGTCTAAAAATCATCCACTCTATATTCATATACAAACAAATCAAATTGTTTAAAAATAATGGAATCCTTATTGTTTTGGAGTTTTTTTTTTTCTTGCCAAAAATATAAAAATGCAGAGATGCTGATAGGTACACATCCTGTGTCCCTGATGCACAAAAATCTAAAAGGATGCAGTAAAATCATATCCATGCCTCCCAGTGTTTTTCTTTTTTCTTCCCTTACTATTTCAAGCTAACTGTAAATATATTTCAATAGTTTCTTAGAAATGAATTACACAGGATAGGTTACAAGGTAGGAATTAGATGACTTTAATTGGGACCCATAAATTTCCTCCGGGGACTCATTTAAAGCAAATATGTGCGTACCAGGACACACTAAAAAAAAAAAATTAAAAAAGCTATCATTACTGTTCACATTAACCCATCACCTACTGATCTTGTCATGTATACTTAATTTCACACATTATTTAAATATACATTGCAAAGCGATCTACTTTGACTGGGTTATTATTATATACCCTACCTATGAACATTAATAGGTATGTCCCAGTCCTCATAAATACAGAAGTATTATGCTGACTGAGTAGTCTTATACCACTAGCAATGGTTTACCTTCTTCACGCAGCTGGATTTTGTTGATGTTATAAAGATTCCATTTCATTTCCAACCTCAGTTTGGTTATTTTTCATTTAGTAACCTTCGTTAGGTTCCAACATTTTGGCGACCAGGATGAGATATTGACTCTGCACAGAGTAAATCTAAAAGGGGGTGTTATATACCCTACATATGAACATTAATAGTTATGTCCCAATCCTTATAAATACAGGAGTATTATGCTGACTGAGTAGTCTTATACCACTAACAGTGGTTTACCTTCTTCATGCCACTGGCAAGTATTGTATTTTGTTAATGTTTAAAAGATTCCATTTAATTTCCAACCTTCGTTTGGTTATTTCTCATTTAATTTCCAACCTTCGTTTGGTTATTTCTCATTTAATAACCTTCGTTAGGTTACAACAGTATCCACATTAACCCTTCACCTACTGAGCTGGTTGTGTATACTAACTTTCACACATTATCTAAATATCAATTGCAAAGAGATCTACTGTGACTGAGTTATAATGCCACAGGAAGCGTGTGGTGTAATGGTTAAAGTCATGGGAAATGGACTCGTTGCCCTGAGTTCAAATCCTGGACATGGTAATTGCATTTCACTTAGTGCTAATACCCTTGGGAAATGTATGAATCCTACTCTCCCTCCAGCTATGGGTAAATAGTAGGGCAGACTGGGCTCTTTAACCTTGGCTAGGCAACCGGTCTAGGAGAAGGAAAACTCTGAATTCAAACCTGTTGAACTCCGCTTAAGAAATTGACCTTGTGTCACATCCTGCTTGTGCCGAGGGGTTGGTAAATATATATTCAACCAAAATGAATGTTTAAAAAAAAAAATAAGACTGAGGAATATTCTTTGGTTTTGAGCCCATCAAAGGCTTTGCTGGCCCTTTCGATACTTTGAGATATTTCAGAATCAAGGGATCCATCTCACTCAAACAATTGACCTTGTGTCACACCCTGCTCGTGCAGAGGGATTGGTAAATATATATAATGCCACAGAAGTGACTAATTACATTTGTTGTGTCAAAGGTGAAGGTACATTTCATTACAGTAACGTTCATTCCTGTCATGGTGGCGTGTACCCTTACTTGTGTATACTTTCTTTCACACATTGTTTAAACTAGCAAGAACATGTGCCCCCTTCTGGGTGGGGGTCCAGTGGCTTCGGCCCTGGATCTTTACAAGTTTTCCCCCCAGGCAATACCTCCCCCCTTGACTTAAAGGGGCAGGGCTTGGTTTATTGCCCAGCACCTGAGGCGCCCCTCTTGAGGGGAATGCCAAAGGGATCAACTCGGTTTTTCTTCTTTCCCACCCATGAGCTTTGGCTTGTGAGTGGGCCCACATTAAAACCAGGCCTTGTGCCCAGCCCATACAAGTGGGGTATGAGGCAAATACCTGTGCCCCCTTCTGGTTGTAAGTATTTAAGTTTTAATGTAATGAAATATATCGAATCAGAAAGACTAATAAAATTAGATAAGAACCCATATAAAAAAGATGACACTTATTTTAAGTATATTTCAATTGGTTTCTATATAAATTCATTTATAGGATTGATTTTTAATACGTTGGAGAATAAAACAACAATATTCGAGATCAATAACATCAAGTAACTATTTATTAAACCTGGTTTTGTTAAAACCAGCATGCAAATTAACCATACTATATATTATGTAAACCTTTATTTCTTAGTGATATATGAAGAATTTTAAACACACTAATAACATTGGGTGTTTTGAGGCAAATCCAACTTGGATTTTCATAGAGACGTTAATAAATAATATTTATTCTATTCTATGTATTAATGATTTTGACTATAAATTCAATACCTTTTGATAAACTTTCACAATTCTTGAGGATATTGTGACATAAGCAGTGGTGTAGTTTCAGTTAGAGACCCTATTATAGTAAGATATTCATTGCAAAGAGATCTACTTTGACTGTCTTCAATGAGCCTAACATTGTATCATTCACAATTTGAAGATCCTACAGATGATTTTAACTCTTAACCTCCTATACTACCCATTCCGCCCGACTGGAAGTCACATTCGTTTTCCTAATCTGCCTCAAACGATAGCCTTTGTTTAAAAGTAATATTAAACATATTTAAAAGTCTTTGATTTAAGGGAAATAACAGGTAACTTGAAATGAAAAGGCCATTTGTTAGCCATTCTTGATAAATCCTTATAGGAATGGGGATCTGGACTTAGAAAATTCTCAACAGGATATTAAGAGTTAAGTAAGGATGGAGGATATGGTTTTCAACCTGCACACCCCGTTGTGTGCGTGTGTGTGTGCTGTGGTGGTGCAGTGGATATTTGCACACCTGATAGCTAAAAGATTCAATATCAGGGAGAAAGCAAGCAAGCAAGTAAATACTAGCAGAACCTGTGGATATACCACAGTATGATAATTTAATTATCATAACTTTTGATATGTTTACTTAAGAGCTATTGTACAATAGTTCAATATGTAAAAAGTATTATCTTGATATAACTCTCTCACTCTTTTTTTTTCTCTTTCTTTCTTACCTTCTTTTCATATTTTCATTATGTTGGATTGAAACAGATTAGTATTATCCCCTCTACATGCTTACCCCCTCTTTCTATCTTTTCCCTACTCTTTCTTTCTTATGATTTTTCTGTGTATCATGTCCTTTTTCTTCCCTTTCTTTATAATAAAAACTGAATGGTCCATTATTTAGCTGAGGTGACAACACTCGTTAGAAATAAGAATTTGGTGGATGAGTGACACCTGATAATGAGGACTTACATTTTTGTATTTCATCTTGGATGATTTGGATGGTCTCATATTTAACCAGAAAGTGTTGCAAGATAACGGTCAGAAGATTGCTGTAGATTTTCTACAGACTCGGTGATAAGTACACCAAAAGCTGTTGATTCCTGACGATGACGGAGACATCCTTTGGATTTTTGCAAGATCCTCTTTGGCCAGGTTGTGGCCCTAATACCACTGGTTGCTGGACCTATCCGCCTTGGTGACCCTACCAGGAACTTAAGTTACCAGCAGGATGGTTCTGATACTACCAAGTTTACAAGCGCCCGCCCCCCCCCCCCCCCCCCGATGAGGAGGGTTTGGACTTTAGAAATAATGTGCTAAAAGCCTGTTTAGCAAAGAGCTTCTTGCCACCCAGTTGTTTTGTTTTATGGCATATCAACCCTTTTTGTGTCATTTAATGCCAAATCAAGTCATTTTGATAAAGGATTCAGGTTGCTTACAGTACCTGCTGTTGCTTAACTCTTAAAGTCCTATACCACCTCATTCCACCTGGCTGGAAGTCTCCTTCATTTTCCTAATCCACCTCAAATGATAGCCTTTGTTTAAATGTAATATTAAACATGTTTAGAATTCTTTGATTTAAGGGAAATAACAGGTAACTTTAGATGCAAAAGTCATTTTTAGCCATTTTTTAAAAATATATATCGTTATAGGAATGCTCTGGACTTAGAACATTCTCAGCAGGATGTTAAGAGTTAAGTGGCCACCGAATTAAGTATTGAACAGGCTGCTTAACTTTGGTGATCTAGCGGGATCCGGTGTTTTCAGTGTGACTTGGCCATAATACCAGGGATGAGGTTCAGATAAATGGCAGGAATCATCATTGAGGAGTGGGAAAGTTAGAAAAAACAATGCATAACTTGGTCAATTAAAGATATAATGGTAAACATGGTGTTGTAGGAAATAGATGTTTATTGTAGGTAGTGATGTTGATGTTGTAACATTTCGGTCTGTTAGACCTTCTTCAGGACTTTGGATAGAGTTCTTGATTCAATGGTGATATATATATATATATATATATATATATATATATATATATATATATATATATATATATATATTTTAAAATTTATTTTTTTTTTTTTTGCTTAACCCTTTTGGTGTGGCTTATTTGGCAACAAATTTAACTCTTTGCCTACTTTAGCCCGCTCACATCAGCTCACTCCACACTGTGATCCTATGCATACCATACCCAAGCAAAGTACAAAAACTGATCTTTAGTCCATTATAATTGAGCAGAAGGACTCGGATTACAATAATAATAGGAGTTTATTTGAATAGAGTGAGTTCTGAGGTGAATAATGAACTTCGAAATATCCCATCATACAGGTAAAAAAAAACAAAAAAAAACAAATCTAGTACAGCCGTGGGTGGGGGGGGGGAATTTGGTAGGCAAACAGTTAATGGCTGAAATCCACTTTTGGCTATAAAATAAAATGAACTTGCACTCCCGAGATTGTGAGTCGTAGCTTGATGTCGGATTACCTCGTTGGTGCATATGCAAATTCTTACACTGCACGATTGACCTGGATGTGGGATTTTAGTCAGAGCAGTGAATGATTATTTTAAGCCTGCCTTACCACACCGAGACAGTTGCATTCTGATCTTGCTGGTGAGGGCACTGACGTACGACGAGGGAGAAGAGGTGAATGAACTTTGGCGGAGGACTGCTTGGTCAGGGGACTTTGGCAGCTGGGAGAATGTCTTTTTCAGTAGAGAGATCCGGCCGTCCAACCCAACAAATTTATTCAATCCACGAGGGTAGACTGTTCTCATTCCGTTAACCATGACCGGGTACAAGTGTTAAGCTGTGTTAATTATTCTGTTACTGTTGCTCTTAGCCGGGATTGAACATGCAGTCTAGAGATAAATGTCGCTTAGAACTGTATTAACTCAACTTAATTGGATGCATGGCACAGTGGATATAGGCGTTGAGTTAATACAGTTCTAAGTAAATTAAATAAAGATGAGGACAATAGTCTGAATAATCCAAATAATCAAACCTCATCTCAAAAATTCAGAGAAAAAAAGGTTAATTTTTTTTTTCCTTTTGAATTTGAATTTAAATTAAATTCTACTCAGTTACAATTTGCAGCAGCATGGATTCCTGCTAATTGTTTATTATTCATTTTATTGAAATAATTGATCCAGAGATGGCTGATAGATACGCGTCCTGCGTCCCTGACACACAAAAATCTAAAAGGATGCAGTAAAATCGTATCCATGCGTCTCAGTGTTTTTTATTTTTCTTCCCTCCCTCACCATTTCAAGCTGTTACAAGGTAGGGGTTAGACGGCTTTAGTTGGGACCCATAAATTTTCCCAGGGGCTCATCCAAGGCAAATATATGCATCCCAGGACGCACTAAATCAAAAAGCTATCAGTATCACTCTTAATTACACCACTAATTATGTTTATAGTTGGAGATTTAGAAAAATTAAATAGCGCTATTGTTTAGTTTAGACTAATATCTTATTATAATGGAGATTGTGGGTTTGTCTGTCTGTAACCGAAACTATATTACTATACAAGTCACAATTCCTTTAGTTATTTACATCATATTCTCCATGATTTTATTTTTATTTAAACCTCAATTATTAATAAGATTGTTTTATATCATTAAGACTGTTGACCATATCTACATACTAATAACATGCAATTGTATTTATATATACAACAAAATAGAGGTTTACAGTGTGAATGGGAAGGCTAATTTGCATATTGAACTTAAAAAATTGATTTTGATAAATATGTGCTTATTGATTTCTAATTGTTTGGTTTTATCTTATTGAATATGAGCAAAAATCTCTTCAATAAATCTTAAAAGAAATCCCTTAACAAGAAGAAATAACTAATATTATTCTTTACTTCCTATTTTAACTAAACAGTTTAATTTAGGAAAATTTACCAATGAAAGACGGGAGTAACGGAAATTGATGGAAGAGTTAGTTTCAAAGTTGTTCTATTTTTCGATTATACCCCCTCTGTTACAAATCTTTTTATCTGTATTCTTATTCAGTTTCATTAGCCTTTCTAATTTAACATATTTTATTATATTAAAACTTAAATACTTGCACCCGGAGGGTGCATATATTTGCTAGTTACAATAACAAAATGTTTAAACTGATAAATCCCTTAAGTGCCTCTTGAATTCAAAATATTTATCAAAAAAAAAAAAAATACTTCTCAAAATTTTTCGCATAGGAATATTAAGTTAATAAGATAATATAAAAACATAATGGAGGCGCTCATGGCACAATGGTTATTGGTCGTAGGAAATCTTCAGATCACATAGGAGAGAAACTGTCAGTAACCAGGTGTTGACTCCATGTCAAATATAAATGCTCTATCAATGATATTGAGCACTATCTGCTTAGAAATATAGCACCCTACAAAATACACACACACACACACACACACACACACCGTATTTGATAGCTTGTAAGACACTTTTTTGTCCCCCTGTGTCTTATAAGGTCAAGGGTCAGCTTTGGGCTTGTTGGCTAGTGGAGTTCTGGTGCTACAAGGACTCTTAAATTAAACCGAATACCGAAAGCATCTCCCCTCAAATGAATAAATAAAAAAATTGAATAAAACAAGGTCTGAATAGATATAAAACTTTTTAAAATGAACTGACAGTAGGGAGGAGGGTGACTATGAATATCAACCCAAAATCATTCACCCAACATTTTTAACAACTTAAAATCTATACAATATCAATTAATGCTTTCATTTAATTTTTTAAGAACTTCTAAATGAATTAATGTATTAAGTTATGTTTTCCTTAGAGTTTGATTTTTATTAAAAAGTATTGGTACTCTTCGCGGAGAACCGTCCCGGCCTTCTGCCTCAAAAATCGCTACCCGGTGGCTGCTGAAAAAAAAAAACACCAGCTACGATTGAAGTCCGTAGTCGAAGCGGTGTCACTTGCAAAAATAAAAACTAGGGTTGGGGTTTAGGGATAGTTTAATGGGAAAATAAACAAATTTTGTAATAAAACTTAATTTTAACTAGGGGGTTTTGGGTTAGGGTTGGGTTTTCAGGAAAAACGCCCTAAGTTGGTTGTTTTTTGCAAATGACACTGCTTCGGCTACGGACTTCAATCGTAGCTGGTGTGTTTTTTTTCAGCAGCCACCGGGTAGCGATTTTTGAGGCAGGAGGCCGGGACAGTTCTCCGAAGAGTACCAAAGTATTAATCCCAGTTGAGAAATAAAAAATATATACATTGGACTTCATTTCATATTCCACTAACATCTGTCCGGTAGACTATGGTAAAAATTTACACCCCTGAATTCACAGTCTACCTATTTAATTGCTTAGAAAGATGCACCTCGATGATTTGGGCAGGCATTTAAAAATGAAATAAAATAAAACTGGTTTAAACTACAAACTAGATTGGTAAAAATTTACGCCCCTGAATTCAGTCTACCCATCAAATATGGGAATGATTCTTTTGATTCGAGACCACAATGCTTTTCAAACAAAAATAAATGTCCAATTCGTCTGAATAGATTTACACTTGGATGTCTAATTAAAATAATTATTAACTTTAAACAAGATTTAATTTGTATTGATGACAAAGGTAAAGTAACAAAACTCGACTTATTTATAAACTCGAAGACGTAATTAATATTTCTCGAGTGAATTGTTCAAATGCCGTTTTCTCACATCTCTTTTGACCAGTCGTTGGCATTTATAAAAGCTAATTTATACGATGAATAAAATTTGTTTAAATGTCAAATTTACTGGTTCCTCCAGTCCGCTACAATAACCATTGAGATTTGGCCATAAAAAGAAAGACTGAAATAGAATGGAATAAAAAGAATAAGCAAAATGTTTCTTCGCAGAAAATCAATGATGATTTAAAAAAAAAAAAAATTGAGACTGGCTAATTAAAATGGGGGAAAAACAAATGTTGAGTCTGTTGTTTTAATATCTTTTTTTTCTCTCTCTCTCTCTCTCTCTCTCTCTCTCTCTCTCTCTCTCTCTCTCTCTAGATGTGAAGAGACTGAGATAGATAAGGGCAAAATACTCTTCCATGTTTACAACCAAATATATTTTTCACATTTGCTTGAAAATAACTAGTTACTCTCATACACACTCTCTCTCTCATACACACACTCTCTCTCTCATACACACACTCTCTCTCTCTCTCTCTCTCTCTCTCATCTCTCTCTCTCTCTCTCTCACACACTCTCTCTCTCTCTCATACACACTCTCTCTCTCTCTACACACTCTCTCTCTCTCTCTCTCTCTCTCACACACTCTCTCTCTCTCTCTCTCATACACACTCTCTCTCTCTCTCTCATACACTCTCTCTCTCTCTCTCTCTCTCTCTCTCTCTCTCTCTCTCTCTTATACACTCTCTCTCTCTCTCATACACTCTCTCACACAATGACATTTTGAAACGAATGAACTTTTATTTTAGAATAATCAACACTGCCATTTTTTCCATTTAAACAAAATTTTATGACTTTAACCCTTTCACCCCCCCTCTATATGCCTAATGCAATGCACAATGTCCCAGTTGAATTTAGTTTTCATTTTAACCCCTATACAGCAATGTTGATAGCTTTTTGATTTAGTGCGTCCTGGGACGCATGTAATTGATTTGAATGAGTCCTCGGGAAATTTGATGGGTCCCAACTAAAGTTTCTTAATGAATTGTAATTTTTATCTAGGAACAACTAAAACCATCTAAACCCTACCTTGTACCCCATACCGTGTAATTCGACTTGGGAACTTTCATGGCCTTGGAA
Source organism: Doryteuthis pealeii (assembly GCA_023376005.1). NCBI lineage: Eukaryota > Metazoa > Mollusca > Cephalopoda > Myopsida > Loliginidae > Doryteuthis > Doryteuthis pealeii. The sequence goes on along the minus strand of CM042165.1, from coordinate 46,905,804 downwards.
ACCATCTCTGACCTTCTTGTAATCGGGAGCCATCACGGAACTTTGAACCTAACCCTTTATTCAGTCCACGGGGGTATCCTGTTCTCATTCCGCTAACCATAGCTGGGGTACAGGTGTTAAGCTGTGTTCATTATTATTCTATGTTACTGCTGCCTCTGACCAGGATTGAACCTGCAGTCTAGAGATAACTGTTATTTAGAACTGTCTTAGCCTATTGGATAAAGGAGGTTATGTGTCCAATTGGACAATCCAGTGTGAATTTTTTTCAATCGCAAATGTTACTATTTATTTTATAAAAACGGATTTTAAGTAGCGTCTTGGCAGGCATCTTGATCGAAATTGACCGGAAAAAAACAGTTTTAAATATATCAAAAATAAATTACAAGTGTAATATTATTTTTCTTTTTTTACTGATGCTCATTAGGTTACTACTTTTCGACTTGGACAAAAATTTGATCTTAGATAATCGGTTTAATAAATTTTAATTCGTTTTTAAAATGAAAAGCAGACGATATTTTGGCAGACCCTACCCTTTTCCCTAATCCCAATTATCTAGTGAGAGCTTAATGGGTGAACCAACAGGTCACATTTTGTCTAGTGTGTGTGTGTGTGTGTATATATATATATAATATAAAAATTAGGTCCATGGTGTAATGGTTATTGTCTTAGGAAATTAACCGCCAATAAAATCCTGGATGAGGCTGTAACGTTGGTGCAAAGTTATACATACTTTGGATACAAATAACTCCGACGAAGGTTAATAGACAAACATTTAATAACACAGCACATGGATAACAGTTGGTACAACGTTCATAATAAAGAGTACACATAAAAAGAGGTACACAAATAAAGATAGACACATTCATGAATGACACAGGTATAACATAAAAGAGTACAGACATGAGACTAGCGATAGTCCATGCTGTAAAGAACTTACAGTAATGTAAGGGGGGCGGAGCCCCACGAGAGGGTTTAGATAGAATCTACCCCATGTGGCTCGTAGTTGCTGAAACTATAAAGAGAGCGAAAGTATTTGAAACCGGTGCTTAAATACTGGTGCCCTAGCGGGCATCATCAAACTAAAAGGGGCAGACAACTCCACCAGGCAAATACAAACTAACGCTACAAGGCTGTTTGCAATTTCACATATTGCTAATACCCTTGGGAAAGGTGTGCATCTTTCAAGCTATGGGTAAATAGTCAGGTGGGCTGAGCTCTTTAAAGTCGTTAGACAACCAGTCTAGGAGGAGGAAAACTCTGAATTAAAACCTGTTAAATTCCACTTAAGAAATTGACCTTGTGTCACATCCTGCTTGTTTGGAGGGGTTGGGTAAGTACATACATGGTGTAATGGTTAGCGTATTAGATTGGCAGATCATTGATAGTGAGTTCGATTCTCACTGGGCACCTCATACTTCTGGCCTTGTGTCAAATCTAAGCTAAGCTTAGTAAATAACTCTATATAGGAAATTATCCTGGACATGGTAATTGCATTTCACTTGGCGCTAATACCCTTGGGAAAGGTATGAATTCTACTCTCCCTCCAGCTATGGGTAAATAGTAGGGCAGATTGGGCTCTTTAACCATGGTTAGGTAACCAGTCTAGGAGAAGGAAAACTCTGAATTTAAACCTGTTAAACTCCGCTTAAGAAATTGACCTTGTGTCACATCCTGTCCGTGCGGAGGGGTTTGGTGTGTGTTATATATATATATATATATATATATATATATATATAGAAAATTATGATTTGCGTTTGACTTTTTTTTTTTTTTTTTTTTTTTTTTTTTTTTTTAAAGGCTTAAAATGAAATCTGGTGGTGAAAGAAGCAAAAAACAAACAAACTTGACAGTGAAAGGGTTAATGGAATAGATTTTCTTTAAAACATCAAATTTTGATGTCGCAGATATTTCTCATTTGGTTGGTTGGATTTTAGGGCATGTTAACCCATTTGGTTATTTGTACAACACAGAAAATTATTTAACTTTTTATTTATTTAATAAATATTCAAATCGTGACTAGCTATTTATTTTCAATATTATTTTTTCTTAACAAATTGAAGAAGACAGTGTTTTAGTTGGTTGGTTGGAATTTGCGGCATGTCAACCCTTGCTGGGTTATTTCATGCCGAAGACATTGTTAACAAATAAGATGCAACTGCTAATTAAGATTAATTAATGATTATTCAATAACCATTCAATAACCATTGAGAATATGACAAAAATAACTAAGGGAATTGTGACGTTAGTGGTGATGTAGTTTTTGTTACAGACACACATCTCCATTATAATAAGATTTGCAGTAGCTTCTTTTTAGATTAAATGTAAGAAAAGAAAGAAAAAAGATTTTTGCTATATTTGGTGTCTTTTGGGTTCTATTTAGTTTGTTTTCTTTTACCCAAATATCACATCATATCACTGAAGTTAAGCAGTGATGAACCTGTTCAATACTTAAATGGATGACCATTTAAGCAACAACAGGTACTATAAGAAACCGATGATCAAAATGACTTGGTCAGGCATTAAATGACCCAAAAAGGGTTAATATGCCATAAAACAAAACAATCCAACCACTGAATCCAAATATATTCATTTGTCTGAATTTTTTAGGTGAGGCTTGATAATTTGTTTTTGGATTAACGTTTTGGCTGATGAGCCTCCGGCCTTCTTCAGGTGTTTCTTGTCGAATTGGGAGCCTTCATGTAATAACTGGGAACCTTCACGGAACTTTGTGCTGAACCATTTATTCAATCCACGACGTTAGACTGTTCTCATTCCATTAACCATGATCTGGTACATGTGTTAAGCTATGTTAAGTATTTGTCTTTATTGCCCTTTGCCAGAATTGAACCTGCAACCTACAGATGATTGTCACTTCTAAGTATTAACTCGCTGTATTAACTCAACTCTTATGTCCGTTGTGCTATGTGTCCAACTGAAGAAAGCCAGAGGGCACATCAGCTGTTATATATGTATACCAACCCCTCCGCACGAGCAGGATGTGACACAAGGTCAATTTCTTAAGCGGAGTTCAACAGGTTTGAATTCAGAGTTTTTCTTCTCCTAGACCGGTTGCCTAACCAAGGTTAAAGAGCCCAGTCTGCCCTACTATTTATCCATAGATGGAGGGAGAGTAGGATTCATACATTTCCCAAGGGTATTAGTGCTAAGTGAAATGCAATTACCACGTCCAGGATTTGAACTCGGTGCGACGAGTCCATTTCCCATGACTTTAACCATTACACCATGTGCTTCCATACATCACATCAGCTATTATATATATAACAAAGATGAGGATAATAGTCCAAAAAATTCAAATCTTATTATAATGAAGATTGTGTGTTTGTCTGTCTGTAACCGAAATTATATAACTACACAAATTACAATTCCCTTAGTTATTTACGTCACATTTTCCATGATTTAATTTCTTTTTAAACCTCAATTATTAATAAAATTGTTTTACATTATTAATACGGTTGACTATATCTACAAACTAATAACATGCAGTTGTATTTATATATACAGCAAAATATAGGTTTACAGTGTGAACGGGAAGGCTAATTTGCATATTGATCTTAAACATTTGATTTTAATAAATATGTGTTTAGTATTATTGATTTCTAATTGTTTGGTTTTATCTTAATCAATATGAGCAAATATCTCTTCAATAAATCTTAAAAGAAATTCATTAACGAGAAGAATTAACTGTAATTTTATTCTTTACTTCCTATTTTAACTAAATGGTTAAAATATGAAACTTTAGCAATGAAAGGCTGGAGTGATTGAAGAGTAAGATTCAGTTGTTCTGTTTTTCGATTATAGCTCCCTATGTTTCAAATAGTTTTATCTGCATTCTTATTTAGTTTCATTAGTCTTTTTAATTTAATATAATATTTTATTGCGTGAAAACTTAAATACATGAACCCGGAGGAGGGTGCATATATTAGCTAGTAATACAAAAATGTATTTAGTTTGACACTAAACAAAATGAAAACGATAGTTGGAAATTGTTAAATACAAATAGAAATCTTCAGCAATGATTTATCTTTGATGTTATTTCTGTCAAATAAATAAATAAATCAATTGAGGAAAGAAAATGACCATTCTTTTTTTTTTTGTTTACTAATGGGAAAGTGGAGCATGTTGTTGGCTTATTAGTTTTGGAAAATTTATAAAAGTAGTTTTCAGTGAGGATTTTCAATGTAAATATGATGCTAGATTGAATTCTTACTTTGTTTCCATCAGGTTAGCTAAACCAAATCTTTATCTTTTTGTTTAACAGTATAAAGTATATAGTTGGGGTGGGGGTTCAGTTTCCAATGTAAATATAATGCTAAACTGAACCCTTACCTTCTGTCTATCAGGTTAGCTAAACTAAATCTTTATCTTTTTATTTAACAGTATAAAGTATATAGTTGAGGTGGGGTTCAGTTTTCCAATGTAAATATAATGCTAAACTGAACCCTTACCTTCTGTCTATCAGGTTAGCTAAACCAAATCTTTATCTTTTTGTTTAACAGTATAAAGTATATAGTTGGGTGGGGGTTCAGTTTCCAATGTAAATATAATGCTAAACTGAACCCTTACCTTCTGTCTATCAGGTTAGCTAAACCAAATCTTTATCTTTTTGTTTAACAGTATAAAGTATATAGTTGGGTGGGGGTTCAGTTTCCAATGTAAATATAATGCTAAACTGAACCCTTACCTTCTGTCTATCAGGTTAGCTAAACCAAATCTTTATCTTTTGTTTAACAGTATAAAGTATATAGTTGGGGTGGGGGTTCAGTTTCCAATGTAAATATAATGCTAAACTGAACCCTTACCTTCTGTCTATCAGGTTAGCTAAACCAAATCTTTATCTTTTTGTTTAACAGTATAAAGTATATAGTTGGGGTGGGGGTTCAGTTTCCAATGTAAATATAATGCTAAACTGAACCCTTACCTTCTGTCTATCAGGTTAGCTAAACCAAATCTTTATCTTTTTGTTTAACAGTATAAAGTATATAGTTGGGGTGGGGGGTTCAGTTTCCAATGTAAATATAATGCTAAACTGAACCCTTACCTTCTGTCTATCAGGTTAGCTAAACTAAATCTTTATCTTTTTGTTTAACAGTATAAAGTATATAGTTGAGGTGGGGGTTCAGTTTCCAATGTAAATATAATGCTAAACTGAACCCTTACCTTCTGTCTATCAGGTTAGCTAAACTAAATCTTTATCTTTTTGTTTAACAGTATAAAGTAGACATCGAGGTAAACATTTTTTAGTCAGTTATAACTTTTTTCCATGACATTTTTTAAGGAAAAAAGATGGTGTTGCCATGTTTATATTTGTAGTCCAAACAATGACCTCTTGACATTTATTAACTTATACACACATATTTACCCACCCCTCCACACTTATAGGATGTGACACAAGGTCAATTTCTTAAGCAGAGTCTAACAGGTTGTATGTACGTATGTCTCTCTCTATCTTTCTCTTGATGTAATATATATATATATATATATTTGTTTATTTATTATAGAATACAATACATTTAAATTTAAAGTGAGATTGTTACCATTAGTTTTAATATGCTGCTTTGAAACAAATGGTAACAATTGCACCTTAAATGTATTTCACCATATATATAATATATATATATATATATATATATATATATATATAGCCAAATGACAGTTTAAGTTTTTCTTTCTTATTGAAAATGTAAATATTGCTCTGTATATAATAAATTATCATACATTGAGCACTCTTAGGGATTTGTAAAAATCCTTGTATAAATCTATAAAGTGTGCATCAATATGAGCATGCATTGAGAATGTACAGGCGATACTGATGATCCCAAATAGAATTATCCCCCATCAATGGTCAATAAATGGGCATGAGCCTTTTTCTCCATGCACATTTTCAACTCAACTCAAAAACATCCATCACCGTTTGAACAAAAAAATTCTTTTTCTTTTCTATTATATTGTCCTGAGGAAAGTTTCATATAGACCGAAACGTTTAAACATCAACATAAAATTTTTTTTTTTTTAACACTTTTGTTTTTCTAATTTATATATACACATACACACACACACATATATATATATATAAGCTGAGCAATTCAATATTTGTCTCCTAAAGGCTTTTTTACTGTTTAGTTTAATGACATGAAAGTTATACTAATTTATTTCTTACTTTTAGGATTGAGTTATGTTTGAAAAAATGTTCATTTTAATTGGTTCTAATTAGTCCTAATTTGCAATTAAGTAAAAAAACTGACACATTTCTAACTTCACATTCTGCCTGTCAATTTCACCCTCTCTATGTATATCTTGATTACCTCCTCGTTATATATGTTAGTTTCTCGGTGAGTGGAGAGAGATTGAGAGAGAAACGGATTTGTATGTTAAGTTTCATAAGCAGAGGAACAGGCCAACATCTTGGCTCTTAATAAAGTTAAATTAGGTCAAATGTTCCCTTCTTCATCCCATAATCTATCCTGATGAAGGTTTAAAGAAACCGAAACGTTTAAGCGTCATAAATAGATTCATCTTATTTTTGGAACACTTGTTTTTTCAAATTTCTTAATATTGTCGGATTTATTTCCATATTTACTCCCATATGATATATATATATATATATATAATATAAATAAAATTTCAGCTACTGATGAAAAAAACTTTCATGACAAATAATTGTACATAATGATACTTATAAAATCTTTTTTTTTGTCTTCTTATTTTCAGCCTTTCCCTCATGTGATCCTAATCCCTGTAGAAATGGAGTGAGTTGTCGGACACCACGAAACGGAGATGGAGAGAGCTACTGCGAGTAAGTACCCCTTTCTTTTCTTTTCTTAAATTTATTTCTTTTGTCTGTTGATCATCTATTAAATTTAGTAGGCTCAACTGATATACAACCTGAAGTGTTCAGTAATGCTCGTTTTCCCTCTTGAGCTTTGCTACTTGTAAAACCTAAAAAGAGATAAGATAATTGTTGTGTGCGCATTCATATCTACCTTGACACTTACATATTTACTAAATCTGAAGAAAGATACCCAACGTTGCCCAGTACATATATGCTGAAAATTCATTCAAGATTTTAACGGAAAAGAATTTGAAATAATTTAATTTTATGCCTTTGATTTTTACTAGCAGAAGTATGCGACAACTGGGCGCAAATATTTTTAAATTTTTAAAGTAATAAAATATATTAACAGAGATTTTATTTGTCTCATACCCCACCTGTATGGACTGGGCAAAAGGCCTCGTTTTAACGTGGGCCCACCCACAAGCCAAAGCTAATATATTAACAGAAATGCTGATAGGCATGCGTTCTATTCTGCGTCCCTGACTCATAAAAATCTAAAAGGACTCAGAAAAATCATATCCATGCTTCCCAGTGCATTTTTCTTTTCTTCCCCCACCATTTTCAGCTAACTGTAAATACATTTCAATATTTTCTTGGAAATGAATTGCACTGTATATTTACAAGGTAGAGGTTAGATGGCTTTTGTTGTTCATAGATAAAAACTAATTTATTAAGAAACTTTAGTTTGGACTCCTCAAATTTCCTGGGGACTCATTCAAATCAAATCCCGTGTGTCCCAGGATGTTCTAAATCAAAAAGATATCAGCATCACTGCATTAAATTAGAAAAACTAACGAAACTAAATAAGAACACATATAAAATATTACACTTATTTTAATGTTATTTTAATTGATATGTATATAAAATTATATATAAGATTGTTTTTAATACGTTTGAGAATAACATGAAAGTATTAGAAATCAGTAACAGCAAATAATTATTTATTAAACCCAGTTTTGTTAAAATCTTTATTAAAATTATTCCCACCATATACTATGTAAATCTTTATTTCTTAGAGATATATAACGCATATTTCAGGATTTTAAATGCATTGATAAGAAATCATGCCCCTTTTAAATCGTGGAGGCAGGTATTGCCTGGGGGTAAGGCTCCCTGGGATCAATGATGTTAGCTTGTAAGGTCAAGGGCCGAAGCCACTGGACCTCCGGCGTTGGTCATATCTACATACTAATAACATGCAATTGTATTTATATATACAACAAAATATCAATTTACAGTGTGAATGGGAAGGCTAATTTGCATATTGATATTAAAAATTTGATTTTAATAAATATGTGCTTAGTATTATTGATTTCTAATTGTTTGATTTTATCTTAATGAATATGAGCAAAAATCTTGTGGATAAATCTTAAAAGAAATCCATTAACAAGAAGAAATAATATATATATATAATATATAATTTTATTCTTTACTTCTTCCTAGTTTAAATAAATAGTTAAATTAGGAAAATTTAGCAATGAAAGACTGGAGTGAAGGAAGAGTAAGTTTTGGTTCTAATTTTTTATTTTACCCCCCCCCTCTGTTTCAAATCTTTTTATCTGTATTCTTATTTAGTTTCGTTAGCCTTTCTAATTTAACATAATATTTTATTACATCAAAACTTAAATATTTGTCCCAGGAGGGTGCATATTTTTGCTAGTATCTTTAATATTTTCTAAGTGTCACATCTGAAGAAGGGAAAAATAATGATTATTAACTACTTAAAAATTTATGTGAGTAGAGATCGGTTATTTTAATTGAAGAATACTTTTATAGCCTCTCTAGCAGCCATTGATATCTCTCAAGAAATTCTTCACGATACTTTTATTGTGAATAAAATGTCAAACTCAAGAGTTGTTCACTGTGTGGTGATAAAAACAACAACAAAATAAAATGGTTCTTAAAATCACACTGAAAACTGAAGCATCTTTACAGTCAGGTTTGATTGATTTTTTAATGGTGTGTCAACCCTTCTGGGGTTATTTTATGCCTATAAGTTAGGGAATAATGTACACTATACGTCTATATTTATACTTTTGTGAAATTAAGGGTTTTCAGGGTTGGTTTAGTTGAGGCTGGCCTGTTTAACAGTTTTCTCGTTCCCCAATGATACCTGCATTGAAAAAATAAGTTTGGTTTCAGGCTACATTCACTGCAGCTTTAAACTTGACTATATCATAATCTGGAATAATTCTGGAAAATTTATTGAAAAAATACATTGTTTGGAGATGGCATTAAAAACGTTTTCATTTTTACAAAAGTTTTAGGATTTTTCATATCTATCTATCTATCTATCTATCTGTCATCGGGGCAGCCTAATGTCGGTATCAACCAGACAGTAAGGGAGTCTATCCCCTTTTCAATAGCGCTAGACCAAGGAGATTATTTTAGCATCTGAGATGGAGCGCCACACCTACCATCAGCTCCTCACTTTACCGCACAGATTCCTGTGCTACTCATATGCTGAGTTGGCGAGGGCAGGTATCAAACCAAGAATCTTGTGATTCCTAGCCAAACACTCTACCGACTGTGCTGTAAAAAATGATAGCATTTGATGTTGTATACATTTAAAGTTGAGTAGTGATTCAATTATACACTCTTTTCATTTCAGAACAGCAAAAGTGGACTGTTTAAATTTTATTCATTTATTTTTTTTAAAAATTATTCTGAACTAGAAATATCAATAAATACTCAGCGAAATTACTAGCGAATAGCAATTTTCAGTTTATTTCAGTATATATATTTACCAAACCCTCCGCACGAGCAGGATGCGACACAAGGTCAATTTCTCTAGCGGAGTTCAACAGGTTTGAATTCAGAGTTTTCCTTCTCCTAGACCGGTTGCCTAACCAAGGTTAAAGAGCCCAGTCTGCCCTACTATTTATCCATAGCTAGAGGGAGAGTAGGATTCATACCTTTCCCAAGGGTATTAGCGCTAAGTGAAATGCAATTAGTACATCCAGGATTTGAACTCGGGGTGACGAGTCCATTTCCCATGACTTTAACCATTACACCACGTGCTTCCTTTTTATTCCAGTTTATTTCAGTATTAGGACTTGATAAGTTTATAATCTCAATTCCCTTAAAATAACAACGCTGGGGTCATACTTGCTATCTTTTCAATTTCTATTTTAGAAGAATTTCTTTTGATTATTTTTAGAAATTTTTTAATGATTGTGCTGCACCAACAGAGAGCAAAGCCGGACTTAATGCATGAATCGGCTCACCCGGTGAGCAAAGGGTTACATGGGCACAGCTACCTTAATATCCCAATAATTGTTGATCGTGCTGCGCCAACAGTCGGTTATCAGTAGCTTTATACCAGAATAGCATCATTCGGGGAATATTTTACAAGATATTTACATGGCAAACTGAAGCTCCTCATAAGGGTTAGGCTACTTCAGGAGTTTCCAACATCTAATGCTATTTATACTTAAAATACGGTTCTTATGATATTACCTCTTGCGCACTATTCTGCATTTGCACCCATTTTTCTATCAGTTTTTAAATATATATAAAATATTTACCAACCCCTCCGCACAAGCAGGATGCAACACAAGGTCAATTTCATAAGCGGAGTTTAACGGGTTTGAATTTAGATTTTTCCTTCTTCTAGACTGGTTACCTAGCCTTGGGTAAAGAGCCCGGTCTGCCCTGCTATTTACCCATTGCTGGAGAGAGAATTGGATTCATACCTTTCCCAAGAGTATTAGTGCCATGTGAAATACAAACAGCTTCGTGAGTCAATTCCCTATGACTCTAACCATTAGACCACATGCCTGCATGTGGAATCAAACATTGAATCAAACATTTTTAACACTGAGTTTTAAAAAATGCCCTAAATAATTTAATGTAAAAGAAATTATTCAAGAATTCGAAAAAAAAAAAAAGAAAAAAAGACAGATCAAAAAGAGCATAAAGACTTCTGCTGCTCATTTGAAGGGGGCATTCCTTAAAAAAAGGAAAAAAAAAAACAAAAAAAAAGTGAAAAATTCGTGAGTGCGTATCTTGAAGATAACCAAATATACTTTGATAATATTAAAATTCAATCGTATTATATGGCAGTGAGTTTCCCATTGAACAACTATCTAGTTTTGCACAAAATAAAAAAATAAAACCTTTTGATTGAATCTTTTCTTCCACACATACATATACATAGATAATCTATAGTTATTATTACACTTATCTGTCTGTCTCTCTCAAATGATTTTGACCTTTCAAATACGTACCTCAATTCACAATTAGCCCACTTTGTTCCGGTGTCAATCTTCTGGGAGTTGGATTCAGTTATCCTCATTATCCCGTTTTTCTTTTTTCTTTCTTTCCACCCTCACTTCATCAATCACATTTAATTTATCAGTATTTCTGGGTTTTTTTTTTCCTTTACTTTTTATTTATTTTTCTATTTTTTTTATTTAACCGATTCCAATAGCGCAAAACTGGATTATTTCCCCTTCCCAAACTAATCAACTGTAAAAAAAAAAAAAAAAAAAAAGTCACTTTGTCCCTTTTTTTTTTTTTCAAATGGTTACTTAGTCCAGTTTTTTTGTTTGTTTCTATCGGAAGGTCATATATGTATTATATATATTAGGGATTGCCAATTTGTCGTCTGCTTTTCATTTTAAAAACGAATTAAAATTAATCAAATTGAAATTTTTGTCTAAGTCGAAAAGTATGATATATAAAAAAAGCAAAACAATATTACACATGTAATTTATTCTGCTACATTTTTAAACTATTTTTTCGGTCAATTTTGCTTTTATATATATATATATATATATATATATATATATATATATATATAATCTCTTAAACAAGTTGCCGTAAAATGTGTGTTTACAAATGAATTTACCCCAGATTGAAAAAAAAAATTACCAAAAATCAGGGAATTATCCGATTTTAATGAAATTTTCAGTGTTGATTCATCAATGAATGATTTTTATAATGCATCATTTTTTTCAATCGGAATGGGTGTGTGTGTAAATATGACTTGTAAAACACGGATTTTTTGGCAACTTTGGCAATGCCTATATATATATATATATATATATATATATATATATATATATATATATATATATATATATATATATATATATTATTTAATTATTTAGGCAGGTATTGTTAAAGAGCATGAAATATTTCTTTATGATCTTCAGTCGTCGTTCAAGTCTTCATGTAATTTTTCATAGATCGGGATCCAGATGGTGGAGAAATTGTTCCATATTTTTTACCTAAGCGCTTTCGACCATTTTAGCTTTTCATGTAAGTTTATAATCTCAGTTCTCTTAAAATAACTACTATTTTAAGAGAACTGAGATTATAAACTTATCAAGTCCTATACTGAAATAAACTGAAAATTATTATTCGCTGGTAATTTTGCCGAGTTTTTAACGATATTTCTATTTCAGGGTAACCAAAAAGAAAAAATTTTTTTAAAGCTGTCCACTTTGCAGTTCAGAGGTGAAAAAATGTATAACTGAATCACTACGCAACAACTTTAAACCTATAACAACATCAATTAATACTGTTGTTTAATTTTTTAAAACTTTTAAATGAATTAACGTAATAAATTGTTTTCCTTAGTTCGATTTTTATTAAAAGTATTAATCCTAGTTCAGAAATGAAAAATATATACATTGGACTTCATTTCATATTTCACTAAAATCTGTCCAGTAGATTATGGTGAAAATTTACGCCCCTGAATTCAGTCTACCCAAATATGCTAGTCTGTATTTAATATTAGCTGAACTTGCAAATCGGTCGGAAAATGAAAACATATTACAGGGTGACCCAGAAAAAACATTAAATTAAGTTTTATTAGAAAATTTGTGTTTTTTTTTTTTTTTTTTTTTTTTTTTTTTTGTGGGGGGTACCTAATTTTCCGACCGATTTGCAAGTTTAGCCGTAATATTTATTTTTCATTATTTTAGAAATATGAGAGCTGTCAATATTTTCGGTCCTTTTTTTATTGTATTGTATAATATAAACATTAATAATAAAGGTTAACGCTTAATCCCATTATTTCCTTCTTTGTCTTTAATATAATCCTCATTTATCGACTTTGTTTTTCTTTAATCTCAGTCGTCTGCCTCTTGATTTGTTTTACACGGCCATTTTTCTTTCTTTCTTTTCTTTCTTTTTTTTTTTTTTTCATTATGTCAGCCATATTTGATAGATTCTTGTCTCGCAACTCCTAATAAACCTCACATCTTCTTGTCACCATCTTTATTATAGAATAACAATGTCTTCTACCCCTCTCCCCAATGGGGCCACCTGTGGATCATGCTTAAGGACGGAATCTGCGGAGCAGTCCATAACATGCAACAATCCACTTTAGCCCTTACTTAGGCTAGACGGGCGGTCGGAGAGGCCCCCTTCGACCAAACGCCAACCTAGCACCTATATGATTACTCCAATCCTATTGCCCTTATGGCAAACCCCAACCCTTTTTATCATATGGGTGCTAGGAGGTGACTGAGGGTCTTCATGTCCTGGGAATGACGTTAAACCCTATCTGATGGTGATGTTCCAGTTCTGGAGGTTTTGAGAATGTGGAGCACCCCTTCATCACCATTGCTCCCTGCCCTGAGTGGTAGTACCTGTTAGGGTCCTATCTATGGGTTAAATAGAAAAATGTGTTTATAAAAAAATTGAGTATCCATTAAGAATTAATTCATTTCAAAACTATGTTGGCATTGAATAACCCACGGAGGTTGATATGTCGTAAAACAAAACAAAACAAATCGTGTGTGGCGATCCATGATGCTTAAGGACGGAATCATAGTGGCTGAGCAGTTCATGATATACAACACCCTACTTTGACTTTTACTTGGGCTAGACAGGCCCTCTCCGACCAATCGGCTGGTCAAGTCAAGCCCTAGCTCTTATATGATTGTCCCAACCCTATTGCCCTTATGGCAAACCCCCAACTCTTTTTTTTTAAATGGCATATGTACTAGAATGCAGTGGCTGTAGGTCTGAGCATCTGAGTATGACGTTAAACTGTTGAGTTTCTAATTTTGGAGTTCCGGGGAGTACCCATTCATCAGCATTACGCCCAGGTCCACTCTGATCCAGAGTGGTATTACCTGTTAGGGTACCATCTGGGTTGAAAAGAAAAAAATTTTTAAAAAAAACAAATTGACTACCATCAAGCACTTTTGGTCTGGGCACCGCATGAGCTTCTGCGTGGCTCCCCAAATTAAAAAGACCTTGTGTTAATCCGGTCTGGTGGAAGATCCGGAAAATACCCCCCCTCCTCTCTCTCTCATATACAACGGGCCGGTGCTAGGGTCTAATCTCCACCCAGAATCTGATACCTCCCCCAATCTGATTCGGGGGAGGGCACTTTACTACATGTCAAATTTCATGAACCCCATGCTCTACTACATACCCCCCTCTCTCTGTCTGTCTCTATCTCTCTATTTATATCTTTCTCTCTTCGTCTCTCATCTCTCTCTCTCTCTCTCTCTCTCTCTCTCTCTCTCCTCTCTCTCTCTCTCTTCGTCTCTCTCTCTCTCTTCGTCTCTCTCTCTCTCTTCGTCTCTCTCTCTCTCTTCGTCTCTCTCTCTCTCTCTCTCTCTCTCTCTCTCTCTCTCTCTTCGTCTCTTCGTCTCTCGTCTCTCTCTCTTCGTCTCTCGTCTCTCTCTCTTCGTCTCTCGTCTCTCTTCGTCTCTCGTCTCTCTCTCTCTCGTCTCTCTCGTCTCTCTCTCTCTCTCTCTCGTCTCTCTTCTCTCTCGTCTCTCTCTCTTCGTCTCTCTCTCTCTCTCTTCGTCTCACCCCCCCCCCGTTGTCCCCAACATTTCTCATACCGACCCCATCAACATACTTAATCTTATTGATATTTGTTTTACGTCTTCTTAAATTGTTTAAACGATTTTTCTTTATCATTTTGATAATCTGAAATCTGAGTTAAACAAACAGTTAAACTTAATAAGCTTTCCTTTACCCCCCCTCTCGTTACCTCTTTATCTTAAAGGGTTTTCAAAAGACAAACTCAGATCTGACCTTCAAAACGTTTTGTTTGCAGTTTTGTCATTCAAAACATTTTCGAAGGAACGGGGAATTAGTTTGTCCACCGTAAATAACCACTTTTTAATCTATTATATCTGAACACCTCAAAATACATATTTTAGCCGTTATAATTTCATACTAGCAGGAACTGTGGATATACTATAGTATAATTTAATTATAACGACGTTTGATATATTTACTAAAGAGCTATTGCAAAATACTTCAGTATGTAAAAAGTATAATAATCTTGATTTAACACTCTCTCACTCTTTTTTTCTTTCTTTCCTTCCTATATATATATATATATATATATATATATATATGTGTGTGTATTTGGGCAGCATTCTTTCATTAATACATGTAGAATTAAACAAAAGGCACGTCGCCTGTTTAGCAATTTTATTGATGATCTTTTCAAGCTTTCTGGCCAACCTTTTTTTTTTTTTTTTTACATTTGGATGGAATCCGTAGATAAGTCCACCAAAGTTCATATCCCAACTACTTTCGGCACTTCGAGGGAGCTCAAGCACTGGGCAAAAATCAAGAGGGCAGGTGTTGTCTATGGGGGGGGGGGATAGGCCCCTGGTATCAACGACGTTAATTAACAACACTGATCCAGTTGCCGAAGGCATCCGGACCCCTGCCCCGAAAGAACGGGTTATTTGTTCGTTTAAAATCCTGTAATGTGTCTTATTTCTAAGAAATAAAAGTTTACATAATATAGCATGTGGTTAATTTGCACACTGATTTTAACAAAACTGGTTTTAATAAATAATTACTTGGTGTTATTGATCTTTAATATTATTGTTTTATTCTCCAACGTATTAAAATCAATCCCACGAATGATTTTTTTTAATATAGAAACCATTTAGATTATATTAGAATAAGGGTAATCTTTTTATATGCGTTCTTATTTGATTTCGTTCGTCTTTCTAATTTGATATTTCATTACATTAAAATTTAAATACTTACGCCTAGAAGGGGGTGCATATTCTTTTTAGTTTCTGTAATTATCGTACAGATAAATTTTAAATATATTCTATAATGAAATACTCGGTGTGTACTTGTAACAAGGTTATTAACTGGCACTGCGTGGTAAATTAGTTTCAGTGGGCTCCTAGATACTTTGAGCCCTAGGCCAATGGCCTACTATAATTATTGCTAAATCCGGCCCCGACTTCAAGGCTACCTTCTTTTTAGGGCCGGTTTAGCTCAGTCGGTAGAGTCTTCGGCTAGGAATCACAAGGTTCTTGGTTCGATACTGGCCCTCGCCAACTCAGCGTATGAGTAGCACAGGAATCTGTGCGGTAAAGTGAGGAGCTGATGGTAGGCGTGGCGCTCCACCTCAGATGCTAAAATAATCTCTTTGGTCTAGCGCAAGTGAAAAGGGGATAGACTCCCTCGCTGTCTGGCTGACACCGACTTTAGGCCGCCCCGACGACTTGCGTCCTGGTGTAATGGTATGCTCGCTAAAATAGCAGATCGTTGTTAGGGAGTTTGATTTTCACTGGATGCTCCTTATCTAACTTGAGACAGCCGTAAAACCGTCTATTCTTTGTTTAATGGGTTCCTGGTAATGCCAAAGTCTTCCTTGTAGTGGTTCTCAACCGGGGTAGGCCTATAAAAAGTAGTCAGGGGGTCGTTGAGAACCATTGTTGCAGAACAACAATAGTGGTACTGTTTAATCTATAGCTAGAGAGATGGAGTTCATACCTTTCCCAATGATATTAGTCCGAACGTGAACGTTATAGTGTGACTGGAGTTCAAACTTGCTTACCACGATTTTGTAGTTCAGCACGTTAGCTTCTACGACCCCCAACGAGGAGAAGAGAGCTGAGCCGTGAAACCGGAGTTTCAGTTAAATTTTGTCCTCATTAAACACCTCGATCCTTACTCTGTAGACACTGTGGCATACCCGTTCTATATTGGCTATTTTATCAGCCGGCCAATAAACAGAAGCTGGAAGATCTTTATAGGTCTTCGTTGGCAAAGACTCAACCAACAGCAAAAATAAAACCTACTAGTTTTAAAAAAAATTGTTTGTTATTATCTCATGTTTATTTATAAGTTTCGATACAGTAAAATTTTGAATGGGTTGATTTCACTGAGTTGTTTTTTACTAGAAGTGGCTACCCGACGTCGCCATGGTAGAGATTTTTTTTTAAAGTTAGTCTTGCAGATCTATTATTACTAAATCGAGAGTTGGATCCTAGCTGGATGCCTCATAAAAATCACCACGTTAAATAGACAGTGTGTTAATTCGGTCTGGTAATAGTGAATATATATATATATATATATATATATATATATATATATATATATTATAAGGTGTGTCAAAAAGTAGTTTAGCTGTATTTACCAAGATATATCATATCAAGGAAACACTTGATATCATATATATATATATATATATATATATATATATATATATATATATATAAGGTGTGTCAAAAAAGTATCAAGTTTTTTTTTTGTACTTTTTGAGATACACCTTGTATTCTGAAAAAATAACGTTCATTGATTGATTTTTTTTTTTTTCAGAATACAAGGTGTGTCAAAAAAGTACCAAGTTTAAAGCTGTATTTACCGAGATAGAAATGAAGAATGAACGGACGTTCTTCTTTTTTTTTCAGAATACAAGGTGTGTGGAAAAAGTACCAAAAATATCGATACTTTTTTGACACACCTTGTGTGTGTGTGTGTGTGTGTGTATATATATATATGTGTGTGTGTGTGTTTGTTTTCCGGACATACATACATACAGACCAACTGCCCTTTATATATGTATAGATTTCTTTTGTGGAATTTTTAAGCTATGTAAACTATTTAATCTTTCACCAAACGCGCAACTGGTAGCAAAAGCCCCTCTAAAATAGATGTGAATGTACGTAAAATATATATATATATCACCCCCCCCCCCATTACGTACAATGTACTTATTTTGGTACTTTGTATAGCATGCTTATTTTATTTATGTATTTTTTTGTGTTACTTTTTAAAAACAGAAACGAAGGAACACTAACTTTTTTTTTTTTAATGTAATGTTGTTCACTCTCACCTATTCTGTTTCTTTGTGTCTCCCACACGCGCACACAGTACACACCCTCGCACAGTACATACAACTCACAGTATATACACTCACACTTTACAGACACACGCACACGCGGTACAGACACTCGCACACGCGTGCACACACAGAGGCGCATAGTACACACACAGGCGCCACACACACACACACACACTGGCGCATAGTCACACACACACACACACACACACTGGCGCATAGTGGCGCATAGTATACACACACACACACACTGGCGCATAGTATACACACACACACACACACACTGGCGCATAGTATACACACACACACTGGCGCATAGTACACACACACACACACAACACACTAGTGCATAGTACACACACACACACGCACAGTACACACACACACACACACACGCACATAGTACACACACACACACACACACACACACTGGCACATAGTACGCACAACACACACACGCACATTAGTACGCACATAAGCGCATAGTATACACACGCGCACAGTATATACACACGCACACACACAGGTGCATTGTATATACACGTACACGCACACACTCACACATACCTATGATCGTTTTCAAATACCTACACGCACACAAACGTGTGTCATTCATGCTTAATCACACGGGCATATTCTCTTTCTTTCTTAAACATAACAATACCATTATTTAGCTACACGATTTTCGCCATGTTTTTCTTTCTTTTCTTTTTCTTTTTGCACCTGCCTGGAGGTCATTTTTCTTTTCTTTCCTTTTCGTTTTCTTTCTTTTTTTGTCCGTTTTGCACCTGCCGTCTTCCTGTCCTCTGATTGGTCGGCTGCCTGTCCTCCCCCTTCCCTCCGACCCTTACTCCCATCTTTCTTTTTCACCCCCCCCGCTTCATACACTTCACTTCCCAATTTTTGGCAGCCAGCCACGAGACACCAAATCCCGGCCCACAAAGCCACTTCTTTTAAATTGCCTATTATAAGTAAATAAATTAAAAAGAAAAAAGACTGGGAGTTGTGTGACGAGGGTTGGGCGGGGGGGGGATATAGGCGACCCAACAACCTGTACCGGCTTTTTTGGGATACAGGTGATGAATACCTTTCAAAGGAAAAAAGGTCACAACTTCATTTACGAACTTGTAAGAAAAGACGTTTCTTTTTTCTGTCGTCTTTTCTTCTTTTCTTTAACAAAATAGAACTCATGGTTTTTTTTCCTTCAACAGTTGAATTTAAAGTTACAGGTTGGTTTGTTGGTTAGTGGGGCGGTCGGCTTTCTTGGGGAATTGGAAAACAGGGAATTGAAAGGAAAAAAGGATTAAAATGGAATAATATATATATATATATATATATATATATATATATATATATATATATATGCAGGGTGTCCGAAAATAATGTATGCACTCTTTTTTTTGTTTTTTTTGTATTCTTCTCTTGTATCAATCTTATTTACAAGTCAAAATACATAAATTGAATAAGTTATAACGATTCAAAGAGGGTATACATTATTTTGGGACACCTTGTATGTAAGTATGTATGTATATATATATATATATATTACAAGGTGTATAAAGACAGCATCGAGATTTTTGTACTTTTTTGCTCCCCCCCCCAATCACGACTACAAGACACTCGTCAGTAAGAGAACTGAATCCTTCAATACAAGAACTCTGTTCGTGTCCTGAAGAAGGTCTGATAAACCGAAACGTTACAACGTCGACATCATCACCAGTAATAAACTTCCATCCAGTACAACATCCAGTGTTTGTCTACTTTTACACACACACACACACACACATACATACATATATATATATATATATATATATATATATATATATATATATATATATATATAAACAAACAATATGTTTGATATGGCCTTAGTCGACAATTTTTGGGAGAATATGTGCTTAATTGAAGTCATACCTAATTTTAAAAATTAATTAATTGATAATTAATGAATTAGGCGGGCATATCTGTTCAAATGTAAGGCTATACAAATCCACAAAATTGACTTTTTCTCGATTTGTTTAGCCTTACATTTGAACAGATATACCCGCCTAATTCATTAATTATCAATTAATTAATTTTCAAAATTAGGTATGACTTCAATTAAGCACATATTCTCCCAAATATATATATGTATATAAGAAAACAAGCTAACTACACACAAATGCTAACAATTTAAATTAGAAGCAGGGACCTTTCCTATCATAATGTTCCTTACTCAAAGCTTTCTTTTCGGGCCCCTGCAGCAGGTGGGTTGAGATGTCTCTCTTCATATTTATTGTAAATGAGTAAGCCTACCTGCTCGACGACAACAATAGAACATTGCTTCATTGGCACCTGTTGTTTTTTGTTTGTTTGTTTTTCCTTTTTTCCCCCACCCCACAAAGTAATCTTCATATCACTTTCATTCATTAAAAGATTAAATTTGAATGTTTTGACCGTTTTTTTTTTTTTTTTTTCATTTCATTGGTGGAATGGGAGCGTAGATGCATTTACTTTGTTAACGGGCGTGTCGCATTGCGAGTGGGGAGCATCCGGGATGCCCTTAATACAAAGAGCGGTGTTGTGAGTAAAAATGGTTTAGGGTGTAATAATTAGTGCACAAAATTTAGTTTATGGTATACTGTGAATTCAGGGTCGTAAATTTTTACCATAGTCTGACTTCAGCGTTGTTATTTTAAGGGAATTGAGATTATAAACTTATCAAGTGAAATCAAGCTAATTTTGCTTTATAGTTGAAATTTAAACTGAAAATTACTATTCGCTGCTAATTTTGCTGAATATTTAACGATATTTCTAGTTCAGAGTAATAATTAAAAAAAAAAAAATTTTTAAACAGTCCACTTTGCAGTTTTGAGGTGAAAAAAAAAAAGCGTATACCGAATTACTACGCAAAATCTTTAAATCTATACAACATTAATTAATGCTGTCGTTTCATTTTTTTAAAACTTATGAATGAATTAACGTTAAGTTTCATTTCTCGTGTATATATTTACCAACCCCTCCACATGAGCAGGATACGACACAAGGTCAATTTCTTAAGTGGAGTTTAACAGGTTTGAATTCAGAGTTTTTCCTTCTCCTGGACAGGTTACCTAGCCAAGGTTAAAGAGCCTAATCTGCCCTGCTATTTACCCATAGCCGGATGGATAGTAGCGGGATGCATATCTTTCCCAAGGGTATTAGTGCTATGTGAAATGTAAACAGCCTTGTCCCGGATTTGAACGCGCGTCGATAGATCCATTTCCTGCAACTCTAACCATTACAACACGCACCTCCGTTTCTCGTATATAAATGCACACAATAACTTTTGAGTTGAAAAATCTCGAAAGAAAAAAAAATAGTGCGTTTTATACACAAATAATTACTATAAGTTAAAAAGTGGATAATTTTGTCCGAACTTATTTTTAACGAAAAATGGTTATTTGATAATGAAATTGATAACAGGATGTCTAAAAAGGTGAACATTGTCGCCCCCCCCCCACACACTTTTAGGGTCTCTCTATTTTCGGACTGTTGTCTTTCAACATACATTTGTGCACGCACACGTACATGTATATTATTACTCAGAGATGGTGATAGGTACGCGTCCTGCGTCCCTGGCACACAAAAATCTAAAAGGACGCAGTAAGATCGTATCCATGCGTCCCAGTGTTTTTCTTTTTTCTTCCCTCACCATTCAAGCTAACTGTAAATACATTTCAATAGTTTCTTAGAAACGAATTACACAGGATAGGATACAAGGTAGGAGTTAGACAGCTTTAGTTGTTTCCCCAGATCATAAAGAAAAAACCCTACAATTTATTAAGAAACTTTAGTGGGGATCCATAAATTTTCCAGAGGACTCATTCAAATCGAATCCGTGCGTCCCAGGACGCTCTAAATCATAAATGAGCCTTTGATGTGTTGTGGTGCACCTGAGCACTGTACGCAATAAATTTCATTATTATCAATTTTTTTCCCTTTTGATGCGACTTTAATAGGGGTGACAAGACTTTCGGACCACCCTGTATAATGATTAAAATAAATCTTCATGAATATATTGCTCTGGCACTGTTCTCTCTGTCATTAGGTGGGGTGGGGTAGGGGTAACTATATACAGTACTAGAAGCGGCTACCTGGCGTTGCTTGGGTAGAGTGGGGGTGGGGGATTAAAAATAGTTAGTCTCACAGTCTTCATAATTGTTTCGTTTATGTTTTAATCACGAATGCAACTAATGACTTTCCCTTCTCTTACTATTCAAATCCCAATGTTTAAATATCTAATATAAATAAAATCTTCATTATTTTTGCACGAAAAAAACCCAGCTCTGGTGGTAATGAATGTGTATATTTGTCGTTACTTGTTTTATTATCATAGTTTCTTCCGGACATACATACACACCAACTGTTCTTTATATATGTATAGAAGATTGGGCAACCCCCCCCCTAAAAAAAACTAAAAACAAAAGCAGTTTTAAAAACATTGCCACAAATTCCAATGAAACTACAATGGCTTAGATACACATAGGAAGTGATTATTTTCCTTGGTTATTGTAGTCAAAGAGTTCCCTAAAATTTTCGAGGTTTTTCTACTCAAAAGTTAGTGTGCGTATTATACACGAGAAATGAAACTCTAAGGAAAACATAACTTAATACGTTAATTCATTTGGAAGTTGTTTTTTTTTTTTTTTTTTTTTTATTTTTAAAATTCTTATTGAAAAACACCATTAATTGATTCCTTAAAGTCATTATTTTCTAAAAAGAAAAATTCACAGAAATACAAAAAAAATTCAACCAATTGTTGAAAGCATGACCAAACGCTGCCAGGTACTAATTGATGTCCTAACTTGTCATAAACTACATCAATTGAGCCCCCCCCCCCCTCCTCGAAGCTGAATCTGGACTGATGTACTTTTTACACTATTCAGCAGGAATGTCAACCAGTAAGGTTAATTCCGAATGTATACTTTTGGCTTCTCCCCCCTCTCTCCCCTATATATATATTATTTATTAAAAAAAAGTAAAGAAAATGACAGTGGAGGTGTGCGCATGCGCAACGTGACTCAATTGATCGTAAATCAGGTTTAAACAGTTCTAAGGGAGATAAATCATGATGTATTTTTCAAATTTTCATTTCATGGAATGGCTTGTCAGTGAATTAATTGTTTTTGTTATTTTTGTTTTTGTTATTTGTAAACAAGAATCCCATTCTGTTGATGGTAAATATCAACTTTAATCTAAAATACAGCAAATAAAATACAAAAGTATAAAGAAATGAAAAAAAAAAAAAGACTTGAACTAGGAAGAATCAACGAAGTAATCCTGTGAGATATATGATATATTACAAGGGGTGTTAAAATATATAGAGAAATTGAAGATGTATTTACCAAGACAGAAATGAACTATGAATGAAATATTAATTTTCTTTAAAAAGAAAAGAAAAAAGTCATAATTTTTTATCATTAGGTTATCAAGGGTTATTTCCTATAACTCCAACATAAACGAAGGGGAACCACTCTTGACTGATAAATTATTTATTTATTTATTGATCTACTTGGAAAAAAAGATGGATTTAGGGTTAGTTTAATGGGAAAATCAATAAATAATGTATCAGTCAAGAGTGGTTCCCCTTTGTTTGTTAGACTTATAGGAAATAACCGTTATCAAGTATAGATGATCTGACATGAATGTCATTTTTGATCAACAACTTTTAAGTAATTGTATGTTGTCAGTTGGATGGTTTATTTTTATTTTTCCTTTCTTTTTTTCTTTTTTTTTCCTTTTTTGTTTCTTTCTTTTTTTTCTTTTTTCTTTTTTTTCTTTTTGTTTCTTTGTTTTTTTTCTTTTTTCTTTTTTTTCTTTTTTGTTTCTTTGTTTTCTTTTTTGTTTCCTTTTTGTTTCCTTTTTTCACTTTTTCTTTTTTGTTTTCTTTTTTCACTTTTATCTTTTCTTTCTTTTTCCTTTCTTTCTTTTTTCTTTCTTTCTCCCTTTCTTTTTGTTTATTTTTGTTTCTTTTTCACTTTCTTCTTTTCTTTCTTTCTTTTCTTTTCTTTTCTTTCTTTCTCTCTTTCTCCCTTTTCTTTTGTTTATTTTTGTTTCTTTTTCACTTTTCCTTTCCTTTTCTTTCTTTTCTTCCCCTTCTTAGTATTATTAGCTCTATGATATTTTTGTATTGAGAACTTTAAGTTTTAAAATCGGCATTATAATTTTAAGGGGTCAGTTTAGCTCAATCGGTAAAGCATCTGGAAACTGATGGTAGGTGTGCCACTCCACTTCAGCAAAACAATCTCCCTGTAGCCAAAACAATGTTCGGTTGATACCAATAGTAGGCCACTCCACAGACTTTGTCACCTAGAGTTATTTAGTGTTTAAAGTAACATTAATTATATTTGCACACACACACACAATTTGAACAGGTGATCCCATAAATGCACATGGCAGATTGATAATTAAATATGTAAACAAACATAAGTAAATACTTGCATCAGTTGTAGAAAGAAATCAAAACAACTATCAACCACCTGCACACGTGTGCGATTTGACAGTTAAAAACATCACCAGGTTGTCATAAACACGTGGCGAATTTGACGATTGAAAATGTAAACAAATGTCTTTAATAGCTGATGGGTCAAATTACAGCAATTAGTGTTCCTTTTTTCTTGAGTAACCCCCTTCATCACCATTGTTCCAGGTTCACTCTAACCCAGAGTTGTAGTACCCGTTAGGGTCCCATCTATGGGTTAAATAGATAAAAAAATTTTAGAATGTGTTTAAAAATTTGAGTTTAAAAAAAAATTGAATACACAACAAGAATGAATAAAAACATCTTTGGCATAAAATAACCCAAGGGTTGAAATGCCGTAAAATCCAATCGAGCAACCAACCTGATGGACAGGTGTGCTCTCTAGTCTAGAGAAAGGAAAACTCAATTTAAATAAAAAGGGAGCTAGAGCCCCTTCTGCAGTTTAACGTTGTGTTCTGACAACTCACACTTCCCAATTATTATTATCATAATGCCTTTCGATACTTCCACTTTTGTTCTCAATTAATTTAATTAATTCATCGCAGTTAACCTGATGATTCTCATGGTGAAACTCGAGTAGGTTATCTGACTATACTATTTTATTTTTATTTTTAAATTTTTTTCATTTTTATCTTACTTTAAAAAAAATTTTTTTTTTATCTTACTTAAAAAATTAAAATTTTTTATCTTACTTTTAAAAAATTGTTTTTTAAAAAACAATCCATTTTGCGGACCTTCTTTTTTATAAAATATTTAATTTTCTCCCATTGGACCCATAACAACACTTATATATATATAGGGCAGCTGGTGTATATATATGTATGTCCGGATGAAACTATGAAAATAAAACAATTAACAACAAAGTAAATATCTATATACATTAGATATCTCCAGTTCTTGCTATTTGAGCAAAAATTATGAAGTTTTGATTTATATTCAGGTGTTGGGTTTTTAATCTAATAGTTTGTATTTTTGGATTATTTGGACTATTGTCCTCATCTTTATTTTTATCTGTATAACGTTTTGGCCAATGTGCTCACTGGCTGTCATCAGGTATTTCTTGTCGGACTCGGGGAAGCTTCTCTCCAAACTCAGGAACTTCAGGAATAATCCAAATAATCAAATCTCATCTCAAAAATTCAGAGTAATAAGTTTTTGTTTCTTCATTTTTTTCAGATGTGGGGCAGATTATCGGGGAGAGTACTGTGAATACATGAACCCTTGTCGACCGAGTGCCGAACATTGTATGAATAATGGAACTTGTCATGTCTTGGAGAGTGTCCAAGGGGTCAAACCCTCTTGCACGTGTCAGCTGGGTAAGAGAATAAAACTTTTTTGGTTTCTTTTAATTCTTTTTTTTTTTTTTTTTTTTTTTTAATTCTCTTATTTCTTGGTCAAATAATGAAGTGTCTTTTTGTTTCTTCTTTCTGTGATGACATTCACCCTGAGTCGGTTAAGCCAGTTTCATCCAACAAAATGTTTTGGCATAAAATCAACAAAATTAAAATGAGGTTGTCCAAATAATCCAAGATGTGATTAAAAAAATGTTAAACTGATTATCTGATGTTGCTTATCCACTGAATTCTTATTTCTTATGAGTGTTGTCACCTTAGGTAAATAATGGACTATTCCGTTTCTATTATAAAGAAATAAAGGACATGCTACACATAAAAATATAATAAGAAAGAAGAGAGAGTAGGAGAAAGAAAGAGAGGGGGTAAAAATGCAAAATTAATAACACTAATTTGTTTCAATCGATAATGAAAAGGAGGAAAGAAAGGAAAAAAGAGAGAGAGGTAAATCAAAAGTATTAAACATTTTACATATTGAACTATTTAGCAATAGCGCTTCAGTAAACCTATTAAACGTTGTAATAATTAGATTATCATACTGAAGAATAAGTTCCAATTACCATCGAACTGGGAAGACAAGGCACCAAACGATTGTAACTTAAATACAAAATACAAACTTGAAATGCTACAAAGTCCACTGCAAAATGACAAAGTATATATAAGACTCCACAATGTCATTCAAGTCAAGCAACTCAAGGAATGGAATGACCCAAATCACCCTGATTCATGAATGGATCATTCTTGATTCCTATTTATACCAGCTGTCTTGGACACTGCCTGAGTTGTACTTAGCTGCTGTTATTAAAACCAACAGTAGACTAACTGACTTCAATACATACTTTAGTATATCCACAGGTCCTGCTAGGGGTAAAATAATATCACATCAATTTTTATTATGATTGAATAATATCACTTCAGATATCATTACAATATAAATAAACGTATAATAAAATGATATTCACAGCCTGAATATGTTAAATAGTAGGTTATTTCCCTTTAATCTGAAGGAAGCCATTTTTAAAGAATATAATTATTTTAAGAATTGCCAGAAATTTAAGATTTAAAATTTGTAATCAAAATTTATATTAATAATTTAACTACTTAAATAATTTGGTTTGAGTTGTTTCCCCCTTGAAATGAGAAGTTTTTTTCAACAAGATTTAAGGATGAAAAGAAGAAAAAAGTAGAAAAACATAAGTTTTTGTCCTTTTTTTCTTTATTGTGGCAGTAGCCAACAAATTTTCAATGTAGTCCCCTGTTTGTTAGCACAAACTGATGCAAAGTTGTTTTATTCACTTTCATTGTGGATAAACTAGTAAAACAGAAGAATAATATCCCAGAAGTTATTATTATAATAAAATGATATCCCATAAGTTATTATTATAATAAAATGATATCACATATTATTATAATAAAATGATATCACATAAGTTATTATTATAATAAAATGATTGCAGCCATTCACAGCCTCAATGAAAATGTCAATTAGTAGGTTATTTCCCTTTAATCTCAAGGAAGCCATTTTAAAAAATATAATTATCTTCATAATTCCCAGTTGTTTGCGTCTTTTCATGCCAGCAAACTGGGGACTACAAATACTGTGTTTCCTCGAAAATAAAACCTACCTATAAAATAAGACCTAGTGTGATTTTTTAGGATGATTTTGATATAAACCCTTCTCTTAAAATAAGTCCTTGTTGAGAGTGGCAGACAGACGAAAGAAATAAGCATTCTTCACAATGACATAATACAACATTCATGAGTTTTTCGAATAAAATAATAGGACTTTATTACCTTTAGGCACCCCTTTTTGATCTCTATTTAGAAGGACATGTTTTTCATTTACACCGTCAATATCCGGTTGTTTGTTAGGGGTTAGTTTATAATTAAAAAGAAAAAATCTAAAAATCTTCTGTTAACAAACAACCGGATATTGACGGTGTAAATGAAAAACATGTCCTTCTAAATCGAGATCAAAAGGGGGTGCCTAAAGGTCATATGGTCCAAATAATATGTTAATGGTAAATAAATGTAGACCAATTTTCTTAATTTCTCTTATATGCTCTATTACTGATAAAGAGCACTCTTTATTCATAGATATAGCAAACTGCAGTGTATATATATATATATATATATATATATATATATATATATATAATCACATTTTTCACGTAGCACAGGTATGATACTCTCATTCTAGGATGAAGTGTTTGACATTAGTCCTGCTAGGTCGCACAAATGTTCTGACTCTAAGCAGAACTACTAATTTGTACATTCAATGATTGTCATTTTTTACGGTTATTGTGCGAGTTGTAATAAAAAATATATATATAAATACAAAGTGAATTCACATCAAGTTTAATTCTGAGCGATGACAACGATCTTTTTAAACAATTGGAATTATATCAAGCGGTTATCTCCCTTGGACGAACATTAACTTATCTCCCTTTGTTTTAATTTTTGAAGAAAATTTTGTGCGTGTGTGTTTGTCAATTTAAGTTTCAAAATAGTTATTTTGTGGAATGAAATAAGTAACCATCTTGTTCTTTGCTAAAAAAAATTGTTTAAAAATTAAAATATTTTAAGACTAGAAGCGGCTACCCAGCGTTGCTTGGTTAGAGGAGGGTGGATGATAAAAAGGTTGTCTCACAGATCCATTGATTGTTCTGGTCTTACATAATTGATTTGTTTATATTTCAATCATGAACACCACCAATGACTTCCCCTTCTCTTACTATTCAAATCCTAATTTTAAATATCTTCCCAGATATAAATAAAATCTTCATTATTTTTGCACAAAATGCAAGCTCTGGTTATAGTGAATGTGTGTGTATATATATATTTAGTTTGTCATTAATTGTTTTATTTTAGTAGTTTCCTCCGGACATACATACACACATCTGCTCTTTATATATGTATAGATAGATAGAAGATAGATAAAGCATATAATTACTGTATAATTATCAATTTAAACAGTTATGGATTTTACTATTAAATTAATCAATTATTGTCCAAATAAGGTTATCCATATCTATATAATAATACTTGTGTTCCTTAAAAGTACAACCGTTATCATCTTGCAACACCCTCTGGTTAAAAAATGAGACCGTCCAAGATTAAAGGCAAAAATGTAAATCCTGATTATCTGGTGTTGCTTATCCATCGAATTCTTATTTCGGTTATTTCCTATAAGTCTAATCTGATCAAAGGGGAACCACTCTTGACTGATAAATTATTTATCAGTCAAGAGTGGTTCCCCTTTGATCATGTCAGACTTGTAGGAAATAACCAAATTTCTTGTTTTGTATAAACTTTAGTTTCAATGTTTAGACATACATAGACATGTCTATATATTGAGCACTTTTTGGATTATCTACTATTGCTACTACAGTGAAAACGTTGTAGCAGCATTTGAAGAAAATTATATATATATATAATATATATATATATATATATATATATATAAAGGGGCCGGGTTAGCTCAGTCGGTAGAGCGTTCGGCTAGAAACCACAAGGTTCCTAGTTCAATACCAGTCCCCGCCAACTCAGCGTATGAGTAGCACAGGGATCTTTGCAGTAAAGTAAGGAGCTGATGGGAGGTGTGGCGCTCCACCTCACATGCTAAACCATCTCCTTGGTCTAGCGCTATTGAAAAGGGGATAGACTCCCTTGCTGATTGGCTGATACCGACTTTAGGCCGCCCTGCGTCGTCACCACTGCTAAATAATGGACCATTCCGTTATTATTAGATGATTTTAGCTGAAATCAGCAAGTGATGTGCTATTGGTCATTTAATTTTTTTTTTTAATAAATATTTCTTGAATTTATCTTTTCAGGTTTCCTCGGCACTATGTGTGAGCAGAGAGACAACAATAGTGTATGTTACAACAATCCTTGTAAAAATGGTGGCACTTGTACAAATGTTCATACATTGCATCAATACAAGTGTATCTGCCGTCCAGGATACATGGGTAAGGCTTTGGCTTTTCCTTGAAATCTCACTTTTTTTAAATTCATTATTTTTTTTTTACAGTTCACATTAAAATCTACCGTAGATCATTATGATAAAAAAATAAAGAAAGAATAAATTCAGTTTGCTTCATTTTGAACTTCTCAGTAGTAATCAAATTTTGTTATTTCCTATAAGTCTAACATAAACAAAGGAGAACCACTCTTGACTGATAAATTATTTATTTTCCGATTAAACTAACCCTAACCCCGTCTTCTTTCTTCCTAGTAGATCAATAAATAAATAAATAATTTATCAGTCAAGAGTGGTTTCTCTTTGTTTATGTTAGACTTATAGGAAATAACCTCAAATGTTTAAATTAGATTTTAATTTTCTTATTAGATATGTTAAATAATTTTTGTATATTGGATTTTTATACAAGTTTTACTAGCAAATATATGCACCCTCCGGGTGCAAGTATTTAAGTTTTAATGTAATAAAATATCATATTAAATTAGAAAGGCTAATGAAACTAAATAAGAATACAGATAAAAAAGATTTGAAACAGAGGGAGTATAATAAAAGATTTGAAACAGAGGGAGTATAATAAAAAATGGAACAACTGAAACTTACTCTTCCATCACTCTCGTCTTTCATTGTTATTTTTTCTAATTTAAGTATTTAGTTATAAGAGGAAGTAAAGAATAAAATGACAGTTTTATCTTGTTAATGGATTTCATTTAAGATTCATTGAAGAGATTTTTGCTTATATTCATTAAAATAAAACCAAACAATTAGAAATCAATAATACTAAACACATATTTATTAAATTCGATTTTTTAATATTAATATGCAAATTAGCCTTCCCGTTTACACTGTAAACCGCTATTTTGTTGTATATATAAATATAATTGCATGTTGTCAGTATGTAGACATGGTTAACAGTATTAATAATGTAAGACAATTTTATTAATAATTGAGGTTTAGATAAAAATAAAATCATGGAGAATGTGATGTCAATAACTAAGAGAATTGTGACTTGAGTAGGAATATAGTTTCGGTTACAGACAGAAAAACACACAATCTCCATTATAATAAGATTTAAGTTGATAAAAGTTTTTAAATATTGTTTAAGTTAATAAAAATTTTATTTTAATAAAATTTTATTGTTTAAATATTAGGTTGATATTTTAATATCATTTTTCTTCTTCTTTAATTATCTTTACTACTAGAAATCAAACAAACCCAGAAGATCATTTTTATTTATTTTTATTCCTGGTGGATGTTGATTGTTTTTCTTTCTTTTTTTCTTTCTTTTAAGGTAATAATTGTGAATCTATTGATTACTGTGCCTCTCAGCCGTGTCGTAATGCTGCTACGTGCATTTCAACCCCAACATCATTCAAATGCAACTGTGTTGCTGGTTACACGGGAACTACCTGTGCTGCTGATATCAACGAATGTACCTTGACCCCAAATCTCTGCAAGAATGGTGGAACATGCCAGAATATTCCAGGAAGTTACATGTAAGGGTCTCTTGTTAAACATGTTTTTTTTTTCTCTCCCTCCCCCCCGATGTTGAAATAATTTCTTCTATAATATAATTTTTTTTTTTATATATTCATAATATATTATACTTATTAGATTAAGGAACTAGTGCATTGATATATAAAATAACTTAAACCATTTTTCCATTTAAATTTTTTTTTCCCTTCCTTTTTCTGCCTCACTGGATTATAAACTGCCTTGTTGGCTTGGGTGTTAGAT
The DNA here is from genome assembly GCA_023376005.1 of Doryteuthis pealeii. NCBI lineage: Eukaryota > Metazoa > Mollusca > Cephalopoda > Myopsida > Loliginidae > Doryteuthis > Doryteuthis pealeii. The sequence continues at coordinate 46,874,298 of CM042165.1, read as the reverse complement.
TACACTGACTGCACCTCTATAGAGGGGTAAGACTCCCCCAATGGGGCCACCTGTTGGCTATGGATGGCAACCCATGATGATTAAAGATGGAACTCTGGTGGCTGAGCAGTCCATGACATGCAACACTCTACTTGGCCCTTACTTAGGCTAGACGGGCAGTCAGAGAGGCCCCCTCCAATCAGTCAGCTGGTCATGTCAAGCCCTAGCACCTATATGATTGTCCCAACCCTATTTATCATCTGGGTGCTAGAAGGTGGTGGCTGATGGTCTTCATGTCCTGGGAATGAAGTTAAACTATCTGATGGTGAGGTTCTAGTTCTGGAGGTCTGGGGAATGTGGAGCACCCTTTCATCACCATTGCTCCCTGGTCCACTCTGACCCAGAGTGGTAGTACCTGTTAGGGTCCCATTTATGGGTTAAATAGATAAAACGTGTTTATAAAAAAGTTGTATTATCCATTAAGAATTAATTTATTTCAAAACTTTGTCGGTATTAAATGACCCACTGAGGTTGATATGCCGTAAAACAAACCTTTCCATTTAAAAAAAAAAAAAAAAATTTTTTTTAAATTAAAAAAAATTTTTTTAGCCTTCCTTTTTCCGCATAACATGATTATAAAATTCTTGTCAAACTTATCAGAGTTATCTCCCTTGGAATATAGTTACTGCTTACCATCCTTATATATATATATATATATATATATATATATATACACACACACACACACACACACACACACAAAATAAACTGGATAAATAATAGGGTTATTTCCTATAATTCCAACCTAAAAAGGGGAACCACTCTGAATTAATTTTATCTGTTAATTAATCTACCCATTATTTTCCCATTAAACTAACCCTAACCCTAACCCAGTCTTCTTTTTTCCTAGTAGATCAATAAATAATTTATAAAGTTCATTCAGAGTAGTTTCCCTTTTTTTAGGTTGGAGTTATAGGAAATAACCAATAATAGTGTATTCATTTATGCAAAATAACTATATTTAGTTAAGAATAAATTAAATTAATTTTCATACGGCCATATATATTTTCAGGTGCAACTGTCTTCAACAATACACAGGAAAAAACTGTGAAAGAGACTACATTCCTTGCAAACCAAGTCCTTGTCTTAATGGTGGAACATGTAATAAAACCAGCACCTACAAATTCATGTGTTTATGTCCCCACGGTAAGTTGATCTTGTTATTAAATCATTTAAAAAATTCACTTTTCTCTTCCGATGAATGAATTCATAAAATCCACATTAAAAAAAAAAAAAAAAAGATAAATTTAAGAAAATCATTTTAAATCCAAGTCAAATATTATTTTTTTTTTTTTTTTGAAAGAGAAAAAAAAAGTTATTTCCCTTTATTTCAGATTGACACGTCCCTTTGTGTGTGTGTGTGTGCGTGTTCGTTCTATTGGATTAGATGTTTTTGTACTGCAATATTTTTATTTGATGTAACATTTAGATAAATTTTGTTGTTTCTTTTTTTTTTTTTTTTTCTTTTCTTTTTCTTTCTTCTTTCTTCTTTCTTTCTTTCTTTCTTCTTTCTCTTTTTCTTCTTTCTCTTTCTTTCTTTCTCTTTTTCTTTCTTTTTCTCTTTTTCTTTTTCTCTTTTTTCTTTCTCTTTTTTCTCTTTTTCTTTCTCTTTTTCTCTTTTTTCTCTTTCTCTTTCTCTTTTCTCTTTTTTCTTTTCTCCTTTTTCTCTTTTTCTTTCTCTTTTTTTCTTTTTTTCTCTTTTTTTCTTTCTTCTTTTCTCTTTCTTTTCTTTTCTTTTTTCTTTTTCTTTTCTTTTTCTTTCTCTTTTTTCTTTTCTCTTTTTCTTTTCTCTTCTTCTTTCTCTTTCTTCTTTTCTCTTTCTTCTTTTTTTCTTCTTTCTCTTTCTTCTTTCTCTTTCTTCTTTTTCTTCTTCTTTTTCTTTTCTTTTCTTTCTTCTTTCTCTTTCTTCTTTTCTCTTTTTCTTTTCTCTTTCTTCTTTTCTTTTCTTCTTTTCTTTCTTTTTTCTTTCTTTTCTTTCTCTTTTCTTTCTTTCTTTTCTTTTCTTTTCTCTTTTTCTTTTCTTTCTCTTTTTCTCTTTCTTCTTTCTCTCTCTTTTTCTTCTTCTTTTCTTTTTCTTCTCTTTTTTTTTTTCTTTTTTTTCCTTTCTCTTTTTTTCCTTTTCTCTTTTTTTTTTTTTCTTTTTTCTTTTTTCTTTTCCTTTTCTCTTTTTTTCCTTTTCTCTTTTTTCTTTCTCTTTTTTTTTCTTTTTTCCTTTTCTTTTTTTCTTTTTTTTCTTTCTCTTTTTTTTTTTTCTTTTTTTCCTTCTTTTTTTCCTTTTTTTCTTTTTTCCTTTTTTTTTCTTCCATCATTTTTTTCAGGTTATTTTCTCCTGTTTACATTTCAGTTCTGTGTTTTTTGTTTTTTTTATGTATCATCATATTATGGATACTAGCAAAAAAAAATGCGCCCTCCTGGCACAATATTTAAGTTTTAATATAATTGAATATTATATTGAATTAGAAAGACTAATGAAATTAAATACAAACAAAAAAAGATTAAACCTATTTTTACTTTATTCTAATTAATTTTAATATATAATTGTACATAGGATTGCTTTTAATAATTTTGAGAATAAAACAATAATATTAGAAATCAATGACACAAAGTAATTATTATTAAATACGGTTTTATTAAAACCAGTATGAAAATTATTCACACCATATACTATGTAAACATTTATTTCTTAATCATATATAACACACATCGCAGGATTTGAAATACATTAATAATATGGGCTGATTTGAGGCAAATCTATCTCGCTAGACCTTAATAGAGACATTGCTAATAAATAAGATGCTAATTAAGATTAAATAATGAATATAAAGTAAACAACTAAGGGAATTGTGACGTTGGTGGTGAAATAGTTTCGGTTACACACACAGGCACACAATTTCCATTATAAGTAAAATCATCGGGGTGGCCTAAAGTCAGTATCAGCCAGTCATCGAGAGAGTCTATCCCCTTTTCACTAGCGCTAGACTAGACTTGTGTTTTGTAGCATCTGACAGAGCACCATATTTACCATCGGCTCGTCACTTTACCGCACAGATCCCAGTGCTACTCGTACACTGAGTTGGCGAGGGCCGATATCAAACCAGGAACCTTGAGGTTTCCAGCCTGACTTTCTACCAACTGAGCTAAACCAGCTCCATTATATTAAGATAGGTTATTTCCTATAAGTCTAACATGATCAAAGGGAACCACTGTATCCGAAACTGTCACTGCTTACGTCACAATGCCTTCAAGGACTGTGTAAGTTTACCAATGGTATTTAATTTATAGTCAAAATCATTAATAAATAGAATAAACCTTATTTATTAACTATGTCTCTATGAAAATCTGAGTTAGATTTGCCTCAAAACTGCCCATGTTATTAGTGCATTTAAAATCCTGCAATGTGTCTTATATATCACTAAAAAATAAAGGTTTACATAATTTATGGTGTGGCTAATTTGCATCCTGGTTTTAACAATACTGGGTTTAATAAATAATTACTTGGTGTTATTGATCTCTAATATTATTGTTTTATTCTGCACCCAATCAATCCTATGAATGATTTTTATAGAAATCAATTAAGATAAGTAATCTTTTTATGTATTCTTAATTAATTTTGTTAGTCTTTCTAATTTGATATATTTCATCACATTAAAACTTAAATACTTGCGACTTGAGAGAGTGCAT